>JARQOD010000002.1:603623775-603681079 GCA_033576555.1 Oophaga sylvatica | reverse complement strand
TTTAAGTTTTGGGGGGGGAAGCGGGTTTTAAAAAGGGCCCTAGCTTAGCCAGTTGTTTTTGGAGGGGCTGGCTTGCCCTGCTGCCATTTTTTCCGGGGGAGCTTCTTTAGTGATGCGGGGGTGTACTAAAAGACCGGCGAGGGATTTTCCCCCCTTTTTTGGTTGCCCGGGGTTTTTTTCAAAAAAAGAACAAGTTTTTGGTTTTGGCCTAAAATTTTCGGCCGTTTCAGTTTTTTCCTATTGGGGGGGGCCCGGGTTTTCCTTTTTCCCCGGGGGGTTTTTCATCTTTCAACCCATGCTCTTTTTCCCCCCCGGGCTTTTTAAAACTGCCAGTTTTGCTCAAAAGTGTTTTTCCAAAAAACCAATTCAAAAGCTTTTAGTGTTTTTGGGTTCATTTTAAAGCCGGGGGGGTTTCCCCCGCTGGGTGTCTGGCAAAAATTTTTTGGGGGTTTTCTAAAATTTTAATTTTTTAAAAAACCATACTAGGCCCTCCCTTTTTAAACCCCCTTGCCCCGGGGTTTCAACCCCGGGGCCCTTGCTGGTCAAAAGTGGGGGTTGGCCCCACTCAAAAAAATCGCTGGGGTTTTGGGGGTTCTGAAACCCCCCGGGGGGCCCCTTTTCTGTTTGTGGGGAAAAAATTTTAAAGCTTGTTTTTTAAAAAGGGTTTTAAAAAAAAACATTAAATTTTAAAAATGGTACTGCTACCATAGATAAAGGCTCCCTTAGTTCAAAGCTGAAAAAAGTGAAAGTCACCTTTTTTTCCATAAAATTTTTTGTCTTTGCACAATCTGAAACCCAAAAAATTGGGGGGCCCTTTTTTTCTGCGATACCCCCATTTTGAACACAAATACTAACAAAAAAGCCCCTAGGAAAGGGGGAAATGGGGGGAAACCCCTTTTCACTACTTTTTTTAGCCCCAAAAAAAATTTTAAAAACATGCCTAAAAAAGCTGCAAGGGTTTAAAATGTTTTAATTTTTGGGTTTGAACTTTGGACAACACCCCGCATGCAAAAGGTTTTGCCTTCGTGTTTTTTTCTTTTAAAAAAAAAGCAACAAGTAAATATAAAAAACCCTTGCTGATTTTGGGACGTGAGTAAAAGGGGAATATTGGGGCAAAAAAAATTTATGTGGGGGCTATCCCCCCTTTTAATTTCTTATTTTTGGGTAAATTTTGAAAAAATTTTTTATTTTTTTTCAAATTTAAAAACCCCCTATCATAAAGGTCCATCTTTTAAACATGAAAATTTTTGGGAAAAAAAAACATGTTTTCCCCTTTTTTAAAATTTAATGTGCAAAATCAAAATACAAAATTTAACTGAAAGTGGGGCAAAACCCCGGGAAAACGATAGAAAAGGGGAATAAATCACTTTCAAAAGGGGGTTACGACCCCTTGTACAATGGCGATAAAATTTCTGTATTTTTAAAAAAAAGGTTTTTAAAAAAACCCTGTTTTTTAAACGGAGGGAAAAACGCGTCACATAAAAAATTTTTTTTTTTTGGGAAAAAAATTTTTGCAAAACAACCCCAAAATTTGATTTTTAAAGTAAAGGGGGTGGGCATGAGACACCCCGCAGAGTACAAGCAGCAAAAGGGGTTTTAAAAATTTTAATGGGAGGGGGGTCGGGGAACCCCCAACTTTTTAAAACCCCCAGACAAAAGGGGGAAAAAAAATGCACAAAAACTTTTTTAATATTCAAAAAGGGGGCCCCTTTTTTGTATTTCCCTTTTTTTTTTGAAACCCAAATTTTTTTTGGTTTTGGGGTGAAAGGGACGTCACCAAAAAGATTTGATTATTTTAAAATTTTAAAATAAAACACAAAAATTTTTAAGGGAAAAAAGTCAAGGAAAAAACAGTTTTTACAGGGTTTTAGAAAAAGTTCAAGAAAACGGGGGGGTTTAAAAAAAAAACGGGGGGGGTCTCCCTCCCCTTTAAAAAAAAACCCCAATTACAGTGAAAAATGCACAAAAAAATTTTCGTTTCGGGGGAAAAGGGCCCCCTTTTTGTAACTATATTGTTTAAAAACCCTTTTTTTGGGGTTAAAAGTTGGGGGCCGTCCCTTAAAATTTGATTATTTAAAATTTAAAAAGTAGCAGCAAAAAAATTTGAAAAAAATTTTTCAAAGGTTTTAACAGTGAGACCCCTCGAAAGGGGAAAAGCAGGGGGGGTTTTTAGAAAAAACTGGGGGGGGGTTTTGCACCCCCCAAAAAAAAAAAACCCCCAGATTAAATGAAAACTGCACACAACTGTTCATTTCTGTAAAGGCCCCCCTTTTTGTACTTTTATATTTTTTTTAAACCAAAAGGGATTTTATAAGGATGGAAGCACGGCAACTAAAAAAATTTTTTTTTTTTAAAAATAATGTTGCAGAAAAAAATTTGAAAAAATTTTTAAAGGGGTGGGGGCAGTGAAAACCCCGCTCAGCAGAGAAAAAAGCAGCAGTTTTTTGAAAAAAATAAAAAGGAGGTGTCTGAACTCAAAAAAAAAAACCTCACGGAAAATAGAGTGAAAATTTCCACCAACGTTCATATCTCTAAAAAACCTCCTTTTTGGGCTTCTATACTTTTTTTCAAAAAAAGTTTTTTTACGGGGGAAGCATTTTTACACTAAAGATTTGTTTTTTTAAAAAAAAAAATTAGCACTCCCCAAAATTTTAAAAAATTTTTAAAAAGGGTTTTTAGGCATGAACACGCCCAGAGAGTACAACAGCAGGGGGTTTGGGGGAATAAATGGGGCGGGATCGCACCCCCCCAAAAAAAAAAACCTCACAGACACGTGAACACTGTACAAAAATGTTCACTATCTTTTTAAAAGGCCCCCTTTTTTAATTCTATAGTTTTTTTAAAACCCAAAGTTTTGGGGTAGGTTTTAACCCCCGTCACCTATAATTTAAAAATTTAATGGAGAGCCCGAATTACAGTAAAAAAAAAAAAAAAGGCTGTGAGTGAACTGCAGATGCCTTCAAACAGCGTTGGATGCAGAGCAAACACCCGCGTCACCTGCCTCACACCCCTTTGGGAGAGCTTTTTTAAAAAAAAAACACTCAAGGAAAAAGGGAAAGCTTACCAGGGGGGTTTTTTGTGAAGGGGTTTTGGGGGATTTTTTCTGAGGGGTGCTCCCCCTGGTGGTTTAACCCCAAAAAGGGGTTCTAGTGGGATTGGGGGGGAGGGAAAAACAGGTGTTACTGTTTGGGTTTTTTATATAAGGGGTTTTTTTTTTTCCCTCGGGGTTTTCCGGGGTTAATTTTCTGGTAAAAACTTCTTTCCTTTCCCCGGGAGCCCCGCTGTCGTTCTGCATCTCCTGCTTTTAATAAGACAATTTTTTTTGGTTTTTGCTATTTTTTTGATTTTGCCCGGGGTTTTCTGGGGGGGGCCTTTAGGGTCCCCTCCGGGGGCTTTTGCCCTCTCGTTTATTTTCCCGCCACTGTTTTTATACTTTTGGTTTTTCCTTTTCGTTTTTTCTGTTTTTTTTTCCCAAAGGGAAAAATTTTTGGTGGGGAGGCGTGTGACCCGGGGGGAAATTTTTTTGTTGAGTTGGGGGTTTTTTTAAGGGGGTTTTCTGAGATTGAAAAAAAATCCCCTTTCCCCGTTTTTATTTGGGTATTTTTGGGGCCCCCCCCCTTTCTATCCATTTTTTTTTTCTGTGGTAGGATTTTTCCCCTTTTTTCAAAACCCCTTTTTTCTTTTTTGGGGGCTTTCTTTTAAAATTTTGGGGGGGTTTTTGGGGCCCCGGGGGGGAAAAAGTTCCTATTTTATTTTTTGGTTTTTATTATTTTTTTCAGGCGGGGAAAAGGGGGTTTTTAGGACCAACTGGGAAAAACCCCCGGGGTCCCCAAAAATTTTCGGGGGTTTTTCAGGGTACTGCAATTTCCCCAAAACCAATGCTCTGGGGAAAATTTTCCTTTTTTCCCATTTTCCCCAGCTACCGTAACCATAACAGGATAAAACCGGGGCCCTTAAAAAAAATTTTTGGAAAATACAAAGGGGGGAAAAAATTTTTTTAAAAAGGGGGAAAAAAATTTGTCAGAGATTTTTTTTGTTTGTTTTTTATTTTTTTTTTTTTTTTTTTTTTCCCTTTTACTCGGGGTTTTCTGGGGGGGGACTTTTCTCCGGGGGGGTTTTTCAAAAATTTTTGGGGCCGGGGATCCTTGCCCCCCGAGGTTCAGAGTATTGCTGCTTTTTTTTGGGGGGTTGCCTGTTTAAAAATTTTTTTATCCCCATGCCGATTTGTTTTGGGGGGTCAAAAACTAAGTTTCCGGGGGGAAATTTTAAAATAATTTTTTTAAAAATTTTTTTTTTTCCTTAAAATCAAAATCCTCAGAAAAAGCGCGCAGCGGGGTTTAAATTATAAACTCCTCCTGCGCCGCGATCCTCGGGGTTGGGGCCCTTTTTCCCCCTTTTTATACCGGGGGGGGCCTGTTTTGGGGGTAAAATTGATGCGTTTTTTCGGGGTTTGGGGGGTTTTTGAACATGACCTAATTTTTACTTTTTAAGCTGAAAAAGCTTTTTGGGGAAAATTTAAAAAAGGGGGCCCCTTTTGACGTGAGTTTTTACGTCAGAGATTCCTAGGGGGGCCAGTCCTGCCCCAAAAGGAAAAAAGACGGCTTTGGGGGCCCCTTTTTTCCGGGGGGTTTTGTGGAAAAAAGAAAAAGGTTTAAAGGGGGGGTTCCCCTTTCCCCCCGGGGCTCATGATTCATGTCAATTGGATTAAAATTTGGGGCAGACTTTTTTTTGGGGGTTTTAGCGGAGAATTTTGGGGGTGGGGTGGGGTTCCCCCTTTTGACCCCGCTGCTGACCCCTTCAGTGTGATGGAGTGGTGCCCCGGGGCACAGCGTCATGAGTTTCGAAAGCGCAATGGGTTTTGTTTCTACGTGGTGAGCCCTCATGCTATTTCAGTCTGGGGCCCCCCGCGGGGGGGCATTTTGCACGCTCAGTTGTTTGGGTGGTGTTCGACTAAGTTTTTTTTTTCTGTCACTTTTGATAACCTCCCGTCCTCTTTTTTTTCTTAGGCTTTCGTTTTATTCCGGAGCAGCTTTTTTAACCTATTGGGTTTATTTTTTTGCCAAACTTTTTTGGGGGTTTCCCCCTTTTTTTCCCCCTTTAGAAAATTAAAATTCCCCTTTTAATTTTGGGGGGGTTTTTACTCCTTTGGCTGGGGGAAAAAACCCCCAGTTTTCTTCTGGGGGGTTAAAGGGGTTTAACCCGATCCCAGGGTGCTGCAAAATTTTTGGTTTTTTATAACCCCCCCGCAATCGTGGGGGTTTTTCCCCTTTGGGGGGAGTCTCCCCCCCAAAAAGTTTTGGATTGGGAAAAAAGTGTCTGTAAACCCCCCTTTGGGGGGGGCCAAGGTGTTAAACCCCCAACACTCCCCCTTTTTTTTGCCCCCCCCGGCGAGGAGGGGTTCCCACTTTTTTTTTTGATTTTTTGGGTTGGGGGTTTTTTTGAAAGTAAATCTGCTTTCCCCTTTTTTCCCCCCGGGGCCCATGATGCGCTATTTTTTTAGTTTCCAGGTATAAATTCCCCCCAAAGGGGGCCCCTTTTTTAACCCCTTTTTTGTACCCCCAAAAGACGTAAAAGGGGGCTTTTATCAAGGAATTTGGGGGGAGGGGAAAGGGGGGGGATCAGACCCCTCCCCCTTTACCCTTAGGTGCCGGTTTTTCTTTGGGGGGCCCAAAAAAAATGGTTCATTAAGGGGCCCCCATTATTATCGTCTCTTAACAATATTTCTGTGAAAAAATTAAATTTTTCCCTTTTCCCTTTTTTTTTGGAAAACCCCCTTTTTTCCCCCGGGGGAAAAAAAAATACTTGGGGTTTTTTAAAAATTTACCTTAAAAGGGGGGGGGAAAACCTTTTTCGCTTAAGCCCGGGGGGGTGAATGGAAACGCATTTAACAACCCCCGAAGGGCATTTTGAGTACCTTGTGATGCCCCCTTTTTTCTCACTAATGCCCCCTTCCCCCCCTTCCGTCCCCTTTTGAATGGGGCATTTTTTAAAAGGGGTTTTTGGGGCAAATTTTTTGGGGGGTTTTTTTTTGGGTTTTTTTCTTGTTTTTCTAATGACTGGGGGCCCCCATTTTGAAACATGTTCGAAAAAAATTCCAGAAAATTTTTTTGGGGGAAGCTCTGTTGTGAAAAATCAAAGGTTTTTTTGGCCCTAAAGAAGATTCCCCCTTTTGGGTTTTATTTTGTCCCCCCCCCCGTTTATTGAAAGGGGCCCGGGCCCAAAGGGGTTTTTGGGCCCCCCCGTGATTTTGGGGGGAAACCCCCCCTTTAAATTTTTTAAAAGGGGGGTTCAGAGATTTTTGGGTTTTTCCAATTTTTTTTTGTAAAATTTTTGGTAATTTCTCTGTTTTTTTTTAAAAAACCCCCAACTGATTTGACCAAAGGGTTCTGATGTGGTGAAATTTGGGGCCCCCCGAGGCAGTCTCTGCGTTTAGGAAAATTTAACGGTTCCCTTTGCTCCTTTTTCTAGGCAGCCGGTTTCTTTTCCATTAGGTGGATGTTGATGCCCAAAAATTGGGGGGGAGGTGCCGTTTGTCCCAAAAAAAATCCAGAGACCTCAAAAAATAACCCTTTGCCTTTTTCTCTCGAAAATTTTTTCCTACGAACGTAATTATGCGTGGGTAATCGGGGGTTATTGGCCATGATGGGCTTTTTGAAGATTTGGGGAATTGGCTGGAGGGAGCCAAACACAGGGGTGGCCTTCGGACCAAAAAAATTTGGGGTCTTTTGGGAATCTGCCAAGCGACTCAATCCTAGCAGGCAGGTGGCCTTGTTTTTCACACTTTTAAATTTTTTGTGGTTTCCTTTCTTCTGGCACAAGAATGTTAAGGCGGATGCCTCTCGAGGAGTTTCCTTGCGGTCTCTCCGGCTATCGATCCCCGTTATTTTTGGGGGGTGTAGTTTTTCCGCCATTTTGCCCAAATTTGGCTTGCTCTGGGGGGGTGTCAGGAGGTTTGGCCAGCGCTGCCCTGTTGGAAAATTGTTTGTCCCGGCCCAAATGGGAAAAAGGTGTGATGTTGAGATTCATTGTTCCGCATTGGCGGGCATCCCGGATTTTTGGTCCAGAGATTTGGGTTTTAGCGGTCCTTTTGGTGGCCAAACCTTGTCTCGCGAGGGCAGGGAATTTGGGCAGTCCTGGGGGGACTTGCCTCGCTCCAAGCCTTGCCCCTGCTCTTGGTTTGTTGAGGCCATTCCCCGTGCCAAGAACCAGGACCCTTTCTATGGTTTCATTTCCGACCTTTCCGTTTCTCAGAGAATGACCCCTCGGGGTTTATTTGTGATAGGTTTTTCAAAATGTACATCTTGTGCCATTACCTTTTTGCCTTCCTCCCCTGAATGGTGCCGTTGTTCCTTCCCCCGTGGTTCGTTTACACGGCATTCCTGAGAACATTGTGTCTGACAGAGGAATCCATTTGTTTCCAGATTTTGGGGACTTTTTGTTTTAAAGGGGTGTTCAATTTTTTTCTTTCTCCTCGGCATTTCATCCCAGGACCAATGGTCAAACTGAGAGAACAAACCAGACATTGGAGCCCACAAGATGCTTTGTGTCTGTGACAGGAGACTGGGTCTCTTTTTTGCCTTTGGGAGTTTGCCCCTTAATTATTGGGAGCTCTGCCACTTTGATGTCTCCGTTTTTCGTTTCTGGGTTTCACCCCCCGATTTTTTCAGGACAGACGGGGCTTCTGGTGTCCAGGTTTTGCTCTGGTTGTTGGACGTATGCAGCCTATTTGGGACCAGTATGGGAGGTTTCCCTCTCTCGGAAAGGCACAGGGTTTGCTAACCGATTGGGCTGTGGTCCTCGGTTTAAAGTGGGGGACTTGGTCTGGTTGTCCTCAAAGAATATCCTTTGAGAGTACATCTCCCAAATTTAAGCCGGTTCATTGGCCTTTAAAGTTTATGGAGATTTTTTAATCCTGTTTTTTTTCGTTTGCTTTTCCAGGGAATTTAAAGATCCATAATGTGTTCCACAAGTCCTTGTTGAAGAGGTTTGTTTTAGCCAGTGGTTCCTGCGCGGGGCCCTTTACCCTTTTTTTGTTGGGGGGCAATCGGGGTATGTGGTTGGAAAATATTGGATTCCGTTTTTTCTAAAACGAAGGGCTTCCATTTGGGGGGGAAAAGGGAGGTTATGGTCAGGAAAAAACAATTCTTGGGTGTTTGCTTCGGCACCTGGCCCGGAGACTTATCCCTGGTACAAGAACTCCCTCCTGGAACCCCACCTGTTGCTCAAAAGAGGGTCGGGGGGCCCCTCTCAAGGGGGGGGGTACTGTTGTGAATGGGTTTGAGATGTTCTGAGCAAGGTCCCCCTGGTGGTTAAGCGTTTCTTAAAGGGGAGGATTGTGAGGACTGGGAATCAGTGTTAACTGTTGGTCTTATATAAGGGGGTCCCTTTTCCATAGGGTTGCCGGTGTCAATTGTTCTGGTCTGAATCATTCTTTCCAGTTTCCCTTGTAGCCTGCTGTGTCCCTGTCCGCATCCCTTCTTTCAGATAAGCAATTTCTTATTTTTTGTTTTTGCTATATTTTTTGCATTTTGTCCTACTTTTTGTGGGGGCCTTCAGGGCCCCCCCCGGGGGCTTTTGCCCCTCAGTTTTGTCCACCACTGTGTTTTGTAACTTTTGCTTTTTCCAGTTTTTTTCGTGGCCCGCTGTTTTTGTTACACCAAAGAACTAATTTTTGGTGGTAGAGGTGTGTGTTCTCAGGTGATTTTGAAATTTTGTTGGGGTTGGTGTTTTTTCGGGTTTTTGGATTCAGGGAAGTACCCTTCCTTCCTTTTCTTTTTTAGAAGTTTTGGGGGGCCCCCGCGTTTTTCTCATTCTAAATTTTTTTGTGTCAGTATTTCCTCTTGTCTAACCGCCATTACATGTTTGGGGCTTTCTATTATCTTTGGGGTTCTGCTCCGGGGCAGATAGCTTTCCTATTTCTATCTTTAGGTGTAGTTAGTTTCTCAGGCTGTGACGAGGCGTCTAGGACCAACGTAGGAACGCTCCACGGCTGCCTCTAGTTGCGGTGGTTAGTCAGGGTACTGCAATCTCATAGATTCCAACTGCTCTGGTGTATTTCCTTTTTACCTGCACTCCTCAGCTACCGTAACATAACAGCGGTTGGTAAACTAGCCTGCCTAGAGCACAGTACACAAAATCGCAATCTCTAACTGTCCCTCAGAGTCAGCACAGCAGCGTTCTGTCCCTAACTGAATTCACAGCACAGTGACGCTAAAATGGCGGCGGCGCCTTTTATAGTGCATTCTGACATCATTTCAGCATCCAATCACAGCCATGCCATTAGTTAACATGACCGCAGCAGTACAGGATGTGCCCACACTTCTTAGGATTCCTCATTGGCTGACTAAAATCACATTGCCTCTCAAAGAATTATGGGAACTTCCGATTCCGGTATACGATATATGGAAAAAATCGGAACTAAGTATCGGAATTCCGATACAGCGAATATCGGCCGATACCCGATACTTGCGGTATCGGAATGCTCAACTCTAGTGAAGACATTAAAGAAAGTCATATAGCAGCTATATTGTTGTGCAGTTTACCAGATTCGTATGCAGCCTTGATAAATGCTCTTGAGACGAGACCAGAAACTGACATTACATTAGAGTTTGTGAAAACAAGACTCATAGATGAATATCAGAGAAGAAAAAGAACAAAGCAATGATTCTTCTACTGAAAAAGAAAGTGAAAACGCTCTTAAAGTTACAGAATTTAAAAAACCCTATAATAAAGAGACAAGAGAATGCTTCAGATGTAAGAAAAAAGCTCATTTAAAGAAAGACTGTACCATATGGAAAGCAGAACAACAAAAATTGCAATATAAAAGGCATACACAGAAAGTAAAAACAATAATTTCCGATTCATGTGAGAATAATTGGAATGGCACATTCAAAATAACATACAAGAAATCATCACTTGGTTGATTTATTGATTCAGGAGCAACGAGTCATATGACAAGTGACAAGAATTTCTTTACTGATCTTGATTTAGATAAGAAAGAAGCCATTTATCTTGCAGATGGAAGCAAAATAACCGCAGAAGGTATTGGACAAGGTATGCTAAATTGTTCAAACAAGTTCGGACAAGATTCAAAGATACTTGTACAGGATGTGTTGTATGTTCCAAAATTGGAAGGTGGATTATTATCTGTGAAACGTTTAACAGCAAAACGACTTACAGTAAAATTCAAAGATGAGTGTGCAATTATTGCAGGAAACAAGATGATAACCAAAGTCAAGGCAGATGAACAATTATATCATTTTGACAAACCAAAGGAACAGATGAAGGTATGTACACATGATCACAAAAACTGTATTCACATGAGGCATAGACGTCTAGGACATAGACACACGGACAGTATAAGGGAACTACAGAGAAAAGAATTGACAAAAGATTTAAAGATATCAGATTGCTCAATTACCATAAGATGTGAATGTTGTATAAAATCCAAAGCCACAAGGATATCTATTCCAAAAGAAAGTGAGATGAAAAGCAAAAGACCACTTGATTTGGTGCATACTGACGTATGTGGACCCATGAAAGTGACTACATCAGGAGGCAATAGATACATGTTGACTTTTATAGATGACTACTCAAGATACACAGTCACATACTTAATTAAGAACAAAAGTGAAGTTTTTGATAAACTTGTAGACTATGTAACAAGATCAAGTAACACATTTCAAATGAAGCCAATTGTCATCAGAAGTGATAATGGAGGTGAATTTACAGGTCACAGAATAGAAGACTACTTAAGACAAAATGGAATAGAACATCAGAAAACTGTTCCATACACACCTGAAGAAAATGGAGTAGCAGAAAGGAAAAACAGAACTCTAACAGAAATGATGAGATGTATGCTGACAGATTCTAAACTACCAGAGAAATATTGGGGTGAGGCAGCAATGACAGCTACATATCTACAGAACCGACTTTTTTCCAGAAAACTGAAGAAAACTCCATATGAACTGTGGCAAGGTATGAAACCTAGTGTCAATCATTTAAAAGTTTTTGGATGTAAAGTTTTTATATTCATTCCAACAGAAAAACATTCCAAACTTCAAAACAGATCCATGGAAGGAATATTTGTTGGATATAGTGAAAACTGCAAAGGATATAGAATCTTAGATCCCAAAATAGACAGAGTTACGGTGAGTAACAGTGTGACATTCATTGAAGATTTAAATGAAGAAATTATGATTTCAGTTGAAACAAAAAATGAGAAAAACAATAGTGACATAACTGAAGAAATATCTTACGAGAAAGATGTAGAAATTAATGAAGAACAAAATACTGAAAGTGAAGAATCACAACTACAAACAGATACAGAACCAAGATGTTCAATAAGAGAGAACAAAGGAAAACCACCAAAACGTCTCTCATACAAGACAAGTATAAGAAAAATCCATGAGCCTAACTCTTGGGAAGACATATCTAAACTTCCTGAAGAAGAAGCTAATAAATGGATAGAAGCAACAGAAACAGAAATTAAATCCATGCATGATTCAAATACATGGACACTAACAGATTTGCCAGAAGGAAGAAAAGCCATAGGATGTAAATGGATTTTTAAAGTAAAATACCAAACAGATGGCACACCTGAAAGATATTGTGCAAGACTCGTAGTTAAAGAGTATTCTCAAAAATATGGAGAAGACTATGATGAAACATTTGCTCCAGTTGTCAAACACACTACAATAAGAACTTTACTTACAGTTGCAGCAATGGAAAAGATGGAACTAAGACATCTGGATGTAAAGACAGCTTTTATGAATGGAGATTTAACAGAAGACATTTACATGGAACAACCTCAAGGATTCAAAGATGAAAGAAATCCAAACAAAGTTTGTAAACTACAGAAAAGCATACATGGTTTAAAACAAGCAGCTAAAGCGTGGAATGACAAAATCACGGAAGTACTAACAAATGAAAAATTTCAAAGAAGCAAAGCTGATCCATGCTTGTACACAAAAAGGATGAGTAATAGATGGATTTATGTACTCATATATGTAGACGACATTTTGATTTGTTTTAAACAAGAAAGGGATAAAGAAAACATTCTAAAAGTCCTGAAACAAAATTTTGAAATCAAAGACTTGGGAAATGTAAAGCAGTACCGAGGAATACAGATAGAAAGACAAGAAGTACTGTGGTTAAGACAATTGTTGACAGAATTAGGACAATCACACTTGGAACCAACAAAACTAAAAGAGGACCAAGGAGTCTTGAAGTTGGAGTATTGCCTTACTGAAGAAATGACAGCAGACATTTTCACAAAGGCGTTGAATGCTGATAAACATCAGAGACTAATAAAAAAGTTGGGTTTGATTGAATAAGTCCTTACTGTTGAGAAAGGGTGTTGGCATATGCAGCAGATTAGGACTTATTATAAGTAAAAGGAGTACTTTATGCTGACCTGACAATAGATGGCGATGTTGTGTAATGTTTCCTTCTGTTTAATGTATTGTATAAGAAATAGTCTCACTTGTAGTTTCACTTTCGTTTTGTTCCTGTTTTCCTGATGCAGTGCTGAAATGACTGTGCATTATTCTTTTACCTCATGTTGTAAGAAGTAAAAGCTTGTTATCCCATGCAGCCTGCTCTGTGAAGTTTTCTACTGCAAAGGTGTGGATTCAGAAGCTGTGCAACAGAGGGGTGGGGGCATAGGCTCTTGCTTAAAGCTACAGTAATTTTCCTTTGTTTTGCAGATGACATAATTTTGTCCAGTATATGAAAGCATCACTATAATGTCTCCTGCTGGTGTAATATTTTTAAACTGTGCTGACTCATTGCCCACGGAGAAGAGAAAACTAAACAGGTCAGCTGCTTTGTTTGCTTAGAAACTTTGCAAGAAGGTCATTGAGCTCATAAAGATGCTGCGTCCTTGTGTTCTGTAAAGCTAACAATGTCAGTGAAATCAGTTTTTCAGTGGACTCTCACCTTTCAAAAGTCCATTGCCGCCTACTGTCTCCCTCTCATCCATGCATGCCAAGAAACCATGCCACTCACTGTTAAACTCTTATCCTCCCAAGAGTTCATGTCAAATACTGTCTACCTTTGACTATGCCACCCTGAGAGCACCTACCATCCACTGTTCCTCCCTAATTACCACCAAGAACCCCTGCCACCCACTGTCTAGTCTGATCCCCATTTTTATTCCTTGTTACCCAATGTGTCCCTCTGTATCGTCCACTCCTAGGAGCTCTGCCACTTTCTCCTTTATTGCTAAGTATTGTTCTTTCTTTGTTTCCCTCTTTCACAGACACTCACTATCTCTTTTTTGTTCTTTGTCTGCTGTCTTTTGACAGGTTAAAGTGGTAATCAAACATTGTTTATTATTTTAAAATCATACACACCAAAGACAGAAATATTTTAAAGACATACCTTTCTTCACTCCAGTGAATCAAGCGCAAGCCATTCTGGAGGACGGTGCCAGTTGAAGAAGTGATATCAATTCCGTAGAGAAGTCAAGAGGTCCACTGCAGCCTGTGATTGTCTGCAACACTCAGGTGTCTTGAAGAGTATGTATTAAGAGAACCATCTGATTTTAGTCACTAGTAGGGATGAGCTTTCCGATATTGCAATATCGGAAATCGGTCCGATATTTGCTATATCGGAATTCTGATTTCCGATTCCGATATTTTTTTCACATCGGAAATCGGAAATCCCATAATCCTTCAGCCTCTGAGCACTCCGTGGAGCCAATCAGGAGCTGAAGAATTGCTAACAACATTGTGTAACTCCCCTAAGCTTGGTAGGAGGCATCCAAACTTGCTAGCTAGGGGCTGTGCTGCGATTGGCTGGCTGGATGGTGGATCAGGCAGTATAAAAGGCTGCGCCTGCCATTTTAGCCTCACTCTACTGTGAAAGCAGATAGGGATAGGTTGCTTTTGGAGATAGGGAGAGATCTCGAATCTAATAGTGAAATTGCCGTTCTGAATCCATCAATAGAGATGAAGGCAGGGAGTAAGGGACGTCCCCGTGGCGGCCGTGGAAGAGGTGCATCAGCAGCTAGACATGGTGCACATCCAGAGCAAGCAGCGGGCCCAAGTCACTCAGCAACTACTTTCACCCAGCAGCAGTCATTTATGCGCAGCTTGTTAGGAGCACAGAGCCATAGGCTGATAAGAGAGGATCAAGTAGAAACTGTTGTTGGTTGGATGGCAGTTGAGGCATCCACCTCAATGAGCGCAGCATCCTTCCAGGACCTCTCCACCACATCGGGTCAGGCCACTGAAGAGCAGCACCCATCTGCTTCTTCATCGCCCACTAAATTGCCCAGACATTCAGAAGGCCAGGAGCCAACCTTAATCCTCTTCTCAGAATCTGTTGGCTTGGAATCTGTGTGCCAGCCAGACAGCATTCCTGCACCTGAAGAAGAGGTAGTATGCACAGATGCGCAACCACTGTGTGCATCTGAGGAAGAAGTGGAGGGTGGGCCAGTGCCCACAGTGACCAGACCCCAGTCAGCAAATGATAATGAAACTCAGCTGCCAGTTTCTGCTGATGAAAGTGTATTGGATGACAAGGTCCTTGACCCATCATGGCATACTAAGGGGCAGCAAGCAAGTAGGGATAGCTCAGAGGAAGAGCTTGCAGGTGTGGCGCAGCATAGCCGTCCACATGGGAGAGGAAGAGGGAAAAATTTGTTGTCTGCTCCCTCAACTTCAGCACCCGATAGGAGCAGGGATCTTTGAAAGAGCACAAGGGGTGTGCCCAAGAGTTGTGGTGCATGGGCCTTTTTCGACCAATTTGCAGATGACGTTACAGTAGTCAGATGCAAGCTTTGTCGACAAACTGTGCGGAGAGGGAAGAACGTCAGCAACCTTAATACCACCAATATGTTGACGCATGTCAGGGAGAGGCACCCTGTGGAGTGGCAGCATCACACCTAAGAGGATTCGCCACCTGCAGCTGGTCCCCCACCTTCCATCTCTTCAGACACCTCTTCCTCCAGCTCGCAAACAGCTGCTCCCGCTTCCTTGCCAGAATGCCAGGGTACATCTGCAGGCAGTGTTGTATGGCTGCACACTGTCTGTACTTCGTCAGCATCAGCATCCCAATCGCTGGCATCCTCACACTCCCAATCCAGTGTGCAGCCACAGGTGTGGGAGAAAAGGCGCCCGTACTCGGCAAACCACCCACGAGCACAGGGCATGAATTCTCGCATTGCCAAACTGCTTGCAGTGGAAATGCTACCATTCTGGCTGGTGAGCAAGCCAGGCTTTATCGATATGTTGGGGTTTGCAATCCCACAATACAGCGTTCCCAGCCGCTTCTACTTCAGCAGGCAAGCCGTCCCCGCCCTGCAACAGCATGTGGAGCGTAAAATTAAGCATGCACTACAAAATGCAGTTAGTAGGTCCACCTGACCACCGACGCGTGGACCAGTCTGCATGGCCAGGGACGCTACATTTCCATCACCGCCCATTGGGTAAATGTAGTTGAGCCTGGAACTGAAGTAGACAGTGCAAGTGTGCGGGTCCTGCCAACTCCACGGATTGCAGGCCTCTCCTCCGTACAAATTGACTCCTCCTCATACTCCTCTTCAGACTCGCCTGCACCCAGACGTACCACAACAACCGATTTCAGCACTGCATCGGTCAAACATCAACAGGCCGTGTTGAAATTGGTTTATCTGGGTAATGTTAGCCACACCGCAACCGAGCTGTGGAACACGCTCAAGGAGCAGAGCGACATGTGGCTTGCGCCGCTCAACCTCCAGCCAGGTATGGTGGTGTGTGACAACGGCCGAAACCTGGTCGCTGCTCTGAGCCTAGGTGGTCTGACTCACATTCCATGCCTTGCCCATGTCCTAAACTTGGTGGTGCGAGTTTCCTTAGGAACTATCCTTACCTTGAGGAGCTGCTGCACAAAGTCAGATACGAGTGCTCTCATTTGCGGTGTTCAAGCATGGCTGCATCGTGCCTTTCAGCCATGCAGCACAGATTGGGCCTGCCCGAGCACCGCATTATTGTTGACCTCCCCACCAGGTGGAATTCGACTTTGCATATGCTGCTGAGGTTGTGTGAGCAGCAACCTGCAATTATGGAGTTGCAGCTGCAGCAGGCGCAAAGTAGGCGACACACATCTCAGCCCTCCCACTTTACAACCACAGAGTGGGCAACCATAAAGGACATACGCACCATTTTGAAGTGCTTCGAGGACTCCACTCTGATGGTGAGCACGGATGCTGCCCTACTCAGCCTGACTATTCCCCTTACATGCCTTATAGAATCATCACTTAATGGACTAAGGGATGAGGTTTCTCAGGAGGAGTAGGATGAGACACTTGCACCAACCAGGCAATCTTCATCGGCCCGGTTGGTACAAAGCTCTGTGGGTGCCTCACAAAGGTCCAGGCAGGACACAGCAAGCGAGGAGGATGAGGAGGACTATGAGGATGAGCTAGAGGAGGAAAGTACACAGCGCTCTACTAGTAGTCACCAGATAGAGCGTGGATGGGGTGATGCAGATCAGCCAGAGCACATTCCTCCAGCTGGTGACAGCGATGCATGGCCAGTTGACAGCCTTCAGCACATGAGTGACTTCATGCTGCAGTGTCTGAGAAAAGACCCACTCGTAGCTCGTATTAGCCACACAAATGACTACTGGGTGGCCACCCTCTTAGATCCACGTTACCGGGACAGCCTTGAAATCCTAATTACACCATTGAACCGGGCGCGTAAAATGCAGGAGTACCAAGAACACTGGTTAATTCACTCATGTACTCTTTTCCATTGCATAGCAGTGATGCGCGTGCACTAGCAGGCACCTCAGTGCGTCCTGTGCCCAGCGGAATCCGTTCAGAAGCCGGTAGCAGAAGCAATACATCTGCTACTGACAGGTTCAGTATACCCAACCTATTCCAACGGTTTCTGAACCCGCAAACAGTTCGGGCACCATCAGCACAGACAGTGCAACGCACTAGGAAGCAACATTACCGTGACATGGTGGCACAATACCTCTTCACCCCTGTCAGTGGGCTTCAGGATGGATCTGCCCCTTCAAGATTTGGGTCTCCATGTTGGATACATGGCCCGAGCTTAGCCAGTATGCCTTAGAGGTCCTGGCTTGTCCTGGTGCCAGTGTGATTTCTGAACGCGTCTTTAGTGCAGCTGGCAATGTACTAACAGACCAACGTACCAGACTATCCGCTGCAAATGTGGACCGGCTTACATTCCTAAAAATGAACCAGGCCTGGATTTCTGGTGACTTTTGCTGCCCTGGGCCACAGTACACAGGTTACATGCATGGTTGGTAGCAGGATGCATGCTCTGTCATGTGCCTATGTTGCACACAGCGTAATCTGTTATGCCCGTGCTCTGGCCTCTACTTGGTAGCACCTGGTTCTGTGACTGACTCTTTCACCTCATACTGTTTTCCATTGGCTCTAGTACCGCCAGCTAGTGCCCATTTCTGTGACTGCCAGTTTCACAGCATGCCGTGTTTCTGGGCTCTAGTACCGCCAGCTAGTGCCCATTTCTGTGACTGCCACTTTCACAGCATGCCGTGTTTCTGGGCTCTAGTACCGTCAGCTAGTGCCCATTTCCATGACTGCCACTTTCACAGCATGCTGTGTTTCTGGGCAACAGTACCGCCAGCTGTACCTCGTTAGACCAAAGTGGAAAAAAAGGACGACAGATGCCAAACATCTATAGGCAGAAGCACAAGAGGCGGGATCCAGCCACGCCGGCTGTTTCGTGGCAGTGAAGTGCGGACACAGGTGCCTCCCACAATGGGTAAACCGAGTTCCAGCATCGCCAGCTGGTTCTCGGGAGTGCCTAAGGGCACGGGTACCTCCTGCTCCAAACCGTGTTTCGACAACGCTCGCTCTAACCCTAACCCTTACCCTACTAACCATAAACCCTAACCCTACCCCAACTAATCCTAACCCAAAGAAAAAACAACGCTGTTAAGAAGATGGCGACCAGTTTTCCTGCTACAGTTTTCGCTCTGTGCATTTTTCCAGCAATTTTTTTGCTCCTCTGCCTCTGCATACTCCTTCCCCATTATCCTGAGGTGTTTCCCCTCCATTTTATCCATTACATAGCACTGTAGTGGTCATTTTGTAATTCCGATTTTTTTTTCTCCCATTGACTTGCATTGATATCAGAAATCGGAAATTCCGATATCCGATATTTTTCCAATATCGGGAATCGGAATTCCGATATGATTTCGGGCAATATCGCTCATCCCTAGTCACTAGTTAATATTCCTGTTGAGTTCTGAAGAGAGGAGACAGTGCTTCTGGGGCAACATAGTTCCCTGCATCATCCTGTACCTCATCCGCAGGAGTGCAGGAAGGGGAGTATGCCTATGTTTATTATTTTAAAACCATTCATGTCTTGGCTAATATTATCCTGTTACAATCTTTTTTACCCCAAATTGGTATTAATAAAAATGTTTTTTCCCATGCAAAAAATAAGCCCTCACACGGCTCCATGATCAGAATAGTAAAAGAATACGTCTTTAAATTTTTTTTTTACAAACATCTGAAGTGCTTTTCACCACTAAAATTAAAATATGTCTATGCCCGTTTGTCATCATCATAATCATACTACCCTGGAAAATCTTGTTGACTGGTGCCTTATAGCATACAAATAATTCCAAAAAAACAGCAATAGTGGAATTATATTCTTTCCTTACAGTTTTACATTTTATTGCGGGGAACTGCGCTTTTTCAATTTTCACTTAAGGAAGCAGGAAAGTTAGAATCAGCCTTGTTTCCTAGGGAATTGCTTCAGCATTACTACAGCATTTTACAAGAACAGATTAAATTTTAGAATGCCCAACTACTAAGATTAAATAGTAAATCATAATAATACATCTACATACAGTAAATGAAATTCAGTATATATATAGTCATGGCCGAAAGTGTTGGCACCCTTTAAATTGTTCCACAAAATGAAGTATTTCTCCTAGAAAAGTATTGCACTTACACGTGTTTTGTTATGCATATGTTTATTTCCGCTGTGTGTATTGGAACAACACAAAAAGCAGAGAAAAAAAGGAAAATTTAACATAATGTCACACAAAAACTCCAAAATGGGCAGGAAAAATTGTTGGCACCATCAACCTAATATTTGGTTGTACACTCTTTGGAATAAATAACTGCAATCAGTCACTTCCTAATCATCAACAAGCTTCTTACACTTCTCTACTGGAATCTTTGACCACTCTTCTTTTGCAAACTGTTCCAGTTTTCTCATATTTGATGGGTGCCATTTCCCAACAGTAATTTTAAGATCTCTCCACAGATGTTCCATAGGATTTAAATCCAGACTCATTGCTGGCCACTTAAGAACTCTCCAGCACTTTGTTTTCATCTTTTTCTCAGAGTATGCTTGGGGTCATTGTTCTGCTGGAAGACCCATGACGTAGGATCCAAACCCAGTTTTCTGACACTGGGCAGTACATTGTGACCCAAAATCCATTAGTTATCTTCAGATTTCATCATATGTTGCACACAGTCAAGGCACCCAGTGCCAGAGGCAGCAAATCAACCTCAACATATTTTTGAACCTCCACCTTATTTGACTACAGGTACTGTGTTCTTTTCTTTGGAGGCCTCATTCCATTTTCTCTAACAGTAGAATGATTTACTAAAAAACCCTATCTTGGTCTCATTTGTCCACAATACACTTTCCCAGAAGGATTTTGGCTTACTCATATTTATTTTGGCAAACTGCAGTCTAGCTTTTTATGTCTTTGTGTCAGCAGTAGGGTCCTCCTGGATCTCCAGCCATAGCATTTTGCTTCATTCAAATGTCAATAAACAGTTCACTCTGCCACTGAGCATAAAGGACAGCTTGAATTTCTTTGGAGCTTGATTGGGGCAGCTTGTTCCCCATCTGGACTATCCAGTGTTGCAACACCTTTCATCAATTTTTCCCCACGATACATGTCCAGGGAGATTAGCTTTAGTGCCATAAGTTGTAGACTTCTTGATTATGTTGCACACAGTGGACAAAGGAACATCAAGATCTCTGGAGATGGACTTGTAACCTTGAGATTGTTGATATTATTTAACAAATTTGGTTCTCAAGTTCTCAGACAGTTCTATTGTCCTCTTTCTGTTCTCCATGCTTAGTGTGGCACTCACAGACACACAATGCAAAGATTGAGTCAACTTCTCTTTTCATCTTGCTTCAAGTGTGATTTTCGCATTGCCCTGTTTCATATTCCACCTTTCATTTGCCACAGGTGAGTTTGAACAAGCATCACATGCTTGAATTTAAGTTTTTTACTGACAATTTTGGAGGGGTTCTAAGTTTTGCCTGGCCCATTTTTGGGGTTTTCTATGAAATGATGTATAATTTGCCTTTTTTTTCTGTTTTTTTTTGTGTTGTTCCAATGCTCACAAATGAAATAAAGGTGTAAAACAAAACATGTTTAGTTGCAATAATTTTCTGGGAAAACACTTCATTTTCTGGAACAATTTCAAGGGTGTCGACATTTTCGGTCATGATTGTATGTGTATAATGTTGTCTCACAAATAATGGAGCCAGAGCACCACAACTCCATACAGTAATGATTCTTCTCATATGCTGTTGGTCATCACCCATTAAAGTGAATGTGATCTAAATTACAGAATGCAAGAACAGCCACTCTACATTATGAAGCTGTGGTTTTCTAGCTACACCCACTGTAAATTTTTGATTAGTGCAGATGAAGTGCAGTGCTGTGGATTATGTGAGTTTGGGTGTGTCTGTTTTTTTGTTTGGTTTCACATGCATAAGAGCTGAAGGTGATGTGGTTGTATGTCTGGCTATGTGAAGCTAAGACAGGCCAGATCCAGTGACGTGGATGTACACGGTAGCGCCCAAGAACTTACGAAGGCGCAAGTGCCAGCATCACAGCACTTTATTTTCTTGTTCTCAGCTGAGCTCCTGATGTGAGCGATTGCGTGTATGCAGTATTTGGATATTATAAACCATAAAGAAAAGACATAGGCAAAAGAAGGGGGATCACCCAGCAATAACTCAAAATAATCAAGCAGTTTTATTGAACACAAAAAACACCAAAACAGTATAAAAACATTTAAAAGTCACAGATGTGACATAACAAAACATAGAAGCCTATAATAAAGCTTATAGCCCCACCCTAATACATGTGTGCACAGTACAAAACTATATGTCCTAATATCCTGATATAGACAGCATACCATAGAACCAACCTCTAATATATATCTGGATCTCTAGACTGGAGCTGGCCTGAAAAATGCATGCAATATACATGACCCTAAGGGAAAAGTTAGATGAACCAATAAATAATGATACAGCCATATAGTTCACCAGACCGACATGACACCTGCTGTACTGGTGTCAGTGACCAGCAAAACCCAGCCCAAAGCTGTGTTAGGTTTTCTATTAGTCAGAATATAAAGGACAGACATATAAATCAGATCTATACAGGGATAAATACCCATAGGGAACCGTCACCACTAAGGCAGAAGCGAAGGCATTCAGGCACACATGCACATGGTCGGGCTATTGGAGACCCGACGCGTGTCGCCACTAAACAGTTTTGTACTGTGCACACATGTATTAAGATGGGGCTATAAACTTTATTATAGGCTTCTATGTTTTGTTATGTCACATCTGTGACTTTTAAATGTTTTTGTACTGTTTTGGTGTTTTTTGTGTTCAATAAAACTGCTTGATTATTTTGAATTATTGCTGGGTGATCCCCCTTCTTTTGCCTATGTCTTTTCTTTATGGTTTATGACTTCTCATGTTCACAGGTTTTGGGAGGATCCCCATTGTGATTTCCCTGTGGTGCCCCCATTACTTATTATATTGGTATTTGGATATTAAAGATCATTTACTTAACTTGCTTGGGTCACTGTCTCACTAAATTCACTGGCGGAAACTACGCTGCTCTACAAGTGGCAGAAATGCCATATCTTGGACCCCATCAATCTGATATCAAAGAACTAGTTAGTTACCTAAATTGTAGCCAGAAAATTTCATTTAAGATTTTGTGGTGGTCTCAAACCTTAGGAGAATGTCCATCTGAGCGAGGTCATTATCCCCTTTAGAAGCTTTGCCTCTATGTGGCAGCATAGATTGCATAATTGTAATGAAGACATAATTGGTGTGTGTATATATTCCCCATTATTTTAGCCATAGTATTTCAATCCACTTTATATAACTTATTTTAATGTAAAATTTCAATAAAAGTTTAATATTGTAGTCTCATAATAAGTATTCCAACGGTGTACTATTAAGTTGTAGTCCATTTCTTCATCTCTCCTTCAACCTCAATGGCTTGTCACTCTTCACAGTCTTCTGAAACAATGTCTTGCTGTGTTGTCGCTAATTAGCTGTGCGTATTCTACAGCTAGGAGTCTACAGTAGACATATTAAGTGAACAGAGCAAGAGATAAAGTGTCAAGAGAACATCTGTACTGCGATCCTGTAGAGACTCTGTGGACCAGAATATATACAGACTATAAAGCAGAGGGACTTGGAAAAACATAAAATTATACTTATTCTTAACAATGACTACTTAGTATCACTCTGGAATACAAGCCATAACGGATAATTTAATTACTAAACTTTTTACATTTTCCTGTATTTTCCCAATTACTAAAGTGCATGATTATTAGTGTAATATTACACATTCCTGAGAGACGAATACTGAATGCATGTATTTATTTATCTATTCTCTTTCATACTTTATTTTAGCTGAGTATTATTCATGCCAAAAAATAAAAAAAATAATGATTTTCAAAATCAATAAATACTGTTTTTTTCTTATTATAAAATGCACTTTTTTTCTAAACTTTTTTTGGGAAAATTAATAATGCAAATGTAGTTTACCGGGGAGGTGATTGTTTGAGGCCCCAGGAGGCAGGATCACTGCTGCAGGAATCTTGCGACAACAGCGGCACGATTGGGGCAATGCTGTGCTCCGTAGGCTGGGAGAATGGGGTGTTCGATAGTGCCAGAATGTGGTGGGGTCCCGGTTTTCACAAGATGTCGCTAGTTTTCAATGTGGTGGACTTCGGAAAAATCTCCGCCAGAGACGGCACATGAGCAAATTGAGATCTCGGCTACCCACTCTTTACAATTTCATACTTGTCAAACATGCCATTAATAATGAAAAAAAGTGGACCAGTGTCCCTAGTTATGCAATATTAACCCCTTAACTCCTGGAGCTTTTTTAGGTTTTGCGTTTTCATTTTTCGCTCTCCTTCTTTCCAGAGCCATAACTTTTTTATTTTTACATCAATATGGCCATGTGAGTGTTTATTTTTGTGGGAGGAGTTATACTTTTGAACGACTCCATTGGTTTTACCATGTCGTGTACTAGAAAATGGGAAAAAAATTGCAAGTGCGATGAAATTGCAATCACACACTTGTTTTTTGTTTGGCTTTTTTGCTAGGTTCACTAAATGCTAAAACTGACCAGCCATTATGATTCTCCAGGTCATTATGAGTTCATAGACACCAAACATGTCTAGGTTTTTTTTAGCTAAGTGGAAAAAAATTCCAAACTTTGCTAAAAAAAAAAAAAAAATTGCGCCATTTTCAGAGGTCCGTAGCGTCTCCACTTTTTGTGACTCGGTTGGGTGAGGGCTTATTTTTGTGGGCCGAGATGACATTTTTAATGATACCATTTTTGTGAAGATACGATCTTTTGATCGTCCGTTATTGCATTTTAATGCAATGTCGCGGTGACCAAAAAAATGTAATTCTTAAATTTTTTTCTCTCTATGCCGTTTATTGATCAGGTAAATCCTTTTTTTATCGATAGATCAAGCAATTTTGAATGTGTTGATACCTAATATGTGTGTGTTTGATTTTTTTATTGTTTTATTTTGAATGGGGCGAAAGGGAAGTGATTTAACCCCTTAACGACCAAGCCATTTTGTAGGTTAAAGACCAGGCCAATTTTTACATTTCTGACCACTGTCTCTTTATGAGGTTATAACTCTGGAACGCTTCAACGGATCTTGGCGATTCTGAGATTGTTTTCTCGAGACATATTGTACTTCATGATAGTGGTAAAATTTCTTCAATATAACTTGCGTTTATTTATGAAAAAAACGGAAATATGGCAAAAATTTTGAAAATTTAGCAATTTTCAAACTTTTAATTTTTATGCCATTAAATCAGAGAGATATGTCACAAAAATTAGTTAATAAATAACATTTCCCACATGTCTACTTTACATCAGCACAATTTTGGAACCAAAATTTTTTTTTGTTAGGAAGTTATAAGTGTTAAAAGTTGACCAGCAATTTCTCATTTTTCCAACAAAATTTACAAAATCATTTTTTTTAGGGGCCACCTCACATTTGAAGTGAATTTGAGGGGTCAATATGACAGAAAATACCCAAAAGTGACACCATTCTAAAAACTGCACCCCTCAACGTGTTCAAAGCCACATTCAAGAAGTTTATTAACCCTTTAGGTACTTCACAATAATTGAAGCAATGTGGAAGGAAAAAATTAACATTTAACTTTTTTTCCCAAAATTTTTCTTTCGACACAATTTTTTAAAATTTTGTCAAGGGTATCAGTAGAAAATGAACCACAATATTTGTTGTACAATTTCTCCTGAGTACATCGATACCCCATGTGTGGGGGTAAACCACTATTTGGGCGCATGGCAGAGCTCGGAAGGGAAGCAGCGCCATTTGACTTTTTTGGCTGGAATTGAGATTGGACGCCATGTCGCATTTGGAGAGTCCCTGTGTGCCTAAACAGTGGAAACCCCCCACAAGTGACCCCATTTTGGAAACTAGACCCCCCCAAGTAACTTATCTAAATGTCTTGTGAGAGCTTTTAACCCCCAAGGGCTTCACAGAAGGTTATAACGTAGAGCCGTAAAATTAAAAAATCATGTTTTTTCCACAAAAATGATCTTTTCATCCCAATTTTTATTTTCCAAAGGATAAAAGGACCCCAAAAGTTATTGTGCAATTAGTCCTGAGTACGCTGATACCCCATATGTGGGGGTAAACCACTATTTGAGTGCATGGCAGAGCTCGGAAGGGAAGCAGCGCCATTTGACTTTTTGGCTGGAATTGAGATTGGACGCCATGTCGCATTTGGAGAGTCCCTGTGTGCCTAACAGTGGAAACCCCCCACAAGTGACCCCATTTTGGAAACTAGACCCCACAAGTAACTTATCTAAATGTGTAGTGAGAGCTTTGAACCCCAAGGGCTTCACAGAAGGTTATAACGTAGAGCCGTAAAATTAAAAAATCATGTTTTTTCCACAAAAATGATCTTTTCATCCCAATTTTTATTTTCCAAAGGATAAAAGGACCCCAAAAGTTATTGTGCAATTAGTCCTGAGTACGCTGATACCCCATATGTGAGGGTAAACCACTATTTGGGTGCATGGCAGAGCTCGGAAGGGAAGCAGCGCCATTTGACTTTTTTGGCTGGAATTGAGATTGGACGCCATGTTGTATTTGGAGAGCCCCTGTGTGCCTAAACAGTGGATACCCCCCACAAGTAACCCCATTTTGGAAACTAGACCCCCAAGGAACTTATCTAGATGTGTGGTGAGAGCTTTGAACCCCCAAGGGCTTCACAGAAGGTTATAACGTAGAGCTGTAAAATTAAAAAATCATATCTTTTCCACTAAAATGATCCTTCCACCACCAATTTTTATTTCCCAAAGGGTAAAAGGACCCCAAAAGTTATTGTGCAATTTGTCCTGAGTACGCTGATACCCCATATGTGGGGGTAAATCACTATTTGGGCGCATGGCAGAGCTTGGAAGGGAAGCAGCGCCATTTGACTTTTTTGGCTGGAATTGAGATTGGATGCCATGTCGCATTTGGAGAGTCCCTGTGTGCCTAAACAGTGGAAACCCCCCACAAGTGACCCCATTTTGGAAACTAGACCCCCCAAGGAACTTATCTAGATGTGTGGTGAAAGCTTTGAACCCCCAAGGGCTTCACAGAAGGTTATAACGTAGAGCAGTAAAATTAAAAAATCATATCTTTTCCACAAAAATGATCTTTCCACCCCCAATTGTTATTTTCCAAAGGGTAACAGGACCCCAAAAGTTATTGTGCAATTTGTCCTGAGTATGCTGATACCCCATATGTGGGGGTAAACCACTATTTTGACGCATGGCAGAGCTGGAAAGGGAAGGAGCGCCTTTTTCAAATGCAGATTTTGATGGAATGGTCTGCGGGTGTCATGTCACGTTTGGAGAGCCCCTGATGTGCCTAAACAGTAGAAACCCCCCACAAGTGACTCCATTTTGGAAACTAGACCCCCCAAGGAACTTATCTAGATGTGTGGTGAGCACTTTGAACCCCCAAGTGCTTCACAGAAGTTTATAACGTAGAGCCGTGAAAATAAAAATATCATATTTTTTCCACAAAAATAATCTTTTTGCCCCCAAATTTTTATTTTTATAAGGGTAACAGGAGAAATAGGACCCCAAAAGCTATTGTGCAATTTGTCCTGAGTACGCTGATATCCCATATGTCGGGGGGAACCACTATTTTGACGCATGGCAGAGCTCGGAAGGGAAGGAGCACCGTTTTTAAATGCAGACTTTGATGGAATGGTCTGCGGGTGTCATGTCGCGCTTGGAGAGCCCCTGATGTGCCTAAACAGTAGAAACCCCCCACAAATGACCCCAATTTGCAAACTAGACCCCCCAAGGAACTTATCTAGATGTGTGGTCAGCACTTTGAACCCCCAAGGGCTTCACAGAAGTTTATAATGTAGAGCCGTGAAAATAAAAAAATCATATTTTTTTCCACAAAAATTATCTTTTTGCCCCAAATTTTTATTTTTCTAAGGGTAACAGGAGAAATAGGACCCCAAAAAGCTATTGTGCAATTTGTCCTGAGTACGCTGATATCCCATATGTGGGGGGGAACCACTATTTTGACGCATGGCAGAGCTCGGAAGGGAAGGAGCACCGTTTTTAAATGCAGACTTTGATGGAATGGTCTGCGGGTGTCATGTCGCGCTTGGAGAGCCCCTGATGTGCCTAAACAGTAGAAACCCCCCACAAATGACCCCATTTTGCAAATTAGACCCCCCAAGGAACTTATCTAGATGTGTGGTCAGCACTTTGAACCCCCAAGGGCTTCACAGAAGTTTATAATGTAGAGCCGTGAAAATAAAAAAAATCATATTTTTTTCCACAAAAATTACCTTTTTGCCCCAAATATTTATTTTTATAAGGGTAACAGGAGAAATAGGACCCCAAAAGCTATTGTGCATTTTGTCCTGAGTACGCTGATACCCCATATGTGGGGGGGAACCACTGTGATCACCTTACTGCGATCTTTAGGAGGCACAATGAACAAATCCACAAAAGGTGAAGAATTGGTTTTCTTTTTTACGCCGTTCCTCGTGCGGTATTAGTGATTAGGTGACTTTATTCCTCGGATCGGTGCAATTACAGCGATACCAGATTTACACCCTTTTTTCATGTTTAGCTTCTGTCACACACTAAAAGATGCTTTTTCTTGGAATAATTTTTTGTAAGAAATTTTTGCATCACCGTATTTTGAGAGCTATAATTTTTCCATATTTCGGCCGACAGAGTTATCTGTGGGCTTATTTTTTGCGGGACGAGCTGACGTTTTTATTGGTACCATATTCAGGCACATAACGTTTTTTGATCATTTCCTATTCCGATTTTTGTGGAATCAGAATGAACAAAAACCAGCAATTCAGGAATTGTTTTTTTTTTTCCTCCGTTCCGTGTGTGGTAAAATTGATAAAGCAGCTTTATTCTTCGGGTCACTATGGTTACGGCAATTCCTCATTTATATATTTTTTTTTATGTTTTGGCGTTTTTTTACACAATAAAAAATTTTATAGAAAAAATAATTATTTTTGCATCAGTTTATTCCGTGAGCTATAACTTTTTTATTTTTTTGCTGATGATGTTGTATAGCGGCTTGTTTTTTGCGGGACAAGATGACGTTTTCAGCGGTACCATGATTATTTATATCTGACTTTTTGATCGCGTGTTAGTGCACTTTTTCCAAGCGGTATAATGATACCGCTTGGAAAAAGTATAATTTACTACTTTTTTGTGTTTTTTTTTACGGCTTTCACTGAAGGGGTTAACTATGGTTACGCTTTTATAGATGGGATTTTTACGGACGTGGCGATACCTAACATGTGTATGTTTTTTGTTTTTTATTTTTTTTATTACATAAAAATGTGTATTTTTTAGGGGATTTTTTTTAAATTATTTTTTAATATTTTTTTTACAATTTTTTTAAAAAAATGATTTTTTTTAACTTGTCCCTTTATGGTACTTTCACTTTTTTTACTTTTTATTGCAGTTACAATGCATTGCAATGCTCTGGCATTGCAATGCATTGCAACTATAGTGGAAGCTGCTGTGACAATGATCACAGCAGCTTCCCGTAGCTAAATGACCCGGAGGTTGTCATGACAACCCCCGGGTCATCAAGGCAGAGATCGGCCCCTGCAAATACATTGCAGGGTGCCGATCTGAGGCAGAGGGAGCTCCCGACCCTCTGCCTCCCCCCCTGAGCTCTGCGATCGCGCTGGATCGCAGCAGTCAGGGGGTTAACAGCCAGGGGCGGTGGGGGCTCCGCTCCTGGCTGTTAGTGCAGGAAGCCTGGCCACTGCAGCGCCGGCTCCTGCACTGATCGCGCTGGGGAAGCTGAAATTTCAGCTTCTCCTGCACGATCGCTGCTGTGTTTGGTCAGTCAGATTGACTGACCAAGCACAGCGCTGTAGGTGCGAGGACCGACGGCAAAGGTCCCCGCACCGCTTGCCGTGCCTGTCAGCTGTCTGTGACAGCTGTCGGCACTGATCTACCACTGCATGTTTACACACAGTGGTAGATCAAAGCCATGACGTGCAGAGTCCGTCCTGGTGCCGGAACTGGCACCTTGCCATGACGGACTCTGCACGTCAGTGGACATTAAGGGGTTAAAATTTTATATTTTTTTATTTTTTTATATTTTTAAACACTTTTTTTTACTTTTGCCATGCTTCAATTGTCTTCATAGGAGACTCTAATCTGGCACAACTCGATTGGCTTTGCTAAATAGAGGCGATGAGCAGATCGCCTCTATTTAGCTGAATTACTGACTTGCTACGAACGCCGACCACTGGGTGGCGCTCATAGCAATTCGGCACTGACAACCATAGAGGTCTCCAGGAGACCTCAGGTTGTCATGCCGACACTCCGGTGACCTGCAATCACATGAAGCGGGTCACTGATGAGTGTGTTTCCGGCCTAATGGCCGGAAGCGCTATTTAAATTCCCCTGTCAGCGTTTGACATCGCGATTCCACCCATGGCTATTGTGGGCACATGTCAGCTGTTCAAAACAGCTGATATATCCCGGAAAAGATGTGGGCTTGCCACCGGAACCCACATCAAAGGGAGAGATACCTTTACGCCCGATGTAGGTAAGGGGTTATATACGTAATAACTAGGTGGAGATCGATGCTATTGCATCAGGAGGGCGGTAATGTCACGATGGGGGCAGGCTTTGCAGCATTGAGAATCTCTCCTCCCTACGTGCTCACCCACCTATCCACTCTCTCTTTCCCCATGTGCTGACTTCTCTCGTCTGCGCTCTCTTCTTTGACTTGTCTACCCCATGTGCTATCCCCCTTATCTGCTGTCTCTCGCCTTACTGTGTTCTCCCCTCATGTGCTGTCCCATTTGAGCTGTCTCCCCCTGTGCTCTGTCTCTCTCACCCCTGTGTCTGACCGTGTACAGAACATACCACAGCTCCTGGGCAGGAGAGGGAGCAAAAGGCAATACTGACATTACAGCAGGAGATCGCAGAGGATACATTTTGTGAGGTAAAATATCGTTTAAAAACAAAAAAAATATTTAGACTTGAGAGTCCTCAGTGGTTGATACCTTTTAATGGCTAACTGAAAAGATGGTAACAAATTGCAAGCTTTCGAGACTACTCAGGTCTCTTCATCAGGCATAGACTAATACAACATCTGAAGAATCACATATTTAAACACAAAATAGCACAGAAAAAATGCAATAGGTAATTAGATTCTCCTTTTTGCATTTAGATAAGAAAAAAATGTCGCTGTCCATTTGTGCACGTTTCTTCAGAAGTGGTTTCAGTTCCATAAAGATGCGGTACATTCTGGTATCCTCCATTATCTAAATGCAAAAAGGAGAATCTAATTACCTATTGCATTTTTTCTGTGCTATTTTGTGTATAAATATGTGATTCTTCAGATGTTGTATTAGTCTATGCCTGATGAAGAGACCTGAGTAGTCTCGAAAGCTTGCAATTTGTTACCATCTTTTCAGTTAGCCATTAAAAGGTATCAACCACTGAGGACTCTCAAGTCTAAATATTTTTCTATCTACTGGCTAACACGGTACGAAGATACACATCTTTCCTATACGTTTAAAAACAGTGAAATATTTTACCTCACAAAATGAATCCTCTGTGATCCCCTGCTGTAATGTCAGTATTATCTTTTGCTTCCTCCCCTGTCCAGGAGATGTGGTATGCTCCGTACATGGTCAGACATAGACAATTTTTAAGATGAACTTTCGTTCATGGGAAAACCACTTTAATGTGACTGACTTCCTCTGCCTGTAGACATGTCACGCTTCTGCCACCGGGATCAGCCGAATGATTCACTGCGCCTGCGTGGAATTCTCACAGGCGCAGTGTGACATTGTTCCGCTGGTGGTACCACGCAAGAGGCTGCATGAGTGTGTGAGTATGAGTGTGAGTGAGTGTGAGTATGTGAGTGTGAGTGTGAGTGTGATTGTGTGAGTGTGTGAATGTGTGAGTGTGTGAGTATGTGAGTGAGTGTGTGAGTGTGTGAGCATGTGAGTGTGTGAGTGTGAGTGCATGAGTGTGTGACTGTGAGTGTATGACTGTGAGTGAGTGTGAGTGATAGTGTGAGTATCTGAGTGTGAGAGTGTGAGTGTGTGAGTATGTGAGTATGTGAGTGTGTGAGTATGTGAGCGTGTAAGTGTCTGAGAATGTGAGTGTGAGAGTGTGTGTGTGAGTATGAGTGTGTGAGTGTGTGATTGTGAGAGTTTGTGTGTGTTTGAGTGTGTGTGGTCGTACGGCGTATAGAGTGTGTGTGTGGTGCGACGGTGTTCCACTGGTGGTACCGCGCAATAGGTTGGTACCAGCAGCAGTTTCCATATTGAGACACTCATCATTTGGATGTCCCAATATGGCGGTCGGTAAACTTCCTCCCCTTGGAATTCTGGGATACGGTGACATCTGGACAGAACAGGAAATTAAAAATTACAAGGTGATTATATAAATAGATTATCATACTTAACCCCTTTCTGACCTTGGACGGGATAGTATGTCTAAGGTCAGACCCTCAGCTTTGATGAGGGCTCCGGCAGTGAACCCGCATGAAAGCCAAGACATGTCAGCTGTTTTAAACAGCTGACATGTGCCCGCACTAGGCGCAGGTGGAATCGCGATCCACCCGCGCCTATTAACTAGTTAAATTCCGCTGTCAAACACTGACAGCGGGTTTTAACCAGCACTTCCGGCCGCCGGGCCCCGTCACGTGATCGGGGGTCAACGATGCATCTATGGTTGTTGATGAGGCATTGCTATGAGCGCCATCCGGTGGTCGGCGTTCATTGCAATCCTGTAATTCTGCTACATATAGGCGATCTGCTCATCGCCTATATGTAGCAGAGGCGATCAAGTAGTGGATGCTTCTAGTCTCCCATGAAAGCTATTGAAGCATGCCAAAATTTAAAAAAAATGTTTTAAAAAATAAAAAAATATAAAAGTTTAATTCACCCCCTTTTAGCCCCATTCAAAATAAAACAATAAAAAAAATCACACATATTAGATATCGCCGTGTTCAGAATCACCTGATCTATCAATAAGAAAATGGATTAACCCAATCACTAAACATCGTAGCGAAAAAAAAACGAAACGCCAGAATTATGGTTTTTTGGTCGCCGCGACATTGCATTAAAATGCAATAACGGGCGATCTGCTCATAAATAGTATCCTTAAAAACGTCAGCTCAGCATGCAAAAAATAAGCCCTCACCTGACCCCAGATCACGAAAAATGGAGACGCTACTGGTATCGGAAAATGGCGCTTTTTTTTTTTTTTTTTAAGCAAACTTTGGAATTTTTTTTCACCACTTAGATAAAAAAGAACCTAGACATGTTTGGTGTCTATGAACTCGTAGTGACCTGGAGAATCATAACGGCAGATCAGTTTTAGCATTTAGTGAACCTAGCAAAAAAGCCAAACAAAAAACAAGTGTGGGATCGCACTTCTTTTGCAATTTCACCGCACTTGGAATTTTTTTCCTGTTTTCGAGTACACGACATGCTAAAACCAATGATGTCTTTGAAAAGTACAACTCGTCCTGCAAAAAAATAAGCCCTCACGTGGCCATATTGATATTGATGGAAAAATAAAAAAGTTATGTCTCTTGGAAGAAGAGGAGCGAAAAACGAAAACGCAAAACCGAAAAAATGCTGGGGTCATTAAGGGGTTAAAGAAAATATATTTTTTTCCATCCTAAATTCACATGTAGACAATGCCTTTTTAAACTGAAGCCAGGTCAGCTAATGGATTCCGTTTCATGAAAACCGTGGAGATTACTGATTTAAGATGTAATAATTTATATACATTAAATTCATATATTCAGCATGTCAAGTATGTATGGGCATTCTAACATTTGAGAGATATTAGCTGTGGCAGCATATGTTAGGGGAAACAGCCACACAGATTAACTCAATTGAGAAAAAAAGTAAGATACTTTGAATTTTCAGCAACAGAAGATGTCACGCCGAGTTACAAGATTAGTTTTAGTTCTGCATTTTGCATATTAAGTAGTGTCCCTTTGATATAACTAACCTAACAAAATCTGGATCTACGGACATCTGTCGTGAAAGCGCTGAGAGAAATATGTTAGTATACATAACATAGCGATTTAAGATCAGATCTGAGAAAAAGCAAATGTGTATTTAACAAATTAATTGTAGTAACATTTACAAATCAAGCTGTCGTCATTGTTGTAATTGAATGTAACATTTCAGAAACAAATTAGTGTACATGTAAAAATACTTATTAAGTACAGTACTTTGATGTTACTTAGATGTTCTGCCATCTACCTGCCATTGACCATCATTGCTTACCTTTGACCACTTTGCTTTTTAAAAGAGACCGTATAACAATTTTAAGTTACAGATCCACAGCCATAGCCCTTAATCCGTTTGGACAATGGGTAATCATATCAGGTGGTTTATAAAAGGTCATTGAGGTGTAATTTAGGCATTTGTTTTCCTTAAAAAAGCAGTGTATGCCTTTACATTTCATTTCCAATCACCATTTACCCAGCATGAATAAGAATTATAGGAATCAGTAGAGAAAATTCTACCTGGGGAAAAATATATTAATGATTGTTATGATTTATAATGATAGTACGCTGAACTGTTGACACAAAGCATGTTGGTGGAGGCACTCCGATGAAAAGAAGCACTCCTATCAAATTTTTTATCCTATTAATATATTACAGTCATATTATACAGCACTGTGTACTTACAATTACTCATTTTGCCTTTCTACCCAGATAATTCTTCTCTTTTCCAGTAGGTCTATGACATCACATGATCAAAAATAGACTAGCTGAATCCTTCTCAACTCTTTGTAGAAACTGGAGGTCGGTTTTCCCTGCATAACTCATGAGTCACTGCAAAAATACCTGGCAGGGGGAGGAGGGAGCAGCTGGATCAGAAGTTGAAGAGAGGATTTGATAAATGCAGGGACATGAGACTTCCTGTTCCTACTTAAAGCCGAGAAAAAAGAAGCATTATCTGGGTAGAAAGGTAAAATGAGCAATTGTAAGCACACAGTGCTATATAATAAGATTATTGCAATATCTTAAGACTATAAAAACGGAATATGTTGGTGCTATAGAAATAAAAATTATTAATTATTACTATATCTGGCTCATTTTTATTTTGTGTGAGTTTTTTCTTCACATTCCCAGTGTAAAATGTTTTACTGATCCTAAACGTGTGGATGTCAATCATTATATGTTAGATGGGGATGAAGTCACATACTGTACAGTACTGATCAAGTTAATTTTATGCTTCTTATTCTTCATATTTTCAAAAGCTTTTTTTTTACTTTATTTATTATTCCCCTAAGGGGACTTGAAGCTGTGATTGATCACTTGTGCTATACATAGCATCAGCACTGTTATGTGCAGTATAAAGAAAATCACGATCTACTATGAATGCTGGCTCCTGACTGACTACACGCTGTATTTCATGGGAGAATTGTAATGATAGGCAGACCCCTGACTGTCATTACAACCCATCGGCATCCCGCAATCATGTCATGGTGCTGCCGATGGGCAGGTGGAATAAAAAACCCTATTTCCGGCGTGTTTTAAATACCAGTGTCACAAATTGACAGCGGGATTTAACAGGTTAACAGCTGTGGATGGAACTCAGCTCCACTCACAGCTGTTAAAGGCACCTTTTGGCTGGTTAAATCATGCTTCATGGGCTGGGAAAGAGTGTGAGCTTGCATCAAAGTCAGGAATCCGGGATATGACGTATCGATACATCATATGTCGGTGATGGATTAAGTTATTTCTTTTACATTGTACTGTAAGAAAATGATCATTTTAGTACTTAAACTTTTTATTCTGATACAAGAGATTAAAATCCCCTACATAGACTTACACTAGATTCACACAGTATAAGCATCCTAGAGCAACAGACCGATTTATTCCTCAGGTGTCTTCTTACTTAGTTGCTTCTGGTTTTTTCTCTCTCATTTTATTTCACTGAAGAGGTTTGCTTACTTCCAAGCTAATAAAAAACCCCTGGAAGATCATTTTTTTTCTCAAGTTTATCACCTTCCGATTTGCATTTGTGTCTAGTGATGAGCAAGTATGCTCGTTGCTTGGGTTTTCCTGAGCATGCTCAGGTGGTCTGCAAGTATTTGGGTGTGCTTGGAAATTTAGTTTCTGTCGCCGTAGCTGCATGATTTGTGTCTGCTAGACAGCCTGAATACATGTGGGGATTCTCTAACAAATAGGCAATCCCCACATGTATTCAGGCTGTCTAGCAGCCACAAATCATGCAGCTATGGTGACACAAACTAAATCTCTGAGCACGCCGAAATACTCAGAGACCACCCGAACATGCTCGGGAAAACCCAAGCAACGAGCATACTTATTGAAAATATTTACACAAATACATAAAAAATAATGATATGGAGTAAAGCAGAGTACCAAAGAACAAGGGGATAACACTATACAACAAAATAAGTGTAGGTAGTAAAATACATATAAAAAGTACATAGACCAGAGTGTGTCAGCCTGCAGCACACAGTTATGCGGAGTAAAGTTGTATGTGTAAATATCCAAGAGATATTAAAGGAGCAGGCATGGTACTTACATTAAGTGATGTACTTCGGTCAAATGACAGTATAGTATTGAATCCCCAGCGCCAATGCATGTTTCACCCAAGCTTCATCAGGGGGCGCCACACTCCTTTAATATCTCACACACTGAATGGTGGAAGAAAGGATCGTGGCCCCTACTCTGCCCATGCATTCATTGCTGCCTGCATCCCAAGGATGCAAATAGCGGTGACAGCAGCGGCAGCGGACAAGTTTGGGAGGGCATGGTGCGTCTTGTGGGCCAGAGTCACTGTTTTAAGCCCCTTGACTGTCTCGCAGGCCGGCCAGTAACAGCAAGAGAGCCGGATGTGGCACATGGAAACACAAGACACAATGGAATGAAACTGAAAAGGAGAAGATACAGATTAAATAGTAGAAAAATTTTTTTGACAGTGAGGGTTTTCAAAGAGTGAAACGGGCTGCCAAATGATGTGAATTCTCCTTTAATGGATGTCTTCAAACAGGCTGGACAAACATCTGTCTGAGACTGTTTAATGAATCCTGCACTAAGCAGCGGGTTGGACATGGTGACTCTGGAGGTCCCTCCGAACTTTAATATTCTATGATTCTATTATTTCTTCTTTATGTCTCCATGTACAAGGTCCTTTCTTTTATCTTCACTTTGTGCTGATGCTTCTAAGGTCACGACATGTGGCACCCAAGGCCTAGTCAGTTGACTATGCCTCAGGAGATGCATGTTGTGTTGATGTCATGGCATTTGTCATGATGTCATCGCATATGCTTTGATGTCAGAGGCTTCCTTGTCACCTGGAATTGGCACAGAGTGAAATGTGGAGAATGTAGAGAAGTAAAGAGAGTCCAAAGGAAGAAGTGCAGAGGACTATATGGTGGCCAAAGAGGCAAGTGAATATCAAAGTTGTTTTTTTTACACCTTTTGTGGCTACTCACAAATCAGCAAAATCTTGTTTGGCTTGCTGCCATTTTGCTGAATATGCACTAAGTGGATTACAAAAAATGTGGATGTGAGTATTATTTTAGAACCATAGTAAGGTACATCAAGTTTATTGGCAAGAGTAAAATGCTGCATTCAAATTTTTGCAAATTTGCTCATCATGTATACATATAGATAAATAATATGTAAATGTAAATGTTGTACTTTAAATGTTGAGAAAATAAGCAAGCAAAGGCACAATGATAGGAAAATACCGAGCTCCTAGGACTGTTCTTGCTTATACTGGTTTACAGCACAGTGAATAGTACAATGCAATTTAAACACAGATTGCAAGACACTGTGATCTTCAAACCTCATTTGCTTTACAGAAAGGTTGTCACAAAACACAGCTGGAGCCTTGTATCAGCAACCTACAAAGAAAATAAGAATAAGTGGGAATGATGGATGGACAGGAAATATATATATTTCTACACTTGTATTGTAATCTGCTATGGTCGCAGAACACAAAGTAGCAAATAAGACTCAATAAGTATTTTCATGCATTATCCTTGGGTGTCCTCTCTCACCGAACAACAATACTTAGGGCCCACTGCATTCTGTACATTTTATTAAGGACATGGGTCTTTCAATGAGTTATACAAAACCTTCTCTATATTCTATTACCATGTTACCAGCTCATCCTTGATAACTTATCATCTAATGTTTTTACCTGAAGAGAAAATGTCAAAAAAGCAGTAAAGCCTTTTTGATATGATTACCTAAATTTGCATTGAAAAAATGTGCTTCTAGGTTGTAGCTTTCTAAAACAAGTATTTATTATGTATAAAATATGGTGGAACTGAAAATATATTACAGGACATGAACATGTGGTCTATATAATGGGTTGTTCTTCTCACAGTGGTGGTCATTTACAGGGGTGTCTCTATATTGCTTTTTTTATCATATAACTGGATATAATCCATTTGCCTTGGTTTGGAATCTAAACAAAGACATCATCTACAGTGGGTATGGAAAGTATTCAGACCCCTTTAAATTTTTCACTGTTTCATTGCAGCCATTTGGTAAATTCAAAGAAGTTCATTTTTTTGTCATTAATGTACACTCTGCACCCCAAATTGACAGAAAAAAAACAGAAATGTAGAAATTTTTCCAAATTTATCAAAAAGAAAAACTGAATTATCACATGGTCATAAGTATTCAGACCCTTTGCTCAGTATTGAGTAGAAGAACACTTTTGAGCTAGTACAGCCATGAGTCTTCTTGGGAATGATACAACAAGTTTTTCACACCTGGATTTGGGGATCCTCTGCCATTCTTCCTTGCAGATCCTCTCCAGCTCAGTCAGGTTGGATGGTGAAAGTCCACTCCTTTGTTATTTTAGCTGTGTGCTTAGGGTCATTGTCTTGTTGGAATGTGAACTTTAGGCAAATTCTGAGGTCCAGAGCACTCTGGAAGAGGTTTTCATCCAGGATATCTCTATACTTGGCCGCATTCATGTTTCCTTCAATTGCAACCAGTCTTCCTGTCCCTGCAGCTGAAAATCACCCCCAATCACTGCTGGGATTGTATTGGGCAGTTGATAAGCAGTGCCTGGTTTTCACCACACATACCACTTAGAATTATCACCAAAAAGTTCTATCTTCATCTCATCAGACCAGAGAATCATATTTCTCATAGTCTGGGAGTCTTTCATGTGTTTTTTAGCAAACTGTACATGGGCTTTCATATGTCTTGCACTGAGGAGAGGCTTCCGTTGGGCCACTCTGCCATAAAGGCCCGACTGGTGGAGGGCTGCAGTGATAATTCACTTTGTGGAACTTTATCCTGTCTCCATACTGTATCTGTGGAGCTCAACCACAATTAATCTTGGGGTTCTTCTTTACCTCTCACCAAGGCTCTTCTCCCACAATTTCTCAGTTTGGCTGGACGGCCAGACCCAGAAAGACTTCTAGTGATCCCAAACTTCTTCCTTTTAAGGATTATGGAGGCCAATGTGCTCTTCGGAACCTTGAGTACTGCAGAAATTCTTTTGGAACCTTGGCCAGATGAGTCTTGTCACAATTCTGTCTCTGAGCACCTTGGCAAGTTACTTTGACCTCATGATTCTCATTTAGTCTGACATGCACTGTGAGATGTGAGGTCTAATATAGACAGGTGTGTGCCTTTACAAATCAAGTCGTATCAGTTTAATTAAATACAGCTAGACTCCAACGAAGTAGTAGAACCATAAGGCCGGCGTCACACACAACTACAAAAAATCTGACCGTTTTAGTCGGTCGATTATCGTACCAAAATGTAATGAACAGACATCCGTCTGGCATCCGATTTTCCTGGAAAGATGCGATTTAGTCGCATCTGACTGTAGTTGTTAACATCGGATTTACATCCGACTTGCGAGATTTTCTCGCAGGCTTTCAAAACGGACATATAATGGATCCAAATGAATAGTATTTAAATCACAAAAGAATGAATAGATATATACACATAGAACACATATATATATATATATATATATACATGTCATTGTCACATATATATATACATATATTTATAGTTCATACACTTCTACATACTGTAATAGCCGCTAATTCAATTGCCGGCTTTTGTGAAAGTACAGAACCCGACATGAAATGACACATGGTTTACATACAGTTAACCATGTCATTTCATGTAGTTTGATATATGGTTTGAACTTACAATTACATGAGAGTATGTGTGCAAAATTGCAGACATGTAGGGGTTAATTAAAGGTGTAAATTCGTTGAAAAAAAATGTGTGGGCTCCCGCTGTATTTTCTCCACCAGACAGACAAAGCAAGCGAGTGGGGGCAAATAATATTAGCCTAGGGAGGGTACTAACATCTGCCCCAGACACCCCAGAAAAGGCAAATCTATAATTAGATTAGCCCTTTCTGGCACTTTGCCCGTCTTGCAATTGAAAGGTGACTTTAAGCCAGGTTAATAATTGAGAGCTGTCAATTAGACAACTATCAATTATTAATCCTATTGTATGAAAGAAAAATCAAACACACACACTTTAATAAAAAATAATTTTAATGAAATAAGCAAATAGTTTTTGACCATCTTTTATTTTCCTGCTAAAACCATTTCCTGTAATAAAAATAAAATAAAAAAGCAAAATTATTCTTACCTATCCGATGCACAGTCAGGTCCCACGCTGTAATCCATCAGAAAGGGTTAACAGGTTACAGCTAGAGGCAGCCCTGCTGAGCTTTTACCCACTGAATGAATCAGTTCCTCTCCCGGCGAAAGGAGAGGAAGTGATTAATGTGTGAAGCTTAATTGATTTCTTCCCACTTTCACTTCAGGTCAGGTCACCCTGACCTGATCTGAAGTAAAAGTTGGAAGCAATCAATTAAGCTTCACACACTCATCACTTCCTCTCCTGTGGCCGGGAGAGGAACTGATTCATTCAGGGGATTACAGCTGAGCAATAAAATATGGTCCAAAACTGTGTCTTTATTTCATTAAAAGGATTAATAATTAATGTGTGTGTTTTTTTTTCCTTTCATACAATAGGATTAATAATTGAGAGTTGTCCAATTGACAACTCTCAATTATTAACCTGGCTTAAAGTCACCTTTCAATTGCAAGGTGGCTTTAACCCATTATTAACCCATTCGCCACCGCTACAGGGCAATGGGAATAGATGGGCAAAGTGCCAGAATGGCGAATCTAATTATAGATTTGCCTTTTCTGGGGTGTCTGGGGGCAGATGTTAGTAGCCGGGGGGCACAAAATAAATGTACCCTCCCTAGGCTATTATTATTTGCCCCCACTCGCTTGCTTTGTCTGTCTGGTGGAGAAAATACAGCGGGAGCCCACTCATTTTTTTTCAATGAATTTACACCTTTAATTAACCCCTACATGTGTGAAATTTCACACACATACACTCATGTATTTTTTAGTGAAAACCATATATCAAAATACATGAAATGACATGGTTAACTGTATGTAAACCATGTGTCATTTCATGTCGGGTTCTGTACTTTCACAAAAGCCGGCAATTGAATTAGCGGCTATTACAGTATGTAGAAGTGTATGAACTATCAATATATGTAGATATATATGTCACAATGACATATATATATATATATATTATGTATTCTATGTGTGTTGTAAGCTTTTCAGGGGATATAGCTCTGGGATCTCCGTCTTGGGGAGACGGAGTGGCATAAAGAGTCCATTCACAGAAAGCAGTTCTGGTAAAAACTGGCCGCAACCAGTTTTATTAAAGTCCACAGCAAACAGAACATAATCAAAACCAAATCATAAACATAAATCCTGGGCTTCTCCAGCCACTCACTACACATAGATAATTTCCCTTTCTATCCGGGTCCAGACTCTAACAGCCTGGCCCCAAAACAACACATATAATCTGTAGTTACCAGCGTGGTTTTCCTAGAATCTCCTCTTTGTGTCTGAATGGCACACCTAGCATCCAGACTGAGAGAGTTCTCCTTATATTCAGTGATTACCAGCATGGAGTTTCACAGAGACTACTCCTGTGTCTGGGGTACATCGAGCACCCAGACTGAGACAGCTCCCCTCCTGGAGTCTCCTTCTGTGCCTGGACTCCTTGTCCAGACTAAGCGAGCTCTCTGACTGTGTTCCCAGACACCTAATTCTGGTTTCCTAATTAACACCTGAGTGGTTTCAGGCCTGAGCTGCAAGTGTGTACTGAATGGAAGGTGTAGTGACCTTTCTCTACCACTAGGTTTACAAAGCCATACATTTCCCTTATACCAGTCAGCAAAGTACCTAGGTGAAATGTACACCCCATTCAATACACATGCCTTCACTGTCTCACATACCCCCCCCTCTTCTCCAGACCGGAGGGCTGGTCATCCAGACCGGAGGGCTGGTCAACAATCCAAAAGAGACAGTGAACTCTGGACCAGTCATGGCCCTCATCAGCTTAATCTTCACTATTGTCATCAGTATCTTCACCTGAGCCATAGCCAACATCAGCTTTCTCTTCATCTGAAGCATCTGCACTACCCTGTACCTTCCCAGGCCTATGCTCTCTGCGGACCTGGGGTATCCTGCACGGTTTCATCTTGACCTGAGGGCCGGGCTCAGTTTCGATATAGTGCCTGGACAGAGAAGTACGACCCGGCACATCAGAACACTTCTGCTGACTCTTCCTCAGAAACTCACGTACCTCCTGTCCTTGGTGCACTGACCATGCGTCACCAACTATCACAGGAGGTATAGGGGGGTTTTCACTTTTCTCTAGTTCCCCTTGAACCCTCTTTAGCACATCTACTTTCTTGAATATCGGTTGACTCATAAAGTCTATTTCACAGACCTTAGGCTCCTCTGCCATGATCTCTGACCATTTTAAGCTACACTGTTCAAATGATTGGGACTGTAGAAGGAGCTGATCGTTTTTCTTTTGCAGTACACATAATTCATCCTCTAAGTCTTCAGCTGAATTGTAATGTTCTACCGTGACAACAGCATTCTTATATAGAGCCTTAGACTTATTGAGCAGCATTTGCATCCTGTATCCTTCCTTTTACTTCATTGACCTTCTCACGAAGATGCTCATGGCTTTCATCACACTCCTTCATCACAGTTTGGAGTTTTTTCTGAGAAGTAATCAATTCATCTGGTACCTGTTGGACGTCCTTTATGTCTTCGGCCCCTTCTTCAGGCTCTTCTGGTAGAACATGCTCAGAAGCCCTACCGTCAGTCTTACATTCTACCTCTTCAGTCACATCATTATGGTCTCCAATATCTCCATTTATTCCAGCTTTCAAGTTCTCCTTGATAGCTGCATTTGTATACTCAGAACCCGCCGAATTCTTCTCTTCCACCACGTTCTGCATCCCATCTGAGCTCCCGTGTGTCTGCAGCGGCAACGGAGTGATACATCGCTTTTCCCATTCGTTGGGACGTGGCTCAGATGTAGACTCCATGAAAGTGCGCTTGAGCTCACCAATGCCAGCCTGATGTCTCAAAATCTCATCTTGTGATTTATCCAGATCCTTTGTGTCGCTCGGGAACACTGATGAATCACCTGGTGCCGAACTTCCAGCCTGAACTTTGCGAGTTGCCGCTACTGATCCGGACAGTACACCATCCACGCTACTGTCTCTGGCCGAAACAGATTCCTGGGCAGAGTCAGCCCCCACATCCTCAGTCTTGTTCCTCACAGCTGCACTTGAGACCTCAGCTTCTGATGAGGCATCTGGTTTGGTGTCTACCACTTCTATGGCTTTTTCCACCTCTGCAGCATTACCTTCAGAGTCCTTGGCATGATGCAGATCCACACCATACATTGATAACTTCTCATTTCCAACAGCTTCTACTTGTTCTGTGTTCAGTTTCAGAGTCCTGCCTTTAAAGCTCAGCTCTCCTCCTTTCACCTTAGTCTTCGCCAGGGAATCGGCCAACTGTAAAACATCTTCAGATGCCATCTTCTGTCCGGCTGTAAGGTCAGCATCAGCTTTCTTCTCAGGACTCTCAACCTCCTCTGCTACCATGCCTTCCTCATTTGCACTGGTTGCTTGATCGTCATCAGATGATTCACTATCACTACCCCTGTCTGACCCCTTTTTCTCAGCCACATCCGACTCACTTTCATGGTTATACAATTCATTCTCATTCACATCCTGCTCATTTTCAGGGTTATACAATTCATTCTCATTCACATCCTGCTCACTTTCAGGGTTATACAATTCATCATCTTGATCTGGAACCTTAGTTAACATGTCATCCACAACATTAACTTCACCATCTGGTCCCGGGGTTTCCCTCAGGTGGTCCCTCAAGTATGTGACTATGTGACAACCCCAGCACTATACTTCTATATAGCTCAGATACTAGGAGCTGGCTCACGACCTCTCTCTGGACTTCAGTGTCCCTATACAACAGGTTATTGTTTATGGCAACATGAGGAAACCTCTCCTCAGAGCCAGGCTCTTGGGAAACCTCATTTAGAACACTTATATTTTCCTGTGCCGTTTTAAGAGTGGGGTCTCGCCACTGCTCACTCCCAAAATTGTCACAGGACACAGGTAGGTCAGGGACACTCGGTTCCCGAGAATCACCATCCTCCTCTCCCAACATCACCTGCAAAGGAATTTCATCTCTATCACAGTCATCATCATTATCAATATCATTATCATGATTAGGATCAGTATCATCATCATTATCATGATCATCATCATTATCAGTATCAGCATCATTACCATGATCATCATCATCATTATCAGTATCAGCATCATTATCATGATCATCATCATCATCATTATCAGTATCAGCATCATTATCATTATCATCATCATCATCATCACATAAGTTTAACGGCCCACTAGCATTGTGTTCCACCCCTCGGGACTGCGCACCCTCAGTAGGAGCTTCATCACACTGTCCAACAGAATCATTTTTCCCCCAGAGATCCTTAGTTCGGGGAAAGTCATTACCCCATATGACGGGGTGCACCAGGTTCTTCACTACCCCACATCACATGAAACCTCCCCGCGTTTGGGGACCAAGTCCACGGCAGTCTCTGGGTAGACTTTGGTGTCTCCATGGATGCACACCACACTCAGGTGCTTATCAGGGATGAAGTCCCTATCACTCAGGCTGTCACGCACGAAAGTCACTGGACTCTCTGAGTCCAAGAGGGCCTGTGCTGGGCAGTCATTTACAACCACCGGGAACACCTGTGGTCCAGTCTCTTCTACTGCGGTGGCCACACACACAGGTTCTGCGCAGAGAGAGAGGGATCTGCCAACATCACAATACATAGGCTCCCCCTCTATTGGACAGTTGGCTGCAATTTCACGTCATCTCCAACACTGTCCATCACACTTTTCCACCCACATGTCCCCTCGGGCCTGAACCCGCTTATCAGCATACCCCATGTCCCCAACAGCTGGAACGCTCTTACCGCGAGAGTTCAGCGTCTGGGAACTCTGAAGTGATGACCTCTCAGACGGCTGGTCACGGAGGCAGTCTTTGGTGGCGAAGGCCCTCTCCATCAGGCTGACCAGACGATTGGCGTCCTGGTGGTCTCCTTGTCCGACCTCTGGCTGTACCTCAGGAGGACATGCTCGGGTGTAGCGGTCCACTATCACCTCTTCAACCATGCCGACACGACGGCCGACGTCAGGCTCCAACCGCTTCTTTACTATAGGCAACGCAGGTGCCTTTACAACATTACTCGGGACGAGGTGCTGAGAGCTGCAATCTGCTCCAATAACAACCGGTTAGTCTCCTGCTGCTGCTGCTGCCAGCTCTGCTGGGCCTGCTGCATGCTCTGCAGGTGTTTCTTAACCAGCTCCTCCAAACTGTCATCCATGCTGTCAGACTTCTCTGTCTCAACAACGGCAGTCTCATGTTGCACATTAACTTGCGCCATTTGTTTAATCAGCTTCTCCAGGCTGTCATCCATACTGTCAGACTTCTCTGTCTTAACAACGGCAGTCTTCACTCAAGACAAACACACTCCAGTCTTTTCCACAGAAAGTTCAGCTTTGCTGTACATACACTTTTTTTTTTTCTTTGCAAAGTCTATTAGGGCTACTGTCTCTTTAAGACTACTCCAACAGACGTTTCTTTTTCCTGACACACTTTTTTTTCTCTGCTGCTGCTTCAACAGACTTCTCCCTTATTGCTGTCTCTAGCCACTGTGCTGCACGCACATTCTAGCACCAATTGTAAGCTTTTCAGGGGATATAGCTCTGGGATCGCCGTCTTGGGGAGACGGAGTGGCATAAAGAGTCCATTCACAGAAAGCAGTTCTGGTAAAAACTGGCCGCAACCAGTTTTATTAAAGTCCACAGCAAACAGAACATAATCAAAACCAAATCATAAACATAAATCCTGGGCTTCTCCAGCCACTCACTACACATAGATAATTTCCCTTTCTATCCGGGTCCAGACTCTAACAGCCTGGCCCCAAAACAACACATATAATCTGTAGTTACCAGCGTGGTTTTCCTAGAATCTCCTCTTTGTGTCTGAATGGCACACCTAGCATCCAGACTGAGAGAGTTCTCCTTATATTCAGTGATTACCAGCATGGAGTTTCACAGAGACTACACCTGTGTCCGGGGTACATCGAGCACCCAGACGGAGACAGCTCCCCTCCTGGAGTCTCCTTCTGTGCCTGGACTCCTTGTCCAGACTAAGCGAGCTCTCTGACTGTGTTCCCAGACACCTACTTCTGGTTTCCTAATTAACACCTGAGTGGTTTCAGGCCTGAGCTGCAAGTGTGTACTGAATGGAAGGTGTAGTGACCTTTCTCTACCACTAGGTTTACAAAGCCATACATTTCCCTTATACCAGTCAGCAAAGTACCTAGGTGAAATGTACACCCCATTCAATACACATGCCTTCACTGTCTCACAGTGTATATGTATTGATTCTATTCTTTATTAAAGCTGTCAGTGTGATTTTACAGTATAGCTGGGGATGAATTGCCGGCTTTTCTAAAGGACACCAGTGCGATTTAATCGCAAATCACACGTGCGGTCCATTTGTAATCCGATTTTTCATCGCTCCCATAGACTTGCATTGGCGATAGTCGACCCACAATCTGTGACAATCGCAGCATGCTGCGATTGCACTCGGACGTTTAAAATGGACCACAAAAAATCTGATACTGGGAGCTGCTCCATAGATTAACATTGGTCCGACTGCAATGCGATATTTCATCGCATTGCAGTCGTCCGATTTTGTCACCAGTGTGACTCTGGCCTAAGATGGAGGATCACAAGGAAATGGACAGCATGTGACTTAAATATGAGTGTCTGAGCAAAGGGTCTGAATACTTATGACCATGTGATATTTCAGTTTTTCTTTTTTTAATAAATTTCCAAGAAATTCTACATTTCTGTTTATTTCAGTCAAGATGGGGTGCAGAGTGTACAGTCATGGCCAAAAGTTTTGAGAATGACACAAATATTAATTTTTACAAAGTCTACTGCTTCACTTTTTCTAATGGCAATTTGCATATACTCCAGAATGTTATAAAGAGTGATCAGCTTAACAGCAATTACTTGCAAAGTCAATATTTGGCTAGAAAATGAACTTTATCCCCCAAAACACATTTCAACATCATTGCAGCCCTGCATTAAAAGGACCAGCTAACCTCTTTTCAGTGATTGCTCCATTAACACAGGTGTGGGTGTTGATGAGGACATGGCTGGAGATCAATCTGTCATGATTAAGTAAGAATGACACCACTGGACACTTTAAAAGGAGGCTGGTGCTTGGCATCATTGTTTCTTTTCTGTTAACCATGGTTATCTCTAAAGAAACACGTGCAGTCATCATTGCAATGCACAAAAATGGCCTAACAGGGAAGAGTATCGCAGCTAGAAAGATTGCACCTCAGTCAACAATCTATCGCATCATCAAGAACTTCAAGGAGAGAGGTTCCATTGTTGCCAAAAAGGCTCCAGGGCGTCCAAGAAAGACCAGCAAGCGCCAGGACAGTCTCTTAAAAGTGTTTCAGCTGCGGGATCGGGCTACCAGCAGTGCAGAGCTTGCTCAGGAATGGCAGCAGGCAGGTGTGAGTGCATCTGCACGCACTGTGAGGCGGAGACTCTTGGAGCAAGGCCTGGTCTCAAGGAGGGCAGCAAAGAAGCCACTTCTCTCCAGAAAAAACATCATGGACAGACTGATATTCTGCAAAAGGTACAGGCAGTGGACTGCTGAGGACTGGGGTAAAGTTATTTTCTCTGATGAATCCCCTTTTTGATTGTTTGAGACATCAGGAAAACGCCTCATTCGGAGAAGACAAGGTGAGCGCTACCACCAGTCTTGTCTCATGCCAACTGTTAAGCATCCTGAAACCATTCATGTGTGGGGTTGCTTCTCAGCCAAGGGAATCGGCTCTCTCACAGTCTTGCCTAAAAACACAGCCATGAATAAAGAATGGTACCAGAATGTCCTCCAAGAGCAACTTCTCCCAACCCTCCAAGAGCAGTTTGGCGATCAACAATGCCTTTTCCAGCATGATGGAGCACCTTGCCATAAAGCAAAGGTGATAACTAAATGGCTCAGGGAACAAAACATAGAGATTTTGGGTCCATGGCCTGGAAACTCCCCAGATCTTAATCCCATTGAGAACTTGTGGTTAATCATCAAGAGACGGGTGGACAAACAAAAACCTAAAAATTCTGACAAAATGAAAGCATTGATTGTGCAAGAATGGACTGCTATCAGTCAGGATTTGGTCCAGAAGTTGATTGAGAGCATGCCAGGGAGAATTGCAGAGGTCCTGAAGAAGAAGGGTCAACACTGCAAATATTGACTTGCTGCATTAACTCATTCTAACTGTCAATATAAGCTTTTGTTACTCATATGTTTGCAATTATATTTCTGTCTGTGATAAAAACATCTGTCAAACACACACATAAAAACCAGAGGGCAGCAGATCATGTGAAAATATAATATTTGTGTCATTCTCAAAACTTTTGGCCATGACTGTACATTAATGAGAAAAAAATGAACTTTTTGGAATTTACCAAATGGAAGCAATAAAACAAAGAGTGAAAAATTTAAAAGGGTGTGAATTTTTTCCGTACCCACTGTACATGGAGTTTGTATGGGGTTGCTTTCTTTGAACTGGCTTCTTTCTACACTTTAACCACTTTACCCCCGAGGGTTGTTTGCACATTATGACTGGGACAATTTTTACAATTCTGACCAGTGTCTCTTTATGAGGTTATAACTCTGGAATGCTTCAACGTATCTCGGCGATTCTGAGAAAGTTTACTTATGACATATTGTACTTCTTGATAGTTGTAAAATTTCTTTGACATAACTTGCGCTTATTTATGAAAAAAAACAAAAAATGCTGAAAATTTAGAACATTTAGCAATTTTCAAACTTTGAATTTTTATGAACTTAAAACAGAGAATATGTCACACAAATAACATTTCCGACATGTCTACTTTACATCAGCACAATTTGGGAAACAAAATTTTTTTTTCTTAGGAAGTTATAAGGGCTAACAGTTGACCAGCGATTTCTCATTTCTACAACAAAATTTACAAAACCATTTTTTTAGGGACCACCTCACATTTGAAGTCACTTTGAGGGGTCTATATGGCAGAAATACCCAAAAATGACACCATTCTAAAAACTGCACCCCTCAAGGTAGTCAAAACCACATTCAAGAAGTTTATTAACCCTTCAGGTGCTTCACAGGAATTTTTGGAATGTGGAAGGAAAAAATTAATGTTTAACTTTATTTAGGCACAAAAATGAAATTTTACAGACTATTCTTTTACTTTCACAAGGGTACAAGGAGAAAATTGACAGATAAAATTGTTGTGAAATTCTCCTGAGTACGCCGATACCCCATATGTTGTGGAAAACCACTATCTGGGCGCACGGCAGGGCTCTGAAGGGAAGGAGTGCAGTTTGACTTTTTCAAGCCAAAATTGGCTGGAATTGAGATCGGACGCCATGTCGCGTTTAGAGAGCCCCTGATGTGCCTAAACTGTGGAAACTCCACAAAAGTGACACCATTTTGGAAACTAGACCCCCAAGGAACTTATCTAGATGTTGGTGAGCACTTTGAACCCCCACGTCCTTCACACAAGTTTATAACATAGAGCTGTGAAAAAAAAAATCACATTTTTTCCATAAACATGATTTTTTGTCCCCAATTTTTATTTTCCCAAGGGTAAGAAGAGAAATTGGACCCCAAAAGTTGTTGTCCAATTTGTCCTGAGTACGCTGATACCCCATATAGGGGGAACCACTGTTTGGGCACACGGAAGAGCTCGGAAGGGAAGAAGCACCATTTGACATTTTCATTCCAAAATTGGCTGGTATTGAGATCGTACGGCATGTCGCGTTTGGACAGCCCTTGATGTGCCTAAACAGTGGAAACTCCCAATAATAACTCCAACCCTAACCCCAACAAACCCCTAACCACAAACCTAACCCTAACACACCCCTAACCCTAATCCCAACCCTAACCCTAATCCCAACCCAACTCTAACCCCTTTCTCAACCCTTACCCTAATCCAAACCCTAACCCCATCTCTAGCCCAAACCTTAACCCTAAATTTAGCCCCAACCCTAACCCTAAATTTAGCCCCAACCCTATTCCTAACTTTAGCCCCAACCCTAACCCTAACTTTAGGCCCAACCCTAACCCTAACTTTAGCAACCCACCTTTTCCCAACTTTAGCCCCAACTTTAACCCTACCCCTATTGGGAAAATGGAAATAAATAATTTTTTTAATTTTATTATTTTTCCCTAAGTGGTTGATAAAGGGGGGTTTGATTTACTATTTGTAGCGGGTTTTTATAGCAAGTTTTTATGTTTGGCAGCTGTCACACACTAAAAGACGCTTTTTATTGCATTAAATAGTTTTTGCATCACCACATTTTGAGAGCTATAATTTTTCCATATTTTGGCCCACAGAGTCATGTGAGGTCTCGTTTTTTGCAAGATGAGTTCACGGTTGTATTGGTACCATTTTCGGGCACATGACATTTTTTGATCGCTTTTTATTCCGATTTTTAGGAGGCAGAATGAACAAAAACCAGCAATTCATGAATTTCTTTTGGGAGGGTCGTTTATACCATTCTGCTTGTGGCAAAATTGATACAGAAGTTTTATTCGTCGGGTCAGTACGATTACAGCGATACCTCATTTATATATTTTTTTATGTTTTGGCGCTTTTATACAATAAAAACTATTTTATATAAAAAATTATTTTTTTGCATCGCTTTATTCTGAGAGCTATAACATTTTTTCATTTTTTCGCTGATAACACTGTATTGCAGCTCATTTTTTGCGGGACAAGATGATGTTTTCAGCGGTACCATGTTTATTTATATCCGTCTTTTTGATCACGTGTTATTCCACTTTTTGTACGGCGGAATGATGATAAAGCACTGTTTTTTGCCTTGTTTTTTTTTAAGGGGTTCACTAAAAGGGGTTAACTAGTGGGACAGTTTCATAGGGCAGGTCGTTACGGACACGGCGATACAAAATATGTGTACTTTTATTGTTTTTTTTTATTTACATAATAATGTGTTTATTGGGAAAATATTTTTTATTTATTTATTTAGGGATTTTTTTAAATATTTTTACAGTATATATATATTTTTTTACATTTTTACATTGTCCCAGGGTGGGACATTACTATATAATGTCAGATCACTGATCTGACACTTTGCAGAGCACTGTGTCAGATCAGCGATCTGACAGGCAGTGCAGTAGGGCTTGGCAAGCCACCTCCCTGCAGGACCCGAAAGGACCCCACGGCCATCTTGGATCTGGGGGCCTGCAAGGAGGAGGCCCTCGGAACAACGAGATCACATTGCTTTGTTCTGAGGGTCTCAGGGAAGCATGCAGGGAGCCCCCTCCCTGCCCGATGCTTCCCTATGCCACGGGAACAATGCGATTATGTTTGATCGCAGAGTGCCGGGGTTAAAGTGCCGGGAGCAGTCCGTGACCGCTCCTGGCACTTAGTGCCGGGTGTCAGCTGTGAGAATCAGCTGACACCGGGCCGCGATCAGCCGCGCTCACACCCCATGAGCGCGTCCGATCGCATGTGACGTGCTATTCCATCCATGGTTATACAGGTCCAGGTCCCATGGATGGGATAGTACGTCTAATGTCAGAAAGGGGTTAAAGAGGGGGTCTATGAGAGGGCTGCATTATTCTCTCTATAGTGGCTGCATTATACTATATGAGGGGGTTGCATTATACTCTATGGGGTGCTATATGATACTCCATGGGGATGCTGCATTATACTCTATGAGGGGGCTGCATTATACTCATCAAAATCACTGTTCTCAGCAGCACAATGTTAGGGGTCGAGTTCCCGCTTCTGCACAGGGGGAATCTCGAGCCGTCCCTGCTGTGGTCTCCCATCCATCTCCGTCCACAGTGGAGCCTGCTCAGCAGAGACGTCGGTTCCAGCGTCTTGCCCATTCCAGTACTGTGCAGAGACTTGCTGCTGCCCCTCCTGGATCTTCTATTATAGCCAGTGCTGGAGCAGACGTCTTGGGACGAAGTCCTGCATTTCCACTTCTGAGCATGCCCAGGGTAAGATCTCTGCAGCAGCTCCTATTGGTCCACCAGGAAGGTCCTGAAACTACATGTGTTTTGGAACAGTTTCTCATTGGTCCTTTTTCTGGCAGGTCCTGTAGCTGTTACTATAAAAGGGTGGCATGGCTGGGCCGCCATGCGCTAGTATCAATTGCATTATGTGCTTTGCGCCAGTGTGATCATGTACGCATGTGGTTAGGGCTCGGCTGAAATAAGACCCTAGAATACCGGCTTCTCCGGTGAGGAGATTTGGATGCACATGGTTAGGGCTTGGCTGAAATAAGCCCCTAGAATACCGGCTTCTCCAGAGAGGAGATTTTTTGATTGCGATGCTATCTGCATGATCACGGACTGCTATCCACACAGCAGTTATCTGTGTATCCCTGTAAGTCTAACAGGACACAGTCTTTTCTCAGCGGCTCTGTGACGCAACAGGGTTTGCTTTATAACGCTGGTTCAGCGCCCTAGCGTTTTACTTTGCGCCTCACTGAAGTTAAGTGAGTTCGTACTTACCGCTATATAGCGCTGTGGCATTCCCGTTAGCAGCTCTGGGGATTAACAGAGCTCACACTAACTGCCACAGCACGCTACAGCATTTATTTTAGCATGGCACATGCGATCGGACGCACTCATGGGGTGAGCGCGGCTGATCGCGGCCGGGTGTCAGCTGATTCTCACAGCTGACACCCGGCACTAAGTGCCAGGAGCGGTCACGGACTGCTCCCGGCACTTTAACCCCCGGCACTCTGCGATCAAACATAATCGCATTGTTCCCGTGGCATAGGGAAGCATTCGGCAGGGAGGGGGCTCCCTGCATGCTTCCCTGAGACCCTCAGAACAAAGCAATGTGATCTCGTTGTTCCGAGGGCCTCCTCCCTGCAGGCCCCCAGATCCAAGATGGCCGTGGGGTTCTTTCTGCGGGATAACAGAGTTCGCTACTTTCACCATCTTACAAGCAGCGGGCTTCGCCTGCACGGTGGACCCCGGGCTGCGAACGCACCTCTCTACAATATCTATTAGGTGCGTTCTGCAGACCCTAAGACACATCACCCATGAAAACTGCAAATATGATGTTGATGTTGGACAGATTGATCTATTAGTGATTGTTCTGTCCCCATCATTGTTCCTCAGCAGGGGATGAGAGGCCCGGAAACAAGCATTTAACAACTTCTATATTGTCGATCACGCTCATTTAGCTCAGTGCATGTAAATACAAATGAAATCTTTCTGTGTTATGGTGCAATATGTTAGCATCTGCCCCCTTTAATCTTTTGCCCAGGACCCCACTTTATCTAAAACCGGCCCTGGTTACAGAATATTTCTTCATTTAAACAGTAAGAGGGTCAGTGAGTTGACCATGACCCTTAAACCAATACTCCACCAGAAAACTGAAGGCTGAAAAAAATAATTCCTCAACACTCACCTGCCCTGCCACCAGAACCTCCATCTGGTCCTCCATGCAGCTCCCTCTTTTTTATTGCTTCAACACATGCGACGTCAAGTTATGCAATTTTCAGGCAATGTTTATTGTCATGTCAAAGAACTAATTGGCACCAGACTCGCATAGTCAAGATGATGGAAGTGAATATCGCATGAAATGAAACATTAGAGAAGAGACAAGAGGGAGCTGTGCAGAGAACTGGATAGAGAGCTGCAACAACAGGTAAGTTTAGCATCAATTTAAGTACTATTTTTTCACACCTACAGTTGTGCTCAGTTTACATACCCTGGCAGAATTTTTGCTTTCTTGACCTTTTTGCAGAGAATATGCATGATAACACCAAAACTTTTTCTCCACTCATGGTTAGTGTTTGGGTGAAGCCGTTTATTGTCAAACTACTGTGTTTTCTCTTTTTAAATCATAATGACAACCTAAAACATCCAAATGACCCTGATCAAAAGTTTACATACCCTGGTGATTTTGGCCTGATAACATGAACAGAAGTTGACACAAATGGGTTTTTATGGCTACTAAAGGTAACATCCTCACCTGTGACCTGTTTGCTTGTAATCAGTGTATAAAAGCTGCATTTCTGGGATCCAGACAGACTCTTGCATCTTTCATTCAGCTACTGAAATTTCTGGATTGTGAGTCATGGGGAAAGCAAAAGAATTGTCAATTAATCTACGTGAAAAGGTAGTTGAACTGTAATAAAACAGGAAAGGAATGCAAAAAGATATCCAAGGAATTGATAATGCCAGTCAGCAGCATTCAAACTGTGATTAACAAATGGAAAATCAAGGGCTCTGTAAAAACAAAACCATAGTCAGGTAGACCAACAAAAATTTGTCCACAAGTGCCAGGAAAAATTGTTCGGGATGCAAAGAAAAACCCACAAATAGCATCAACTGAAATACTGAACTCTCTGAAAACTAATGGTGTGGCTGTTTCAAGATGCCCAATAAGGAGGCACTTGAAGAAAAATGGGCTACATGGTTCAGTCGCCAGAAGAAAGCCACAAAGTATCTCTCCTACAATACGCAAAACAGCACAGAGATCAGCCTCAAAACTTCTGGAACAAGGTAATTTGGAGTGATGAGAACAAAATTGAACTTTTTGCCCAAAACCATAATTGTTACATTTGGAGAGAGGTCAACAAGGCCTATGATGAAAGGAACATCATTCCTACTGTAAAGCAAGGAGGTTGGTCACTGATGTTTTTGGGATGTGTGAGCTACAAAGGCACAGGAAACTTGATGAAAGTTGAAGAAAGATGAATGCAGCATGTTATCAGCAAATATTGTAGGCAAATTTGCAATCATCTGCCTAGAAGCTGAGCATGGGACGTACTTGGACATTCCAACATGACAATGATCTAAAACACAAGGCCAAGTCAACCTGTTATTGGCTACAGCAGAACAAATTGAAGGTTCTGGAATAGCAATTTCAGTATCCTGACCTCAATATCATTGAGCCACTCTGGGGAGATCTCAAGTACGCAGTTCATGCTAGACAGCCCAGGAATTTACAGGAACTGGAGGCTTTTTTCCAAGAAGAGTGGGCAGCTTTACCATCTGAGAAAATAAAGAACCTCATCCACAACTACCACAAAAGACTTCAAGCTGTCATTGATGTTAGAGGGGGCAATACACAGTATTAAGAAATGGGGTATGTGAACTTTTGATCAGGGTCATTTGGATGTTTGGGATTGTCATTATGATTTAAAAAGTTGAAAACACAGTAGTTTGACAATAAATGGCTTCACCCAACCACTAACCATGTATGGAGAAAAAGTTTTGGTGTTGTCATTCATAGTCTCTGAAAAAAGGCCAAGTAAGCAAGAATTCTGCGGGGTATGTAAACTTTTGAGCATACACAACTGTATACTACCCTTTATAAATCAGCAAATCACAAAAAATTCTGAAAAATGTAAATTTAAAAAAAAATTGGAGGAAAATTTAATTTGCCTCAACCAATTCAATTTATGTGTTTCCTTCATGTCTTAAGATAAACTCCTAGCATCAAAAGACCATGTTCTTACAATCAGTATTTGGTCAGTATTTTACATCAGCATTTGTAAGCCAAAATCAGGAGTGGGTGAAAAATGCAGAAGTGGTGTATGTGCTTTTATTATACTATTTCTCTGATTGTTCCACTCCTGATTTTGGCTTACAAATACTGATGTAAAAAACTGACCAAATACTCAAATTAATAACTACAAGACAGGATTATTTCCAAAGGATGTTGATTATTAATCATTGCTTTTCCATTTCCAAACTTTGCAATTTTTCTTTTATATTTGTACTTATGATTTAGTTTTTTAAGATTCTATCCATTTATATGACGAATATTATCAAGAATAGTATCCTTGTATTTTTGGATATGCTGTGAAATCCACTAAGCCTTGTTTATTTTACACTTTTAATATATGGATTTATGAATAAAATCTAAAATGATATGGAAATTAGAGATGTTCTTCCACCTTCTGCCACTAATAGATTCATCTTTAACTCCTTAAGCCCCAAGCCTGTTTTTACTTCATGACCAGTACAAATTTTACAATTCTGACCAGTCACCTTATGAGGTAATAGCTCTGGTTTGTACGCTTCAACTGTTCCCACTGATTCTAAAAATGCTTTTTTCATGACATATTCACTCATGATTAGTGTTGAGCGATACTGCTCGATATCTAAAAATATCGGATCGGAATGGTATCGCCGATATCACTAAATATCGTCGATATCCGATTCCAATACCGGAAGTCCCATGTAAGTCTATGGGAACCAAATATCGACATTAAAAAAACCCATTCTTGCCTTGTTGGTTAATTGTACATGAAGGAAAACAACAAAGACTAATGTAGAATGTATGGGGGAGGTTGAGGAGACAATAAAGGCATACATGTTTAACCCAATGCATTGGAATAGCATTAATATATTTTTTTTGGAATACGTTTGGATTGACGAACAAATGACAATGTTGTTAACCTTTTTCTATTTTGGCAAATATGTATGTTTCACAACTTCCATGCTCTTCACCTTTTTACTTTGCCAGTGCCACACTTTCTCCTTCATAATCTTCAGCAGCATCATCTTTCTCATCAAATTATTCTTCATCTTCACCTTCTTAATCTTCTTCTTAACCCCTTAATGACCAAGTCATTTGTAGGTTAAAGACCAGGCCAATTTTTACAATTCTGACCACTGTCTCTTTATGAGGTTATAAACTCTGGAACGCTTCTACGGATCTTGGTGATTCTGAGAAAGTTTTCTCGTGACATATTGTACTTCATGATAGTGGTAAAATTTCTTCAATATAACTTGCGTTTTTTTTATGAAAAAAATGGAAATATGGCAAAAATTTTGAAAATTTTGCAATTTCAAACTTTTAATTTTTATGCCATTAAATCAGAGAGATATGTCACAAAATTAGTTAATAAATAACATTTCCCACATGTCTACTTTACATCAGCACAATTTTGGAACCAAAATTTTTTTTGTACGAAGTTATAAGTGTTAAAAGTTGACCAGCAATTTCTCATTTTTCCAACAAAATTTACAAAACCATTTTTTTTAGGGACCACCTCACATTTGAAGTGAATTTGAGGGGCAATATGACAGAAAATACCCAAAAGTGACACCATTCTAAAAACTGCACCCCTCAACGTGTTCAAAGCCACATTCAAGAAGTTATTAACCCCTTTAGGTACTTCACAAGAATTGAACAGGGAAGGAAAAATGAACATTTAACTTTTTTTTCCCCAAAAAATTTTTTTTCGACACAATTTTTTTTAAATTTTTTCAAAGGGTATCGGAGAAAAAGAACCAAATTTTTGTTTACAATTCTCCGAGACCCGATATACCTTTTTGGGGGTTTAAACCCCCTTTTGGGCGCTGGCAAGCTCGGAAGGGAAACAGCCCATTTTTATTTTTTTGGTGGAATTGAGTTGGGCCCGTCGCTTTTGAGATCCCGTGTGCCCCATACATGGAAAACCCCCCAAAGTGACCCCCCATTTTTTAAATGGGACCCCCCGGGAATCTCAAAAAGTTTGTGAAGCTTTTAACCCCAAAGGGGTTCCAGAAGTTATAAGTAGAGCCGTAAATTTAAAAAAAATTTTTTTTTCCAAAAAATATCTTTTCACCCAATTTTTATTTTCCAAAGGGAAAAAGGCCCCAAAGTTATTGGGGAATTTGTCCGAGTAGTGAACCCCCTATGTGGGGGGAAACCCCTTTTTTGGGCAGGCAGGCCAAGGAAACAGCGCCATTTGCTTTTTGGCTGGGAATTTGGATGGACGCCATTCGATTTGGAAGTCCTGTGTGCCTAAACGTGGGAAAACCCCCCCAAATTACCCCCTTTGGAAAAAGACCCCCCCGGCTTTCAAGATGTGGTGAGAGCTTTGAACCCCCCAAAGGGGTTTACAGAAGGTTAAACGTAAGCATAAAATTAAAAAAAAATTTCTTTTCCCCAAAATGATCTTTCCACCCCCC
>JARQOD010000002.1:603491404-603623675 GCA_033576555.1 Oophaga sylvatica | reverse complement strand
GAATTGTAATGTTCACGGACAACAGCATTCTTATATAGAGCCTTAGACTTATTGAGCAGCATTTGCATCCTGTATCCTTCCTTTTACTTCATTGACCTTCTCACGAAGATGCTCATGGCTTTCATCACACTCCTTCATCACAGTTTGGAGTTTTTTCTGAGAAGTAATCAATTCATCTGGTACCTGTTGACGTCCTTTATGTCTTCGGCCCCTTCTTCAGGCTCTTCTGGTAGAACATGCTCAGAAGCCCTACCGTCAGTCTTACATTCTACCTCTTCATCACATCATTATGGTCTCCAATATCTCATTTATTCCAGCTTTCAAGTTCTCCTTGATAGCTGCATTTGTATACTCAGAACCCGCCGAATTCTTCTCTTCCACCACGTTCTGCATCCATCTGAGCTCCCGTGTGTCTGCAGCGGCAACGGAGTGATACATCGCTTTTCCCATTCGTTGGGACGTGGCTCAGATGTAGACTCCATGAAAGTGCGCTTGAGCTCACCAATGCCAGCCTGATGTCTCAAAATCTCATCTTGTGATTATCCAGATCCTTTGTGTCGCTCGGGAACACTGATGAATCACCTGTGCCGAACTTCCAGCCTGAACTTTGCGAGTTGCCGCTACTGATCCGGACAGTACACCATCCACGCTACTGTCTCTGGCCGAAACAGATTCCTGGGCAGAGTCAGCCCCCACATCCTCAGTCTTGTTCCTCACAGCTGCACTTGAGACCTCAGCTTCTGATGAGGCATCTGGTTTGGTGTCTACCACTTCTATGGCTTTTTCCACTCTGCAGCATTACCTTCAGAGTCCTTGGCATGATGCAGATCCACACCATACATTGATAACTTCTCATTTCCAACAGCTTCTACTTGTGCTGTGTTCAGTTTCAGAGTCCTGCCTTTAAAGCATCAGCTCTCCTCCTTTCACCTTAGTCTTCGCCAGGGAATCGGCCAACTGTAAAACATCTTCAGATGCCATCTTCTGTCCGGCTGTAAGGTCAGCATCAGCTTTCTTCTCAGGACTCTCAACCTCCTCTGCTACCATGCTTCCTCATTTGCACTGGTTGCTTGATCGTCATCAGATGATTCACTATCACTACCCCTGTCTGACCCCTTTTTTCTCAGCCACATCCGACTCACTTTCATGGTTATACAATTCATTCTCATTCACATCCTGCTCATTTTCAGGGTTATTACAATTCATTCTCATTCACATCCTGCTCACTTTCAGGGTTATACAATTCATCATCTTGATCTGGAACCTTAGTTAACATGTCATCCACAACATTAAACTTCACCATCTGGTCCCTGGTTTCCCTCAGGTGGTCCTCAAGTATGTGACTATGTGACAACCCCAGCACTATACTTCTATATAGCTCAGATACTAGGAGCTGGCTCACGACCTCTCTCTGGACTTCAGTGTCCCTATACAACAGGTTATTGTTTATGGCAACATGAGGAAACCTCTCCTCAGAGCCAGGCTCTTGGGAAACCTCATTTAGAACACTTATATTTTCCTGTGCCGTTTTAAGAGTGGGGTCTCGCCACTGCTCACTCCCAAAATTGTCACAGGACACAGGTAGGTCAGGGACACTCGGTTCCCGAGAATCACCATCCTCCTCTCCCAACATCACCTGCAAAGGAATTTCATCTCTATCACAGTCATCATCATTATCAATATCATTATCATGATTAGGATCAGTATCATCATCATTATCATGATCATCATCATTATCAGTATCAGCATCATTACCATGATCATCATCATCATTATCAGTATCAGCATCATTATCATGATCATCATCATCATCATTATCAGTATCAGCATCATTATCATTATCATCATCATCATCATCACATAAGTTTAACGGCCCACTAGCATTGTGTTCCACCCCTCGGGACTGCGCACCCTCAGTAGGAGCTTCATCACACTGTCCAACAGAATCATTTTTCCCCCAGAGATCCTTAGTTCGGGGAAAGTCATTACCCCATATGACGGGTGCACCAGGTTCTTCACTACCCCACATCACATGAAACCTCCCCGCGTTTGGGGACCAAGTCCACGGCAGTCTCTGGGTAGACTTTGGTGTCTCCATGGATGCACACCACACTCAGGTGCTTATCAGGGATGAAGTCCCTATCACTCAGGCTGTCACGCACGAAAGTCACTGGACTCTCTGAGTCCAAGAGGGCCTGTGCTGGGCAGTCATTTACAACCACCGGGAACACCTGTGGTCCAGTCTCTTCTACTGCGGTGGCCACACACACAGGTTCTGCGCAGAGAGAGAGGGATCTGCCAACATCACAATACATAGGCTCCCCCTCTATTGGACAGTTGGCTGCAATTTCACGTCATCTCCAACACTGTCCATCACACTTTTCCACCCACATGTCCCTCGGGCCTGAACCCGCTTATCAGCATACCCCATGTCCCCAACAGCTGGAACGCTCTTACCGCGAGAGTTCAGCGTCTGGGAACTCTGAAGTGATGACCTCTCAGACGGCTGGTCACGGAGGCAGTCTTTGGTGGCGAAGGCCCTCTCCATCAGGCTGACCAGACGATTGGCGTCCTGGTGGTCTCCTTGTCCGACCTCTGGCTGTACCTCAGGAGGACATGCTCGGGTGTAGCGGTCCACTATCACCTCTTCAACCATGCCGACACGACGGCCGACGTCAGGCTCCAACCGCTTCTTTACTATAGGCAACGCAGGTGCCTTTACAACATTACTCGGGGACGAGGTGCTGAGAGCTGCAATCTGCTCCAATAACAACCGGTTAGTCTCCTGCTGCTGCTGCTGCCAGCTCTGCTGGGCCTGCTGCATGCTCTGCAGGTGTTTCTTAACCAGCTCCTCCAAACTGTCATCCATGCTGTCAGACTTCTCTGTCTCAACAACGGCAGTCTCATGTTGCACATTAACTTGCGCCATTTGTTTAATCAGCTTCTCCAGGCTGTCATCCATACTGTCAGACTTCTCTGTCTTAACAACGGCAGTCTTCACTCAAGACAAACACACTCCAGTCTTTTCCACAGAAAGTTCAGCTTTGCTGTACATACACTTTTTTTTTTTCTTTGCAAAGTCTATTAGGGCTACTGTCTCTTTAAGACTACTCCAACAGACGTTTCTTTTTCCTGACACACTTTTTTTCTCTGCTGCTGCTTCAACAGACTTCTCCCTTATTGCTGTCTCTAGCCACTGTGCTGCACGCACATTCTAGCACCAATTGTAAGCTTTTCAGGGGATATAGCTCTGGGATCGCCGTCTTGGGGAGGAGAGTGGCATAAAGAGTCCATTCACAGAAAGCAGTTCTGGTAAAAACTGGCCGCAACCAGTTTTATTAAAGTCCACAGCAAACAGAACATAATCAAAACCAAATCATAAACATAAATCCTGGCTTCTCCAGCCACTCACTACACATAGATAATTTCCCTTTCTATCCGGGTCCAGACTCTAACAGCCTGGCCCCAAAACAACACATATAATCTGTAGTTACCAGCGTGGTTTTCCTAGAATCTCCTCTTTGTGTCTGAATGGCACACCTAGCATCCAGACTGAGAGAGTTCTCCTTATATTCAGTGATTACCAGCATGGAGTTTCACAGAGACTACACCTGTGTCCGGGGTACATCGAGCACCCAGACGGAGACAGCTCCCCTCCTGGAGTCTCCTTCTGTGCCTGGACTCCTTGTCCAGACTAAGCGAGCTCTCTGACTGTGTTCCCAGACACCTACTTCTGGTTTCCTAATTAACACCTGAGTGGTTTCAGGCCTGAGCTGCAAGTGTGTACTGAATGGAAGGTGTAGTGACCTTTCTCTACCACTAGGTTTACAAAGCCATACATTTCCCTTATACCAGTCAGCAAAGTACCTAGGTGAAATGTACACCCCATTCAATACACATGCCTTCACTGTCTCACAGTGTATATGTATTGATTCTATTCTTTATTAAAGCTGTCAGTGTGATTTTACAGTATAGCTGGGGATGAATTGCCGGCTTTTCTAAAGGACACCAGTGCGATTTAATCGCAAATCACACGTGCGGTCCATTTGTAATCCGATTTTTCATCGCTCCCATAGACTTGCATTGGCGATAGTCGACCCACAATCTGTGACAATCGCAGCATGCTGCGATTGCACTCGGACGTTTAAAATGGACCACAAAAAATCTGATACTGGGAGCTGCTCCATAGATTAACATTGGTCCGACTGCAATGCGATATTTCATCGCATTGCAGTCGTCCGATTTTGTCACCAGTGTGACTCTGGCCTAAGATGGAGGATCACAAGGAAATGGACAGCATGTGACTTAAATATGAGTGTCTGAGCAAAGGGTCTGAATACTTATGACCATGTGATATTTCAGTTTTTCTTTTTTTAATAAATTTCCAAGAAATTCTACATTTCTGTTTATTTCAGTCAAGATGGGGTGCAGAGTGTACAGTCATGGCCAAAAGTTTTGAGAATGACACAAATATTAATTTTTACAAAGTCTACTGCTTCACTTTTTCTAATGGCAATTTGCATATACTCCAGAATGTTATAAAGAGTGATCAGCTTAACAGCAATTACTTGCAAAGTCAATATTTGGCTAGAAAATGAACTTTATCCCCCAAAACACATTTCAACATCATTGCAGCCCTGCATTAAAAGGACCAGCTAACCTCTTTTCAGTGATTGCTCCATTAACACAGGTGTGGGTGTTGATGAGGACATGGCTGGAGATCAATCTGTCATGATTAAGTAAGAATGACACCACTGGACACTTTAAAAGGAGGCTGGTGCTTGGCATCATTGTTTCTTTTCTGTTAACCATGGTTATCTCTAAAGAAACACGTGCAGTCATCATTGCAATGCACAAAAATGGCCTAACAGGGAAGAGTATCGCAGCTAGAAAGATTGCACCTCAGTCAACAATCTATCGCATCATCAAGAACTTCAAGGAGAGAGGTTCCATTGTTGCCAAAAAGGCTCCAGGGCGTCCAAGAAAGACCAGCAAGCGCCAGGACAGTCTCTTAAAAGTGTTTCAGCTGCGGGATCGGGCTACCAGCAGTGCAGAGCTTGCTCAGGAATGGCAGCAGGCAGGTGTGAGTGCATCTGCACGCACTGTGAGGCGGAGACTCTTGGAGCAAGGCCTGGTCTCAAGGAGGGCAGCAAAGAAGCCACTTCTCTCCAGAAAAAACATCATGGACAGACTGATATTCTGCAAAAGGTACAGGCAGTGGACTGCTGAGGACTGGGGTAAAGTTATTTTCTCTGATGAATCCCCTTTTTGATTGTTTGAGACATCAGGAAAACGCCTCATTCGGAGAAGACAAGGTGAGCGCTACCACCAGTCTTGTCTCATGCCAACTGTTAAGCATCCTGAAACCATTCATGTGTGGGGTTGCTTCTCAGCCAAGGGAATCGGCTCTCTCACAGTCTTGCCTAAAAACACAGCCATGAATAAAGAATGGTACCAGAATGTCCTCCAAGAGCAACTTCTCCCAACCCTCCAAGAGCAGTTTGGCGATCAACAATGCCTTTTCCAGCATGATGGAGCACCTTGCCATAAAGCAAAGGTGATAACTAAATGGCTCAGGGAACAAAACATAGAGATTTTGGGTCCATGGCCTGGAAACTCCCCAGATCTTAATCCCATTGAGAACTTGTGGTTAATCATCAAGAGACGGGTGGACAAACAAAAACCTAAAAATTCTGACAAAATGAAAGCATTGATTGTGCAAGAATGGACTGCTATCAGTCAGGATTTGGTCCAGAAGTTGATTGAGAGCATGCCAGGGAGAATTGCAGAGGTCCTGAAGAAGAAGGGTCAACACTGCAAATATTGACTTGCTGCATTAACTCATTCTAACTGTCAATATAAGCTTTTGTTACTCATATGTTTGCAATTATATTTCTGTCTGTGATAAAAACATCTGTCAAACACACACATAAAAACCAGAGGGCAGCAGATCATGTGAAAATATAATATTTGTGTCATTCTCAAAACTTTTGGCCATGACTGTACATTAATGAGAAAAAAAATGAACTTTTTGGAATTTACCAAATGGAAGCAATAAAACAAAGAGTGAAAAATTTAAAAGGGTGTGAATTTTTTCCGTACCCACTGTACATGGAGTTTGTATGGGGTTGCTTTCTTTGAACTGGCTTCTTTCTACACTTTAACCACTTTACCCCCGAGGGTTGTTTGCACATTAGTGACTGGGACAATTTTTACAATTCTGACCAGTGTCTCTTTATGAGGTTATAACTCTGGAATGCTTCAACGTATCTCGGCGATTCTGAGAAAGTTTACTTATGACATATTGTACTTCTTGATAGTTGTAAAATTTCTTTGACATAACTTGCGCTTATTTATGAAAAAAAACAAAAAATGCTGAAAATTTAGAACATTTAGCAATTTTCAAACTTTGAATTTTTATGAACTTAAAACAGAGAATATGTCACACAAATAACATTTCCGACATGTCTACTTTACATCAGCACAATTTGGGAAACAAAATTTTTTTTTCTTAGGAAGTTATAAGGGCTAACAGTTGACCAGCGATTTCTCATTTCTACAACAAAATTTACAAAACCATTTTTTTAGGGACCACCTCACATTTGAAGTCACTTTGAGGGGTCTATATGGCAGAAATACCCAAAAATGACACCATTCTAAAAACTGCACCCCTCAAGGTAGTCAAAACCACATTCAAGAAGTTTATTAACCCTTCAGGTGCTTCACAGGAATTTTTGGAATGTGGAAGGAAAAAATTAATGTTTAACTTTATTTAGGCACAAAAATGAAATTTTACAGACTATTCTTTTACTTTCACAAGGGTACAAGGAGAAAATTGACAGATAAAATTGTTGTGAAATTACTCCTGAGTACGCCGATACCCCATATGTTGTGGAAAACCACTATCTGGGCGCACGGCAGGGCTCTGAAGGGAAGGAGTGCAGTTTGACTTTTTCAAGCCAAAATTGGCTGGAATTGAGATCGGACGCCATGTCGCGTTTAGAGAGCCCCTGATGTGCCTAAACTGTGGAAACTCCACAAAAGTGACACCATTTTGGAAACTAGACCCCAAGGAACTTATCTAGATGTATGGTGAGCACTTTGAACCCCACGTCCTTCACACAAGTTTATAACATAGAGCTGTGAAAAAAAAATCACATTTTTTCCATAAACATGATTTTTTGTCCCCAATTTTTATTTTCCCAAGGGTAAGAAGAGAAATTGGACCCCAAAAGTTGTTGTCCAATTTGTCCTGAGTACGCTGATACCCCATATAGGGGGGAACCACTGTTTGGGCGCACGGAAGAGCTCGGAAGGGAAGAAGCACCATTTGACATTTTCATTCCAAAATTGGCTGGTATTGAGATCGTACGGCATGTCGCGTTTGGACAGCCCTTGATGTGCCTAAACAGTGGAAACTCCCAATAATAACTCCAACCCTAACCCCAACAAACCCTAACCACAAACCTAACCCTAACACACCCCTAACCCTAATCCCAACCCTAACCCTAATCCCAACCCAACTCTAACCCCTTTCTCAACCCTTACCCTAATCCAAACCCTAACCCCATCTCTAGCCCAAACCTTAACCCTAAATTTAGCCCCAACCCTAACCCTAAATTTAGCCCCAACCCTATTCCTAACTTTAGCCCCAACCCTAACCCTAACTTTAGGCCCAACCCTAACCCTAACTTTAGCAACCCACCTTTTCCCAACTTTAGCCCCAACTTTAACCCTACCCCTATTGGGAAAATGGAAATAAATAATTTTTTTAATTTTATTATTTTTCCCTAAGTGGTTGATAAAGGGGGGTTTGATTTACTATTTGTAGCGGGTTTTTATAGCAAGTTTTTATGTTTGGCAGCTGTCACACACTAAAAGACGCTTTTTATTGCATTAAATAGTTTTTGCATCACCACATTTTGAGAGCTATAATTTTTCCATATTTTGGCCCACAGAGTCATGTGAGGTCTCGTTTTTTGCAAGATGAGTTCACGGTTGTATTGGTACCATTTTCGGGCACATGACATTTTTTGATCGCTTTTTATTCCGATTTTTAGGAGGCAGAATGAACAAAAACCAGCAATTCATGAATTTCTTTTGGGAGGGTCGTTTATACCATTCTTCTTGTGGCAAAATTGATACAGAAGTTTTATTCGTCGGGTCAGTACGATTACAGCGATACCTCATTTATATATTTTTTTATGTTTTGGCGCTTTTATACAATAAAAACTATTTTATATAAAAAATTATTTTTTTGCATCGCTTTATTCTGAGAGCTATAACATTTTTTCATTTTTTCGCTGATAACACTGTATTGCAGCTCATTTTTTGCGGGACAAGATGATGTTTTCAGCGGTACCATGTTTATTTATATCCGTCTTTTTGATCACGTGTTATTCCACTTTTTGTACGGCGGAATGATGATAAAGCACTGTTTTTTGCCTTGTTTTTTTTTAAGGGGTTCACTAAAAGGGGTTAACTAGTGGGACAGTTTCATAGGGCAGGTCGTTACGGACACGGCGATACAAAATATGTGTACTTTTATTGTTTTTTTTTATTACATAATAATGTGTTTATTGGGAAAATATTTTTTATTTATTTATTTAGGGATTTTTTTAAATATTTTTACAGTATATATATTTTTTTTACATTTTTACATTGTCCCAGGGTGGGACATTACTATATAATGTCAGATCACTGATCTGACACTTTGCAGAGCACTGTGTCAGATCAGCGATCTGACAGGCAGTGCAGTAGGGCTTGGCAAGCCACCTCCCTGCAGGACCCGAAAGGACCCCACGGCCATCTTGGATCTGGGGGCCTGCAAGGAGGAGGCCCTCGGAACAACGAGATCACATTGCTTTGTTCTGAGGGTCTCAGGGAAGCATGCAGGGAGCCCCCTCCCTGCCCGATGCTTCCCTATGCCACGGGAACAATGCGATTATGTTTGATCGCAGAGTGCCGGGGGTTAAAGTGCCGGGAGCAGTCCGTGACCGCTCCTGGCACTTAGTGCCGGGTGTCAGCTGTGAGAATCAGCTGACACCGGGCCGCGATCAGCCGCGCTCACCCCATGAGCGCGTCCGATCGCATGTGACGTGCTATTCCATCCATGGTTATACAGGTCCAGGTCCCATGGATGGGATAGTACGTCTAATGTCAGAAAGGGGTTAAAGAGGGGGTCTATGAGAGGGCTGCATTATTCTCTCTATAGTGGCTGCATTATACTATATGAGGGGGTTGCATTATACTCTATGGGGTGCTATATGATACTCCATGGGGATGCTGCATTATACTCTATGAGGGGGCTGCATTATACTCATCAAAATCACTGTTCTCAGCAGCACAATGTTAGGGGTCGAGTTCCCGCTTCTGCACAGGGGGAATCTCGAGCCGTCCCTGCTGTGGTCTCCCATCCATCTCCGTCCACAGTGGAGCCTGCTCAGCAGAGACGTCGGTTCCAGCGTCTTGCCCATTCCAGTACTGTGCAGAGACTTGCTGCTGCCCCTCCTGGATCTTCTATTATAGCCAGTGCTGGAGCAGACGTCTTTGGGACGAAGTCCTGCATTTCCACTTCTGAGCATGCCCAGGGTAAGATCTCTCATTGGAGATCAGGGGTCACATGCTCAGGTACTGCAGCAGCTCCTATTGGTCCACCAGGAAGGTCCTGAAACTACATGTGTTTTGGAACAGTTTCTCATTGGTCCTTTTTCTGGCAGGTCCTGTAGCTGTTACTATAAAAGGGTGGCATGGCTGGGCCGCCATGCGCTAGTATCAATTGCATTATGTGCTTTGCGCCAGTGTGATCATGTACGCATGTGGTTAGGGCTCGGCTGAAATAAGACCCTAGAATACCGGCTTCTCCGGTGAGGAGATTTGGATGCACATGGTTAGGGCTTGGCTGAAATAAGCCCCTAGAATACCGGCTTCTCCAGAGAGGAGATTTTTTGATTGCGATGCTATCTGCATGATCACGGACTGCTATCCACACAGCAGTTATCTGTGTATCCCTGTAAGTCTAACAGGACACAGTCTTTTCTCAGCGGCTCTGTGACGCAACAGGGTTTGCTTTATAACGCTGGTTCAGCGCCCTAGCGTTTTACTTTGCGCCTCACTGAAGTTAAGTGAGTTCGTACTTACCGCTATATAGCGCTGTGGCATTCCCGTTAGCAGCTCTGGGGATTAACAGAGCTCACACTAACTGCCACAGCACGCTACAGCATTTATTTTAGCATGGCACATGCGATCGGACGCACTCATGGGGTGAGCGCGGCTGATCGCGGCTGGGTGTCAGCTGATTCTCACAGCTGACACCCGGCACTAAGTGCCAGGAGCGGTCACGGACTGCTCCCGGCACTTTAACCCCCGGCACTCTGCGATCAAACATAATCGCATTGTTCCCGTGGCACAGGGAAGCATTCGGCAGGGAGGGGGCTCCCTGCATGCTTCCCTGAGACCCTCAGAACAAAGCAATGTGATCTCGTTGTTCCGAGGGCCTCCTCCCTGCAGGCCCCCAGATCCAAGATGGCCGTGGGGTTCTTTCTGCGGGATAACAGAGTTCGCTACTTTCACCATCTTACAAGCAGCGGGCTTCGCCTGCACGGTGGACCCCGGGCTGCGAACGCACCTCTCTACAATATCTATTAGGTGCGTTCTGCAGACCCTAAGACACATCACCCATGAAAACTGCAAATATGATGTTGATGTTGGACAGATTGATCTATTAGTGATTGTTCTGTCCCCATCATTGTTCCTCAGCAGGGGATGAGAGGCCCGAAACAAGCATTTAACAACTTCTATATTGTCGATCACGCTCATTTAGCTCAGTGCATGTAAATACAAATGAAATCTTTCTGTGTTATGGTGCAATATGTTAGCATCTGCCCCCTTTAATCTTTTGCCCAGGACCCCACTTTATCTAAAACCGGCCCTGGTTACAGAATATTTCTTCATTTAAACAGTAAGAGGGTCAGTGAGTTGACCATGACCCTTAAACCAATACTCCACCAGAAAACTGAAGGCTGAAAAAAATAATTCCTCAACACTCACCTGCCCTGCCACCAGAACCTCCATCTGGTCCTCCATGCAGCTCCCTCTTTTTTATTGCTTCAACACATGCGACGTCAAGTTATGCAATTTTCAGGCAATGTTTATTGTCATGTCAAAGAACTAATTGGCACCAGACTCGCATAGTCAAGATGATGGAAGTGAATATCGCATGAAATGAAACATTAGAGAAGAGACAAGAGGGAGCTGTGCAGAGAACTGGATAGAGAGCTGCAACAACAGGTAAGTTTAGCATCAATTTAAGTACTATTTTTTTCACACCTACAGTTGTGCTCAGTTTACATACCCTGGCAGAATTTTTGCTTTCTTGACCTTTTTGCAGAGAATATGCATGATAACACCAAAACTTTTTCTCCACTCATGGTTAGTGTTTGGGTGAAGCCGTTTATTGTCAAACTACTGTGTTTTCTCTTTTTAAATCATAATGACAACCTAAAACATCCAAATGACCCTGATCAAAAGTTTACATACCCTGGTGATTTTGGCCTGATAACATGAACAGAAGTTGACACAAATGGGTTTTTATGGCTACTAAAGGTAACATCCTCACCTGTGACCTGTTTGCTTGTAATCAGTGTATAAAAGCTGCATTTCTGGGATCCAGACAGACTCTTGCATCTTTCATTCAGCTACTGAAATTTCTGGATTGTGAGTCATGGGGAAAGCAAAAGAATTGTCAATTAATCTACGTGAAAAGGTAGTTGAACTGTATAAAACAGGAAAGGAATGCAAAAAGATATCCAAGGAATTGATAATGCCAGTCAGCAGCATTCAAACTGTGATTAACAAATGGAAAATCAAGGGCTCTGTAAAAACAAAACCATAGTCAGGTAGACCAACAAAAATTTTGTCCACAAGTGCCAGGAAAATTGTTCGGGATGCAAAGAAAAACCCACAAATAGCATCAACTGAAATACTGAACTCTCTGAAAACTAATGGTGTGGCTGTTTCAAGATGCCCAATAAGGAGGCACTTGAAGAAAAATGGGCTACATGGTTCAGTCGCCAGAAGAAAGCCACAAAGTATCTCTCCTACAATACGCAAAACAGCACAGAGATCAGCCTCAAAACTTCTGGAACAAGGTAATTTGGAGTGATGAGAACAAAATTGAACTTTTTGCCCAAAACCATAATTGTTACATTTGGAGAGAGGTCAACAAGGCCTATGATGAAAGGAACATCATTCCTACTGTAAAGCAAGGAGGTTGGTCACTGATGTTTTTGGGATGTGTGAGCTACAAAGGCACAGGAAACTTGATGAAAGTTGAAGGAAAGATGAATGCAGCATGTTATCAGCAAATATTGTAGGCAAATTTGCAATCATCTGCCTAGAAGCTGAGCATGGGACGTACTTGGACATTCCAACATGACAATGATCTAAAACACAAGGCCAAGTCAACCTGTTATTGGCTACAGCAGAACAAATTGAAGGTTCTGGAATAGCAATTTCAGTATCCTGACCTCAATATCATTGAGCCACTCTGGGGAGATCTCAAGTACGCAGTTCATGCTAGACAGCCCAGGAATTTACAGGAACTGGAGGCTTTTTTCCAAGAGAGTGGGCAGCTTTACCATCTGAGAAAATAAAGAACCTCATCCACAACTACCACAAAAGACTTCAAGCTGTCATTGATGTTAGAGGGGGCAATACACAGTATTAAGAAATGGGGTATGTGAACTTTTGATCAGGGTCATTTGGATGTTTGGGATTGTCATTATGATTTAAAAAGTTGAAAACACAGTAGTTTGACAATAAATGGCTTCACCCAACCACTAACCATGTATGGAGAAAAAGTTTGGTGTTGTCATTCATAGTCTCTGAAAAAAGGCCAAGTAAGCAAGAATTCTGCCGGGGTATGTAAACTTTTGAGCATACACAACTGTATACTAGCCCTTTATAAATCAGCAAATCACAAAAAATTCTGAAAAATGTAAATTTAAAAAAAAATTGGAGGAAAATTTAATTTGCCTCAACCAATTCAATTTATGTGTTTCCTTCATGTCTTAAGATAAACTCCTAGCATCAAAAGACCATGTTCTTACAATCAGTATTTGGTCAGTATTTTACATCAGCATTTGTAAGCCAAAATCAGGAGTGGGTGAAAAATGCAGAAGTGGTGTATGTGCTTTTATTATACTATTTCTCTGATTGTTCCACTCCTGATTTTGGCTTACAAATACTGATGTAAAAAACTGACCAAATACTCAAATTAATAACTACAAGACAGGATTATTTCCAAAGGATGTTGATTATTAATCATTGCTTTTCCATTTCCAAACTTTGCAATTTTCTTTTATATTTGTACTTATGATTTAGTTTTTTAAGATTCTATCCATTTATATGACGAATATTATCAAGAATAGTATCCTTGTATTTTTGGATATGCTGTGAAATCCACTAAGCCTTGTTTATTTTACACTTTTAATATATGGATTTATGAATAAAATCATAAAATGATATGGAAATTAGAGATGTTCTTCCACCTTCTGCCACTAATAGATTCATCTTTAACTCCTTAAGCCCCAAGCCTGTTTTTACCTTCATGACCAGTACAAATTTTACAATTCTGACCAGTCACCTTATGAGGTAATAGCTCTGGTTTGTACGCTTCAACTGTTCCCACTGATTCTAAAAATGCTTTTTCATGACATATTCTACTCATGATTAGTGTTGAGCGATACTGCTCGATATCTAAAAATATCGGATCGGAATGGTATCGCCGATATCACTAAATATCGTCGATATCCGATTCCAATACCGGAAGTCCCATGTAAGTCTATGGGAACCAAATATCGACATTAAAAAAACCCATTCTTGCCTTGTTGGTTAATTGTACATGAAGGAAAACAACAAAGACTAATGTAGAATGTATTGGGGGAGGTTGAGGAGACAATAAAGGCATACATGTTTAACCCAATGCATTGGAATAGCATTAATATATTTTTTTTTGGAAATACGTTTGGATTGACGAACAAATTGACAATGTTGTTAACCTTTTTTCTATTTTGGCAAATATGTATGTTTCACAACTTCCATGCTCTTCACCTTTTTAACTTTTGCCAGTGCCACACTTTCTCCTTCATAATCTTCAGCAGCATCATCTTTCTCATCAAATTATTCTTCATCTTCACCTTCTTAATCTTCTTCTTAACCCCTTAATGACCAAGTCATTTTGTAGGTTAAAGACCAGGCCAATTTTTACAATTCTGACCACTGTCTCTTTATGAGGTTATAACTCTGGAACGCTTCTACGGATCTTGGTGATTCTGAGAAAGTTTTCTCGTGACATATTGTACTTCATGATAGTGGTAAAATTTCTTCAATATAACTTGCGTTTTTTTATGAAAAAAATGGAAATATGGCAAAAATTTTGAAAATTTTGCAATTTTCAAACTTTTAATTTTTATGCCATTAAATCAGAGAGATATGTCACAAAAATTAGTTAATAAATAACATTTCCCACATGTCTACTTTACATCAGCACAATTTTGGAACCAAAATTTTTTTTTGTTACGAAGTTATAAGTGTTAAAAGTTGACCAGCAATTTCTCATTTTTCCAACAAAATTTACAAAACCATTTTTTTAGGGACCACCTCACATTTGAAGTGAATTTGAGGGGTCAATATGACAGAAAATACCCAAAAGTGACACCATTCTAAAAACTGCACCCCTCAACGTGTTCAAAGCCACATTCAAGAAGTTTATTAACCCTTTAGGTACTTCACAAGAATTGAAGCAATGTGGAAGGAAAAAATGAACATTTAACTTTTTTTCCCAAAATTTTTCTTTCGACACAATTTTTTTAAATTTTGTCAAGGGTATCAGGAGAAAATGAACCACAATATTTGTTGTACAATTTCTCCAGAGTACACCGATATACCATGTGTGGGGGTAAACCACTATTTGGGCGCATGGCAGAGCTCGGAATGGAAGCAGCGCCATTTGACTTTTTTGGCTGGAATTGAGATTGGACGCCATGTCGCATTTGGAGAGTCCCTGTGTGCCTATACAGTGGAAACCCCCCACAAGTGACCCCATTTTGGAAACTGGACCCCTCAAGGAACTCATCTAAATGTGTTGTGAGAGCTTTTAACCCCCAAGGGCTTCACAGAAGGTTATAACGTAGAGCCGTAAAATTAAAAAATCATATTTTTTCCACAAAAATGATCTTTTCATCCCAATTATTATTTTCCAAAGGATAAAAGGACCCCAAAAGTTATTGGGCAATTAGTCCTGAGTACGCTGATACCCCATATGTGGGGGTAAACCACTATTTGGGCGCATGGCAGAGCTCGGAAGGGAAGCAGCGCCATTTGACTTTTTTGGCTGGAATTGAGATTGGACGCCATGTCGCATTTGGAGAGTCCCTGTGTGCCTAAACAGTGGAAACCCCCCACAAGTTACCCCATTTTGGAAACTAGACCCCCCAAGGAACTTATCTAGATGTGTGGTGAGAGCTTTGAACCCCCAAGGGCTTCACAGAAGGTTATAACGTAGAGCAGTAAAATTAAAAAATCATATCTTTTCCACAAAAATGATCTTTCCACCCCCAATTGTTATTTTCCAAAGGGTAACAGGACCCCAAATGTTATTGTGCAATTTGTCCTGAGTACGCTGATACCCCATATGTGGGGGGAAACCACTATTTTGACGCATGGCAGAGCTCGAAAGGGAAGTAGCGCCTTTTTCAAATGCAGACTTTGATGGAATGGTCTGTGGGTGTCATGTCACGTTTGGATAGCCCCTGATGTGCCTAAACAGTAGAAACCCCCCACAAGTGACTCCATTTTGGAAACTAGACCCCCCAAGGAACTTTTCTAGATGTGTGGTGAGCACTTTGAACCCCCAAGTGCTTCACAGAAGTTTATAACGTAGAGCCGTGAAAATAAAAAAAATCATATTTTTTTCCACAAAAATAATCTTTTTGCCCCAAATTTTTATTTTTATAATGGTAACAGGAGAAATAGGACCCCAAAAGCTATTGTGCAATTTGTCCTGAGTACGCTGATATCCCATATGTGGGGGGGAACCACTATTTTGACGCATGGCAGAGATCGGAAGGGAAGGAGCACCGTTTTTAAATGCAGACTTTGATGGAATGGTCTGCGGGTGTCATGTCGCGCTTGGAGAGCCCCTGATGTGCCTAAACAGTAGAAACCCCCCACAAATGACCCCATTTTGCAAACTAGACCCCCCAAGGAACTTATCTAGATGTGTGGTCAGCACTTTGAACCCCCAAGGGCTTCACAGAAGTTTATAACGTAGAGCCGTGAAAATAAAAAAAATCATATTTTTTTCCACAAAAATGACCTTTTTGCCCCCAAATTTTTATTTTTATAAGGGTAACAGGAGAAATAGGACCCCAAAAGCTATTGTGCATTTTGTCCTGAGTACGCTGATACCCCATATGCGGGGGGAACCACTGTGATCGCCTTACTGCGATCTTTGGGAGGCACAATGAACAAATCTACCAAAGGTGAAGAATTGGTTTTCTTTTTTACGCCGTTCCTCGTGCGGTATTAGTGATTAGGCGACTTTATTCCTCGGATCGGTGCGATTACAGCGATACCAGATTTACACCCTTTTTTCATGTTTAGCTTCTGTCACACTCTAAAAGATGCTTTTTTTTGGAATAATTTTTTGTAAGAATTTTTTGCATCGCCGTATTTTGAGAGCTATAATTTTTCCATATTTCGGCCAACAGAGTTATCTGTGGGCTTATTTTTTGCGGGACGAGCTGACGAATTTATTGGTACCATATTCGGGCACATAACGTTTTTTGATCGCTTCCTATTCCGATTTTTGTGGAAGCAGAATGAACAAAAACCAGCAATTCAGGAATTGTTTTTTTTAAATTTTTTTTCCCCCGTTCCGCGTGTGGTAAAATTGATAAAGCAGCTTTATTCTTCGGGTCACTACGGTTACGGCGATTCTTCATTTATATATTTTTTTATGTTTTGGCGTTTTTTACACAATAAAGAATTTTATAGAAAAAATTATTATTTTTGCATCAGTTTATTCCGCGAGCTATAACTTTTTTATTTTTTCGCTGATGATGCTGTATAGTGGCTTGTTTTTTGCGGGACAAGATGACGTTTTCAGCGGTACCATGATTATTTATATCTGACTTTTTGATCGCGTGTTATTGCACATTTTCCAAGCGGTATAATGATACCGCTTGGAAAAAGTATAATTTACTACTTTTTTGTGTTTTTTTTTTACGGCTTTCACTGAAGGGGTTAACTAGGGTTATGCTTTTATAGATGGGATTTTTACGGACATGGCGATACCTAACATGTGTATTTTTTTTGTTTTTTATTTTTTTTATTACATAAAAATGTGTATTTTTTAGGGGATTTTTTTTTAATTATTTTTTAATATTTTTTTTACAATTTTTTTAAAAAAATGATTTTTTTCAACTTGTCCCTTTATGGGACTTTCACTTTTTTACTTTTGATTGCAGTTACAATGCATTGCAATGCTCCGGCATTGCAATGCATTGCAACTATAGTGGAAGCTGCTGTGACATGATCACAGCAGCTTCCCGTAGCTAAATGACCCAGAGGTTGTCATGACAACCCCCGGGTCATCAAGGCAGAGATCGGGCCCTGCGATTACATCGCTGGGACGCTGATCTGAGGCAGAGGGAGCTCCCGACCCTCTGCCTCCCCCCCTGAGCTCTGCGATCGCGCTCGATCGCAGCAGTCAGGGGGTTAACAGCCAGGGGCGGTGGGGGCTCCGGTCCTGGCTGTCAGTGCAGGAAGCCTGGCCACTGCAGCGCCGGCTCCTGCACTGATCGCGCTGGGGAAGCTGAAATTTCAGCTTCTCCTGCGCGATCGCTGCTGTGTTTGGTCAGTCAGATTGACTGACCAATCACAGTGCTGTGAGTGCGGGGACCGACGGCAAAGGTCCCCGCAGCGCTTGCCGTGCCTGTCAGCTGTCTGTGACAGCTGTCGGCACTGATCTACCACTGCGTGTTTACACGCAGTGGTAGATCAAAGGCATGACGTGCAGAGTCCGTCCTGGTGCTGGAACTGACACCTTGCCATGACGGACTCTGCACGTCAGTGGACATTAAGGGGTTAAACTTCTTGCTATTCATGTTTTTGTTTACATTACTCATATTGTTATTATTAAACTAATTAATCTTCTTCATATTCAAATTCTTCATCTTCTTCCTCTTCATCTTCTTCATCATATTCTTATTTGTGACAGAGATTCCTGTACTTGTAATCTGTAAAAGTATGAATTGTTCACCTTTCCGTTCTTGCTGTCACAAAAGATTTAAATTACAACAGTATTTGTCCGTGTTCAGTTTAGCCTGCAGCAGCAGGCATTTTCCAGGGGCACCACGAGGAGGAACGGACTCACCCCCATACACTGCTTAGTCTTCTTCTGCTTAGAATTTAGAGCATATATTTTGCTCTTCATTTTGGTCTTATACTTCATGTTCTTCTGCTTTTTGATCTTCTGCTTATTGTTCTTCTGTCTCTTGTTCTGTATCTTGTAGTTTGTCTTAACCTTCTTTGTCCTGTTGGTGATCTTCTTCTGGGTAATCTTTTATTTTTTCTTTGTGATGGTGTTCAGGCTGGTTGGCTTCATGCTCGTCGTCCTTGTTGTCGTCATCTTCTTCTGGGTGGTCTTTAAGGTCGTCTAATTTCCGAGAACCAGCTGACGTTACTGGAACCCTGACGGGTATCAGATGGAGCAAGAGACAATGGAAGTAACGAGGACCAGCTGACTGTGCTGGAACCCGGAGGGGCAGCAGAAGGAAAAGAGGCAATGTCACAACCGAGTACCAGCTGACGTTACTGTGACACGGTTACTAAGCAGGAGGTACCTGTGCTCCAAAGCACTACCAAGGACCAGCAGACGTTGGTGGAACTCGGATACGGAGATGGAGGCACCTAGGCCAAAGGCACTGGGGAGAACCAGTTGACGGTACTGGACCCCGGACGGGTAGCAGAAGGAAAAGAGGCAATGTCACAACCGAGTACCAGCTGACGTTACTGTGACACGGTTACTAAGCAGGAGGTACCTGTGCTCCAAAGCACTACCAAGGACCAGCAGACGTTGGTGGAACTCGGATACGGAGATGGAGGCACCTAGGCCAAAGGCACTGGGGAGAACCAGTTGACGGTACTGGACCCCGGACGGGTAGCAGAAGGAAAAGAGGCAATGTCACAACCGAGTACCAGTTGACGTTACTGTGACACGGTTACTAAGCAGGAGGTACCTGTGCTCCAAAGCACTACCAAGGACCAGCAGACGTTGGTGGAACTCGGATACGGAGATGGAGGCACCTAGGCCAAAGGCACTGGGGAGAACCAGTTGACGGTACTGGACCCCGGACGGGTAGCAGAAGGAAAAGAGGCAATGTCACAACCGAGTACCAGCTGACGTTACTGTGACACGGTTACTAAGCAGGAGGTACCTGTGCTCCAAAGCACTACCAAGGACCAGCAGACGTTGGTGGAACTCGGATACGGAGATGGAGGCACCTAGGCCAAAGGCACTGGGGAGAACCAGTTGACGGTACTGGACCCCGGACGGGTAGCAGAACGCACCCATGAAAATGTAAGTTGACAGGACGCAAGCCGTCCGCAGTTACCGAATCACACAGTCCTACAGTGGGTGCTTGTCCTATTGTCACAATGGAAACAGCCTTTATTTACATATCCCACAGCACACATAGGAATCACCTAAACTGCAGGCACCATAGAGTCGGCTAACCCGAATGCAACACGACAGCACAACTTATTGGAGGATAATTGACGTTCACACTGCCAGGAAACAGCTGTCGTGCTGTAACCAGGCTGGCCAGGATTCAGTACCCCTGCCAATTACTTACGAGCAACAAATGGCGGTGTTGTAGCCCAGGGAGTAGAGTTCAGGTGGTAGAAAGATGAACATAACAGGAGACATGGAAAACGTTGCCAGTTATTTAATCTGAAAACGGACAGGCAAATTCAGGTGAGATCCATGCCTTGTTCATTTTCAGAAAAGTAAGCCGGTCTACATTCTCTGAGGATAGTCGCATGCGACGGTATGTTACTACACCACCTGCAGCACTAAAGACGCGCTCAGATAATACACTGGCAGCAGGGCAAGCCAGCACCTCCAATGCATACTGGCTAAGCTCTGGCCATGTATCCAACTTAGAGACCCAAAATTTGAAAGGGGAAGAGGCCTCTGGGAGTACACTTAGAGGGAAAGCCAAGTAGTCTGTCACCATCTTACGGAAATGTTTCTTCCTGGTGACTGGAGCAGTCTCGGATGGTGTAGACCTTGCTGGCGCTGTCACAAAACTTCGCCACATTTGTAACATACAGCTCTTGCCCTGTGCAGAGGCGCTGCTTCTGCTCCCTCTTGTTGTAGAGGTGTCTACACTGCCTCGACGCACAGAGCTGCTTTGTAAAGCAGTAGCAGCAGCAGCAGCTCTCTCGGCTGGAATGTACAACAGTATGGATTGCACCAGTGTGTCTTGGTACTCCTGCATTTTACGGTCCCGGTTCACCGGTGTGATGAGGGTTTGTAAGTTGTCCCGGTAGCGAGGATCTAGGAGGGTGTACACCCAATAATCTGACGTGGTGAGAATGTGAGCGATGCGGCGGTCGTTTCTCAGGCACTGAAGCATGAAATCAACCATGTGCTGCAGACTCCCAACTGGCCAACAAAGGCTGTCCTCTGGAAGAGGCGTCATCTCTGCCTCCTCTGCATCACCCCACCCTCGCTCTACATACTGACTAGAGCGTTGTGTACCTCCCTCTGTAGGGATTTCTTCCTCCTCCATTGACTCCTCCTCCTCATCCTCCTCACAAAGTGAGCCCTGCCCAGCCCTTTGTGAGGAACCACGTTGCGCTGACTGTCCTGAAGGTAATTGAATTTGTGACTCCTCATCCTCCACCTCTTCCAAAACCTCTTCCTTTAGTGCTTTCAGTGATTTCTGAAGCAGGCAGATAAGGGGGACAGTCATGCTGACTAGTGCATCATCTGCACTCGCCATCCGCGTTGAGACATCAAATGCACGCAAAACGTCGCAGATGTCCTTCATAGAGGCCCACTCAGTAGTGGTGAAGTGTGAACGGCGCAAATTGCGAGTTGATTGCGCCTGTTGCAGCTGATACTCCATTACTGCTGGCTGCAGCTCACACAACCGCTCCAACATATGTAACGTGGAATTCCACCTGGTGGGTACGTCACATATGATGCGATGTTCAGGAAGGCGAAATCTGACTTGCAGAGCTGCAATGCGCGATCTGGCCATGCTGGAACGTCGCAAGTGAGCGCACTCTAGGCGGACCTTGTGCAGCAGTGCATCAAGATCCGGATAGTCCCTCAAAAAACTCTGCACTACCAAGTTGAGCACATGTGCCAGACATGGTATGTGAGTGAGGTTGCCAAGGCCCAGAGCTGCCACCAGATTTCAGCCATTGTCACACACTACCAAGCCTGGCTGGAGATTAGCTGACAAAAACCACACGTCGCTCTCCTGCTTGATGGCATCCCAGAGCTCCTGCACTGTGTGGCTTCGATTCCCCATGGAAATTAATTTCAGGACGGCCTGTTGACGTTGGGCCATGGCTGTGCTCATATCGGTCGCAACAGGTAAGCGTTCACGGGTCCATGTGGAGGTATACCGTGACGGCTCGTGCAGCGATGATTCTGAGGAACTGGAGTAGGAGGAGGAATCAATGTGTACAGACTGGATTCCTGCAATCCTTGGAGTTGGCAGAACTTGTACAGTGCCACTGGCAAGATCTGTACCCGGCTCCACAACATTGACCCAATGGGCAGTGAGGGAAAGGTATCGTCCCTGGCCATGGGTACTGGTCCACGCATCGGTGGTCAGGTGGACCCTGCTACTGACGGCGTTTAGTAGCGCATGTTTAATGTTTCCCTCGACATGTTTTTGCAGAGCAGGGACAGCTTGCCTGCTGAAATAAAATCGGCTTGGCACATTATATTGTGGGACTGCCAATGCCATAAAGTTCCTGAAACTGTCAGTCTCCACCAGCCTGAATGACAGCATTTCAAGGGACAGGAGTTTTGCAATGCCAGCATTCAGAGCCTGTGCTCGTGGATGGTTTGCCGAGTATGGCCGTCTTTTATCCCATGCCTGTGGTACCGATGGCTGTTTTGTGGTCTGGGAGTGTGACGATGACTGTGAACTTGCTGCTGTGGGTGGAATAACAGTTTGTCTATGGACAACAGTGACCGAGGTTCTTCCATGGAGATCCTGTGAGGAAGCCGAACCAGGTGTGTGTGAGCTGGAGGTAGAGGCTCCAACACGACCTGAAGATGTAGGTGCTGCTGTAGGTTGGCCTACATCTCCAGTGTGTCTTTGTAACTCAGCTACGTGCTTTGTCCGTACATGTTTCCACATATTTGTGGTATTCAGGTTACTGATATTTTTACCTCTTTTAACTTTTTGCTTACACAGCTTGCATTGAACATAGCAAATATCATCTACAAGTCTGTCAAAAAAGGACCACGCAGTGCAAGTCATGGGAGCGCCAATTTTGACATTTCTAAGAGAACTGCTCCCAACAGGTGCCAAACTGGAGGCTACAGGCAAGCGAGTCTGCAGCCTACCTCTCCCTCCTCTTTGTACCGTTGGGACAATCTCTTCCTCAGAGCTGCTCCCACCACCTTCCTGTTGCTCACGCCATGTTGGGTCTCAGACTTCATCATCTCCACTACCCTCTTCCAACACCTGCTGCTGTTGGATGGTCTGGGCAGCACCATGCTCCACAAAACCTGGCACCTGAGTCTCATCATCATCATAAAATGCGTTCTGCGGTGTGCTGTCCATCGGCACTGGCTCACCCGCCTCTTCAGATTGAGAGAGACACAGCTGTTGCGCATCACTGCATACTCCCTCTTCTTCAAATTGCAGAATGCTGCTTGCCTGTGCCCGTGTTTGCGAGCCAACAGATTCTGAGAACAGAAGCAGAGACTCAGCTGGCTCCTGTACAGAACTCTCTGACTGCCTGGGCAATTTGACAGGCGGTGAACAGACAGATGGTTGCTCAACAGTGTTGTGTTCCTGAGAGGAGGTGGAAGGAATTGAAGTCGATGCATTGGCTGCCATCCAACCAACAACGGCTTCAATTTGTTCTTCCCGCAGCAGGGGGGCACGCCGAGCTCCTACCAAACTGCGCATAAAGGAACGCTCATGGGTAAAACTGGTGGATGCTGTGTCACTGAGGGCGACAGCAGCCACAGAATCCCCACGTCCTCTCCCTGCTGAAACTCCACGGCCACGACCACGTGCCTTACTCCCTGCCTTCTTCATCTTGGTAGATTGATAAAGAAAGTCAGAAAAGTTATAAGGCCTAAGTGTGGTTATTACGCAGAGACTGAAGTGAACACTGAAACACAACTGTTCACAATCTGTGAAAGGCTACTCCTTTGTCTACTTCTATAGTGTTTGCAACCAATGTATTGGATACGGATGGAAGCGCGTCACACTAATAGATTATATTTATTTTAAATGGAATGGAGCAGAACCAATTGGAGAGAAATGAAAAGGATGAGGCACTGAGACACGCTCAGCAGAGTACAAGCAGCAGTGCTTGAACAAGTAACTGGAGCGTGATGTGCACTCAAAAAATAAAAAACACAGACTGAAGTGAACACTGAAACACAACTGTTCACAATCTGTGAAAGGCTACTCCTTTGTCTACTTCTATAGTTTTTGCAACCAATGTATAGGATACGGATGGAAGCGCGTCACACTAATAGATTATATTTATTTTAAATGGAATGGAGCAGAACCAATTGGAGAGAAATGAAAAGGATGAGGCACTGAGACACGCTCAGCAGAGTACAAGCAGCAGTGCTTGACAAGTAACTGGAGCGTGATGTGCACTCAAAAAATAAAAAACACAGACTGAAGTGAACACTGAAACACAACTGTTCACAATCTGTGAAAGGCTACTCCTTTGTCTACTTCTATAGTGTTTGCAACCAATGTATTGGATACGGATGGAAGCGCGTCACACTAATAGTTAAATTGCATGGAGCAGCAAGAATTACACTGAAGAAAAAAAAAAGAGTCTGTGAGTGACACGTGCAGATGCCTACAGACAGCGTTGCATGCAGAGCAAACTGCAGCGTCACCTGCACTCACACACACACACCTTGCAGAGCTGTTAAAACAACACTGCAGGCAAAAGGAAGCTTTACACAGCGGTTGGTGCTAGCCTGCCTACAGCACAGTACACTAAATCGCAATCTCTAACTGTCCCTCAGAGTCAGCACAGCAGCGTTCTGTCCCTTACTGAATTCACAGCACAGTGACGCTAAAATGGCGGCGGCGCCTTTTATAGTGCATTCTGACATCATTTCAGCATCCAATCACAGCCATGCCATTAGTTAACATGACCGCAGCAGTACAGGATGTGCCCACACTTCTTAGGATTCCTCATTGGCTGACTAAAATCACATTGCCTCTCAAAGAATTATGGGAACTTCCCATTCCGGTATACGATATATGGAAAATATCGGAACTAAGTATCGAAAGGCCGAAACAGCTAATATCGGCCGATACCCGATACTTGCGGTATCGTATCGCTCAACACTACTCATGATAATGATAACATTTGTTCAATATGGCATTTATTTGTGAAAAAAAATGGAAATTTGGCTAAAATTTTGAAAATTTTGAAAATTTATTTTTTATGCCTTTAAATCAGAAAATTATGTCACACAAAATAGTTCATAAATAACATTTCCCACAAGTCTACTTTACATCAGCACAATTTTGGAAATATCATGTTCTGTTGTGAAGTTATAACAGTTAAAAGTTGACGGTGGCTCTGTTGTTAGCACTGCAGCCTTGCACCACTGGAGTCCTGGGTTCAAATCCCACCAAGGACAAAATCTGCAAGGAGTTTGTATGTTCTCCCCTTGTTTGTATGGGTTTGCTTCAGTTTCCTCCCACACTACAAAGACTAGGGAATTTTGATTGTGAGCCCCATTGGGAACAGTGATGCTAATGTCGGGGTCGTAACGACAAACCACTCGTCCTTCAGTCACTCCAAATTAGATTATGAGCATGGGTCGACCATCGAAGAATGAGTCAGAACAACAAGCTGAATCAAACTCAGAGCATGCTCAAGAGGCTACTATCACACAGCTACTCCAGCAAGTTCTGTCTTTTATTTTTACATACATAAGATTATATACACAGGATGTCAGGGTGGAGTATAGGGTGGATGGGGGCTTGGTAAACTGTATACGTCTAGCATCTGGCCATCTTTAATTGGTTCACATTCCATAGGTCTTGTATCCAGGCAGACTGTGGTGATGTAATCCTAGCTGATGCAGCGTTTCCTGGAGTTAAGTTTTGTTTCTTCTGAAAGAGGGATTTGGCCAGCACAGTTTCATTTCAACTTAAGTTTCGTTTCTGATGCAATACTCATCAAGGAAAACTTTGTGTTTATCAATGGTAACAAAAGCACATACAAGCATATAAATATAAATATAGAAAAATATATTTTACCTTGACAATCCCCCCTAAACACTAAGTTTTCCCTTAATATATGTGGCCTTCGAGACTGTCCATGTGTGGGGACAGGGGTAGTGGATTTCTTCGCTTGGTTATTTTAGAAGCTGGCCCCTTATGGATCGCCCCCAAACAACCAAGTCCCTACCAAACCTGCACATGGAGTTCTCCCACTATCCCTAAACTAAATCTCTCATTTCCATCTGTATTTTGTCATAGGGGGTTTTATCAGGTTTATCCTGCGGGGTATATTTCTCCATATCACCCTTATCGGTGTCATCATATAGCAGGGACACAACTTCGTGATGAAGGAAAGTACCTGAGGAGGCGGTTGCATTGGTCACAGCTTTCCTATACAAGGGTATCACACAACATAGAATTATCAATCCTAGCACCAAAAGCCCTGCTACCAATAGACAGGCTTGTTGGAGAAATCCTTTGAGTCCTCCAAGCCACCCTGAGAAGAAAGAGGTATCTACTCCTGCATTGGCTTTTACTTCCTGAGCCAGATTTTTAATCTTTGTAAGGGCACTATAGTTTTACCGTTGACTCCAGAATTCTGAGGAATATAAGGACAACATTCTTCCCCTATCATCCCACAGACTCCACCTTTTTCGGCTAGGATCATATAAAATGGCCAGTCTATTTTGAAGAGTCATTCTTGTGTTGGGGCCCAGTTCCTCAACTATACCCTGGAAAGCATCTTGACTAAAATTGATAAATCTTTGCTCGGTGTAGTATATATAATTTATCCAATCTACATTGTAATTGATCTGTATAGTTGGGATGAGAGAACGGAAACCTGCCAGGATCTGATTCTGAGCTTTGTATTCGTCTGGGACCCCCCTAGGAACCCCTATAGAGTCTATGTAAACTTTGGGATCTTCAGTATAACCAGTGTGCAGCTGACCTAGGCTCCTTCTTTTCCTAGATATCAATGGAGTGGAGATTTTAGGGTTATGGTTGTCAGGGTCTTCCCAGGGCATAATCCTAAACTGCATTGCCAATTTTACCAAGGTACATTGCCCAGTCCAAGTCGTTGGGAGTTTGGACCTAAGTCGCCCATCCCCACAAAGCAAATATGTGTCATACATATATCTGGAATGGTTAGTCAGTAGGATAGATTCCAAAGTCTCGTTATTTTTACAGAAACCATCCTCAAAGATACCCACAGAGGGGCCTAAAGAATTTTCAGGGGAATAACAGGTATAGTTATCCCCAGTCACAATCACATCACAGGGAGTCCGAACCTTAGCTGTACTGGTGACTAAAATTATATATTCAGGACATGCACTACCATTGGACCCCTTCAGCAATCCCAGTAAACAAAAAGTAGTATTATGGTCAGCAGGAAAAGCATGAGTATACAGGTGAGTGTTTGCGGCAGCACAGGCAATACATCCTACTGATATATTTTGAACTTTAACATTATATCTGACCCATTCAAGCCAGAGGTTCTTACGGGGATTGACTTGAGTTTCTATGGAAAATACCTCTTCCCACTTGAGCCCTGGGATTGGAAGTACTTCATTAACTGCTTGTTGCAAAACTTTACCATCCTGGGGTGATGTCATGGTTGTTGTGTCTAGCCCTGTCTGAGGGCTTATCCCACCTCTTTTCCTCTGGGAAATATCCTTAAGCTCAATTTGGCACATGACTCCCCCTTTTCCTAACCACGCACCTAGCACATATTTACCAAGATCCCAGGGTTGAGGGTTTTCTATATTTAAATATAGCGGGAGACAGGTTGGGGTGCCTCTTGTCACTGGGGGAGGTATACACCCAGGAGAACTCATCTCCCCTTTCGTCAGTGTTATTCTCACAAGCAGAGATCTGCCATTTTCATCTTTTCTGTCCATTGCTTCCTTGGGTTTATACCCCCAATCCTTCCCTGTGTTCCACCCTACATCTGACCAGTAGTGTTGAGCGATACGATACTGCAAATATCGGATATCGGCCGATATTAGCTGTATCGGCCTTTCGATTCCGAATACCGATATTTTCGTCATATCGGATACCGGAATCGGATTTGTCACTGTCACTGTCCATCGGTCGGGTCTGTGAGTGTCCGTCGGTCGGGTCTGTCAGTGTCCGTCGGTCGGGTCTGTCAGGAGTCAGCGGCACTTACCTGGCAGAAGATCTCCGGCGGTCACGGGCTGGACTGCTTCATGGCCGCCTTCATCTTTCCCCGGCGGTCACATGCAGTTTCTCGCGATAACTGCAGTGACTGCTGGGTAATCCCGGCCGTAAAGCAGTCAGTCCGATGACGTCACCGCCGGGGAAGCAGGTAATCAGCTGTGCTGCGTTGCGATGACAGGCTCTGCCTGTCATTGCGATGTAGCAGAGCTGGATCGTCGTGGGACTGTCGTTACTATGGACTGCGTCGGACAGGTGGTATACTGTTGGTTTGTTTTTTTTATTTTTTTACAGGAGTACAGGAGATCGATGGCGTCGCAGGAATGAGTGTATAATAAAATTAATGAAAACTGTGTTGTCTCTTTTATTTCATTAAAAGACTTTTTTCTTGCTTTGTCTTTTTTTTATACATTTAATAACTTTGGGATTAATAATGGATCGGTGTCTTATTGACACCTCTCCATTATTAACCGGGCTTATTGTCACCGTGCAATCAACGGTGACATTAACCCCTTATTACCCCACTTGCCACCGCTACAGGGCAGTGGGAAGAGCCGGGTAAAGTGCCACAATTGGCACATCTTTTGATGCGCCAAATGTGGGGCTGCTGTAGCCTGGTATTATCAGGCTGTTGAGGGCCAAAATCCATGGGCCTTGACAGTCTTTTAATACCAGGCCGCAGCAGTCTGCATTTTACTTGGCTGGTTAACAAAAATAGGGGGACCCCTACGCCGTTTTTTTTTTCGAGGGGATCCCCTATTTTTGTTAACCAGCCAAGCTAAGCAGACTGCTGTGGCCTGGTATTATCAGGCTTGCAAGGTCCATGGATATTGGATCCTTAGCAGCCTGAAAAACCAGGCCTCAGCGGTCTGCTTCATCTGGCTGGTTAACAAAAATAGGGGGGACCCCACGCCAATTTTTTTCGAGGGGATCCCCTATTTTTGTTAATCAGCCAAGATATGGAGACTGCTGTGGCCTGGTATTATCAGGCTGGCAAGGTCCATGGATCTTGGCTCCTTAACAGCCTGAAAATCCAGGCCTCAGCGGTCTGCTTCATCTGGCTGGTTAACAAAAATAGGGGGGACCCCACGCCATTTTTTTTTCGAAGGGAACCCCTATTTTTGTTAATCAGTTCCCTCTGACGTCACTGATGGTGTCCCTGGCTGACCTGAAGTGAAAGTGGAAAGCAATCAATTAAGCTTTCCACTTCCTCTCCTGTCAGCCAGGAGAGGAGCTCATTCATTTGGGGGTTTACTGTGAGGCTGCAGCATTAGCTGCGGTCCCTGCAGTAAACATTAACCCTTTCTGAAGGATTACACCGTGGGACCTGACTGTGCTTGGGATAGGTAAGAATAATTTTGCTTTATTATTTTATTTTTATTATAGGAAATGGTTTTAGCAGGTAAATAAAATATGGTCAAAAACTGTGTGATTATTTCATTAAACTTCTTTTTTATTAAAGTGTGTGTGTTTGATTTTTCTTTCATACAATAGGATTAATAATTGATAGTTGTCTAATTGACAGCTCTCAATTATTAATCTGGCTTAAAGTGACCTTTCAATTGCAAGGTCATTTTAACCCCTTATTAACCCATTCGCCACCGCTACAGGGCAATGGGAATAGACGGGCAAAGTGCCAGAAAGGGCAAATCTAATTAGAGATTTGCCCTTTCTGGGGTGTCTGGGGGCAGATGTTAGTAGCCGGGGGGGGCCAAAAATAATGGTCCCTCTCTGGGCTATTATTATCTGCCCCCACTCATTGGCTTTGTCTGTCTGGTTGCGAAAATAGGGCGGGAGCCCACGCATTTTTTTCAGCAATTTTACACCTCATATATATATATATACATGTCATTAAGTTTGTGACACATATATATATATATATATATATATTTATAGTTCATACACTTCTACATAGTATAATAGCCGCTAATTCAATTGACGGCTTTTGTGAAAATGCAGAACCCGACATGAAATGACACTTGGTGTACATAGGGTTAACCATGTCTTTTCATGTCCTTTGCTATCTGATTTGCACAAACAATTACATCAGTCTATGTGTGCAAAATTTCACGCCTGTAGGGGTTAATTAAAGGTGTAAATTCGTAGCAAAAAAGTCTGTTTTTTTTACAACGAATTTACACCTTTAATTAACCGCTACAGGTGTGAAATTTTGCACACATAGACTGATGTAATTGTTTGTGCAAATCAGATTGCAAACGACATGAAAAGACATGGTTAACCCTATGTACACCAAGTGTCATTTCATGTCGGGTGCTTCTGTCTTTTCACAGAAGCCGGCTTTACCCGGCAATTGAATCAGAGGATATTTTACTATGTAGAAGTGTATAAACTATACATATATGTATATATATATATGTCACAATGACATGTATATATATATATATGTATTCTATGTGTGTATATTTAGTGTTTACAAGGAAATAAAGGTTTTTTTTAGTTGCAATATTTTGTTCCCATAGACTTACATGGGACTTCCGGTATCGGAATCGGATATCGGCGATATTTAGTGATATCGGCGATGCCATTCCGATCCGATATTTTTAGATATCGAGCAGTATCGCTCAACACTACTGACCAGTAATAACAATTCTCATTCCCAGGGTGGGTTACACAAATATAAAAAGTCCCTTTCCCCCAGGTCTGGTGCGCTGATCCCTTGAAATCATTTCTATCACAGTTGAATATTTGGCAGAAATCGAACTTAAAGGTAACCACAGGGGTTGTAGTATTAACCCAGAAGTTAACCCCGAAGGTGGGCATGCTGGCACTACTGGAGATCAGGATGCAGCCCAAAAGGATATGTAACAGAAGCTTCATGACTGCTGACTAATCTTGTCCTTCATGCAGTGGGAGGCGTGAATCCAGGTGCTCTTGCCCTCGAGCTTCAGGGCAGTAGGGGTGGTCAGGACCACGGTGTAGGGTCCCTCGAATCTGGGCTGGAGGCAGTCTCTCCGCACAAACTTTTTCACGTACACAAGGTCACCAGGCGAGAAATCGTGCACCGTGTCACCTGTGGATTCTGGGAGAGAGGCAGACACTGTAGAGTGGGTGTTAGTTAACTCTTTAGACAAAGCAATCACAAATTTTACTACTTTATCATTGGCTTCAGATAGCTCTTGGGGCCTGATGTCTCCTATCTTGGGAGGGGCACCAAACAGAATCTCATAGGGAGTCAACCCATGTTTGGCCTGGGGAGTGTGCCTAATGTGATACAGCACTATGGGTAGGAGGTCAGGCCAGGGGAGGGGGTGATCTTGGGTCATTTTCAGGAGTTGGGTTTTGAGGGTGGAGTTCATTCTCTCCACCTTGCCTGAGCTGGCTGGATGGTATGTAGTATGGAGACCTAAGTCTGTTCCCAGCATGTTCCAGCGTTCCTTGTAAACACTTGCGGTGAAAGCTGGTCCTTGGTCTGACTCTATCACTTCAGGGATTCCAAATCTGCAGGCAATTTCAATGATCAGTTTCTTGGCTGTGGTTTTTGGCAGTCATGTTGGTGACTGGGTAGGCTTCTGGCCAGGCAGAGAACATGTCCACAGCCACAAGAACATATTCATATTTCCCTGATTTTGGCATCTGAATATGATCAACTTGTATTCTCTGCCAAGGATAGTCTGGTTTGGCCAAATGTTGAAAAGTGACTCGCTCCGTGGCCGTTGGATTGCAGGTGGCACAGACAGAGCAGGATCTTGAGTATGCAGCCACTGCAGAGGAAATCCCAGGTGCAAAGTATAGCTTCTGAATGCAGGCTAGGGCTTGATTCTTCCCTCTGTGAGTAGGTCCATGGGCCCATGCAGCCACAGCTGGATAATTCGCCTGGGCAGGCAAGGCTTTCCTTTTACTTTATAGAAAGGAGGATATGGGCCTGATCCCATGGCCCCCGCTGCTTTCCATTGTTTCACTTCTTCAATAGGGGTCTTCCTTTGTTCTTCCCACAGCTTTTCCTCTGGCGTCCTTGCAAGTTGAGGGCTTGAATGCCGGTCCAAATGTTCCACTTCGTCAGCTTCAATCATTTGCCTCTTTTTCTTTCTTGCTTGGTGATCACGATGGGCTTGAGCAGCTTGTTCTTTAGCTTTTGCCCTGGTAAGGGCCATCACCACAGCTTGTGAAGTTCTCTCTGATTCTTCCATCTTCTCCTGCCACTTTGGTGACACATTCTTCATTGCTGCAGCTTTGGCAGCCTGGTCTGCCAGGTGGTTTCCCCTGGCTTCTCTTGAGTCCAGTTTTCCATGTGCTTTGACCTTGACAACAGCAATCTGGGAGGGTTCTTCCAGGGCCTCCATCAATTCCTTGATCCATACCGCATGTTTTACTGGTGTTCCCGCAGCCGTGATGAATCCTCTTGTTTTCCACAAGAATCCAAAGTCATTTGAGATGCCATGTGCATATCTTGAGTCTGTGTAGACATTGACTGTTGTTCCTGCTGCCAAATGACAGGCCTCTATGAGAGCCACCAGTTCAGCTTCCTGTGCTGACATATGAGGTGGTAGAGCCTCAGCCATGAGGACCTCTGTTTCTGTGGTAACTGCATATCCTGTGTGAAATTTGCCTTGAGGGTCTGCAAAGCGAGAGCCATCAGTCCATAAGTGAAGGGCTGGGTCAAGAAGCGGGTGTGACACCATATTTTCTGGGATGGAGGTTTCCAATTTCAGAATTTCCAGACAATCATGAGGTCCTGTGCAGGGAAGCTCTTCTTCCCCCCCAGAAGGTGGAAGCAAAGTGGCAGGATTTATGGTGGTACATTTCTTGAACGTGATGTTAGAAGGCAGCAGCAATGAGCATTGCAATCTGAGATGTCGCTGATGTGTAAGGTGTCTGGAAGAGGTTTGTTGTAGAACAACAGAAAGGTCATGGCCAGCTTGTATGACCAAATCGTGTCCAAGAACAACATCAGCAGATTTGTCCAGAAGAATATGAGCAGCATGGACTGCCTTGAAACAAGTTGGGGCCGTACGAGCCACAGGATCCAGACAAGCTGAGTAGTAGCCTAAAGGCCGGTACTTGTCAGCATGACGTTGAGCTAGAACTCCAGATGCGTGTCCCCCGGATTCAGACACAAAGAGATGAAAGGATTGAGTGTAATCCGGAATGCCTAAGGCAGGAGCAGAGATGACACTCTCCTTGAGTTGGTTGAAACACTGTCTTTGTTGTTCATAGACAGATGGATCCGGGGCATTTCGCCAGTCTGGGCCTCCATTCTTGAGACAGTCATACAAGGGTTGCATGAGTCTGGAGTAGTGTTGAGCGATACTGCTCGATATCTAAAAATATCGGATAGGAATGGTATCGCCGATATCACTAAATATCGGCGATATCCGATTCCGATACCGGAAGTCCCATGTAAGTCTATGGGAACAAAATATCGCAACTAAAAAAAACCTTTATTTCCTTGTAAACACTAAATATACACACATAGAATACATATATATATATATATATATATATATATATATACATGTCATTGTGACATATATATATATATATACATATATGTATAGTTTATACACTTCTACATAGTAAAATATCCTCTGATTCAATTGCCAGGTAAAGCCGGCTTCTGTGAAAAGACAGAAGCACCCGACATGAAATGACACTTGGTGTACATAGGGTTAACCATGTCTTTTCATGTCGTTTGCAATCTGATTTGCACAAACAATTACATCAGTCTATGTGTGCAAAATTTCACACCTGTAGGGGTTAATTAAAGGTGTAAATTCGTTGTAAAAAAAACAGACTTTTTTGCTACGAATTTACACCTTTAATTAACCCCTACAGGTGTGAAATTTTGCACACATAGACTGATGTAATTGTTTGTGCAAATCAGATAGCAAAGGACATGAAAAGACATGGTTAACCCTATGTACACCAAGTGTCATTTCATGTCGGGTTCTGCATTTTCACAAAAGCCGTCAATTGAATTAGCGGCTATTATACTATGTTGAAGTGTATGAACTATAAATATAAATATATATATATGTGTCACAAATTCAATGACATGTATATATATATATATGAGGTGTAAAATTGTTTAAAAAAAATGCGTGGGCTCCCGCCCTATTTTCGCAACCAGACAGACAAAGCCAGCGAATGGGGCAGATAATAATAGCCCAGAGAGGGACCATTATTTTTGCCCCCCTGGCTACTAACATCTGCCCCCAGACACCCCAGAAAAGACAAATCTATAATTAGATTCGCCCTTTCTGGCACTTTGCCCGTCTATTTCCATTGCCCTGTAGCGGTGGCGATGTCAGGAGTCGAACCCAGTACCTCTTGTCCACTGGCCAGCAGCTCTACCATCTGAGCTATTCTGCTGGCTGCAAAGTTCCTTGCTGAACCCAGATACCATTGACTGTTCTTCCTGATTGGCTACACCTAGTGCTCTTTTGATTGGGCCTCTGATTGCCAATTACACACCCTATATAAACCTGGCCCTGTGGGTGTGTCATTGCGAGATTATTGAGCTCCAAGCCTTTAGTCAGCGTTTCCTGCTGATCCATTGCTACAAACACTGCTCTCCTGTGAACCGACCTCGGCCTGCCTTCTGACTACGCTCTCCGCCTGATCCATTGCTACAAACACTGCTCTCCTGTGAACCGACCTCGGCCTGCCTTCTGACTACGCTCTCCGCCTGATCCATTGCTACAAACACTGCTCTCCTGTGTACCGACCTCCGGCTGCCACCTGACTACGTTATCTGCCTGCTCCTCTGTTACCGAACTGCCTTTCCTGTGTACCGACCTCCGGCTGCCACCTGACTACGTTATCCGCCTGATCCATTGCTACAAACACTGCTTTCCTGTGTACCGACCTCCGGCTGCCATCTGACTACGCTACCTGCCTCTGCTTCCCCTAGTGTTTGCAGTAACATCGGCTCCAACCCAGACGGGATCTTGACAGAATTATCTCGCGCCAAAATGGAGTCCGCTGTGAACACCCTGAGACGGCAAGTTACGGAGCTTCAAAGTTTTTGTACGGACTCTCAAGGAAAATATGCCAAGTTACAAACTGATTTCACGGCGATACAACAGGAAGTAATTGAGCTACAAAAACAACTTCTGGACGTGCGCAATTCAGGGTCTGAATCAAACGCGCGGCTGCCGCTGCCTGCAAAGTTCAGTGGGGATCGCAAGCAGTACCGAGGATTCCTCAATCAATGCCGCATATACTTCCAGATGCAACCTGCTCCCTTTACCAGTGAGAGGAAGAAAGTTTTTTTCATGATAAATCTCCTGACGGATGAAGCTCTTGCTTGGGCTTCACCTTATGTAGAAAAGGACTATGACCTCCTTAATGACCTGGAAGCCTTCACCGCAGCTATGAATCAAGTTTTTGATGACCCAAACCGCTGTGCCACAGCAGAAACCAAATTACATAATTTGCGCCAAGGACGTCGCTCTGTTGCGGAATACACATCGGAGTTCCGTCGCTGGGTGGCCGACACCACCTGGAATCCAGCGGCCCAGAGAAGTCAATTTCGACGAGGGTTATCAGAACCAGTGAAAGACGAGCTTGCCAGGATTGAGACCCTGACCAGTTGGAGGACTTTATTCAACTATGTATCCGGATTGACCAGAGACTTACTGAAAGGAGAAAGGAGAGACTGCGAGCACTTGGGAATAGCCCTGGCTTCTCATTTTCAGCATCGGACCACCAAGAAAAGACGCAAGGCGTGTCTGAACCGATGCAGATCGACGTCATCCGAAGACCACTCTCTGCACAGGAGAAGGAGAGGCGACGTGCAGAACATCTCTGCCTCTATTGTGGGGACCCTGGACACTATGCCATCAACTGTCCTAACAAAAGGACTATAGCCTTTACCAACAACAGGTCTGCCAGCAATATGGACCTTTCTCAGCAGTCGGATTCCATCTTGCAGACTATCTCATCAGTAACGCCAGAAATAGACAAAATACATACTACATCATCTCATTTTGTAATCCCCATTCAGGTTGTAATGGGCACCCAAAAAATACAATGCTCTGCCCTGTTGGATTCGGGAGCAGGAGGGAATTTTATGGACTTAAAATTTACACGTGATAATAATATTTCCAGTAGGACCAAATCCACACCAATTGAAATGGAAACTGTGGATGGATCACCCTTGTCTTCTGGACCTGTCACGCATGAGACAATCGAACTGGAGATTTGTATCGAACCGGATCATCATGAAGCTGTCAGTTTCCACCTTATCTCATCTCTGAAATTTCCGGTTATTCTAGGGATCCCCTGGTTTTCAGTCCATAACCCTTCTATCAACTGGGCATCAAGGACCATCACCTTTCCATCTGACTACTGTAAGAATAATTGTCATAAGGAACCCCCTGTTCTCCAACAAGTCCAAATCTCTGAGATTTCGCATGAGAAGGAAGAGAAACTACCACCTCAATATCAGCAGTTCTCTGATGTCTGCAGTAAGAAGAAAGCAGATCAATTACCTCCTCACCGTCCTTACGACTGTCCCATTGAATTGCTGCCAGGAGCAACCATTCCATTTGGACGGATTTACTATCTTTCCGAACCTGAATTGAAGGTATTAAGAAAGTTCCTGGATGAAAATTTAGAGAAAGGCTTTATTCGACCTTCCACATCTCCAGCTGGGGCACCCCTGTTCTTTGTTGAAAAGAAAGACTCCACTCTGCGGCCATGTATTGACTACAGAGAGATGAATAATATCACTGTCAAGAATCGCTACCCGCTACCCTTGATTCCTGAACTATTTGAGAGACTCCGTTCTGCGAAAATCTTTACGAAGCTGGATCTTAGAGGGGCTTACAACCTCATACGGATTCGCCCAGGAGATGAGTGGAAGACCGCCTTCAGAACGAGATATGGACATTTTGAATCTCTGGTTATGACCTTTGGTCTTAGCAATGCCCCAGCCACCTTTCAACATTTTATTAATGATGTATTTCGAGATTTCTTGGACCAATTCGTTGTGGCTTATCTCGATGACATTCTTATATTTTCAGACACCTTGGAAGAGCATCGCAGGCACGTCCAGTTAGTCTTGGAACGACTACAGGAGAACCATCTTTACATTAAACTTGAAAAATGTGAGTTTGAACAAACCAGTATCCAATTTCTGGGATATATCATCTCCCCAGAAGGTCTGAGCATGGATCCCGGCAAAATCAATGCTGTAGTGGACTGGCCTGTTCCAAGAAATTTAAAAGACGTCCAGCGTTTCATAGGATTTGCAAATTTTTACCGAAAATTTATAAAGAACTTTTCACAGATCATACTACCAATTACTACACTAACAAAAAAGACCAAAGCATTTTTCTTGTCTCCGGAGGCACAGGAGGCTTTTGACAAATTGAAAACTCTTTTTACGTCTGCTCCATTGTTAGTACACCCAAATCCTGAATTGCCATTTACTGTCAAAGTGGACGCCTCGGACTCTGCAGTGGGAGCCATTCTGTCTCAGCGAGTTGGGGACAAAATGCAACTTCACCCATGTGCGTTTCTTTCCCACACCATGTCATCTGCAGAAAAGAACTACGACATCGGTAATAAAGAACTGTTAGCCATTAAAGTTGCCTTCTCCGAATGGAGACATCTTTTGGAAGGTGCCAATCACCCTGTGACTGTCCTCACGGACCACAAGAATCTTGAATTCCTCCGTACAGCAAAAAGATTGTCTGCAAGACAAGCACGATGGGCCTTATTTTTCTCAAGATTCAATTTTATAATTTCTTACCGGCCTGGTTCAAGAAATGGCAAGGCTGACGCCCTGTCCAGGATGTGTTCGGAACCTCAGGAGAGGTCTAGTAATGACGATACAATTCTAGGCCCTAAAAATTTTTGGGGAATATTGCACTCTAGAGGACTATGTAATAGAATTAAAGATGGATATCAAGAGGACTCTTTCCTTAACCATCCTTCGGAAGACGTCGATCTTTCATTCAAAGAGGGGTTTTGGATGCAGAAACACAAAATATATGTACCTGAATCTTCTCGCCTTGAAGTCCTCAAAAGTGTCCATGATTCTAAACTGGCAGGACATCCTGGAGTTGCAAAAACACAAGACTTACTACTTCGTTTCTTTTGGTGGCCTAATTGTAGGAAGGACGTGAGGAAATATGTTTCAACCTGTTTAACATGCGCACGAAACAAGACCCCACGATCGTCTCCTCTAGGACTTTTGCAACCACTTCCAGTTCCATCCAGGCCTTGGGGATCTATTTCCATGGATTTTATTGTGGAACTACCCCTTCCAAACAGATGACCGTCATCCTTGTCATAGTGGACCGACTCACAAAAATGGCCCACTTTATTCCAACTGAAGGAATTCCTACTGCTGAAAAAACTGCAGAACTGATAATCAAAGAGGTATTCAGGTTACATGGAATTCCTGACAGCGTGGTGTCTGACAGAGGCGTTCAGTTTACGTCAAAATTTTGGAAGAGTTTCTGTACAGCCTTGGGAGTCACGGTGAATCTTTCTACCGCTTTCCATCCTCAGTCCAATGGCCAGACGGAGAGAACGAACCAGACTTTGGAGCAATACCTCCGTTGCTTCATTTCCTATCTTCAGGATGACTGGGTGGACTATTTACCAACAGCAGAGTTTTCCTACAACAACTCCATACATAGCGCTACATCTCAAACCCCATTTTTTGCTAATTATGGAGTACATCCAGTATTTATCCCTAATCTGCCAGTGAACACTCCCATTCCTGCTGTAAATGACAGGCTTGCAAAATTACAGGAATCCCAGAAGGAATTATCAGAGATATTACTCAAGACCCAGGAAGTATATAAGGAAGCAGCAGATAAACATTGGAGAGTGCCCCCTGCTCTTCAGGTTGGAGACAAAGTTTGGCTGTCCACTAAAAACCTTAAGACACATGTGCCATCCTCCAAATTGGGTCAGAAATTCATTGGACCTTTTCAAATTTCTGCAAAAATTAACCAGGTTGCTTTTCGTTTGGAACTTCCCAACAATCTAAAGATTCATCCAGTGTTTCACATATCCTTGCTCAAACCCTTCTGTGAAAACCCGTTTCCAGGAAGAATTCAGCCACCTCCTCCACCAGAAAGGATCCGTGGTGAAGAAGAATACATTGTGGATAAGATTCTGGACTCCCGAAAATTCAGAGGTAAACTGCAGTATCTGATGCAGTGGAAGGGTTACGGACCAGAGGAAAATTCATGGGAACCAAGGGACAACGTCCATGCTCCTAGACTAACAAGAGCCTTTCATCAGAGGTACCTGGATAAGCCAGCTCCTGAGATGTCCAGAGGCCATCCTGGAAGGAGGGGAGTACTGTCAGGAGTCGAACCCAGTACCTCTTGTCCACTGGCCAGCAGCTCTACCATCTGAGCTATTCTGCTGGCTGCAAAGTTCCTTGCTGAACCCAGATACCATTGACTGTTCTTCCTGATTGGCTACACCTAGTGCTCTTTTGATTGGGCCTCTGATTGCCAATTACACACCCTTATAAACCTGGCCCTGTGGGTGTGTCATTGCGAGATTATTGAGCTCCAAGCCTTTAGTCAAGCGTTTCCTGCTGATCCATTGCTACAAACACTGCTCTTCTGTGAACCGACCTCGGCCTGCCTTCTGACTACGCTCTCCGCCTGATCCATTGCTACAAACACTGCTCTCCTGTGAACCGACCTCGGCCTGCCTTCTGACTACGCTCTCCGCCTGATCCATTGCTACAAACACTGCTCTCCTGTGTACCGACCTCCGGCTGCCACCTGACTACGTTATCTGCCTGCTCCTCTGTTACCGAACTGCCTTTCCTGTGTACCGACCTCCGGCTGCCACCTGACTACGTTATCCGCCTGATCCATTGCTACAAACACTGCTTTCCTGTGTACCGACCTCCGGCTGCCATCTGACTACGCTACCTGCCTCTGCTTCCCCTAGTGTTTGCAGTAACATCGGCTCCAACCCAGACGGGATCTTGACAGGCGAATGGGTTAATATGGGGTTAAAGCCACATTGCAATTGAAAGGTGACCTTAAGCCAGGTTAATAATTGAGAGCTGTCAATTAGACAACTATCAATTATTAATCCTATTGCATGAAATAAAAATAAAACACACACACTTTAATTAAAAATCATTTTAATGAAATAAAGACACATGTTTTTGACCATCTTTTATTTGACTGCAAAAACCATTTCCTGTAATAAAAATAAAATAAAAAAGCAAAATTATTCTTACCTATCCCATGCACAGTCAGGTCCCACGGTGTAATCCTTCAGAAAGGGTTAATGTTTACTGCTGGGACCGCAGCTAATGCTGCAGCCTCACAGTAAACCCCCAAATGAATGAGCTCCTCTCCTGGCTGACAGGAGAGGAAGTGGAAAGCTTAATTGATTGCTTTCCACTTTCACTTCAGGTCAGCCAGGGACACAATCAGTGACGTCAGAGGGAACTGATTAACAAAAATAGGGGTTCCATTCGAAAAAAAAATGGCGTGGGGTCCCCCTATTTTTGTTAACCAGCCAGATGAAGCAGACCGCTGAGGCCTGGATTTTCAGGCTGTTAAGGAGCCAAGATCCATGGACCTTGCCAGCCTGATAATACCAGGCCACAGCAGTCTGCATATCTTGGCTGATTAACAAAAATAGGGGATCCCCTCGAAAAAAATTGGCGTGGGGTCCCCCCTATTTTTGTTAACCAGCCAGATGAAGCAGACCGCTGAGGCCTGGTTTTTCAGGCTGGTAAGGATCCAATATCCATGGACCTTGCAAGCCTGTTAATACCAGGCCACAGCAGTCTGCTTAGCTTGGCTGGTTAACAAAAATAGGGGATCCCCTCAAAAAAAAAACGGCGTAGGGGTCCCCCTATTTTTGTTAACCAGCCAAGAAAAATGCAGACTGCTGCGGCCTGGTATTAAAAGACTCTCAAGGCCCATGGATTTTGGCCCTCAACAGCCTGATAATACCAGGCTACAGCAGCCCCACATTTGGCGCATCAAAAGATGTGCCAATTGTGGCACTTTACCCGGCTCTTCCCACTGCCCTGTAGCGGTGGCAAGTGGGGTAATAAGGGGTTAATTTCACCGTTGATTGCACGGTGACAATAAGCCCGGTTAATAATGGAGAGGTGTCAATAAGACACCGATCCATTATTAATCCCAAAGTTATTAAATGTATAAAAAAAAGACAAAGCAAGAAAAAAGTCTTTTAATGAAATAAAAGAGACAACACAGTTTTCATTAATTTTATTATACACTCATTCCTGCGACGCCATCGATCTCCTGTAAAAAAATAAAAAAAACAAACCAACAGTATACCACCTGTCCGACGCAGTCCATAGTAACGACAGTCCCACGACGATCCAGCTCTGCTACATCGCAATGACAGGCAGAGCCTGTCATCGCAACGCAGCACAGCTGATTACCTGCTTCCCCGGCGGTGACGTCATCGGACTGACTGCTTTACGGCCGGGATTACCCAGCAGTCACTGCAGTTATCGCGAGAAACTGCATGTGACCGCCGGGGAAAGATGATGGCGGCCATGAAGCAGTCCAGCCCGTGACCGCCGGAGATCTTCTGCCAGGTAAGTGCCGCTGACTCCTGACAGACCCGACCGACGGACACTGACAGTGACAGTGACAATCCCGATTCCGGTATCCGATATGACGAAAATATCGGAACTAAGTATCGAAAGGCCGATAGAGCTAATATCGGCCTATACCCGATACTTGCGGTATCGTATCGCTCAACACTAGTCTGGAGGCATCGGGAATCCACTGTCTGCAGTAGGTGATCAGTCCAAGGAAGGTCTGCATAGCAGAGTAAGTCTCAGGGTAGAATATCTCTCGAATGGCCTGCTTCCTTTCTTCAGTCAAGTGTCTGGCCCCCTGCGATATGCAGTGGCCTAGGAAGACAACCTTCAGTTGGCACCATTGTACCTTGTTCTGTGAAACCTTACAGTTAGCTGAGTGAAGGAACATTAGGAGAGATATGGATGCCTCTTCCAAATTATCATCAGTCCCACAGAGTAGAAGATCATCCACGTATTGTAGAAGAGTAACATGTGGGTTTTCTTGGATCCAAGGTTCCAGGACCAGTTTCATGGCCTGTGTAAATTGATTAGGTGAGTTTTGAGCTCCCTGTGGGGTCCTGGTCCATGTAAGCTGTGAGCCCTGGAAGGTGAAGGCAAAGAGAAACCAGGAGTCTTCATGTAGGGGTACACTAAAGAAGGCATTGGCCAAGTCAATGACGGTGAACAATGTTGCCGTTGTTGGCACCTGAGACAACAACGTGTTTGGGTTAGGTACCACAGGAGTCTCCAGAATGGTGGCAGTATTGACTGCTCTGAGGTCCTGTACCAGCCGGTACTTTGGGGGTTCTCCTGGAGCGGTCTTCTTCTTGACTGGGAACAGAGGTGTGTTGCAGGGTGATACACATCTTATCAGAACTCCAGACTTCAGAAAAGAAGAACTTTGAGCACCCAGGCTATATTCTTGTGCAGCTTTGAGAGGGTACTGGGGCAAACGTGGGTACTGATGTCCAGGCTTTAAATGTACTTTGACTGGTGGTACTTGTAGTAGTCCTACATCTTCTGGACCGTTAGACCACAGAGAGTCTGGATACCGGGAAGGATCGAGGAAACCCTTGGGGAAAGTTTCTGGTTGTATTGTCATCATCATCAGAGGGAAAGCCTTCAAGACACAACGATCTTTTGTGCCCTGTTGTGAATTAGGGTCCTGTAGGAGGAGTTCCATACCTTGCTCTCCAAAGGTAATAGTAGCTTTCATCCTCTCGAGTAGATCGGCTCCAAGTAGGTTGACAGGACAGGTTTCAGAAACCAGGAACCTCGTAAGTACTCCAGTAAAGGGTCCTGCAGACACTGGGACAGTGAGCGGGGAAGCAGTCCGCTGACCTTCTACTCCCACACATTTAAGAGTTTCAGAGGATAGAGATACTGATGAAGGAAGCTGTGTAGAAGAGATGACAGAAGTGGCCGCCCCAGTGTCCACTAGGAACTTCAGAGGTTGGTGGTCCACCTGTAAGGTGACTGTTCCACAGGCTGCAGAAGGATGTGTAGCCGGGAAGGTGGACACTGGTTGGCCTCCCCGTCATTGGCGTGGGGGTGGCCTACTGTAGTTATTATAATATCTTTTGTCAGGATTATTGTCCCTGTGGTTAGGGTTTGGACAATCACTTCGGACATGGTCAGGGCTGCCACATTCCCAGCACAACATACGGCCATCCTGATCACGCGTTGGTCTTCTTTCTCGGCGAGGCTGCCTTCTGTCCTGCCGATAATCCTGTCTTCTTTGCTGAGGTGGTGAGTCATCCCCAGAGCCTCTGACCATTACCCACTTAATTCCTGGTTGATTCCTTGGTGAAGGTGGTGGGTAACCTTCCTGTGTCTGGTAAACCATGGTGGGAGTGGTGGCAGTCTTTTTCTTGGGTCTGTCCTCCTTTTCTTGTTTTTGTTGGGCTTTTTGGAAGGCCTTGACAATGGTGATAGCATCTGAGAAAGACGCACTAAACACTTCAGGGCATGTTAATAGAACCTGGTCCTTCAATTTGTCCTGAAGGCCATTGATAAAGGAGTAGACCAACAGAGTGGCTTGTGTTTTGATGTGAGAGCTATACCCCAGGTCCTCAAAGTGCATATTTAACCGGGCAGCATATTTTTCCACACTTTCATCTGTCTCCTGCTGCACATCTTGAATGGATCCTGCTTGATCAGACAAACGGTCCTGCGCCCAAGCCGTTAACTGTTTAATATACTCGAGGCCAGATTCATAAGTGTTATGTGCACCCGCCTTGGCTGGGTCCAATGCTTTTTCAATGGTGGGCAGAAAGTATTCTGTTGTTTTCACAGAGGTTATACTTGATAGATCCGTCCAGGTTGCCCCATAGGCCTTACGGGTCTGATCCATACGCCGTACATACTGCATAGGATATTTGTCTGGATCTGGGAGCTTAGAAACCAGAGCATCTATTTGTGTAGGGCTGAAAGGCTGATACTTGACTCCTCCCATGGGTCCAGGGACAGTCTGTGAATCTGGAAGACGAGAGGCTTCCTCAGACCCACATCCAGTGGCAATATGTTCAGGTGGCAAAGGAGCACTGTCCAATGGTCGGTTGGACATATCCATGATATTAGGCAAAACATGGGTCAACTGTTGAGCTGCCAGAGTCATGGTTCTTTCCACCGCAGGACTGCGGATGCAAACGATACGTACAGAGTTCAATCTGTGATCCAGAGTTTTTAAGCCATCTTTCAAAGAGGACACATGTTCTTGCATACATGGGCCAAGGGGGTACCCAAAAATACCAGAAGATATTAGGGGTATAGACAACGTACGTCTGGGCATATCCTGAGGATCTATTGTACCCGCATGGAGGAGTATAGAACGAATGGTGGACCTGAGGGTAGATCTTGACTCTTCAGGATCTTCAAGGTTATAGACAGAACCCACAGCATGAATGATTATATCTGCAGGAAGGTCACCAGCGCTGGTCATCATGGTCTGTCCAGGCGGGAGTAGGCCATGATTATGTACGTGGTCATCACACAACCTGTCAACAAGAGGGCCTGCAGCCTGTATAATCTTACGGGCTAGACCGTCTCCATTGGTGAGATGGGAATTTGTAGGATTGACTATGGCACCAACTTGGTGGGTTAGGATATCCCCATAGCCTATGGACAGGGTAACAGGCCGTCTGTTTAGTCCATGGTAGATATGCGAGTGACAGGGGTGCCAGTCCTCAGGCCTCACCGGAGGAAGCCCAGTAGAAGGAGGGACCGAGGGTACGAGCCTGCCTTGCTGTCCAGGATGTGGGGTGGATTTGTCCCACCTGACACTAGGAGAGGGGGATGTCTGAGGAGCCGGTGAAAGGACTGGAGGACCCAGGGGTCTTTCACTTGTGGGCCTCTGAGGAGGTCGGGGCCTACCTCGGGGAGTGGATGTGGGTAGTGGAGTTGGTGGAGAGAGACGAGGAGAAGAAGGCGTTGGGAGAGGAGCCGCAGCCCAACCTTCCCCGGGTTCCGACCCCTCCGTATTTCACATGCGTCACGCAGTCCCTCATGCGCTGTTGAAAAGGAGCAGACCGAATCAGGCTTTCTATATCCGGGGCAGGAGGGGCACCCACTGGGAACAGAGGTAGTGCAGCAGCTTCCGGATTAGGAACAGAGGCAGGGGCTGAAGGACCGAGCCCTGGGACAGGGGCCTCAGCAACGGGGACTAAAACCTTTTCCAGCTGTCCGGGTGGTTGGTAGTAGGTGCCGGAAGGCGTCAGGAGGGGATATAGGCCTGACTGGGTGGTTCCGGATGTCCCAAGATGGCTGCTGGGTGTCCCAAGATGGCTGCTGGGTGTCCCAAGATGGCTGCTGGGTGTCCCACTGTTGGGTATGGAAGGGGCATTGGCTGGGCATTACACCAGGGGTGACCCGCCCCACAGACACGGCAGGTCTCCGCCCAGGTCGGATTCTGTTCATCACACGCACGACAAGTCCAACCTCCCTTTGTTCTGAGATCGGTGCCATTATAGGGCGGTGGCCGGGGACTTGGCACAGTGACAGGCATGAGGGGTGCAGCAGCCATTTTAGTTACATCAACAAGATCACATGCAGAGCATTTCACATATCCGAACAATGGCTCAGCACCTTCTGATCCTCCTGCACCATCTACTTCCTTCCAGCCCTCAACTTTCAAATCATTTGCTACTCTGAGATGTGCCTGAGCCTGATGCAGGAGTCCCTCATCACATAACTTTCCCTTCTTCTGTCCTACATAATCCTTCCACACTGAAGGCTGGAGTCTGCCTGTACTGGGCAGACCCATCATCTTATACAAACTTCTCACATTTTTAACAGCCTTCTTGCCTTCCCGTGGCTGAACTAGCTCACAGACTCCCACAGCACCACCCTCTAACTTATGAGGTCTCTCAGATCTAAACATACGCATCATGATTTAACAAAGTGCAATGGTCTGTCGCGACTCAGACCACCGATGCTGCTGGCAGGTCACCACCAGTCAACGTGGAGCCCTCCTCAACACACTGACAAGACAGAGAGTCCTCCTCAATCTATCCCTTCCCTAACCGTGGGTGATAACTTTACAGCACAGCTCACCGTAACACTCTAATTACTCACAGCAGGATGTCTCCTAATGAGATTCCCCTGTTTTTTTAGACAAAGAGCCCTTCTCAATTTGTCACTGATAAGACAGAGAATCCTACTCAATCTGTCACTAACTAGACTATCATGTGCGTCTTTTACCCCACTCAACACTTCAAAAAATCTAAAATTTGTCCCAACTTTATTCTAACACTCACGGGAGACAACTATCTACATAAAGGTACAGTGACCGGAGGAGGAGGAGAAAGTGGTGTTTACACGAGCACGCGCAGACATGCGACGTCACTCGGTCTCACTCGCTGGTTCGGAGCGTGGCGTGGGATCGCCTTCGGTCTCACCACTCAACCGGTCACCCACCCAGACCCAAATAGACAATACAGCAAAGCCAACAATGACTGACACACAGGCAAGTGGGACGCATATAAAATATATATGATCTCAACTTACCGTGTTCAACGGAGGCTGCAGTCCTCGCACTCAGTCACCGCGGGCACCACCGCAAAGTCCTCAGGACGGGTCCGGACGGGCGGCGATCCACGCCCACGTTGTTAGGCGCCAATTGTCGGGGTCGTAACGACAAACCACTCGTCCTTCAGTCACTCCAAATTAGATTATGAGCATGGGTCGACCATCGAAGAATGAGTCAGAACAACAAGCTGAATCAAACTCAGAGCATGCTCAAGAGGCTACTATCACGCAGCTACTCCAGCAAGTTCTGTCTTTTATTTTTACATACATAAGATTATATACACAGGATGTCAGGGTGGAGTATAGGGTGGATGGGGGCTTGGTAAACTGTATACGTCTAGCATCTGGCCATCTCTAATTGGTTCACATTCCATAGGTCTTGTATCCAGGCAGACTGTGGTGATGTAATCCTAGCTGATGCAGCGTTTCCTGGAGTTAAGTTTCGTTTCTTCTGAAAGAGGGATTTGGCCAGCACAGTTTCATTTCAACTTAAGTTTCGTTTCTGATGCAATACTCATCAAGGAAAACTTTGTGTTTATCAATGGTAACAAAAGCACATACAAGCATATAAATATAAATATAGAAAAATATATTTTACCTTGACACTAATGTATGTAAAGCGCTGCAGAATATGATAGTGCTATATAAGAAAAGCATAATAAATAATTAAGTTGACCAGAGATTTCTCATTTTCCATCAAAATTTACAAAACCATTTTTAATGTGACCTTGACCGTCCTGTATGACAAAAAATACCCAAAAAGAACACCATTCTAAAAACTGCACCCTTCAAGGTGTTCACAACAACAGTCAAGTTTATTAACCCTTCAGATGCTTCACAAGAATTAATGGAATGTAAAAGGAAATATAGAACATTTAGATTTTTTCACAAAAATTTAAATTTAGACCAAACTTTTTTTATTTTTGCATACTGATATCCCATATTTAGTGAAAAACCACTGTTTAAGTGTTCTATTTGACTTTCTGAATGTAAATTTGCTGGAATAATTAGAGGACACCATGTCCCTTTTGGAGAACCCCTGATGTACCTTAACAGTGGAAACCGCACACAAGTGACACCACATTGGAAACTAGACTCCTCAGGGAACTTATTAAGATGTGCGGTGAGCACTTTGGACCCCCAGGTGCTTCACAGAATTTTATGACATTAAGCCGTGAAAATAATAAAATCAAATTTTTCTCACAAAAATGTTCTTTTAGCCCCAAATTTAGCATTTTCACTTCACAAGGACAACATCAGAAAATGGAACTCAAAATTAGTTCCCCATATGTAGGGGTAAGCTACTGTTTTGGCGCTTGGCAGGGCTCAAAAAAAAAGGAGGGACATTTTATAAAGCAGACGTTGATGTAATGGTCTGCGGGTGTCATGTCGAATTTGGAGAGCCCCTGATGTGCCTAAACAATGGAAAACCCCCACAAATAACACCATTTTGGAAACTCGACTCCTTAAAGGGAAGGTGACACAATTTTTTATTATTTACAAAAAAAAAGTATGTAAAAAATGTTGTTTTAGCAAATGTTGCACTAGCTAGGATTTATGTTTTTTTTTTTTTATAATGTTTTAATGTAGCCACTGGGTGCCACCATTTTACTTTGCAGGTCAGTAATGATTGATGCACGACACTTACAGTCTGCAAATACAGTAGCCCGTTGGCATAGGAGACAGTGGTCGGACTCCAACCTTCTCTTACATTGCAGCTGCATCAGCTGTGAACTGGGCACGCCTCTGTGGGCTGCACAATTCACAGCTGTAGGTGTGGCTTGGCACCATTTTATTTTATTTAGCCCAGTGCTATCCGCTGAGCTCCACTTACCCTCTATCACAGGACTTCTTATGCCAGAAGCTGTACTGTTCACTTCTGGCATAACAGGTCCTGTGTTGTGATGAGGACAAGCTGAAGGTGGACAGCATGTCCGTTTTGTCACATTATTTTCAAGGATACCATCATTTCTGTCCAGGCCTATTTCATAAGTCTTCTTTTTTTTTTAATTCTGTGGAAGCATGGCTGAAAAGAAATGTCCTACTTTCATTTGTTCATTTTCATAGATTTTTGATTTATTATTAATTTTGTCAGATTCAAGTTATTGCTGTCACCATTGTGGGTTTTTCTTTCATTAAATGAGGGGTGCCAACAATTTTGACCACGTGTGTATATCTAGTTTGGATGGAGACATTTATATGTGTGATTACTGTATATCTCTTTATATCACTGAAGTTTGTTCATATAGTATTTGGAACCAATATCTTGTGTGATTTTAATGGCATCACTAAAACAAGAAAACTAGTACTATAAATTGCATTTGGCTTTTGCAACCCCTTTGTAAATTCTGCATTAGGGTCTAGAAAATAGAATTTACAATTCTGGTTACATTCATGTTGTCTTAATGTTAATTAAGAAAAACTATGATCAGATGCAGATTGGATAAAACTAATTAAAACCTATTCTTACAATAAAATGAAAATTGTGAATTCTGGCATTTGCCTTTACACTTGTCTTTCTCATATTAGGAAAAGTTGTGACTAATTGTGCAGTAACATTGCTATTCTGTAAGTGCTGACTGGGACTTTCCATTTTCTTTTTAAGGAAATATTTAACACTGATTGATTAAAGATCCTTGTAGACCACAAAGGTTAAAGATGCAAAGTGAAAGTTGGAATACATGTTTGACACTGATGAAATACACTACAATAAGTAGTCCCACCAAATGGGCTACTTCCCATCCTGTGATAACCAATATATTACTAAAACTGTCTGAAGGATAAAAGGACAAATTAAATCCATTAATCAAACATATCTACTCTAAACAGTTGCTCCGCGGAGATGAACAAATGAAAAATTTACTGTTTGGCTTTTATGCTTGCTAAGACTCCAGGAGGAAATCAATTACAGTACCTGAGTCCAATGCCGCGCTGGATATTTATTGTTTATTTATATTTACAAATGTCATGAAGTTTATTAATAAACCTTATTAACTCTTTATTATTGGCTGCCAGCCCTGCTGTGTTACGTGATCCATAATACAGAATGATTGCTTTAATCTAGTTAACACAAAAGACTTCGAAAATAGCATAAATTTTCACCTCAATATGATTTTTTTACTATGGTGGAATAAAATGAATATTAATGCTGATGTAGATGGACACTAGTAGAAGTACATGCAATTGATAGGTCAGCTACACATCAACCCTAAATACCGAGTCCAAATGTTCATGATTAATTTTACCCACTACCTGCCACAAACTACCAAAATTCTTGGCACTGAATTGTGATTGGTGCTTTATATGGGTGTGGTTGCATGGTGATTTACTAAATTATTTTTTCTTCTGTTTTTTTTTTAAAATTCACAGTTTGTGCACCTGTATTATTTTCATGCTTCACCAGTGGCAGCACATGCTAAGAAAAGCTTAAAATGTAACCGACGTTTAAATTTTTATTTAATAAGCGACTTTCTAATAAATCTTATCAGTGAAATTCTTTCTCCTACTGGACAAATCATTCATTTTCAATATTCTAAATTCATGGGTAAAATCTGTGTTCAGTGAAGACAGATTTTTGCATATTGAGATAGGAGATGACAGTTGTTGCACATAAGATTCTATGCAGATGTGAGGGTGAAGAGGAGGGAGGAGCTCTGTCTCAAGCTCCTCCCTCCTACTTTCTCCCCTCTATGTAAAATTTTATAAGCACCAATTGTCATCTTTTATCTCAGTAATGTAACAATTTCTGTTCACTAAATACAGGGTTTTTTTTTGTGAGGTGGAGAAAGAAACAGATTTCTCTGATATGATACATAGTTAATTTTCACATTTACTATTGATTTATTAATTCAAAATCAAAACAATGGTTATTCTTCAAATGCTATGGACCAGTATTATTATTATTTATTATTATTTATTCATACTGTTAAGCTGTAAAGTGCTGCGGAATATGTTGGCGCTTTATAAATACAGATTATTATTATTATTTATTATTATTATTCATTTGTTTTTAGAATTGTAAGGTTTTATACATTTTTAAATAGTCTTGAATAAACTTTTTCACACTTTTACACTATAGAGTTTTTGTAAATTTCACATTATTTACTGTATTTTAGTGCTTTGGAAAAAATTTACAAAGCTATTAAAGCTCCACTTTGTTGGGTCTCTCTGCTGTGCCTCTGCTTTTTTGAGCGGCATGTACTCAAATAACCAGTTGAGGGGGGTAAAATCAGAAAGCAGGGAGTGCTGTGAAAACAATCTATAGAAAACGAGGAAATTACATGAAAAGGAAATAAGTAGAAGATAGAAGCTGGGCTGACATATCAGCTAAGGCCGAGGTCACACTTGCAATTGCAATGCGATAAACTCGCTCGAGTCTCTCGCCTCAATACCTGGCACTGCCACCGGCACTTGGGACCGGAGCGTTCAGCTGCATAAAAATACATTTATTATTATTATTATTCATTTTTATAGCGCCATTTATTCCATGGCGCTTTATATGTGAGAGGGGCGAGTATAGACAAGTACAATAAATATGAGCAATACAGGACACACATAACTACAGAAGGAGAGAGGACCCTGCCCGCAAAGGCTCACAATCTATAGGGGATGGGTGAGGATACACTAGGAATGGGTAGAAACTGGTTGTGCGGCAGTTCAGTAGACTGAGGATCACTGCTGGTTGTAGGCTTGTCGGAAGAGGTAGGTCTTCAGGCTCTTTTTGAAGGTTTCCATGGTAGGCGCGAGTCTGATGTGTTGGGGTAGAGAGCTTCCATAGTATAGGGGAGGCACGGGAGAAGTCTTGTATGCGGTTGTGGGAAGAAGAGATAAGGGGAGAGTAGAGAAGGAGATCTTGAGAGGATCGAAGGTTGCACGAGGGTAAGTACCGGGAGACCATGTCACAGATGTATGGAGGAGACAGGTTGTGGATGGCTTTGTATGTCATAGTTAGGGTTTTGAACTGGTGCCTCTGGCCGATAGGAAGCCAATGAAAGGCTTGGCATAGGGGAGAGGCTGGGGAATAACGGGGAGATTGGTGGATTAGTCGGGCAGCAGAATGTAGGATGGATTGGAGTGGTGCCAGGGTGCTGGAGGGGAGGCCAGAGGGTAGGATGTTGCAGTAGTCAAGACGGGAGATGATAAGGGTATGCACTAGTGTTTTTGTGGTATCGTGGTCAAGGAATGCAAGGATCTGGGAAATATTTTTGAGTTTGAGACGGCAGGAGGAGTGTTGTGAATGGGTTTGAGATGAGTTCTGAGCAGAGACTCTCTCTGGAGGTTACAAGCGGTACTGGTCTGTTCAGTGAAGATTGTGAGGACTGGGAATCAGGTGTTACTGACTGGTCTTATATAAGGGAGTCACCTTCCCATCAGGGTTGCCGGTGATCAATTGTTCTGGTCTGAATCCTTCATTTCTGTTTCCCTTGTAGCCTGCTGTGTCGTGTCTGCATCTCCTGCTAACAGATAAGACATTTTCTTCTTTTTGTTTTTGTACTATATTTTTGCATTTTGTCCTGCACTTCTTTGGGGGCCTTCTGGGTCCCCTTCGGGGGCTTTTGCCCTCTCAGTTTAGTTCAGCCACTGATGTTTGTACTTTTGCTTTTTCCAGTTTTTTCAGTGGCTGCTGTTTTGATTTTGTTACACCAGAGAACTAATTTAGGTGGTAGAGGTCGTGTGATCTCAGGTGATTTTGAAATTAGTAGAGTTGGTGCTTTTCAGGGTTTTCTGGGATTGCAGTAAGTACCCTTCCTATCCTTTTCTATTTAGTTAGTTTGGGCCCCAGCGTTTGCTCATACTATTTTCTTTCTGTGTCAGTATTTCTTCTTGTCTAACCGCCATTACTTGTTTGGGGGCTTTCTATTATCTTTGGGATTCTGCTCCGGGGCAGATAGCTTTCCTATTTCTATCTTTAGGTGTAGTTAGTTTCTCAGGCTGTGACGAGGCGTCTAGGACCAACGTAGGAACGCTCCACGGCTGCCTCTAGTTGTGGTGGTTAGTCAGGGTACTGCAATCTCATAGATTCCAACTGCTCTGGTGTATTGCCTTTTTTACCTGCACTCCTCAGCTACCGAAACATAACAGAGGAGGCTAGGGTTTGGATATATGGCTTGAAAGAAAGGGCAGTGTCGAGGATCACCCCGAGGCACCGAACATGCGGGACCGGGGAAAGTGAGCAGCCGTTGACATTGAGGGATAGGTCTATTGGAGGCGTAGAGTGAGATGGGGAAGATGATGAATTCTGTTATGTCCATGTTTAGTTTTAGAAAGTGAGCAGAAAAGAAAGCTGAAACAGAACTATCGGACAGACAGTGTGGGATTTTTGTCAGTAAGGAGGTGAGGTCAGGTCCAGATAGGTAGATCTGCGTGTCATCGGCATAGAGATGATACTGCAAACCGTGGGATTCTATGAGCTGCTCCAGGCCGAAGGTGTAGATGGAGAAGAGTGGGGGTCCTAGATACATGCAGCCGCACACTCCGGTCCTTAGTGCCGGCTGCTGTGCCAGGTATTGAAACTAGAGACTCGCGCAAATTTCTCGCATTGGACTAGCAAGAGTGACCCCATCCTTATAAAGACATCAGTACAGAGGATACATAAAGAACTATATTACTAGAAAAACTTCTCCACAAGAGAAAAATCTGAACCTTGACTCATGTTTCAAACTATGTATTGAGAGTCTAGAAATGATTGAGGGAATGAAACAAAGGTTTAAGGCCCATTTAGATGAACCATATATCATCTAGATTAGATCGCTTAAGTCTCATATTTTTGCCTTAAGTATAAACTAAATGTGTCACCTTTAACTTTAGGCCTTTTATAGATCATTTCATCTTCAACGTGCATAACTGTTCACAATAAGGCTATGTGCACACGTTTAGGATTATTCGCGTTTTTTCGCACTTTTTCTGCGATTTTCTGCAGCAAAAACGCATAAAAAACGCATGCATGAAGCAATTTTTGTGCACATGGTGCGTTTTTTTCCGCGCAAAAAATGGATCGTGGAAAAAAACGCAGCATGTTCATTAATTTCACGGCAAATCTGCGGATTTACCGCTATATTATTTACCTAGGATGTTCAGGGAAAAAAATGAGTAAAATCCACACAAAACACATGAAAAACGCGCCAAAAACGCACAAAAAACGCATCCGGATTTCCTGGGAAAAAGTCCGGCTTTGCTCAGGAAATTTCTGCAAATATTCCTGAACATGTGCACATAGCCTAACAGTAATTGCATAATGTAAATGGGTTATGCAACTGAAGTATAGTATATGGTCAAAACCATTCATTTAAGGGTTATTTATGTAAGCAAAACAAAATGTTGTTGCTCACTTATAAATTGAGCAATGTAAATGGAAATCAATGGATTTTTTAGGAATTATCTCCCTGCCAGAATACAGTGAAAGACCTTTGATGGAGAGATGAATCAATTGGATATCAGCGATTTTTTTTTTACATTTAAATGACTATCTGCCATTGAATATAGATAAATTGTATCATTAATCACTTACATGATTATCTACTCATGTAAATGAATCTTAAGACAGATTGATAATTTTGTCACTAAGAAACAGCACAGATTTTGTAATTCATAGTACTTATCAATCCTTTAAATAAGTGTCCTTCAGACAAGTGGAAAAAGCCAACAGTGAGCTCAGTGTCACTATGTAATATTATAACTTTCATCTGAATAAGTGTATGGTTCATAGATGGAAGGTCCATGTAAGAGACACATAGACTTATCAGAATTTTGCACCTGTGTTGCCACTATCTTTACTACATGGGTTTGCCGCATCCTGAGAGTGCATTCTTTCTGAGACCTGGGCAGGAAAGCACTTCTGCTCCTTTTCTGCTGTATTAATTCTTGAATTTTTGGAGGATTTTTAGTCCTGTTTTTGTGGCATTGCTATTATGCGTAATGCAGTAGATACAGAAAGCATTCAGACCCCTTTAACTTTTTCATTCTTTGTTTCATTGCAGCCATTTGGTATAATCAAAATGTTCATTTTTTTCTCATTAATGTACATACACTCTGCACCCCTTCTTGACTGAAAAAAACAGAAATGTAGAAATTTTTGCACATTTATTAAAAAAAGAAAAACAGAAATATCACATAGTCATAAGTATTCAGACCCTTTGCTCAGTGTTGAGTAGAAGCACCTTTTGAGCTAGTACAGTCATGAGTCTTCTTAGGAATGGTGCAACAAGTTTTTCACAACTGGATTTGGGGATCCTCTGCCATTCTTCCTTGCAGATCCTCTCCAGTTCCATCAGGTTGGATGGTGAATGTTGGTGAACAGCCATTTTCAGGTCTCCAGAGATGCTTAATTGGGTTTAGGTCAGGGCTTTGACTGGGCCAGTCAAGAATAGTCACAGAGTTGTTCTGAAGCCACTCCTTTGTTATTTTAGCTGTGTGCTTAGGGTCATTGTCTTGTTGAAAGGTGAACCTTCAGCCAAGTCTGAGGTCCAGAGCACTCTGGAAGAAGTTTTTATCCAGGATATTTCTGTACTTGGCCACATTCATATTTCCTTCAATTGCAACCAGTTGTCCTGTCCCTGCAGCTGAAAAAACACCCCCATAGCATGATGCTGCCACCACCATGTTTCAATTTTGGATTGTAATGGGCAGGTGATGAGCAGTGCCTGGTTATCTCCACACATACCTCTTAGATTTATTATCAAAAAGTTCCATCTTTGTCTCATCAGACCAGAGAATCTTATTTCTCATAGTCTAGGAGTCCTTCATGTGTTTTTTTTTAGCAAACTCTATGTGAACTTTCATATGTCTTGCACTGAGGAGAGGCTTCTATCAGGCCACTCTGCCATAAATGCACAGACTGGTGGAGGACTGCAGTGATAGTTGACTTTGTGGAACTTTCTACCATCTCCCTACTGCATCTGTGGAGCTCAACCACAGTGATCTTGGGGTTCTTCTTTACCTCTTGCTCCAAGACTCTTCTCCCACGATTGCTCAGTATGGCTGGACAGCCAGATCTAGGAAGACTTATGGTGGTTCCAAACTTCTTCCTTTTAAGGATTATGGAGGCCATTGTGCTCTTTGGAACCTTGAGTACTGCAGAAATTCTTTTGTAACCTTGGCAAGATCTGTGCCTTGCCACAATTCTGTATCTGAGCTCCTTGGCCAGTTCCTTTGGCCTCATGATTCTCATTTAGTCTGACATGTACTGTGAGCTGTGAGGTCTCATATATAGAGAGGTGTGTGCCTTTACAAATCAATTCCTATCAGTTTAATTAAACACAGCTGGACTCCAATGAAGGAGTAGAAATATCTCAAGGAGGATCACAAGGAAATGGAGAGAATGTGACTTACATATGAGTGTTTGAGCAAATGGTCTGAATACTTATGACCATGTGATATTTCAATTTTTCTTTTTTAATAATTTTGCAAAAATTTCTACATTTCTGTTATTTTTCAGTCAAGATGGAGTGCAGAGTGTACATTAACGTGAAAAAAATGAACTTTTTTGAATTTACCAAATGGATGCAAAGAAAGAAAGAGTAAAAAATGTAAAGGGGTCTGAATACTTTCCTTACCCACTGAAGCTACCTAACATTTCTTCTTATGTCATTTTGGGCAAGCAGTAGACAATTTTGTTTAACAAATGGAAACAAAAATATAAATAAAAAAGCCTTGACATTTAAGTGTGCATGTCTCTTGTGGTGTAATGACCCCTGATGCAGCTAGGGGGCACTGTGTATGGCCCTCGGGATATGCATGGAGGCATGTGATGGATGGACGTTATGTATCACAGAGGTGGGGTGGCCCTGTGATGGAAGCCTGAGCATATTTTGTTCAGCAGATATACTGCTGAGAGTTTGGCTATATATTGGGAGGCTTCTAGGTGACTAGGAGAGCTGGGAGGGTCCAGTCACCTACAAACCCACCCAAAGGGCTTGTGTCTAAATACTCGGGATGAAACCTGTATGTAATATGTGTATCTGAAGGACCTGTGATGAAGTCATGGTCAGGTGACCTGACCATGTGATCCTGACCTCACAGGTGGGCAGGGTTACACCTATGTAAGAAGTGTGCTTGGCACCTGTTAGAGAGAGTGTTATGGGAGTCTGCCAATGTGGACAGACTTCCATGTATGTGTCCTGGCGGGACATTACAGAGAGGACTCTGTGTCTATGAGGAGTGAGGCTCCAGGCAGGAGCTGAAGTACTGAAGACTTGTACTAGATGTGCTTTGAGGTTTATGAAGCAAATAAACCATGAACTTTTGATATAAAAGTGCGTCCTGATTACCTCTGTCGCAGCTGAGTGAGTTGGAAACCTTACAATTGGTGGATGGAATGCTGGCAGCGGCCCAAGGAGCACATGTTCCAGGACTGGGAATGAGGAATCGGATGCAGGAACGGACGGTCTGTGAAAACCGTGAGTGTGACCAGTGGTCACGAATAAACTGTGCATTTATGTTTATGTGGTGCCTCTGAAGATATGAGGTATCTGAAGACGCTGTTAAGCAGTGGTGACAGACAGGAGTCTGTGTTATGTTGACCGGGGTCATTGAAAAGTGAAGTAAGAAAAAAAAGCATGCTGAGAAGATACCTCAGAGGAGGTGTCCGGAAACCTGCGTGGCCAGCAGGTAACAGACAGGAGTCTGTGTTGTACTGACGGGTCAGTGAGACTGTTTTTTCCTTTGTGGGATGCCTCTATGAGAAAGGAGGTGTCCGGAAAATCTCTGTGGCCAAGAGTAACAGACAGGAGTCTGTGTTGTGCTGACGGGTCAGTGAGAAAGACTGTATTTTTTGTGTTTGCTGGGTACCTCTGAGGCTGAGGTCTCCAGGAACCTGTGTGGCTGAAGCCAACAGGGGACGGTTTTGACAACCGTGTTGGGCTGATCGGGATCAGTGAGAAGAGTTGGTGAGAAACGATTTTTTTTTTTCTTTTTGGTGTTTTTTTTTCCTTCTGGAACACGTGTGAGGTGTGTGCTGTGGCTCATGGAGTCATGAAGGTGACAAGCGGCTGGCTGTGACTCGTGGGGTCACGAAGGTGACAAGCGGCAAGACAGCGCAGCGTGCAGAGACTTATGGTAGCAAGAGCTACAGTGACTTGCAGCAAGAGGTTCTGCAGCAGCAAGAGCTGCAGTGGCAGCAGCGGCTTGTGCGCGGTAGCCAGAGGTGCTGGCGGGTGGTGGCAGTACCAGCAGGAGCTGGTGAGGTACCATAAGGACTTCAGGTCCAGAGTGGGTGACCTCTTAAAGTGACGGTACCAGCCCCGAGAGACATAAGGGTCTGTACGAACTGGGGTCTGGTAGAGCCGTAGCAGAGTCCACGGTGTATAACCCAAGGAGGGGTGATGGCCCAAAAGGGGGCGGAGTCCCAAAAGGGGGTGGCAACCCAAAAGGGGATGATGGCCCAAAAGGGGGCGGAGTCCCAAAAGGGGCGGCAACCCAAAAAGGGGCGGATGGAAAAAAGGAGGTGGAGGATCCCAACGTTAAAGGGGAGGTCCAGACAAACTGTTGCCCAAGACAAATATCTTATATGTGTCCAGTCTGCCTTAGGAACTATCCGCCCGGCACACTACTACGGGGGTGTGCCCTGCAGATACACGATGACGAGGTGGTGGGTCTGGTCGACTCGGGGAGTCCGGTGACTATAGTAAAGGTAGCACCTGACGGGTTTCAAATCCCTGGAAGAAAGGTGGGGGTCACCTTTATCCATGGGAACACCAAGGATTATTCAGTGGCCAGGGTAATCTTTGAGACAGGCTGGGGCTTTGCAGGACAGGATGTCGCTATAATCCCTAATTTGTCGTGTCCAGTGGTCATAGGTCGGGACTCTAAATTGTTCTCTGGCTTGTGGGACAGGGGAGTTCCTCTACAGCAGGAGGGAGGCCTGTCTACTGTTGGGGTGGCAGACATTGGGACAGTGACACCTCCCAAAACTGACAAGTCAGACGGTGACACAGGAGGAAAGGATGCTTCTGCCCGACTTACTGACATGATGTCATCTGAAATGTATGACAGTAGAACCAATGACGATCTGGTAGATAAGACCTCTAGAACGGACACCCGGTTAGAGGGTAACGGGAGGGGCCCCGAGAGTGACTCCTGTCCAGACTGTGACTCGACCGCAAGGGAAAGCGAGTACAGTAAGGTGGAGCTGAGTAAAATTGTCCGATCTTCCTCTCGCCGCAGGGGCCGCGGAAAGGCGGGACAGGCTACATCCGCTAAGAAGAGAAATGATGAGGAAGAGTCAGGGTCAGGTACTGGTCAGGTTACTGTCCTTGATGAAGAGGCCATATTATCTCTGACAAATCCCAGCACAGAGGTAGGGCTGGAGGTAGAACAGACCTGTAGTAGATCCACATCTGCAATGCCCGGAAAGGGTGAAATGGCTCAGTATGATGAAGGCTCCAGAGTACCGGAGGCAGAGCTGGAGCTCTCTGAAGTTACTAAGAGTCGTGAGACAGTTGAAGCTGGGGATGCCGGAACAGGCGAAACTCTGAAGAAGCAGAGTGTGAGTGGACAAGAGTGCCCATCTGAAATTGTGATTAAAGAAGTGATGGTGCGACATGTGCTGGCTAAAAGAGAGCAGGACCGGGAGATAGAGCTGTGTAAAGAAACAGTGAAAGAGGCAGTCGAGCAGGAAAGGGTCCTGAGACGAATAATTGAGCACAGAATGGAGGAGCTGGAGAAGGAAGTCTCTAAGCTCAGAGAGGCCCAAGTGAAGCACCAGCAGGAGCTTCTCCGGAGAGAGGATGAGTGTCGCGGCTTGGCAGAGGAGCGAGATAAAGTTCTCCGTAAGCTCAAGATCGAGGAGGAGCCTGGTGCCCAGCTCCAGAAATCCACGGGAGACGAAGTACAGCAAGCGAAGTGCCACGGAGATGGCCACATAAGAAATGCTGAGGTCTTGGAGAACTGTACTAATGTTCAGGAAAAGGAGACATCGCTTTTCAAATGTGTAATAGAGATACCAGAAGACCTGCGAGAAGTGTGTGCCAGTGAGGAGGTGCATGAGGCCTTTAGAAAAGCGGTAGAAGCATCTAGTGTGAACTGGGTGCCAGAGATGAAACAGTTAGTCGTACTGTCGACTAGGGAAGTCACAATGAAGCGAGTGGCTATCCTGAGGGACATGCACCTACATTGTCTCCGCACAAAGCAACTGATCCTGTTGAGAAATCACGAAGCCACTCGACGTTTGGAGCAAGCCAGAAAGACTCAAAATCAGCTTGGCTTGATGGAAGACATCGTTCAAGTGCCCAGAGGTCTGGTGAAGAAGGTCATCGGAAGACTCGGGAAAGTGATGCGGGAGATGGTAAATAAGTCCGGTGTGACGAGAGTCAGGATTCCGGCTGATGACGAAGTCCAGGTCAGGGGTGAAGACGGGATGGTTCCGTTCCTCGTTGTCGGATCCAGGGAGAGCCTTGGGTATATCCGGATGCTCCTGGAGTATCGTGTGTCGTACCTGAGAGAAGTAGAGCAGCTACGACTTGAGAGGGAGCAGGTCAACAGAAACATACGGGAAATGGAAAGAAGATGGTCTCCACCTTCAACCCGTGGTATTGAGAGGCAAAGAGGTTCGCTTAAGACGAGAAATCCTCAAGCTGGAAATAATACAGGAAATAGTGATGCCTCAGTTAGCTCAGTGATGAGTGACCTAAGCAGGAGAACCTGTAGTGGACGAAATGGAAAGGACTCAGACCAGACAGGACGTATGGGTGCAAGTGAATTGCGACGCCGTACTGACCGCTGGGGATGCGGGTGGTCTGACAGGGGGGCCTCATCAGCAACAGATGTGACAGAGTCGGAGGACAGACGCCTACCAAAGAGATTAGTAGCAGGGTCCGACTTAGAGAGACGGTTTGACTGGCAGAGACGACCGAGATGGATCTCTGGTCGGGGAAAAAGTGTTCAACCCCACAAGTTTGAACAGAGGGGGGAGGTATGTGGTGTAATGACCCCTGATGCAGCTAGGGGGCACTGTGTATGGCCCTCGGGATATGCATGGAGGCATGTGATGGATGGACGTTATGTATCACAGAGGTGGGGTGGCCCTGTGATGGAAGCCTGAGCATATTTTGTTCAGCAGATATACTGCTGAGAGTTTGGCTATATATTGGGAGGCTTCTAGGTGACTAGGAGAGCTGGGAGGGTCCAGTCACCTACAAACCCACCCAAAGGGCTTGTGTCTAAATACTCGGGATGAAACCTGTATGTAATATGTGTATCTGAAGGACCTGTGATGAAGTCATGGTCAGGTGACCTGACCATGTGATCCTGACCTCACAGGTGGGCAGGGTTACACCTATGTAAGAAGTGTGCTTGGCACCTGTTAGAGAGAGTGTTATGGGAGTCTGCCAATGTGGACAGACTTCCATGTATGTGTCCTGGCGGGACATTACAGAGAGGACTCTGTGTCTATGAGGAGTGAGGCTCCAGGCAGGAGCTGAAGTACTGAAGACTTGTACTAGATGTGCTTTGAGGTTTATGAAGCAAATAAACCATGAACTTTTGATATAAAAGTGCGTCCTGATTACCTCTGTCGCAGCTGAGTGAGTTGGAAACCTTACAATCTGCACACCTTTTCTACTGCTCCAATATAACACATTTACACATCACACCAACATTATGGCCTTTTGTTGCATTAGGTTGTTTTGACATGAAACAAAGACTGTGTTGGTTTTATTAACATTTTACAAGATGTTTTATGTTCACAGGTGCCCCCATGGTCGGGGATGACCATATTTTAGGAGGAAGGAGAGTAAGGAGGTGGCAGGGACCCTCACATGAGTCTTCTCTCCTGTACATCGAGCGCATGTGTCACATGCGGCACCCTCATGGAACATCAATGTTTTATATTGTTATGCCATGTAGTAATGTCATTGTAATATCTTGCATCCTAAATGTGCATGTACTTTTATATATTTAATTTAGGGACAGAATGAGTTAAACTGTTGGGAGGAGCTAGAAGGGGTACTGTGCAAAGTCCCAATGGGATAGGAAAGGACTTCCTGCTCAGGCAGGCTTGCCCAGGGCAAGATGCTCTCCACAGTCAGGAACAGAGGGTGCCTCGGTTGAGGGGATAGAAGCTGCCGCAGACTGTAAGGCAGTGTGGATGGGCACTGGATCCGCAGGAACGTCTCAGGAAGGAATTTGGATTCCCAAACCCGGATGGGAGCTGTTGGTCTTGTGTAGCCTATTGAAGTTGCAGGGAAAGCACAGGAATCATTGCCTAATTTACACCATGTTCAGTAAAGTTTCTACTATTGGAACAGAACTGTGGCTTGTGGTGTTTCCTGAGTACTCATCCCCAGTGACTGAAGTGAACATGTGATAAAGGTAACTCACTGTACCGCAGGACTGGGACTTCACTTGTCTTTTCATCTACAAGGTGCCGGGGTGCTCACTGACTGTGACTTAGTGGACTCGCCCATGACTACCACCCAGTGCCAGCTTGTTACATACCAATCTTCCTAGCATTTCTTGTTTCTTCCTATTTAGAAATGAAAAAATACATTTGTTAAAAACTTAAGAAAAAAAATCTAGCCCTTTAACTGCATATAATATTTTGCACACTTGCTTTGTTAGTCCAATTTCACACTTGTACACATCAGAACAACAATGAGGCCTGTTGTTGCATTAGACTCTTTTACATTTTTATTCATTCCTTTTAGGCAAGTGTTGAATAATTTGGGTTGAAAAGATTGATAAAAGTAGATTCAAGTATACAAAAATATAAAAAATAAAAAGTGGCAATGGCATTGGATAGGAAACTGTATAAATGCATGAAGCCCATATCATGGCTAAGAAAATGGAAGCAGCACCACCACCATTCAGGCCATCCAGGCAATACTATCAAAGAGAGGACAAAACTGGCCTCCTTTGCCAAGTATGTTATTGGAGAGGAAATGGAAGACATTATGTAATATATGACACATCATGGCAGGATGATGTTATCACACCATCAGTTTTAGTTAGTGTCTTTTATAGTCCTCTTCCTCCACCAACATAACAGTTAATCTTTTACATTGCAGACTTTCAATAAAGAAACTCTACAGTATATTAGTGAACATTCAATTCGTAGAGTATAACTTTACTGCAAATCGAATTTTTTTGTAACAAATGCCAAACTTAAATTTTGCCAGATCCTCTCATCTCCACTAGACACTTTTATGTAAAAAAATATTTTTCCATGTCAAGGTTTCCAAGCCTTTAACATAATTTAAAAATTAATCAATTTCTCCAAACTGTAGATAGCAAACAATTTGTAAATAATAACTATTTCATTGTTCACAGTATTTTATTGAATTTAATAGCCATTGCATTATTTTTGTAGCTGTCTTAGAAAGTTCTGTCTGTTGAGGTTTGATGACAGCTATTGTTTTTTTGCTGATTGGGATAATTGCAGTTTTTAACGAACTGGCATTTAGGTAAATGACAAAATTAACAAATGTTTCTGAGATATTAAATCTCAGGTTGGCAATCACCTCATGTGTAATATAATAGAAAAAGATATAGAGAAACTTAGATATTTGCCAACAAATGGTTCAATTGTTCAAAACATATATTTGTATTGTCTGCTTTGACCTTTGTTATAATTTTATACAGGGGAAGTGATTAATAATAATAATAATAAACTGTATTTATATAGTGACAACAGTTTAACAGTTCATACACAACAGTCGTAAGTAACAAAGTTCAAAGTAATGCAGTAATTAAAGCAAAATAATGACGACCCTGCCTGTAAGAGCTTACAATTTAGGTGAGGTGGTGGGGGAGACACAAAGTACAGGAGCTTATGTTCAATGATGGTCCAGCCATCTTGAGAGAATGGGGATAGAAAAAGGCTGCATGAAGTAGTTACCAGCCAATTTTTGTTGTGCTGTTGGGTGCGGTGGAGTTTAATGGAGGGTTATTCTCAGATAGATAGTGAATGGGCTACACACACACAAAAGGACTTTGATTAGAGAAAATGATAGGCCGCTCTTAACAGATGTGTTTTGACGGAGCTCCTAAAATTGTGTAAGTTGTGGATAGTCCTAATATCTTGGGGTAGAACATTCCAGAGGATTGGCGCAACGTGGGAGCTGGTAGAGAGAGATATGGATTAGTGCAGAGGTTAGTCAAAAGTCATTTGCAGAGTGTAATGAGCAGGTAGGCCGATAAACAGAAATGAGGGAGGAGATGTAAGGGGGTGCCACACTATGGAGAACTTTGTGGATGAAGACAAGCAGTTTGAATTGGATTCTCTAATGAATGGGCAGCCAGGGCAATGACTGGTACAGAGCGGAGGTGTCCAAGTGCCAATTAGCCAGATAGGTGACCCTGGCTGCTGAATTAAGGATGGACTGGAGAGGGGAAAGTTGAGTGAGGGGGAGGCCAATTAATAGAACATTACAGTAGTCCAGGTGAGAGTGGATTAGGGCAACAGTGAGGGTTTTTTTGTTTCCATGGTGAGAAAGGGGCAGATTCTACAGATGTTCTTAAGGTGTAAGCGGCAAGAGTAGGCAAGAGATTGTATATGGGAGATGAAGGAAAGATAGATGTCAAACACAACACCCAGACAGCATGCCTGCTGCTTAGAAGTTATTATGGTGCCACCCACAGGGAGAGAGATATCAGATTTAGGGAGGTCAATAGACAGTGGGATCAGAAGAAGTTCAGTTTTGGAGAGGTTGAGTTTCAGATAGAGAGCGGACAGGATGTTGGATACTGCGGACAGACAGTCATTGGTGTTCTGTAATACAGCGGAGGTAAGGTCAGGGGATGATGTGTATAGTTGTGTGTCATCAGCATAAAGATGGTACTGAAAACCAAATCTGCTGATAGTCTTTTCAATTGGGGACGTGTAGAGAGAGAAGAGAAGGGGCCAAGGACTGAGCTCTGAGGGACACCAACAGTAAGAGGAAGAAGGGATGAAGTGGAGCCAGCAAACAAAACAATGAAGGAGCAGTCAGAAAGATAGGAAGTGAGTAGTATAGCAACTGTATTACTCATCAAACTCAAATCTGACAGGTCGACACGCCCCCTATCATTTAATCCGTCTCCCTGTCAGATTGATCCAGGTCGTCACGCCCCCTGGCTGAACTTTGCTCAGGCTGGGAAATCTGGTCTGCTGGATTTGTGAATTTCAATAAAAGTGATTTATTCATCTCTATTGATATTTTATTCAGTGACTTTGATTAGTCTGTGGAGTTTTACTGTATTAAAGAGCGATTCTTGATTTTATTCTTTTTTGTGGGTAGATGCTTTTAAGGACCCAGTAAATGTATAAGGAGTTCTAGTTAAATACAGACTTCTGTATATAACTAGTATATAATGATTTTTAGTGAATTAAAGAGTGAATCTTGATCTTTTTTGTGGTGAGAAACTTTTAAGGACCCAGTAAGTGCATGTAAAACACTATTGTGGTGGAATTTGGAATTATGACGCTCAACTTATAGTTTTATTCAGTATATATATTTTTAGCTTGGCAGTGTATCTACACTTATATCAGGACTGGGAAGAATGTACTTTTGTTACAGATCGGTAAGCTATTACTAAGCTGTGTATCTAAGGCTTGGGTTGTATTGAGATCTGGTCTGCTGGATTTGTGAATTTCAATCAAAGTGATTTATTCGTCTCTATTGATATTTTATGTAATAAGGATTTTATTGAAGTATCATCTTATAACACATTTGGAATTACGACGCTCATCTTATAGTTTTATTCAGTATATATATTTTTAGCTTGGCAGTGTATCTACACTTATATCAGTACTGGGAAAGAGTTTTAGTGAAATACAGACTTTTGTTACAGATCGGTAAGCTATTAGGAGCTGTGTATCTAAGGCTTGGGTTGTATTGAGAGGAGCATATTTTTCTATTTACTAACTAACATGGTACATAGATATACATCTTTACTGGCACATAGAAATGTAGTACAACAGTGTTGACATGAATTGTCAGAATGAGTGAAGGTCGATGCTACGGTAATTCAGGCAAACAGTAAATAGTATTGCATTGTGTATAGTCAGTGGGATCTTTTAAAACCAACACATTTATGTGTATTCTGATAGCAGTGCCCATAGAATGAGTGAAGGTCGATGCTATTGTGACATGTTAGAAACCACATATACTAAATAGCCCTGTATTGTGTCATGACCTGTAAGTACAATGAGAGAAGGTCGCATGCATTCATGAATTCATTTGTCTCTATTTACCTGTAAATGTGTGTAAAGGGAAAGTCATGGCGAGATTGAAATAAATTGAAAAAGGAAGCTTTTGCAGTATAAAATACAAATTTTATTAAGGTCTAAAATACATTATCATGGATAAAAATCCAAAAGAGTGGGATATACAGCATGCAGAAAAAATAACCAAAGTGTTGACATGAAGTTACAGCTCAAAGACATATACATTATCATGAATAAAAATCCAAAAGAGTGGGATATACAGCATGCAGAAAAATAGCCAAATGCAGACAGGTATGAACTACAATCAAATCAATATATAATAGTGCACATCTCCATATCTTATATGTTATAACGATAATAGACTAATCCGGGCTAAACAATAATAACCTACATATATTTGCCAATCAAATATTAGTTATGCGTTCGCTACCACTGTCAACCATAGCAGCTCTCATGATGCTAGCTATTCTGATCAGCTTATCATATCAACCATGAAGCCTCTTTTAACCCCTTCACAATAATGTACAGAGGAGTTTTTATGTTTTAATACTGATAGACATATCGTGAACTGACATATAGGGTCCATGTGAGACACCATATTTTTCAAATATTAGTTAAGCGTATATTTCAACATTTTAGCTCCTTCACAGATTTATTTTACATTATTTTTTTATTTTGCTTAAGGATCGTGTACAGAGGAGTTTTTATGTTTTAATACTGATAGACATATCGTGAACTGACATATAGGGTCCATGTGAGACACCATATTTTTCAAATATTAGTTAAGCGTATATTTCAACATTTTGCTCCTTCACAGATTTATTTTACATTATTTTTTTTTATTTTGCTTAAGGATCGTGTACAGAGGAGTTTTTATGTTTTAATACTGATAGATATATCGTGAACTGACATATAGGGTCCATGTGAGACATCATATTTTTCAAATATTAGTTAAGCGTATATTTCAACATTTTGCTCCTTCACAGATTTATTTTACATTATTTTTTTTTATTTTGCTTAAGGATCGTGTACAGAGGAGTTTTTATGTTTTAATACTGATAGACATATCGTGAACTGACATATAGGGTCCATGTGAGACACCATATTTTTCAAATATTAGTTAAGCGTATATTTCAACATTTTGCTCCTTCACAGATTTATTTTACATTATTTTTTTATTTTGCTTAAGGATCGTGTACAGAGGAGTTTTTATGTTTTAATACTGATAGACATATTGTGAACGGACATATAGGGTCCATGTGAGACATGCCTGGACAAGTCCGGGCATGTCTGGGCATGCCTGGACAAGTCCTGGTCACGGGACAGCCGTGGAAAAAACAATACTGAAATTCAAAAACTATGTGCTGGCCGTTAACACGCGCACAGTCATCTAGAAAATATTGAGCGAGTTGCTTCACAAACCCTCTCAAGGCATGTTGAATGTTAACGTTCCCGCTATGAGCTACACACATGACCAACTGTATAGCCTGGGATGCGTAGCGTTCTTGCAGCGCAGGCCTATTTTTAAAGACGCTAAGCCCATCAGATATAAAAGACAGGCATGTTGAGACGTGTCCCGGCCTATTTTGGCACAGAACCACAACTATGCAACGATTTTGACCAGCATTCAACAAAAAATCGGGTACAAAATTTTTAACATACCCGTGTTTCGGACCCTCAGACCATGCCAGAAGCACTCTGTGCCATGTACTCTAACTCATAATATTCGATTTTGATCAGCATTCAACAAAAAATTGGGTGCTAACTTTTTAGCATACCTGTGTTTCTATAGCGAATACACGGACCCCTACAGCGCATCCCTATAGTGTAGTTTAATGTAGGGGGGAAACAGATTATCGCTGGTGCTTGGAAAATACCACATTTCATAGATGGTGCTGATCCGCTGAATCATTTTTAAACATTTCACGCCACTCATGCACCCACAGCACACTTATGCTGTACCAGCACCGCTGCAGCTAGTGCTTTTTAGCTAAAAAAAGACCCTTATTTGCATCATTTTCATTATAGTACGACTGGTACATACCCACTCCTATGCAGCGATATTGAGTACCGTTCAACAAAAATCAGGTACAAACTTTTTAACATACCTGTGTTTCGGGGGCTCATGCCATACCAGAAGCACTCTGTGCCATGTACCATAGCCCATAATAATCGATCTTGATCAGCATTCAACAAAAAATTGGGTGCTAACTTTTTAGCATACCTGTGTTTCTATAGCGAATACACGGACCCCTGCAGCGCATCCCTATAGTGTAGTTTAATGTAGTGGGCAAACAGATTATCGCTGGTGCTTGGAAAATACCACATTTCATAGATGGTGCTGATCCGCTGAATCATTTTTAAACATTTCACGCCACTCATGCACCCACAGCACACTTATGCTGTACCAGCACCGCTGCAGCTAGTGCTTTTTAGCTAAAAAAAGACCCTTATTTGCATCATTTTCATTATAGTACGACTGGTACATACCCACTCCTATGCAGCGATATTGAGTACCGTTCAACAAAAATCAGGTACAAACTTTTTAACATACCTGTGTTTCGGGCGCTCATGCCATACCAGAAGCACTCTGTGCCATGTACCATAGCCCATAATAATCGATCTTGATCAGTATTCAACAAAAAATTGGGTGCAAACTTTTTTAGCATAGCTGTGTTTCTGACTCCCATGTCGTACCAGAAAGACCTATTTTGGCACAGGCCTACACCTATGCAACGGTTTTGACCACTACTCAACAAAAATGGCTACAAACTTTTTAACATATCTGTGTTTCGGACTATCATGTCATAGCAGAAGCACCCTGTGCCATGTACTCTAGACCATAATATTCGTTTTTGATCACCATTCAACAAAAAATTGAGGCATGTTGAGACGTGTCCCGGCCTATTTTGGCACATGACAAATGTTTCTGACTCTCATGTCATACCAGAAGCACCCTGTGCCATGTACTCTAGACCATAATATTTCACATCGGGTATGGGAACTACATAGCTTTGTTTTCTCAGGTATTTAAAAAAGTGTGGAAAACTGAAAATCCCGCGGCCTGTGGTAATTTAGTGAGAACCATATAGACAAATCGGGTATCGTCACACACGAGACCACGGCACCTCGGGCTATCACATTTACCACTAGTTTTCAAAAATCAGCTCCTTAACAATAAAGTAAGAATCGTAGCGTCCTGCATTGTGGTCTATAAATGTATAGTTTGAAAATTTACCGTTGCTAAAGAACAGTAAAAAGTCGTGCGTACAACTATCAGCCCCAAAACTCTCACCACTATCACAAACACTATTGCCTACAGAGGCGCCCCGTGAGAATTTCTGTATGTGTGTATCAAGATGCTCCCTGCTATGACCGAATGTTTGCTCGTGGATGCTGGCATTTTCAGTGACATCATAGTTGTGTAAATGCGCTGGGGCACGTGTATCGATCCCCTAGGTTGTAATGCGTGATCATTTTAATTATTTTTCAATTCATAACCATACGTTCTCAGGCAGACAGGTTTATTTCACAGAAGTTGACTGTACAGTTGCATAATCTTTGTTTAAAATCATACATTTGCATAATTTTGTTTAAAATCGCACAGTTCTGCAATAATGTCGGGTGTTGGACACGCACTTATCAGTCTTTCATACGTGTCGCAGAAAGATTTTAGTCTGTTCTGCGAGAGTTTATTATGCACGTACTATGCAGACATGTCAAGAAACATTTTGGTGTGTTCACCAGTCCATACGGGTGTTGGTGTGTAAGGCGATTGACCATCATCCTTCTGCTTCTTACTTACACGACGGCGCGATACCGCGCGTTTCTTTGACGGTAATGCATCGGCTGAATTGGCAGCTGCTGCTTCCGCGTTGCTATTTGCAGATTCTGTAGCTTGACACAGACGTATATTCTTAAGCCGACTACTCTCAGTATTTCCGGGGTGCTCGGTTGGCGCGTCGTTTTCTTCACGATCTGCGACACACCCGTGTGAAAGAGGCTCCGTTCTCACTTCCGTTCTGTTCTCAAATCCATAATTGCGCTGCTGCAAAACTCGCGAATGACGATCCTCCGTAACTAAAGAAAAGATACGTGGTGTAGTTAACCGCTAAGTGGGGGAGATATAGGAAGAGCTACATGAGCCACTTGGCTCTGATTCAACGCGACATTTGTAAAGCTACTAGCACCGATTATCTGTGAAACCGATGCATGATTGTTTGTATAAGTACACTATAGAGCGGCCTAGACATATATACTTACAAGTATGCCCCGGGTGCTGATCTACAGAGAATGCTGAATTAACAGACATCTCGCTGTTCGGACGCCGCCGTATGGGGCTGTTTTCTCCCTCAAACTGCAACCTCACGGGCGATACTTTAGCAGCTGTAAATAAAATATAACATACATGAATGCGCACAACACATTCACAAAGCTAACTTGACACAGGTAAATAAAACTAGTTACTGCAGAAATTTTTATCTGCGTGTATAACTACACTATAGAACTGCGTAGACATATATGCTTACAAGTATGAGACGTGTAGTGTAGTTCAGAGATTGGTGAATTAAACGGTGTGGAGGTGCTCGGGCGTTTTCGTATGGGTGTGTTTTCTTTTCAAGCTGCAGCCTCCTGCTCGTTAGTTTAACATCTGTAAATAAAATATAACTATTACTCGCCACAGAAATGATATCTACGCGGGCCACACGCACAAAGCTAAATTCTCAAAGCTATCGTAACGCGCGTAAATAAAATATATCCACTAGTTATTGGTGGCGTCACAGGGTACAGAGGGTACAAACACATATCACCCTGGTTTAATGGACCCGCTACCTTTTCTATTCCATAGCCGTGTGCTTAGCGAATCACCCCATCTTTTAGGAGCGTTGGGAGGATTATAGTCCGGTTCTACGAACTCGACATCTGAATCCTGGGGATCCTCCACGATCTCAACATCGGAATCACGATGCTCGAGCGGCTCAGTCGCCACAGGGTTTCCAACCGTCCAGTCCGCTACAGCTGTATCTGTATGAGAAAATGTTTATATTATTAAAACATGTCTAGCTAACGACCCAGTCAGCTAAAATAAAATTAACTGTATGGATTTTAGCGGCAGTCTATATTAATTATTAATATTAATAGTAGACGTTATAAATTTACAGCTACCACGTTTACCCGTCTAGATACATAGGTTTAAAACATATGATATAGCTATAGGTTTCTTGCCTGTGACAGGCTGGTGAGAGCTTGAGGCTCGTCGCCCGCTAGCAGAGTTGCCTTCCTCTAACAGGTTCTGCGTAATGAACCGGTTCTCGTAGGAGTAGTCTGAATGGACTCCCTCTTCTTAAATAAGAATGAAATATATCGTTTATATATACAAAGCGCAGACTCAGACAGACCGACACAATACGACGTACACTATATACGGTGTAAAATTTACCCGATTGTTCTGGTGAAAGCAAAGCAGAATATTGAACGCGAGAATATCTGGACTCCATCTTGAATAAAAAGGGTCCGCTATTAAATTAAAGCAAATAAAGATCAAGTATGAAAACACGACTAAGCTGCTAACAGAGAGAACACGCCCTCTGTCAATGAGGGGTAGAAAAAAATCTATTAATGTTTTACAGGGCCATCATGCCGGTTAAGCACCTTGAAACAATATTTCACACCCGAAGCGTCACCATCATTACCCTCTAGCTGTAAATTTATAACGTCTACTATTAATATTAATAATTAATATAGACTGCCGCTAAAATCCATACAGTTAATTTTATTTTAGCTGACTGGGTCGTTAGCTAGACATGTTTTAATAATATAAACATTTTCTCATACAGATACAGCTGTAGCGGACTGGACGGTTGGAAACCCTGTGGCGACTGAGCCGCTCGAGCATCGCGATTCCGATGTTGAGATCGTGGAGGATCCCCAGGATTCAGATGTCGAGTTCGTAGAACCGGACTATAATCCTCCCAACGCTCCTAAAAGATGGGGTGATTCGCTAAGCACACGGCTCTGGAATAGAAAAGGTAGCGGGTCCATGAAACCAGGGTGATATGTGTTTGTACCCTCTGTACCCTGTGACGCCACCAATAACTAGTGGATATATTTTATTTACGCGCGTTACGATAGCTTTGCGAATTTAGCTTTGTGCGTGTGGCCCGCGTAGATATCATTTCTGTGGCGAGTAATAGTTATATTTTATTTACAGATGTTAAACTAACGAGCAGGAGGCTGCAGCTTGAAAAAGAAAACACACCCATACGAAAACGCCCGAGCACCTCCACACCGTTTAATTCACCAATCTCTGAACTACACTACACGTCTCATACTTGTAAGCATATATGTCTACGCAGTTCTATAGTGTAGTTATACACGCAGATAAAAATTTCTGCGGTAACTAGTTTTATTTACCTGTGTCAAGTTAGCTTTGTGAATGTGTTGTGCGCATTCATGTATGTTATATTTTATTTACAGCTGCTAAAGTATCGCCCGTGAGGTTGCAGTTTGAGGGAGAAAACAGCCCCATACGGCGGCGTCCGAACAGCGAGATGTCTGTTAATTCAGCATTCTCTGTAGATCAGCACCCGGGGCATACTTGTAAGTATATATGTCTAGGCCGCTCTATAGTGTACTTATACAAACAATCATGCATCGGTTTCACAGATAATCGGTGCTAGTAGCTTTACAAATGTCGCGTTGAATCAGAGCCAAGTGGCTCATGTAGCTCTTCCTATATCTCCCCCACTTAGCGGTTAACTACACCACGTATCTTTTCTTTAGTTACGGAGGATCGTCATTCGCGAGTTTTGCAGCAGCGCAATTATGGATTTGAGAACAGAACGGAAGTGAGAACGGAGCCTCTTTCACACGGGTGTGTCGCAGATCGTGAAGAAAACGACGCGCCAACCGAGCACCCCGGGAATACTGAGAGTAGTCGGCTTAAGAATATACGTCTGTGTCAAGCTACAGAATCTGCAAATAGCAACGCGGAAGCAGCAGCTGCCAATTCAGCCGATGCATTACCGTCAAAGAAACGCGCGGTATCGCGCCGTCGTGTAAGTAAGAAGCAGAAGGATGATGGTCGATCGCCTTACACACCAACACCCGTATGGACTGATGAACACACCAAAATGTTTCTTGACATGTCTGCACAGTACGTGCATAATAAACTCTCGCAGAACAGACTAAAATCTTTCTGCGACACGTATGAAAGACTGATAAGTGCGTGTCCAACACCCGACATTATTGCAGAACTGTGCGATTTTAAACAAAATTATGCAAATGTATGATTTTAAACAAAGATTATGCAACTGTACAGTCAACTTCTGTGAAATAAACCTGTCTGCCTGAGAACGTATGGTTATGAATTGAAAAATAATTAAAATGATCACGCATTACAACCTAGGGGATCGATACACGTGCCCCAGCGCATTTACACAACTATGATGTCACTGGAAATGCCAGCATCCACGAGCAAACATTCGGTCATAGCAGGGAGCATCTTGATACACACATACAGAAATTCTCACGGGGCGCCTCTGTAGGCAATAGTGTTTGTGATAGTGGTGAGAGTTTTGGGGCTGATAGTTGTACGCACGACTTTTTACTGTTCTTTAGCAACGGTAAATTTTCAAACTATACATTTATAGACCACAATGCAGGACGCTACGATTCTTACTTTATTGTTAAGGAGCTGATTTTTGAAAACTAGTGGTAAATGTGATAGCCCGAGGTGCCGTGGTCTCGTGTGTGACGATACCCGATTTGTCTATATGGTTCTCACTAAATTACCACAGGCCGCGGGATTTTCAGTTTTCCACACTTTTTTAAATACCTGAGAAAACAAAGCTATGTAGTTCCCATACCCGATGTGAAATATTATGGTCTAGAGTACATGGCACAGGGTGCTTCTGGTATGACATGAGAGTCAGAAACATTTGTCATGTGCCAAAATAGGCCGGGACACGTCTCAACATGCCTCAATTTTTTGTTGAATGGTGATCAAAAACGAATATTATGGTCTAGAGTACATGGCACAGGGTGCTTCTGCTATGACATGATAGTCCGAAACACAGATATGTTAAAAAGTTTGTAGCCATTTTTGTTGAGTAGTGGTCAAAACCGTTGCATAGGTGTAGGCCTGTGCCAAAATAGGTCTTTCTGGTACGACATGGGAGTCAGAAACACAGCTATGCTAAAAAAGTTTGCACCCAATTTTTTGTTGAATACTGATCAAGATCGATTATTATGGGCTATGGTACATGGCACAGAGTGCTTCTGGTATGGCATGAGCGCCCGAAACACAGGTATGTTAAAAAGTTTGTACCTGATTTTTGTTGAACGGTACTCAATATCGCTGCATAGGAGTGGGTATGTACCAGTCGTACTATAATGAAAATGATGCAAATAAGGGTCTTTTTTTAGCTAAAAAGCACTAGCTGCAGCGGTGCTGGTACAGCATAAGTGTGCTGTGGGTGCATGAGTGGCGTGAAATGTTTAAAAATGATTCAGCGGATCAGCACCATCTATGAAATGTGGTATTTTCCAAGCACCAGCGATAATCTGTTTGCCCACTACATTAAACTACACTATAGGGATGCCTGTAGGGGTCCGTGTATTCGCTATAGAAACACAGGTATGCTAAAAAGTTAGCACCCAATTTTTTGTTGAATGCTGATCAAGATCGATTATTATGGGTATGGTACATGGCACAGAGTGCTTCTGGATGGCATGAGGCCGAAACACAGGTATGTTAAAAAGTTTGTACCTGATTTTTGTTGAACGGTACTCAATATCGCTGCATAGGAGGGGGTTGTACCATCGGACATAATGAAAATGATGCAAATAAGGGTCTTATTTTAGCTAAAATAGCACTAGCTGCAGCGTGCTGTACAGCATAAGTGTGCTGTGTGTGCATGAGTGGCGTGAAATGTTTAAAAATGATTCAGCGGATCAGCACCATCTATGAAATGTGGTATTTTCCAAGCACCAGCGATAATCTGTTTCCCCCTACATTAAACTACACTATAGGGATGCGCTGTAGGGGTCCGTGTATTCGCTATAGAAACACAGGTATGCTAAAAAGTTAGCACCCAATTTTTTGTTGAATGCTGATCAAAATCGAATATTATGAGTTAGAGTACATGGCACAGAGTGCTTCTGGCATGGTCTGAGGGTCCGAAACACGGGTATGTTAAAAATTTTGTACCCGATTTTTTGTTGAATGCTGGTCAAAATCGTTGCATAGTTGTGGTTCTGTGCCAAAATAGGCCGGGACACGTCTCAACATGCCTGTCTTTTATATCTGATGGGCTTAGCGTCTTTAAAAATAGGCCTGCGCTGCAAGAACGCTACGCATCCCAGGCTATACAGTTGGTCATGTGTGTAGCTCATAGCGGGAACGTTAACATTCAACATGCCTTGAGAGGGTTTGTGAAGCAACTCGCTCAATATTTTCTAGATGACTGTGCGCGTTGTTAACGGCCAGCACATAGTTTTTGAATTTCAGTATTGTTTTTTCCACGGCTGTCCCGTGACCAGGACTTGTCCAGGCATGCCCAGACATGCCCGGACTTGTCCAGGCATGTCTCACATGGACCCTATATGTCCGTTCACAATATGTCTATTAGTATTAAAACATAAAAACTCCTCTGTACACGATCCTTAAGCAAAATAAAAAAAAATAATGTAAAATAAATCTGTGAAGGAGCAAAATGTTGAAATATACGCTTAACTAATATTTGAAAAATATGGTGTCTCACATGGACCCTATATGTCAGTTCACGATATGTCTATCAGTATTAAAACATAAAAACTCCTCTGTACACGATCCTTAAGCAAAATAAAAAAAAATAATGTAAAATAAATCTGTGAAGGAGCAAAATGTTGAAATATACGCTTAACTAATATTTGAAAAATATGGTGTCTCACATGGACCCTATATGTCAGTTCACGATATGTCTATCAGTATTAAAACATAAAAACTCCTCTGTACACGATCTTTAAGCAAAATAAAAAAATAATGTAAAATAAATCTGTGAAGGAGCTAAAATGTTGAAATATACGCTTAACTAATATTTGAAAAATATGGTGTCTCACATGGACCCTATATGTCAGTTCACGATATGTCTATCAGTATTAAAACATAAAAACTCCTCTGTACATTATTGTGAAGGGGTTAAAAGAGGCTTCATGGTTGATATGATAAGCTGATCAGAATAGCTAGCATCATGAGAGCTGCTATGGTTGACAGTGGTAGCGAACGCATAACTAATATTTGATTGGCAAATATATGTAGGTTATTATTGTTTAGCCCCGGATTAGTCTATTATCGTTATAACATATAAGATATGGAGATGTGCACTATTATATATTGATTTGAATGTAGTTTATACCTGTCTGCATTTGGCTATTTTTCTGCATGCTGTATATCCCACTCTTTTGGATTTTTATTCATGATAATGTATATGTCTTTGAGCTGTAACTTCATGTCAACACTTTGGTTATTTTTTCTGCATGCTGTATATCCCACTCTTTTGGATTTTTATCCATGATAATGTATTTTAGACCTTAATAAAATTTGTATTTTATACTGCAAAAGCTTCCTTTTTCAATTTATTTCAATCTCGCCATGACTTTCCCCTTTACACACATTTACAGGTAAATAGAGACAAATGAATTCATGAATGCATGCGACCTTCTCTCATTGTACTTACAGGTCATGACACAATACAGGGCTATTTAGTATATGTGGTTTCTAACATGTCACAATAGCATCGACCTTCACTCATTCTATGGGCACTGCTATCAGAATACACATAAATGTGTTGGTTTTAAAAGATCCCACTGACTATACACAATGCAATACTATTTACTGTTTGCCTGAATTACCGTAGCATCGACCTTCACTCATGTCAACACTGTTGTACTACATTTCTATGTGCCAGTAAAGATGTATATCTATGTACCATGTTAGTTAGTAAATAGAAAAATATGCTCCTCTCAATACAACCCAAGCCTTAGATACACAGCTCCTAATAGCTTACCGATCTGTAACAAAAGTCTGTATTTCACTAAAACTCTTTCCAAGTACTGATATAAGTGTAGATACACTGCCAAGCTAAAATATATATACTGAATAAAACTATAAGATGAGCGTCGTAATTCCAAATGTGTTATAAGATGATACTTCAATAAAATCCTTATTACATAAAATATCAATAGAGACGAATAAATCACTTTGATTGAAATTCACAAATCCAGCAGACCAGATCTCAATACAACCCAAGCCTTAGATACACAGCTTAGTAATAGCTTACCGATCTGTAACAAAAGTACATTCTTCCCAGTCCTGATATAAGTGTAGATACACTGCCAAGCTAAAAATATATATACTGAATAAAACTATAAGTTGAGCGTCATAATTCCAAATTCCACCACAATAGTGTTTTACATGCATTTACTGGGTCCTTAAAAGTTTCTCACCACAAAAAAGATCAAGATTCACTCTTTAATTCACTAAAAATCATTATATACTAGTTATATACAGAAGTCTGTATTTAACTAGAACTCCTTATACATTTACTGGGTCCTTAAAAGCATCTACCCACAAAAAAGAATAAAATCAAGAATCGCTCTTTAATACAGTAAAACTCCACAGACTAATCAAAGTCACTGAATAAAATATCAATAGAGATGAATAAATCACTTTGATTGAAATTCACAAATCCAGCAGACCAGATTTCCCAGCCTGAGCAAAGTTCAGCCAGGGGGCGTGACGACCTGGATCAATCTGACAGGGAGACGGATTAAATGATAGGGGGCGTGTCGACCTGTCAGATTTGAGTTTGATGAGTAATACAGTTCCTATACTACTGAAGTGCACCAGGAGAGAGCAGTATACTTTATGCCTATTGTGCAGGATGGATCGAGAGAGGATTTTTTTTAAATAATGGAGTAATGATAGTGTTTGAAACAGGAGGGAAAAATGCCAGAGGAGAGGGAGAGAATAAAGATTGTAGTTAGGTGAGTAGTGAGGACTGGAGAGAGAGACTGGAGGAGATGTGAGGGAATGGGGTCGGTAGCGCATGTAGTCGGACGAGAAGAAGAGAGGAGCCTGGAGATTTTTTTTTCTGTGATGGGATCAAACATGGAGAGTGAGCCAAGGGAGATGCAGGGAGGGATATGAGTTACAGCACCTGGTGGCTGGGAGTGGATTTCCTGACAGATATTCTCTATTTTCCCTATAAAGTGGGAGGCCAGGTCAACAGCACAAATGTCTGTGATAGGGGCCTGTGTTTTTGGACTGAGGGGGGAGTGAAAGGTGTCAAAAAGATTTTTTGGGTTGTGATTCAGTGTAAAGTTGCAATGTGACATTTAATAATGGTAACAGAATAAGTCATGTTTTGATTGACTGACTAAGTTGAAAGGTTTTTAAAAGAAGGGGGCCCCATCCCCATTTGGAACTTCCATCTCCATTCTAGGTCAGAGATCTGCTGCAAAGATCATTATTGCCTTTACATGACTGGGCATATCCATGCAGTGCATGCATAGTACTGTCTGTTGATTTGAATAAGTACTATGTAATTCTTTAATTCTTTCTTTTAACCCTGAATTCTTAATATGATAAAATTAATGGGAAAAATGGAACTCTGCATAATAATAGCCTGATCGGTCAGGATAAAGACAAGATGATAAAATAATGACAATTATTAAGATCAATGATGCACATTTGTTAAAACTAAAAGTAAGTAATCAAAAGGTATAACAACAAATGAAAGACATAAATAAAAAAAAGAATTGCAAGTCTAGAGTAAAATTACTTAAAAGAGTAACTAAATGTTTGCAACTATTATAATATTTTGTGCAAGCAAATTATTGGAGTCTGGGTCCCAAGACTTCCACTGATAGCTTAAAAAAATCCAGAGGAGTGCACAGCTATCTATTGTATTTGTAATCTGTGTTGTGTGGGCACTAAAATCTATGCTTTCTTTTAATAGACTTTCATTTATTTCTCCATAAAGAGAAAAAAAACACAAAAACAATTTTTTTTAACAATTACAAGCTGCACATGTGGTATATCACTTCTATCTTTTAAGTATATCTTCTTTCAATATTTTACTATACTTAAGATATATTATTGTAATGGGAGAAATGGGCAGGAGCAGGGCAATGAGGGGAGGATTAGAAGGGTAAAGGAATGGGTATATCCAAACTTAGGATAAAAACAGGAGTAAATGCTGTATAGTTCATTTTGTGTAGCTATTTTTTCTATGATGTCCTCTATTTTTGGAGGGTCTTTCCTTTTCCAATGGGATGCAATTAAATGATTCTTATTGCTAGCAAGCAGCTGAATGGTACAATCCCCACCTCTGCTGGCTGTCCTTCCTGCAGCAATATATCATAATGATAACTAAATAATTCAACCTCTGAATTGTCCTCTCTGCATGTATGCACTCCATTCATTGCTAGCAAGCAGCTAAATGGTACAATCCCCACCTCTGCTGCCTGTCATTCCTGCTGCAATATATCATAATGGTAACCAAATAATTCAACCTCTGAATTGTCCTCTCTGCATGTATGCACTCCATTCATTGCTAGCAAGCAGCTGAATGGTACAATCCCCACCTCTGCTGGCTGTCCTTCCTGCTGCAATATATCATAATGGTAACAGTCCACACTTCTGCTTGCTGTCTGTCATCTGTTGCTTTACCACTTTGCTACATATTTTAATGTGCCTGCTAAATCCTTGGTATAAATAATTTGCTGCACTTTATTTTATACTTACTGCTTTATATCCACAACTGGGGCCTCTCTAGTTCTTATCAGGTGGAAGGTGCTAAAGCATATAGATGTAGCCAGGTCTAGGGCCTTTGATAATTTAACCACCCCCAGGTGTGCTGGCCCCAGCTGCCAAATTATCCCAAACCAGCTCCCACAATCCCTCTCTCCTGTCCCTGTAGTGTGGGCTATATATTTAGGAGTAGTCTAAGGGCGCACGCAGTGTGGGGCGCACGCAGTCATCCAATAAGCAAAGCATCACAGAAGATAAGCATCATGTGAATGGCAGATATCCATGGCAGTTAATCAGGGCAGAAATCAGGTAACCCACACTTTGCTTTCCCTTTTCACAATGTGCATTATTTCTCTCCTCCTGTGTTCCCTTGTCATCCACATTCACCGCCCCATCCCCCTCCATCACAACTCATATACATCAGCCCCTCTATACTTCCCTCTCCCATGTACAGTTCCCATGCACTCCTCACCTTCCTGAAAAACCTCAGTCCATCTTGCCCAAGCACATCGCATAAAAAACTACTTACAATTCCAAAAACTACTTGCTCTTTATCCTCCTACTCCTACTGATTGCAGGGGACATCTCCCTCAACCCTGGTCCACCATCCCCCAACCTCAACTCCCACCCTACCTCATATCGAAACCATAATAATCCTATTAATATTACTTGCACTCCCTCATCTCCTTCTTTTAATTGTGCCCTCTGGAATCCACGGTCTGTATGTAACAAGCTTCCTTTCCTGCACAACTACTTTCGGACCAACTCTCTTAATCTGTTGGCCCTCACAGAAACCTGGATTCAGGATTCTGACATGGTCTCCCCTGCTGCCATTTCCCATGGTAGCTTACAATTCTCCCATTCCCCGAGACCTACAAACAGACATGGTGTGAAGTCTGAATACTCTTGTCCCCACAATGCACTTTCCAGGTCATCCCCCCATTCAATCACTCTTGTTATGTTTCGGCAGCTGAGGAGGACAGGAACAACAGCAGGGCAGCCGAACACCTGAGATGTTGGTAACTGATGGGTTGCAGATTCCTAAACTAACGACACAACTAGAGGTAGCCTTGGAGCGTTCCTACGTTGATCCTAGATACCTCGTCACAGCCTGAGAGATAACTACACCTAAAGGCAGAAATATGAAAGCTATCTGCCCCGGAGCATATCCCCAAAGAAAATAGGAAGCCCCCAAACATATAATGGCGGTTAGACAAGATGAAAATACAAACATAGGCAGAAAATAGACTGAGCAAACGCTGGGGCCACAAGCTGACTAAATAGGATAGGACAGGAGAGATTACTTTCTGCAACCCAGAAAACCCTACAAAAATCCAACAATTCTGATTACAAAAATACTGAGATCACACGATCTCGCCACCCACTAAATCAGATCTCAGTGTGAACAAAAACCAAGCCGCAGCCGCTGAAAAAACAGGAAAAAGCAAATGAGCAAATAACAGTGGCTGCAGAAAAACTGTGAGGAGCTCAGGCTCCAGGAGGGGACCTGGCTGATCCCCACAAAAGTGCAGAAAACAATGCAAAAAGCAAGCACAAAAAAAAAAGCAAAAAATATCTTATCTGAAAGCAGGAGATGCAGGCAAGACTCCAGCAAACTTCCAAATGAACCAGGAACCACAATTGAGACAAGAACAATTTATCACCGGCAACCATCATGGGAGGGAACCTCCCTTATATCAGACCAGACCATGATTCCAGATTGCCACTCCTCGCTGAAAGCTTCAGTACTGTCTGTAACCACCAGAGGGAGCCTCTGCTCAGAAACCATCTCTAGCACATTCATAACAGTACCCCCCTTGAGGAGGGGTCACTGAACCCTCACTTGTGCAACCAGGCCGATCAGGATGAGCTCGGTGATAGGCACGGATCAGTCTCCTAGCATGGATGTCCGAAGCAAACACCCAAGAATTGTCCTCCTGACCATAACATCCTTTACATTCTCTGACAGCCCTTTCCGAAAAAGGGCTGCCAAAGCATCATCATTCCATTTGGTCAGGACTGCCCACTTTCGGAATTTCTGACAGTACAACTCAGCGTCTTCAAGACCCTGATTTAATGCCAACAAGGTTTTTTCAGCTTGATCAGTGACATTAGGTTCATCGAACAATAACCCAGAGCCAGAAAAAATGCATCAATATCATTCAAAACAGGATCCCCAGGTGTCAGGGAAAAAGCCCAATCCTGAGGATAGCCGCGCAGGAAAGAGATGACAATTTGAACCTGCTGTGCCGCGTTACCTGAAGACTTAGGCTTTAAGGCAAAAAACAACTTACAGTTGTTTTTGAAATTCAGAAATTTACCCGATCCCCCAAAAACAAATCTGGCATGGGAATCCTAGGTTCCACAACCGGCAACCCAGCAAGATAGGTAGCAATACTCCAACCTCAGTAGCAAGCTGATCCACACGGCCAGACAACTGTGCAAACTCCATTGAGAGAAAAAAAATCCTCCTCAGCACCCAGAGAAAAAGAGGGAAAAAATGCAACAGACAGAAAAAAAAAATCTCTGACAACTCTGACAACTTTTTTCTTTCCACACTATTTTTCCCTTCTGTGAGTACCATATAATTTTCAGTTATGGCCTGTGATACTGTTATTTTTCGGTAGCTGAGGAGGACAGGAACAGCAGGGCAGCCGAACACCTGAGATGTTGGTAACTGATGGGTTGCAGATTCCTAAACTAACGACACAACTAGAGGTAGCCTTGGAGCGTTCCTACGTTGATCCTAGACGCCTCGTCACAGCCTGAGAGATAACTACACCTAAAGGCAGAAAGATGAAAGCTATCTGCCCCGGAGCATATCCCCAAAGAAAATAGGAAGCCCCCAAACATATAATGGCGGTTAGACAAGATGAAAATACAAACATAGGCAGAAAATAGACTGAGCAAACGCTGGGGCCACAAGCTGACTAAATAGGATAGGACAGGAGAGATTACTTTCTGCAACCCAGAAAACCCTACAAAAATCCAACAATTCTGATTACAAAATACTGAGATCACACGATCTCGCCACCCACTAAATCAGATCTCAGTGTGAACAAAAACCAAGCCGCAGCCGCTGAAAAAACAGGAAAAAGCAAATGAGCAAATAACAGTGGCTGCAGAAAAACTGTGAGGAGCTCAGGCCCTAGGAGGGGACCTGGCTGACCTCCACAAAAGTGCAGAAAACAATGCAAAAAGCAAGCACAAAAAGAAAAGCAAAAAATATCTTCTCTGAAAGCAGGAGATGCAGGCAAGACTCCAGCAAACTTCCAAATGAACCAGGAACCACAATTGAGACAAGAACAATTGATCACCGGCAACCATCATGGGAGGGAACCTCCCTTATATCAGACCAGTCCGTGATTCCAGATTGCCACTCCTCGCTGAAAGGTTCAGTACTGTCTGTAACCACCAGAGGGAGCCTCTGCTCAGAAACCATCTCTAGCACATTCATAACACACTCTCATTTCCTTCTTTTGAGGTCCACACCATCAGGCTCTTCGTCCCCTCTCCCTCAAAGTAGCGGTCATATACTGGCCCCCAGGCTCACCCACCCACTTCCTTGACCACTTCTCAGCCTGGCTGCCGCACTTCATGTCCTCAGAACTACCAACCCTTATCCTGGGAGACTTCAACATCCCCATTAACAGCCCCACTTCCACATCTGCATCCCAGCTTCTAACACTAACCACTTCTCTAGGCCTCTCACAGCTTTCAACACCCTTGACCTGATCTTTGTCCGGCTCTGCTCAATCTCCCACCTAAATAACTCACCGCTTCGACTCTCTGACCACAAAATTGTTTCATTCACGCTCACAAATCCTCGACCACCCAAGCGCACTCCTACCTACCACACATTCAGAAATCTACAAACCATTAACTCTCAGACACTTTCAGACTCCCTACACTCAGCACTGTCCACAATCTCCTCTTTTTCCTGTCCTGATCTGGCTGTTCATCACTACAATGACACTCTTAGAAGCACCCTTGACCAAGTAGTGTCGCTCACCCTCAGAACTTCCAAACACACAGTAAAACAGCCCAGGCTCACATCGCAAACTCATCTTTTCCAGCGATACTCTAGGAGTGCTGAAAGCTTATGGAGAAAAACCCACACACCAGAAGACTTCATCCACTTCAAATTTATGTTAAGAACTTATAACGCTGCCCTTCACCTCACCAAACAGACCTACTTCACCACCCTGATCTCACTAGCCGACAACCCCAAGAACTTTTTTGACACCTTTCACTCCCACCTCAGGCCAAAAGCACAAGCCCCTATAACGGACATCTGTGCTGATGACCTGGCCTCCCACTGTATAGAAAAAATAGATAATATCCGTCAGGAATTTTGCTCCCAACCACCAAGTGCTGTGACTCCCATCCCTCCCTGCATTTCCCCTGGCTCACTTTCCACATTTGATCCCATCACAGAAGAAGAAGTCTCCAGACTCCTCTTCTCCTCCCGTCTGACTACATGCACTACCGACCCCATGCCCTCACATCTCCTCCAATCTCTTTCTCCAGTTGTCACAACTCACCTAACTACAATCTTTAATCTCTCACTCTCCGCTGGCATTTTACCATCCTCCTTCAAACACTCCAACATTACTCCATTACTAAAGAAACTCGCTCTCGACCCTTCCTGCACAAACAATTACAGACCAGTCTCCAATCTCCCCTTCATTTCTAAACTCTTGGAGCGCCTAGTCTACTCCCACCTTACCCGTTACCTCTCCACTCACTCCCTCCTAGACCCTTCACAGTCCGGCTTCCGCCCCCTACATTCGAATGAAACTGCACTCATCAAAGTGACCAATGACCTTCTGACAGCAAAACGTAACGGTGACCACTCTCTGCTCATTCTTCTCGACCTTTCTGCAGCTTTTGACACTGTTGATCACCGTCTCCTACTCTCTAGGCTCCAGTCACTAGGCATTAAGGACACTGCTCTCTCCTGGTTCTCTTCCTATCTTTCTGACCGCTCCTTCAGTGTTTTGTTCTCTGGCACCACATCATCTCCTCTTCCTCTCGCTGTCGGGGTACCTCAGGGCTCCGTCCTTGGCCCCCTTCTCTTCTCTCTCTACACGGCCACAATTGGACAGACCATCAACAGATTTAGCTTTCAGTACCATCTTTATGCTGATGACACACAACTATACACGTCATCCCCGACCTTACCCCCGCTGTACTACAGAACGCCACTGACTGTCTGTCCGCAGTCTCCAACATCATGTCTGCTCTCTATCTGAAACTCAGCCTCTCCAAAACTGAACTTCTTCTGCTCCTGCCATCTACTACCCTCCCTTAATCTGACATTTCCCTCTCAGTGAGTGGCACCATAATAACACCCCGGCCGCAGGCTCGCTGTTTGGGTGTTATGTTTGACACCAATCTCTCCTTCACCTCCCATATACAATCTCTTGCCCACTCCTGCCGTCTACACCTAAAGAACATCTCTAAAATCTGCCCTTTTCTCACCATGGAAACAACAAAAACCCTCACTGTCGCCCTGATCCACTCCCGCCTGGACTACTGCAACGCTCTATTACTTGGCCTCCCCACTACTCGACTATCCCCTCTCCAGTCCATCCTTAATGCAGCAGTCAGGGTCATCCACCTGGCTAATCGGTACTCGGACGCGTCCGCTCTTCGCCAGTCCTTACATTGGCTGCCCATTCATTATAGGATTAAATTCAAAGTACTTGTTCTCACCTACAAAGCTCTCCACAGTGCAGCACCCCCCTACATCTCCTCCCTCATTTCCATCTATCGGCCTAACCGACTGCTGCGCTCTGCAAACGACTTTCGACTAACCTCTGCACTAATCCGTACCTCCCACTCCCAACTCCAAGACTTCTCCTGCGCTGCGCCAATCCTCTGGAATGCTCTACCCAAGAAATTAGGACCATCCACAATTTGCATAGTTTCAGGCACTCCCTCAAAAACACATTTGTTCAGAGCGGTCTACCACGTTCACTAATCAAAGTCATTCTAGGTGTAAGCGTGTGTGTAGCCCATTCACTATCTCCATCCATCCCTCCCTCAAGATGGCTGGACCATCATTGTAAATACACCATTGTATATACACACCTGTACTTTGTTTTCCCCCACCTCATTGTAGATTGTAAGCTCTCATGAGCAGGGTCGTCTTATTTTGCTTTAATTATTGTATTGTTAACGTTGTTACTTATGACTTGTGTTTTGAAACTGTTAAAATGAAAAGTGCTGCGGAATATGTTGGCGCTATATAAATAAAGATTATTATTATTATTATTATTATTACCATTATTATATATGCGACTATATAGATATTTTCTTTTGGTATATCATTTATCCCTATTGCTAGAATTGCTAACTGTGGAGAGAGTCTAAGGCCTCTTTCATACATCAGGTATTTGCCATCAGTCACAATTCGTTGGCTCGATGGATCGATGGAGCCATCGCAGATTGTGAAAAACTTATGCGACGGATCCGTTTTTTTCGACGGATTCGACTAGCGGAGTCCTTCTGGTGGAGATGTGAATTGTGTCCATGTAGTGAGTCATAAATCCAGGTGTTAAATTGAGTCCTAGTGTCAAAGTATTGAACATCCTTATAAGTTTGAATTCCCAAATTTTTCTCTCTTTATGACTCACTACATGGACACAATTTACCACCTCCACCAGATGACTAAGAACATCATTCCCACTGCCTCTCCATTTGTAGGAAAATGTTAAATTGATTTCCTTGGCTTATCTTTAGGAGGCATCACACCTCCCACCTCATGAACAAATATCCTACTGTACTATCCCTTAAATGTTGTGCCTTTTTCTTATTAATCTATTTGTAATTTAGCCTGATGAAGGAGCCCCTGTGCTCTGAAAGCTTGCAAACATTATTTTCTGGTTAGCCAATAAAGGTATCACTCAGAGAATACTTTTGTCATCATTGGGCAGAAAAGTATTCACATTGATTCATCACTTTTTAAATTTGATCAGCAACTAAATAAAATTGAATTAAAGTTACATAAATGAAACATCCATTTTTTTATTATAATTTATGTCAGAATCTGTCAAAATTTCAACAGAATTGAGTGGAGTTTAGCTGGAATGCGCAGAAAGCTGGCTAACAAATCAATGATGAAAAACTGTAAATTCCAATGCATGAATCAGATAATCAAATAGTTTTCACAATGTGTAGTACAGGGCCATACAATGTATAGAAGCATAGAGAGTATATTATATTGATTGATGCTACACTCAGGGCCGGCGTCAGCACCCGGCACACCCGGGCAAGTGCCGGGGCCCTGAGCAGGTGGGGGGGCCCACTCGCCGTCTGGCACCCCCACGCCTGTTAGCGGAGGAGAGCGGTGTCAGCGCCACCACTGGGCCCCCCCCGCTTGCTCAGGGCCCCGGCAGCAGCTGGCACAATACTTACCTCTCCCGTGCCTCCGCTGCCGCAGCTCCGGGCTCCAGGGGGCCCCCCCGCTTGCTCAGGGCCCCGGCAGCAGCTGGCACAATACTTACCTCTCCCGTGCCTCCGCTGCCGCAGCTCCGGGCTCCGGGCTCCAGGGGCGCCGGGCGGCGCTTCCTCTCACAGCAGCGCCGCTGAATGACGTCATCATTCAGCGGCCGGCTGTGGTAGAGAGCGCGGATGCTGGACAGGTGAGACGTGTGTGTGTCTCTGTGTGTGTCTGTGTGTATGTGTGTGTGTGTGTGTATGTGTGTGTGTGTATGTATGTATGTGAGAGAGTGCTTGTGTGCTGTGGTGCTGACTGTGTGATGATGGGCAGGCATTGCTGATAATGGGGAGGAGATGATGATAATGGGCAAGCATTGCTGATAATGGGGAGGCATTGATGATGGGGAGAAAATGATGATGGGCAGGCATTGATGATGATGGGCAGGCATTGCTGATAATGGGGAGGCATTGATGATGATGGGGAGAAGATGATGATAATGGGCAGGCATTGATGATGGGGAGAAGATGATGATGGGCAGGCATTGATGATGATGGGGAGGCGATAATGATGATGGGGAGGAGATGATGATGATGGGCAGGCATTGATGATAATGGGGAGGCCATGATGATGATGGGGAGGCCATGATGATAATGGGCAGGCATTGATGATGGGGAGGAGATGATGATGATGGGCAGGCATTGATGATGATGGGGAGGAGATGATGATGATGGGCAGGCATTGATGATAATGGGGAGGCCATGATGATGATGGGGAGGCAATGATGATGATAAGGAGGCAGTCATGATGATGGGGAGGCAATCATGATGATAATGGGGAGTCTTTCCACAGCGCCCTTTCCTGAGCCGTAACAGTGCAGAACGCAGTACAGCGCAGAGGAGAGCTCCATATTTTGTATGGAGCATTATATGGGGACCAGTATCCTGTATGGAGCATTATATGGGGACCAGTATCCTGTATGGAGCATTATATTGGGTCCAGTATTCTGTATGGAGCATTATTTTGGGTCCAGTATTCTGTATGGAGCATTATATGGGGGGTGACATCCTGCATGGGGTATTATATGGGTGATGAGGGGGAGACTGTGGTGCCCATAATATTGTATGGAGGACTGTACTGTCCAGTCTGTTCTGTGCGCTGTGAGGATTTGGCGGTTTTTGAGCTATTGTACAATTTACAATAGATATCACTCATGTAATGGAAGAAGTGAAGTATTTGGCATTGTACTGTACCCATATTTCTCTGCTGTATCTGTGCATCATGAATCGTGGTCTGTGTTAAAGGGGTCCACTGAGGCTCTTTCGCCCGGGGCCCATAAAAACCTGGAGCCGGCCCTGGCTACACTGAATATCTGTGATAGGGACAAAGAGGAGCGGAACGCAGCATAGCAAAGTGAGACAGATGACTAATGTAAAATCATGCATGGGAAACTTGCTTACTGACTCTCAGGTGCATAGACAATATCACCTTACATGTATGACCAGTAATACAGGGTGGCCACTTGTGGGGAATAGAAAGTCAAATCTATTCATTACCGACAAGCAGCAATAGAACTACAGGAGGATGGATTCATAGTCAAATGAGCGTAAAGAAATCTTGGCGGGGCATCATTATTGGGCAATATTTTCCAAAAAACAGGTCACACTTTAATATGGATTGTATTAGTGCAAAGTTATACATTTGTATTGACACTATTATAACACCACATTTTGAATTTGGATGTCCCTTTAATTGGGTTGTCCATTACTTAATTTGAATACAAGTAATTGATCCCAATTGGTTTAAAAATAAGAAATAATTAATACTCATCTGCCAAACCTTGGTTGTGTTACCCTGTTTCGTCATCAGTCTATTTCCTTCTAGTGGGATGACTATGTGACTACTGGAGCCAATCAGCAGTCACAGTAGTGATCAAGACTTCACCATTGCCATCAATGATTGACTGCCGTAGAGTCACATATCTGTGCATACAGAACAAGTTGTACAGAGACTAAAACTATCGCCCAGCTGACAACAGTCTAAAGAGAAAAATTAAAATGAAATGCAAAAATATTTATTGTCCAAAATGCAAAAATATTTATTGTCCAATGTTAACAATGCAAAGGTATGACATAGCTATAAGTTACAAGATACTTGGGATTGATTAGATACCTTACACTAACCAACAAGAATGTAATATCAAATCAGTGACATTGTGTTGAATGGAAACTATTTCCATAATGTTTCTAATAATCTGAGCAATGAAGAACAAGGAGATTTGTTATCTCTCAGCACCTTTAGAATTTGTTAGCAAAATTTACATTTGTCAACAAAAGTTGATGCTAATGAGAGATTACTAATGTCCTTCACATTTCACAAGCGCACAAACATTATGCATTAAGACTTGTACAATACAGCTTAAAGGTACTGTCACACTTAGCGATCTCGTTAGCGATCTCGATAACGACGCAAGCTAATGAGATCGTTGGTGTCTCTTTTAGGTCGCTAGTAGCTGCCAAACAGGAGATCTCATAAACGACTCATCAGCGGTCAGCGATCTCTTTAACGACGTTAGGATCTGTCATTAGCATGTACTGAGCGCTTCTGATTCATAGGAATTTCCAGCATCGCTCCTGCTCTCTGCGTCCTGCTAGCCTGCTTTGCAACTTCTGTGATCCTCTCTGTGACGCAAAAGAGAACTTACAGATATTGCGATCCACTCCGTGACGCTAAACACCATATGTGTCACAAACGAGGTCGCTCGTCGTTCGCAAAAGGTGCCAAACACAGCGATATAGGCTCACCAGCAGGACGCCAACGATCAAAAACCGGTCCAGAACGCTAGTGAACGATCAGCGACATCACTGCAGGGGCCACATCGTTGCTACATGCCACACACAACGAGGTCGCTAACGAGATCGCTAAATAGTGACGTTTTAGTGATCTCGTTAGCGATCTCGTTTGCAATCTCGCTTAGTGTGGCATACCCTTAACTCTAACACTACAGAGTAGAAACTGTTTAAGAAAATAGTGAACATAGAATGAATTCCCTTGAAAAAATAAAATATAGAAGTCTATAGAATAAAATTACACATTTATATTTTGAAGTTCTTTTTTTCCCTTTTTAATAAGAATGGAGTTAATTTTTTGAGTACAATTAAACTGGTAAGATAAATTTTGAGAATCAGATGACAAGATGACACTTTGAAAGAATTAAAACTAAGTAAAGACTGGGTAAAGACTGTGATTGCCATCAATGATGTAAATCACCCCATGCCAATGTCAATGGGTGGAAGTGAAATGCATAATCACTCTCACATGATTGTATAGACTAATCACAGGCCTCAGTAAAAGAAGGAAGCACTTGGCTCCTTGAGGACCAGAAAGGATGATTCTTTGTAGCAGTGTAAGAAAAGGTGAGAGGTGGTTCTAGTAAATGATTATATAAGGTCTATTGTTTTTGTAACCACTTATCCTTTCCTTAAAATAAGATAGCCTAGTGGTTTTCAGCTAGTTGGCATTTTTATGTATTCTCAAGAATCAAGGATTAACCCCTTTACCCCCAAGGGTGCTTTGCATGTTAATGACCGGGCCAATTTTTACAATTCTGACCACTGTCTCTATATGAGGTCATAACTCTGGAACGCTTCCATGGATCCTAGTGATTCTGACTCAGTTTTCTCATGACATATTGTACTTCATGATAGTCAAAAAATTTATTTGATATTACCTGCGTTTATTTGTGAAAAAATGGGAACTTGGCGAAAATTTTGAAAATTTTGCAATTTTCCAACTTTGAATCTTCATGCCCTTAAATCACAGAGATATGTGTTAGGGTTCGAGTTCCTGCTGCTGCACAAGGGGAGTCTCGAACCAGTCCCGCTGCGGTCCCCCATCCATCTCCGGCCGCAGTGGAGCCTGCTCAGCAAAGACGTCGGTCCCAGCGTCTCACCCGGTCTAATACTGTGCAGAGACTTGCTGCTGCCTCTCCAGGTTCTGCTATTGTAGCCAGTACTGGTCAGCGGCAAGCAGACGTCTTTAGGACTAAGTCCTGCGTTTCCCCATTTGAGCATGCCCAGGGTAAGATTTCTCATTGGAGATCAGGGGTCACATGCTCAGGTACTGCAGCAGCTCCCATTGGTCCGCCAGTAAGCTCCTGAAACTACATGTGTTCTGGATCAGTTTCTCATTGGTCCTTTTCTGGCAGGTCCTGTAGTTGCTACTATAAAAGGGTTGCATGGCCTTGCGGCCATGCGCTAGTATCAATTGCATTATGTGCTTTGCACCAGTGTGATCATGCACGCATGTGGTTAGGGCTCGGCTGAAATAAGCCCCTAGAATATCGGCACCTCCGGTGAGGAGATTTGTATGCACATGTTCAGGGCTTGGCTGAAATAATCCCCTAGAATACTGGCTTCTCCGGTGAGGAGATTGTTTGTTTGTGTTGCTGACTGCATGACCACGGACTGCTATCCGCATAGCAGTTATCTGTGTAGCCCTGTGGTGTTAACAGGACACAGTCGCTATCTCTGCGGCTTTACCGCAGCGACTCTGTGGTGTAGCAGAGTTCGCTTATACAGCCATATAGTGCCACAGCATCTATGATTGCGACTCTGTGAAGTAACAGAGTTCGCCTTTACCGCCCTCTCACTAGCAGCAGGCTCTGCCTGTACGGTGGACCCCGGGTTGCGAACGCACCCATTATTTATATTTATTTGGTGCGTTCCGCGAACCCTAACAATATGTCACAGAAAATACTTAACAAGTAACATTTACCACATGTTTACTTTACATCGGCACAATTTTGGAACCAACATTTTTTTTATTAGGTAGTTATAGGGGTTAAAAGTTGACCAGCGATTTCTCATTTTTACAACATCATTTTTTAGGGACCACATCACATTTGAAGTCACTATGAAGGGTCTATATGATAGAAAATGCCCAAAAGTGACACCATTCTAAAAACTGCACCCCTGAATGTGCTCAAAACCACATTCAAGAACTTTATTAACCCTTCAGGTGCTTCACAGGAATTTTTGAAATGTTTAAAAAAACTGAACATTTAACTTTTATTCACAAAAAATTTACTTCAGATCCAATTTGTTTTATTTTCCAAAGGGTAACAGGAGAAATTGGACCCCAAAAGTTGTTGTTAACTTTTGGATGTTGTGTACTCGGGATTTGTCCTGAGTACACTGATACCCCATATGTGGGTGTAAACCACTGTTTGGGCGCATGGCAGACCTCGGAAGGGAATGAGCACCGTTTGACTTATTCAATGCAGAATTGGCTGGAATTGAGATCGGACGCCATGTCGCGTTTGGAGAGCCCCTGATGTGCTTAAACAGTGGAAACCCATCACAAGTGACACCATTTTGGAAAGTAGACCCACTAAGGAACTTATCCGGATGTGTGGTGAGCACTTTGAGCCCACAAGTGCTTCACAGAAGTTTATAACATAGAGCGATAAAAATAAAAATTCATATTTTTTTCACATGATGTACAATAATAAATTATATTGTGGTACCGTGGTAGCCTGAAAAATCGATGTGAATACTTTTCCGTCCAATGATGACAAAAGTATTCTCAGAGTGAATCACTCTGAGAATACTTTTGTCATCATTGGACGGAAAAGTATTCACATCGATATTTTTTTCACAATAATTATAATTTCGCCCACAATTTATCATTTCCCAAGGGGTAACAGGAGAAATTGGGCACCAAAAGCTGTTGTGAAATTTGCACTGAGTATGATGATACCCTATCTGTGGGGATAAACCACTCTTTGATCGCATGGCAGAGCTCGGAAGGGAAGGAGCACTGTTTGACTTTTTCAATGCTGAATTGGCTGGAATTGAGATCAGATGCCATGTCGCGTTTGGGAGCCTAAAGAGATGAAACCCCCAATTCTAACTCCAATCCTAACCCTAGCACACCCTAATCCTAATCCCAACCCTAACCATAATCCTAACCCTAACACACCCCTAACTCTAATCCCAACCATAACCCTAATACCAGCCCTAAACCTAATCTCAACCCTAACCTTAATCCCAACCCTAACCCCAACTCTAGCCCCAACCTTAACCCTAACTTTAGCCCTAACCCTAACTTTAGCTACAATCCTAACCCTAACTTTAGCCCCAACCGTAACCCTAACACTAACCTTAACCTTAATGGAAAAATAGAAATAAATGCATTTTTTATTTCATTATTTTTCCCTAACTAAGGGGGATATAAAGGGAAGTTTGATTTACTATTTATAGCGGGTTTTTATGTTTGGCTTCGGTCACACACTAAAAGACGCTTTTATTGCAAAAAATAGTTTTTGCATCACCACATTTTGGGATCTATAATTTTTCCATATTTTGGCCCACAGAGTCATGTGAGGCATTGTTTTTTACAGGACGAGTTGACGTTTTTATTGGCATCATTTTCGGGCACACAACATTTTTTGTTCACTTTCTATTCTGATTTTTTGTAGACTGAATGAGAAAAAAACCATCAGTTCATGAATTTCTTTTGGGGGGGTGTTTACACCGTTCCGCTTGTGGTAAAATTTATATGGTATTTATTCTTCGGGTCAGTACGATTCCATTGATACCTCGTTTATATCATTTTTTTATGTTTTGGCGCGTTTATATAATAAAAACTATTTTATAGAAAAAATAATTGCTTTTGCATCACTTTATACTGACAGCTATAACTTTTTTACTTTTTTACTGATGATGCTGTGTGGTGGCTTTTTTTGAGGGACAAGAAGACCCTTTCAGCGGTAGCATGATTATCTATAACTGTCTTTCTGATCGCGTGTTATTCCTCTTTTTGTTCGGCGGTATGATGATAAAGTATTGTTTTTTGCCTTGTTTTTTTATGGTGTTCACTAAAGGGGTTAACTAGTAGGACAGTTTTATAGGTCAGGTCCTTATGGATGCGGCGATACTAAATATGCGTACTTTTTATTGTTTAGACTTTTTATTCAAACATTTATCTAGTGATAAAATAAATTTTGATTTTTTTTTTATTATTTTTTATTTCTTTTAAATATTTTTACAATTATTTAAAAAAATATTTTTTTTACTTAATTCTATATTTTACACTTTGTTTCACTATGGGACAATCATTTTGTGCAGGCTGATCGCTTCTACAGCATGTAGATGAAGCAGCATCTGCATGCTACTGAAGCTATCAGCGCTGCACTCCATGCACTCTGACCTGAGCAATTTCCTGACATGCACTGCACATGACAGGAAGTTTCTCAGCTCTAAAGACCTGGCCTCCATGGTCTCCGATCCAAAGTCAGAGGGGACGTCAGCCCCTGTGCCGACTCCAGAATGCAAATCCATGCAAACATGCAAATTTGAATTTTGTCAGATCCTCTCATCTCTAATCATTTCTTCAGATGGACCCTGGGAGCCTTTCCAACACTTATAGAAATATTCCTATCCAATTATGTAAGAAAAGGCTGCTCACTGTTACAGGGATAGCATAACAGAGAGGGGCCAGAAGACCACGGTGTCAGGTTTCATGAACTACTGCACTAGTTAGAAGTGCTTCAACATTAAACAGTGCATTTTACCTTCTAGTAGTGCATGGGTTAAACTGTTCATTTTAGTTCCTGTAGCTTTCCTACTTGGATAGTCTCAGTTGTTCAATGTTGGTAACTCCCCTCTGCTGTATGTGCTCACTTCTGGCACTTAGAGATTGCCGGTGTTAGTTCTTGCTGCCTGGTTCTGGAATTGGAGGTGTAGTTCATGATTGGAGTTGGCATTTGGAGTGTTGGTCAAGAGATTGTTGCTTGGAGTTTGCTTGCGTGTACATCCTCATCCTCTCCTATTTAGTTTCTCCTTTCTTTAACACCCCTGTGTCCCACTCTGTTGCTTGGTGAGTGTATTTTGTATGGTTGGTATTTTCATTTACCCCTTTCAGTCTTGCCTGTTTGTTTGGTTAGTGTGCTTCCCACTACCCTGGTTGGGATAGATAAGGGCTCATATAGGAGCATATCAAGGCACGTGAACCCAGCATCTCCACCTTCAGAAGTAATCCTGGGGCCAGGGACAGACTAGGGCACCCCTAGTTCTAGGGACCTTGTTAGCACCCATAGTCTCATAGTTACTGTGTGACACTAACGCTGCTATTTTTATATAATACTAAGATTCCAGGAGTGCTGAGATAAGTAGAGGTTGCTCACACTGCTGTCCACTCTGTCTTTCTTATGTCATACTGGAGATACCAGGTATGTAGAGGTACATTCAAGCTGCTCACACTGCTGTCCACCCTATGTTTTGATCCAATAATGGAGATATTATGGGTGCTGGAGTAAGAAGAGGCTGCTGTCTACAGTGTCTATCTGATCTAAAACTGGAAATACCAGAGGTGATGAGGTAAGAAGAAGCCACTGACTCTGCTTTTCACCCACTCCTTCTGATCTAATAATGGAGATACCAGAGGTGCTGAAGTAAGAATCGGATGCTCACACTGCTGTCCACCCTGTCTTTATGATATAATAGTGGAGACACCAGGTGTGCTGAGGCTTGAAGAAGCCGCTCACAATGCTGTCCACTATGTCTTTCTGATCTAACAATGGAGGTATCAGAGGTGCTAGAGTAAGAAGAGGCTTCTTACAGTACTGCCAAAACTCTTTCTGAATCCTGAGTGACTGTGACATGGAGATAGCATGACAGTATGTGGTTTAGGTTATCTCTAGGTCACAGTAGCGGAGCTTCCTACTGCGCATGCTCGCAGGTATCTGCCCTATCAACATTCTAATGCAGGTTTCTGTCTTTTTAATACTTTATATTGATTATCTCATAAAACAAAAAGAATGCTATTTTATAATTAAAAATATTTATGAATTTATAAAAAAAAAATTCATTCTTTATATGTTTTTATTTCCAAAAGCATCCCTTATATCACTTACCAGGCCTACCTTAACAAAGAAGAGGTAAGAAGTATGACTGAAAATTTAACACCATTTTCACCATTTTACAACATTTAAATGCTAAATTGTTGCTTTTCTTTCATAGAAAATAATGGAATGGATTGATTAAGGCAAGTTGTGCATGCCAGTCTTAATGAATGGGCTCAGTGGAGTACAATGTGTCTACTTCATTAAGAGTTGCACTCCACTTGATGAATTAGGTGCAGCTTTTAACTGGATTGCGCCTCCAACAGAAATATGCTTCAGTCACAGACTGGAGATCATTTCTGGAGTTAGTTATGACCATCCCACTCATGCTGTACTAGTATTGCTTATCTGGCCAGGACTTGTGTAGAAAAGCCAGAATGAACAATATTTTTGTGCAACTGCTGAGTAAATATTGTGATATGATAAGGTGTTTTACTCCACAATTCTCCAGAATCTGCCCCAATGTATCAACTAGAAGTAATCATGATAAATAATAAGAAATAATTTAACTTTGTACATTCAGAATCTGTAGTTTTATCTATGCGATTTTGGAATTGAATTATACCAAAATCAGTCATGCTAAATGAAAATATGAGTTTGCTCTCCTTGGCTCAGTAACAATGTACTCCCTTGCCTAATATTCATGTACCATGTTACCACTCTGTAATATGGCCATATTTATGGATAGACTTTGTAATCCTCTTTTCTGGCTTAGGTTAATTTCAATAAAATATTAAATCCATTTTCTAATCTAAATGAGTTCATTAGGGAAACATGGCAATGAAAGAACCGCAATCCCCCAAGACTCCGGCTTCATTACATTTAAGCATTGTGCTTTAGCGGGGTAGTACATTTTTATATGGGTTTATCTTTTCTATTTCAAATGCATCTCTCCTAATTCTACAGTTTCTTTACATGCAAGGCATGAATATGTTAAGCAGTCTACAGTCTGTGTGATCCCCAGGTAGGTTTTTGCTAGCATTGCAGAACTAAACTTGTCATCAGTATCATCAGTCTGGAACTGCTACAGAAATTAAAACTAATTTTTATGAAAAAAGGCAGAAAACATACAATTATATAATTGATGTAAAAAAAACCTAAGGGCCCAATTTATTAAGACTGATGTTATACATTTTAGGCTACTTTCACACTTCAGGCTTTTTGTATCAGGCGCGATCCGGCGTGTTTTTAAAAAAACGCATCCAGTACCGGATGCGTTTTTTTACCATTGACTTACATTAGCGCCGGATCGAGCCTGATGTCACTACGTTGCATCCGTTTTTGGCCGGATCCGTCGGAAATGTACATTCCGGCGGCCGGACAAGACGCTGGCTGCAACGTTTTGTTTTTTTTTTCCGGAGCCGCCTGATAGTGCCTGAATCGGCACTTCAGGCGGCCGGAAACAATGCAAATCTATGGAGCCGGACCAGTGTTTTGACAAATCCGTCAAAAAACTGAGCCGGAATCCAAGGTCTCTCTCTCTCTCTCTCTCTCTCTCTCCATTGATAACTGCATTTTCAACATGGAAATTTTATATTTCCGGGTTGAAAAGGTCAGGACGGATCCGGCAAAAAACCTGATCAGTTGCATCAGTTTTTTAAAATCAGCGCCGCATCCGTCCTGTCAGTCATAGGACGGATTATGCCTGACACAAAAAGCCTGAAGTGTGAAAGTAGCCTAAATCTCAATGAAGAGGTATGGCAAAGTAACAAGTACATGTACTTTATAAACAATACTTAGTGTATCTAGTGCATTTTACAAGTTGTGCGAAACACTGTGCCCCTCCCCAGAAATCGTACTCCTCTTTGAGACTGGAGTAAGTAACAATATACAAGGAAAGTAAGGAGCTGAGTAGGAGCAACAAATGTGCATATGATGTATAAAATGTCTGCTGGAAAATGCAAGATGTCTCGCAAACAAAATGAATGAACACAGAACACAGAATACGATGTAATGGGCATTACAGAAACCTGGCTGGATGAACGTCCAACAAAAGTAGACGATTTACAATCCATTTAGAAAGTACAGGAAAGACAAAAAAGGTGGAGGAGTGGGTATTTTCATAAAATACAGCTTAAAACATGTGCTCAATGATGACTTTGGGGCAAGCTGTGACAATGTAGAGTCAGAATGGGTAAATGTACATGGGATGGCAAAAAAGGAAAGCTGATAATTTGAGTTTGCTACAAGCCTTATAATATAGCTGTACATGCAGAGGATAAAATGCTGCAACAAATTAAAAAGGCAGCAAATAATAATATCGTCCTTCTTATGGAGGATTTTATCTACAGTGGTGGAAATAAATATTTGATCCCTTGTAGATTTTGTAAAATTGCTCACTGACAAAGACATGAACTGTCTATAATTTTAAGGGTATGTTAATTTTAACATTGAGAGATAGAATATCAAAAATAAAATCCAGAAAATCACATTGTTTAAATTATATAAATTTATTTGCATTTTGCAGTGGGAAATAAGTATTTGATCCCCTACCAACCATTAAGAGTTCTGGCTCCTACAGACCAGTTAGACGCTCCTAATCAACTCGTTACCTGCATTAAAGACAGCTGTCTTACATAGTCACTTTTATAATAGACTCCTGTCCACAGACTCAATTTATCAGTCAGACTCTAACCTCTACAACAATGATCTGTCTGTTCTAGTGATCTTTCATCAAGGCAAAAAGTTCACCACTTGATATAACTAGTTTAACACAAAAAGTACACCAACGCCTGAGCAATTAAACATTGCCAAATACACTGGACTAGATGGCATTCATCCACGGATACTGAGGGAATTCAGCTCAGTAATTGAACAACTGCTGTAACTCATATTCTTAGACTCTCTTCTAACAGGGGTGGTGCCACAGGATTGGATGATGGCTGATGTAGTACCGATATTTAAGAACCGTAAGAAGGTGGATCCAGGCAACTAACATCAGGTAAACCTGACATCAGTAGTCTGCAAAGTTTTGAGGGCATCATAAGAGATGGGCTGCAGAGATATATTTCAAAGAATAATATAATAAATGACAACCAGCATGGATTCATGAAAGATAGGTTGTGTCTAACCAATATGTTGGGTGCATATGAGGTGGTAATTGCAAATCTGGATGTGGTAATGTGGCTGATGTGAGTTATCTGTACTTTGCAAAGGCATTTGATAATGTACCACATAACAGCCTTATGCTGAAGCTATAGAAGCAAGGAATTTTACGTTTTTGTGTTTTCATTTTTTGCTCCCTTTCTTCACAACTTTTTTTTATTTTTTAGTAATTATAGCCATATGAGGGCTTGTTTTTTGTGGATGAGTTGCACATTTGAATGACAGCACTGATTTTGTCAAAATGGGAAAAAAAATTCCAAGTGCGTTGAAAATGCAAAAAAATGCTGTTATACAATTTTTTTTGCTTTCTTTACCATATTCACTAAATGCTAAAACTGACCTGCCATTATGATCATCCAATTAATTACAAGTTTGCAGGTACCAAACATGTATAGGTTCTTTTTTATTTAAGTGGTAAAACAAAATTCCAAAGTTTGAAATGAAAAGGTGCCATTTACCAAAACCCATAGCATCTCCATTGTTTGGGATTTGGGGCTGATGAGGGCTTATTTTTTAGGGCTTATTTTTTTGCGCACTTAGCTGATGTTTTATTGATGCCATTTTGGGGTAGCTACGATGTTTTGATTGCCTGTTATGGCATTTTATTGCAATGTTGTGACAAACAAAAAAAAGTAATGTTGGCATTTTGATTCTTTTTCTCTTTACACTGTTTACCAATCAAATTAATTCTTTTTATATTTTGAGAAATCGGGTATTCTGAACGCAGCAATACCAAACATTTTTTTTCTATTTTGTTATTTTGAATGGTACAAAAGGGGGGCGATTTGTACTTTTATAAGGTTTAAAAAAATTTAAATATTTTTTAAAACTTTTTTTACATTTTTTACTTGATTCAATAACGGAAGCAGCAATCATCCAATTGCTTCTGCTGAAGCCCTGCTATGTGCAGCAGAAATGCTGATCTCCTATGAATGCTGGCCACGGGCCAGCATTCATAGGAGATTTGCAATGACAGGCACGGGGGTCTTCTGCCTACTCGTTTGTCTGGCAAGGGGGTCTTCTGTTGTCATGCCAACTGATGGAAGCTCAGGAGCTGCATCAAAGTGTGGGAGGCTACCTTTGACATACCTTCACATCATAGGTAATAAAGGGGTTAAAATAAGATCCAAAGAGGTTTCACAGAATTTATTAACAAGCCTAACATTGCTAATAAGAGCAGGAATCGTGAGCCCTCTCCCCATTACAAAGAATAGATTTAAAAAAAGAATTAAAAAAGAAAAGTATGTTCATACATATTCTATTTTGTAAGATCCAAATAATAATAATAATAATAATAATCTTTATTTATATAGCGCCAACATATTCCGCAGCGCTTTACATTTTAACAGTTTCAGAACACAAGTCATACGTAACAACGTTAACAATACAATAATTAAAGCAATATAAGCCGCCCCTGCTCGTGAGAGCTTACAATCTACAATGAGGTGGGGGAGATACAAAGTACAGGTGTTTATATACAATGGTGTATTTACAATGACGGTCCAGCCATTTTGAGGGAGTGAGGGATGGATGGAGATAGTGAATGAGCTACACACACACACATAGGATGACTTTGATTAGTGAATGTGATAGGCCGCTCTGAACAAATGTGTTTTGAGGGAGCGCCTGAAACCATGCAAATTGTGGATAGTCCTAATTTCTTGGGTAGAGCATTCCAGAGGATTGGCGCAGCGCGGGAGAAGTCTTGGAGTTGGGAGTGGGAGGTATGGATTAGTGCAGAGGTTAGTCGAAGGTCGTTTGCAGAGCGCAGCAGTCGGTTAGGCCGATAGATAGAAATGAGGGAGGAGATGTAGGGGGGTGCTGCACTGTGGAGAGCTTTGTGGGTGAGAACCAGTACTTTGAATTGGATCCTATAATGAATGGGCAGCCAGTGTAAGGACTGGCGAAGAGTGGACGCGTCCGAGTACCGATTAGCCAGATGGATTACCCTGGCTGCTGCATTAAGGATGGACTGGAGAGGGGATAGTCGAGTAATGGGGAGGCCAAGTAATAGAGCATTGCAGTAGTCCAGGCGGGAGTGGATCAATGCTACAGTGAGGGTTTTTGATGTTTCCATGGTGAGAAAAGGGCGGATTCTAGAGATGTTCTTTAAGTGTAGGCGGCAAGAGCGGGCAAGAGATTGTATATGGGAGGTGAAGGAGAGATTGGTGTCAAACATAACCCCCAGACAGCGAGCCTGCTGCCGGGGTGTTATTATGGTGCCGCCCACGGAGAGGGATATGTCAAATTTAGGGAGGTTAGTAGACGGCGGGAGCAGAAGAAGTTCAGTTTTGGAGAGGTTAAGTTTCAGAAAGAGAGCGGACATGATGTTAGAGACTGCTGACAGACAGTCGGTGGCATTCTGTAGTACAGCGGGGGTAAGGTCGGGGGATGACGTGTATAGTTGTGTGTCATCAGCATAAAGATGGTACTGAAAGCCAAATCTGCTGATTGTCTGTCCAATTGGGGCCGTGTAGAGAGAGAAGAGAAGGGGGCCAAGGACTGAGCCCTGGGGTACACCGACAGTGAGAGGAAGAGGAGATGATGTGGAGCCAGAGAACGAAACACTGAAGGAGCGGTCAGAAAGATAGGAGGAGAACCAGGAGAGAACAGTGTCCTTAATACCTAGTGAGTGGAGCCTAGACAGTAGGAGACGGTGGTCAACCGTGTCGAAAGCTGCAGAAAGGTCGAGAAGAATGAGCAGAGAGTGGTCACCGTTACGTTTTGCTGTAAGAAGGTCATTGGTCACTTTGATGAGTGCAGTTTCAGTCGAATGTAGGGGGCGGAAGCCGGACTGTGAAGGGTCTAGAAGGGAGTAAGTGGAGAGGTAACGGGTGAGGCGGGAGTAGACTAGGCGCTCCAAGAGTTTAGAGATGAAGGGAGATTGGAGACCGGTCTGTAGTTGTTTGTGCAGGAAGGGTTGAGAGCGGGTTTCTTTAGTAGTGGAGTAATGATGGAGTGTTTGAAGGAGGATGGGAAAATGCCAGAGGAGAGTGAGAGATTAAAGATTTTAGTTAGGTGAGTTGTGATAACTGGAGAGAGAGACTGGAGGAGATGTGAGGGAATGGGGTCGGTAGTGCATGTAGTCGGACGAGAGGAAGAGAGGAGTCTGGAGACTTCTTCTTCTGTGATGGGATCAAATGTGGAAAGTGAGCCAGGGGAACAGCAGGGTGGGATGGGAGTCACAGCCCTTGGTGGTTGAGAGCAGATTTCCTGACGGATAGTATCTATTTTTTCTATAAAATGGGAGGCCAGGTCGTCAGCACAAATGTCTGCGATAGGGGCTTGTGCTTTTGGCCTGAGGAGGGAGTGAAAAGTGTCAAAAAGTTTCTTGGGGTTGTTGGCTAGTGAGGAGATCAGGGTGGTGAAGTAGATCTGTTTGGCGAGGTGAAGGGCAGCATTATAAGTTCTTAACATGAATTTAAAGTGGATGAAGTCTTCTGGTGTGCGGGTTTTTCTCCAAAGGCGTTCAGCACTCCTAGAGCATCGCTGAAGAAGTTGAGTTTGTAATGTGAGCCAGGGCTGTTTTACTGTGTGTTTGGAAGTTCTGAGGGTGAGCGGTGCTACGTGGTCAAGGGTGCTTTTAAGAGTGTCATTGTAGTGATGAACAGCCAGATTAGGACAAGAAAAAGAGGAGAGTGGGGACAGCGATGAGTGTAGGGAGTCTGAAAGTGTCTGAGGGTTAATGGCTTGTACATTTCTGAATGTGTGGTAGGTAGGAGTGCGCTGTGGTGGTCGAGGATTTGTGAGCGTGAAGGAGAGAATGTTGTGGTCAGAGAGTGGAAGCGGTGAGTTATTTAGGTGGGAGATTGAACAGAGGCGGACAAAGACCAGGTCAAGGGTGTTACCATCCTTGTGTGTCTCAGAGCTTGAAAGCTGTGAGAGGCCTAGAGAAGTGGTTAGTGATAGAAGCTGAGATGCAGGTGTGGAAATAGGGCTGTTAATGGGGATGTTGAAGTCTCCAAGGATAAGGGTTGGTAGTTCTGAGGACATGAATTGCGGCAGCCAGGCAGAGAAGTGGTCAAGGAACTGGGTGGGCGAGCCTGGGGGCCAATATATGACCGCTACTCTGAGGGAGAGGGGACGAAAGAGCCTGATGGTGTGGACCTCAAAAGAAGGGAATGAGAGTGATGGAATTGGGGGGATGACCGGGAAAGTGCATTGTGGGGACAGGAGTATGCCGACTCCACCACCATGTCTGTTTGAGGGTCTCGGGATCCAAATAAATTGCTCTGATTAAAGTAAGTGAGAACCACTTCATAATTAAATGTAATCTCACATCTGTGTATATAAAGTAGCTTTGATCCTCACCAAATTCTGAAATATTCCAAAGGTGTCTGCCGTAAATCCATCCCGCGTTCCATGACAATCACAACTCTGCTACATTATGATTGTGTGTTGAACAATGACATGAGTAGTGTGACCGCGCAGCAAGCAAGCCAGGACACACTGACAGTAGCATGTGAATCCAACTGCTGCGATGAGCGCTGATATCACTAAGGTTATCACAGTTTGCAGTCGATGAACTGCAGTAACCTTACTGATGAATTTACGGTGAACCCCTTTGGAATATTTAATCTTTTAATGGTAATAAATGTGTGAAAGAGGGTCATGGTTTTCACTTCCGGTGACTAACTCTTGAAGCTTATCAAGAGAATGCCAAGAGTGTGCAAAGCAGTCATCAAAGCAAAAGGTGGCTACTTTGAAGAACCTAGAATATAAGACATATTTTCAGTTGTTTCACACTTTCTTGTTAAGTGTATACAGTAATTCCACATGTGTTAATTCATAGGTTTGATGCCTTCAGTGTGAATATACAATTTTCATAGTCATGAAAATACAGAACAATCTTTAAATGAGAAGGTGTGTCCAAACATTTGGTCTGTACTGTATATATGTATATACACTGCTCAAAAAAATAAAGGGAACACCTAAACAACAAAATGTAACTCCAAGTGAATCAGACTTCTGTGAAATCAAACTGTCCACTTACTGTAGGAAGCAACACTGATTGACAATCAATTTCACATGCTGTTGCACAAATGGAATAGACAACAGATGGAAATTATCGGCAATTATCAAGACACAATCAATAAAGGAGTGGTTCTGCAGTGGGGGAACACAGACCACATCTCAGTACCAATGCTTTCTGGCTGATGTTTTGGTCACATTTGAATGTTGGTTGTGCTTTCACACTCGTGATAGCATGAGACATACTCTACAACCTACACAAGTGGCTCAGGTAGTGCATTTAATCCAGGATGGCACATCAATGCGAGCTGTGGCAAGATGGTTTGCTGTGTCTGTCAGCGCAGTGTCCAGAGGCTGGAGGTGCTACCAGAAGACAGGCCAGTACACCAGGAGACGTTAAGGGGGCAGTAGGAGGGCAACAACCTAGCAGCAGGACCGCTACCTTCGCCTTTGTGCAAGGAGGAACAGGAGGAGCACTGCCAGACCCCTGCAAAATGACCTCCAGCAGGCCACAAATGTGCATGTGTCTGCACAAACGGTTAGAAAGCGACTCCTTGAGGATGGTCTGGGTGCCCGACATCCACAGATGGGGGCTGTGCTCACAGCCCAACACCGTGCAGGACGCTTGGCATTTGCCACAGAATGCCAGGATTGGCAAATTCGCCACTGGCGCCCTGTGCTCTTCAAAGCAGGTTCACATTAAGCACATGTGACAGACGTGACATAGTCTGGAGATGCTGTGGAGAGCGATCTGCTGCCTGCAACATCCTTCAGCATGATGGTTTGGCAGTGGGTCAGTAATGGTGTGTGGTGGTATTTCTTTGGAGGGCCGCACAGCCCTCTATGTGCTCGCCAGTGGTAGCCAGACTGCCATTAGGTACCGAGATGAGATCCTCAGACCCTTTGTGAGACCATATGCTGGTGCGGGTGGCTCTGGGTACCTCCTAATGCAGGACAATGCCAGACCTCATGTGGCTGGAGTGGGTCAGCAGTTCCTGCAAGATGAAGGCATTGAAGCTATGGACTGGCCTACTCGTTCCCCAGACCAGAATCCGATTGAGCACATCTGGGACATCATGTCTCGCTTCAGTTGGCGGATGCTTTAGTCCAGGTCTGGGAGGAGATCCCTCAGGAGACCATCTGCTGCCTCATCAGGAGCATGACCAGGCGTTGTAGGGAGGTCATACAGGCACAGAGAGGTCATACAGGCACATGTAGGCCACACACACTACTGAGCATCATTTTGACTTGTTTTAAGGACTTTACATTCCACTTTAATTTTGTGGGTGACTCCAAATCCAGGCCTCCATTGGTTAATAAATTTGATTTCCATTGATTATTTTTGTGTGATTTTGTTGTCAGCACATTCAACTTTGCACAGAACAAAGTGTTCAAGGAGAATATTTTATTCATTCAGATCTAGGATGTGTTATTTGAGTGTTCCCTTTATTTTTTGAGTAGTGTATATTACATACATAGATAGGTAGCCGGTAATTCAGCAGCCGCGTAGTGTTAAATCACAGGAGGAGCTGACAGCATAGAAGAGATGAATTACATACAGTAAATACATATAGAATAGATAGATATATAGATGTCAGTGACAAATACAATTAGTGCAGTGTGTGTGCAAAATACTGTACATGTATTTAATTAATAAAAGATTAATTTTCTGAAAAAAATGGCGGGGGCTCCCGCGTAACTTTCGTACCTAGCAGAGGAAGGCCGATGGCTGGGGCCGATGTTTATAGACTGGAAAGGGGGTAATACCCATGGAGTTTCCCAGGATATTCATATCAGCTCACAACTGTATACTTAGCCTTTACTGGCTATTAAAATGGTGGACCCAGGATATAAACATCAGCCCTCAGCCATCGGCTTTCCCTCTTCTGGTTATGAAAATTACGTTGGATCCTACACGATTTTTTTCAGAAATATTTATTTATTTATATAGCACCAACATATTCCGCAGCGCTTTACAGTTTAACAGTTTCAAAATACAAGTCATAAGAAACAATGTTAACAATACAATGATTAAAGCAAGATAAGATGACCCTGCTCGTGAGAGCTTACAATCTACAATGAGGTGGGGGAGATACAAAATACAGGTGTGTATTTACTGTACAATGGTGTATTTACAATGATGGTCCAGCCAGCTTGAGGGAGTGAGGGACAGATGGAGATAGGGAATGGGCTACACATGCACACTTATACATAAAATTACTTTAATTAGTGAACGTGATAGGCCGCTCTGAACAAATGTGTTTTGATGGAGCACCTGAAACTATGCAAATTGTGGATAGTTATAATTTCTTGGGGTAGAGCATTCCAGAGGATTGGCGCAGCGCGGGAGAAGTCTTGGAGTTGGGAGTGGGAGGTACGGATTAGTGCAGAGGTTAGTCGAAAGTCGTTTGCAGAGTGCAGCAGTCGGTTAGGCCGATAGATAGAAATGAGGGAGGAGATGTAGGGGGGTGCTGCACTGTCGAGAGCTTTGTAGGTGAGAACAAGTACTTTGAATTGAATCCAATAATGAATGGGCAGCCAGTGTAAGGACTGGCGAAGAGCGGACGCGTCCGAGTACCGATTAGCCAGATGGATGACCCTGGCTCCTGCATTAAGGATGGACTGGAGAGGGGATAGTCGAGTAACGGGGAGGCCAATTAATAGAGCGTTGCAGTAGTCAAGGCGGGAGTAGATCAATGCGACAGTGAGGGTTTTGTACTTTAAGGAACCAATATATTGAAAACTCCTGAAAAGTTATACCATTTTAAAAACCACAGCCCTCAAGTATATAAAAACTAATGTCAGGAAATACCCTTCAGCTGCTACACAGGAATTAATGCAAAGTGAAATGCAAAAAATAATACATTGTATATTTTTTCTATAAATTTTGCTTTAGCCCCAATGTTTTTCACTTTTACAATTAGTAGCACATGAAAGTGGACCGACAATTGGTTACCTAGTTTCTTCTGTGTGCACTGATACCCCACATGTGGTCAGAAACCTCCATATTGACAAATGGCAGGCTTGGAAGGGAAGGAGCATTATTTGAATTTTGGAACACAAATTTATCCAAAATAGATAGTGGATGCCATGACGCATTTGCAGGGCCACTAAGATGCCTAAATAGCACAAATCCCCAACCATCAAGTGACCTTATTGTGCAAACTACACCCCTCAAGGATTTTATTTATTTTTTGAATCCTCAAGTACTACACATAATTTAATAACATTAAGTCGTCATATTGAAAATATTCATTTTTTTTCATAAAAATGTTGCTTATTCCCAAATTTTTCACTTTTGCAAGAAGAAACAAAAAAATAAGAATCCGACAGTTTGTTAACCACTTTTTTCTGAGCATGACGATATGTTGGACTAGATTGCAGACACCGTGTCTCATTTGCAGAGCATCTGAGGAACAAAAATATCAGAAACCTCCATAAGTGACCCCATTTTGGAAACTAGACCCATCAATGAATTCATCTAGGGCTATATTTAGCATTTTGAACCCATAGGTGCCTCACAGAACTTTTTAAAATATAGATGTGAAAACAAAAATTAATTTTTAAAAAATGTTGTTTCAGCCCCTTATTTGTCATTTTCACAATGGATAATTAAAAAAACAGACTCCACAATTTCTTAAACAATTTTTTCAGAACATGATTATAACCCCTATCTGTTAAAAGCTGCAGTCTGGGCACATGTCAGGGTTCAGAAAGGCAAGAGCGCTATTTCGCTTATTTGATTGTTCGAGCACCAATTTATCTGGAATAGATTGTGAATGTCATGTTGCATTTGCTGACCCTCTTACATACCAAAACAGCAGAAATCCCCCAAAAGTTACCCCATTTTGGAAACTAAACCCCTTGAGAAAGTCATCAAGTGGTGTACTCAGCATTTTTTACCTACAGGTGATTCACAAAACTTTATAACATTTAGATGCGAAAAAAATATATTTTTTTCCCTAAAATACTGTTTTAACACAAAATTTATAATTCATATGAGGGGTAATATGAGAAAATGGACCCCATAATTTGTTATGTACTTTTTATCGAACGTACATGTGTAAACAAGGCAAAATTTCAGCTCTATGTTGTGCAGAAAAATGTATTTTATACAAAATGCAAAGGTTAAAACTCTGACATCAAATGACATGTACAAAAATCCTTGAAAAACAAAGTTGAGCTATGCTTTTCAGGTGAGAACCATCCTTAACAGAGATGAGCAAATATTTCAATATTCGGTTCCGATCACAATCGCCGAATTTGCAATATTCTCAATGAACTCACTTCACCTATCTGACACCAGAGAAATGGAAATTTTCCCACCGAGCTCGTGCTGACATCAGATAGGAGAATTGAGTTAATTGGCTGTGAACTCCCAGGACCTTTCTGAAGGCACCGTGAGACTGAGAACTTTCTCACACATGCGGTAACATCATACAAGTTCACTAAGAGACACTGGGTAGCGGTAGCAGATGCTGCTCAGTGTCTCGTCTGGATGACAGGCTGTATGGTCGCATCATGCAACATGCAGCCGGCCATCTAGATGTAGCAGTACTGTAAGATGGCTTATTTTTTGCATGACAAGTTGGAGATTTTTTTGGTACCACTTCTGGGCACATAATATTTTTTGATCACTTTTAATTCAGATTTTTCAGACAAAGAGTGAACAAAAACCTGCAGTTCAGTTATTGTTTTCAGAATTTTTTTTGGTGCTGGTCACATGCGGTAAAAGTAATAAGATCGATTTTTTAGTTAGGTCAGTATGAATACAGCTATACCAGATTTATATGTTTTTTTACTTTACTACTTTTATATGCTGGAAACTATATTTTACAAAAATTAATTTGTTTTTGCATCACCATACTCTGACTTGTAACATTATTATTTTTTGCCAAATGAGCCATACTAGGGCTTGTTTATTTGCGGCACATATTGACATTTTAATTTATACCATTTATCCTTACATATGACTTATTAATTGATTTTTTTCAATTATTTTGTGTCAATATGATGAAAAAGCACCGATTTTGGCATGTTTTTTATTATTTTTTTATGGCGCTTGCCGTATGGATTAAATAACGTGACAGTTTTATAGATCGGGTCTTTCCAAATATGGAAATACCAATTATGTGTACTTTTTTTTGTTTATTTGTGTTTTATTACAAAGGGTGCATTTTAGGGGTGAATTGGCTTTTTGTGATTTGTGCACGCTTTTTATGTCATTTTAACTTTTTTACATATTTTATTTCTTTTTTTTTTTTACTGTTTCATTAAGTCCCTCTGTGGGACATGTACAGTTGTGCTCAAATTTACATACCCTGGCAGAATTTTTGCTTTCTTGGCCTTTTTTCAGAGAATATGAATGATAACACCAAAACTTTTTCTCCACTCATGGTTAGTGGTTGGGTGAAGCCATTTACTGTCAAACTACTGTGTTTTCTCTTTTTAAATCATAATGACAACCCAAAACATCCAATTGACCCTGATCAAAAGTTCAAATACCCCATTTCTTAATACCGAGTATTGCCCCCTCTAACATCAATGACAGCTTGAAGTCTTTTGTGGTAGTTGTGGATGAGGTACTTTATTTTCTCAGATGGTAAAGCTGCCCATTCTTCTTGGCAAAAAGCCTTCAGTTCCTGTAAATTTCTGGGCTGTCTACCATGAACTGCGCGCTTGAGATCACCCCAGAGTGGCTCAATGATATTGAGGTCAGGAGACTGAGATAGCCACTCCAGACCCTTCACTTTGTTCTTCTGTAGCCAATGACAGGTCGACTTGGCCTTGTGTTTTGGATCTTTGTCATTCATGTTGGAACGTCCAAGTATATCCCATGCGCAGCTTCTGGGTGATGATTGCAAATTTGCCTCCAGTATTTGCTGATAACGTGTTGCATTCATCTTTCCTTCAACTTTGACCAAGTTTCCTGTGCCTTTGTAGCTCACACATCCCCAAAACACCAGTGATCCACCTCTGTGCTTTAAAGTAGGAATGGTGTTCCTTTCATCATAGGCCTCTCTCCAAATGTAACGTTTATGGCTGTGGCCAAAAGGTTCTATTTTGGTCTCATCACTCCAAATTACCTTGTTTTAGAAGTTTTGAGACTTGTCTCTGTGGTGTATTGCATATTGTAGGTGAGATACTTTGTGGCATTTGCGCAGTAATGGCTTTCTTCTGGTGACTCGACCATGCAACCTATTTTTCTCCAAGTGCCTCCTTATTGTGCATTTTGAAACAGCCACACCACTAGTTTTCAGAGAGTCCAGTATTTCAGCTGACACTATTTGTGGGTTTTTCTTTGCATTCCGGACAATTTTCCTGGCAGTTGAGGACAAAATTTTTGTTAGTTTATCTGACCGTGGTTTTGTTTTTACAGAGCCCCTGATTTTCCATTTGTTAATCACAGTTTGAATGCTGCTGACTGGCATTATCAATTCCTTGGATATCTTTTTGTATCCCTTTACTGTTTTATCCCTTTCCTGTTTTATACAGTTCAACTACCTTTTCCCATAGATCTGTTGACAATTCTTTTGCTTTTCCCATGACTCACAATCCAGAAACGTCAGTGCTTGTTGAAGTATCTACAAATCAGTGTTTTATCATCAAAATATTATACTACTCGTCCCATCCCATGTAGCTCTCCTGGCCAGAGCAACTCTAAACCTGCTACTGATTAGCAGTTTTCTGCCAATTTACAGTATGCACAGAAAACTGCTAATCAGTGGTGTGGCTATAAAGAGCTCAGCATTAGAGAACTGCTAGATCCACAGCAGAAAAAAAAGCGATTGTTTTAAATTGACATCATGTAGGCCGGTAAGGGACACTTTACTGGAATCAGGTTATCTGTCCTTACAACATGCTGCTCTCAGATTACATAGCAAAAACCGGTAACAGATTCCCTTTAAGACATCATATGCTGTAACTCAGCCAATAAGGTCATATGGGTAGACCGTCACTGTTGCAGGATAGAATGTTGAAATCCAATATTGTTCATTGATTGAAAAATATATGTATGTGATGCAAAGAATGAGTATCCCCAGCTCTGCACGGTATTTGTGTATAAAGAGTGCCATCTACTGTCCAAATAGGATCCTGCGGAACCAACCATAAGAAGGAGAGTTTCAGGAAGGATGAGTTTAGATGCGGCACCAGGTCAAGTGACCTTGAAGACACAGCTCCCTGGTATAAGAGGCCAGCACGCCAAGAAGGGTGTGGATTTGGCGCCAACAAGAGGGAAGGTCAGGACGTATGTCAAGGAAGAAGCTGAGATCAGGGTGCCAGGCCATAACAGGAATCTTTATTCAGTGGATTGTGGTACATCTAGAAGCAGAATCCAGATGACTATAGTCACAGCTTGTGAACCAGGCCACACTAAACAGTATCAGGGGACCAGACATGAACAAGGTAATTTCCAAAATCCAGATGATGCCGGTGAAGGCCCAAGGATCAGTATCTGGAGCCCAGATGATGGAGATGAGGAGATGAAGAGATGAGTCCCAGCTCTCATCCCACCAAGTTCAAGAAACATCCGTCGCTGGTCAAGCACCGAAGTTGGGAATCGTCGATCGGGGTTGGAAGCCTGTGGTGGTGAACACGAGGTGCAAGTGAGCCAGGCCCTCTCTTCCAGAACTGACGTTTGGTACAAGGGTTGGTCAGGGATAGTACAGAAGACAGGACAGAGCTGGTCGATGCGAGAGATGCCCAGCGAGCTTTTCTAGACTTTGTCAAGACCTAGCTGGAAGAGCTGAATACTGCCGCTAGGGCTTGTGCTAGAAGAAGACTCAGAACAATGACTTTCATTATACTGTGTAAGATTATATAACAGTTATTGTGAACCTGAGAATTCATTGCATATTTGATATTGTATATTGCATGCTGTCATTATTCTGCTTTAGACTATTCACCATTGCCACCGTTACCCCATTTTCACACCAAGCTAGAGAAATAAACTGTTTAATTGGCTACTTCCGCCCTATCCCTGCCTGAGTGCGGCATCTGGTAACCTACTCTCCTATTTATATTATTCATATTATTATTATGTATATATACTGTATATATATATATATGTATATATATAATATACAGTACAGATCAAAAGTTTGGACACACCTTCTACGCCAGATGACCAGGCCTCTACAGTCACAAGACCTGAACCCAATCGAGATGGTTTGCGGTGAGCTGGACCCAACAGTGTCACCAGCAAAGCACCCCCACACCATCACACCACCTCCTCCATTCTTCACGGTGGGAACTAGGTATGTAGAGTCCATCCGTTCACCTTTTCTGCATGTAAAACAGTAATCAAAGCAAAAGGTGGCTACTTTGAAGAACCTAGAATATAAGACATATTTTCAGTTGTTTCACACTTTTTTGTAAAGTGTAATGTATAATTCCACATGTGTTAATTCATAGTTTTGATGCCTTCAGTGTGATTCTACAATTTTCATAGTCATGAAAATACAGAAAAATCTTTGAAAGAGAAGGTGTGTCCAAAATTTTGGTCTGTACTGTAGACACAACTGCAACTTAATGATACTATGTACAGTATGTTGTGTCTAATTAAAGAATGCATTATTTATTCCATGAATCCGTAGGTTGAGATACAGTATATATAGGTTTCCTCCTTCTTAATGCTTTGCCAGGCCTTTACAGCCGCAGCCTTCAGGTCTTGCTTGTTTGTGGGTCTTTCCCTCTTAAGTCTGGATTTGAGCAAGTGAAATGCATGCTCAATTGGGTTAAGATCTGGTGATTGACTTGGCCATTGAAGAATGTTCCACTTTTTTGCACTCATGAACTCCTGTGTAGCTTTGGCTGTATGCTTGGGGTCATTATCCATCTGTACTATGAAGCGCCGTCCAATCAAGTTTGCAGCATTTGGCTGAATCTGGGCTGAAAGTATATCCCGGTACACTTCAGAATTCATCCGGCTACTCTTGTCTGCTGTTATGTCATCAATAAACACAAGTGACCCAGTGCCATTGAAAGCCATGCATGCCCATGCCATCACGTTGCCTCCACCATGTTTTACAGAGGATGTGGTGTGCCTTGGATCATGTGCCGTTCCCTTTCTTCTCCAAACTTTTGGCTTCCCATCATTCTGATACAGGTTGATCTTTGTCTCATCTGTCCTAGAATACTTTTCCAGAACTGAGCTGGCTTCTGGAGGTGTTTTTTCAGCAAATTTAACTCTGGCCTGTCTATTTTTGGAATTGATGAATGGTTTGCATCTAGATGTGAACCCTTTGTATTTACTTTCATGGAGTCTTCTCTTTACTGTTGACTTAGAGACAGATACACCTACTTCACTGAGAGTGTTCTGGACTTCAGTTGATGTTGTGAACGGGTTCTTCTTCACCATGGAGAGTATTCTGCGATCATCCACCACTGTTGTCTTCCGTGGGCTCCCAGGTCTTTTTGGATTGATGAGTTCACCAGTGCTTTCTTTCTTTCTCAGGATGTACCAAATTGTAGATTTTGCCACTTCTAATGTTGTAGCAATTTCTTGGATGGGTTTTTTTCTGTTCTTGCAGCTTAAGGATGGCTTGTTTCACCTGCATGGAGAGCTCCTGTGACCGCATGTTTCCTTCACAGCAAAACCTTACAAATGCAAACACCACACCTCAAATCAACTCCGGCCCTTTCATCTGCTTAATTGAGAATGACATAACAAAGGGATTGCCCACACCTGTCCATGAAATAGCCTTGGAGTCATTTGTCCAATTACTTTTGGTCCCTTTAAAAACAGGGTGGCCCATGTTAAGGAGCTGAAACTCCTAAACCCTTCATCCAATTTTAATGTGGATACCCTCAAATGAAAGCTGAAAGTCTGGACTTCAACTGAATCTGAATTGTTTTGTTTAAAATTCATTGTGGTAATGTCTAGAACCAAAATTAGATAAATGTTGTCTCTGTCCAAATATATATGGACCTAACTGTATATATATTTGTAAATCATTTTTATTTTAGTGGTGGATCTAATTTTATATATTATGTCATCTTTTTGCATTTAATTTGTTTGAAATCTAAACATGTAACCCCAAACACTGACGGGGCCAACTGCACCATAAAAATGATTCAGTTAAATGATTGTGATGATGGTTATAACAGGCTATCAAAAACTCACAACCTATTGTAGAGCAAGAAAAGATTCAAGGATTAAAATGCAAATTATCTATGTAAATGTGTCCACTTTAGTTCCTGAGAATAATGAAAATAAATAGTTTTTCACAAAGGCATGACATTGTTTATGGATGCCTGCTTGTGTAGAATAACCTTCAAATTGCTTCGCAAAATAACATAACAAGTGAGAAATGAGAAAATGTACTTACATGACAATAATAAGGAGGCATTACAAATAGGGATGACGTGCAGAACAAGACCTTAATGCCCTAGATATTATTTTGGTAAGTGCTCAGTAGACTTTATATTTTAATTTTACATTTTAAAATACCAGCAGAACATCCAATGATTGACATTAATATGTGGTTTTTATTTAACAAAATGTGTTGTGCAATTGCCCAGACATGCACTTTAGAAAGTAAAAGTAGTGCTATACTATATTGGTTGTGTTTCTGCAGCAATCCATAAGAAAGTCATGATGACGTAACAGCAGGTTAAAAAGGACAGTGTGTGTTTTCAGGATTCTCCTGTACCAGAAGCCGAAACGGGCACTCAACCGTAGGTATACTATTTGCATCTACATACTATGCAAATTATGTACTTGCGTACACACGACCGCCCGCACCCGGGACCGGCACTCGAGAATCACATTGCGTGCTGTGAGGATTCACAAATCTACAGTAACTCTATGTGAGCACCAAATGTGGACAACCCCTTTAAAGTTCAGGGGAAAAGAACTCAAAGTGGAAACGCTGGAAGATTGTTCTATGTGGTTACCATACCAGTGGTAGGTATTCCTGAAGATATCTTCAGCTCTCCTGACATTTGACTTTGTGTCTGAGGAGCAGTGAACATCTAATTGATGGAAAAACACATAGTACAAAGCCGCCTCTTTGCTTATTGGAGTTACAGATATTGATTATTCATATTCAGAAACGTGATTAAAAAATTGCATTTGGAAAAACTTGCAGCCACCATATGTGGTAACACTGATCAATAACGGTACATGATTCTTAATGAACTTCATGCATTTTACTTCAGTGGACTCTGGATTAAGAATGTCATGCAAAACACCAGTCCAGTTTAATTCCCCCCATGTTTTATATGTGATCAAAATAATTTCAATCAGATGAAAACAGCATAAAACAACTTCCCAAGAGTGCTTAGCAGCATTATTTTATATTATAATTTCTTCCGACAAAATCTGGAAAAAAGCATGGTCTAAAAGCCAATACAAAGTTAAATCTGAATTTGATGAACATACTTGTCTAATATATCCAGGAACTGCCCCAATTCAGTGTTCTGTTCAAGTGAATGGTTCTTATTAATGAACTTTCTTCCAGTAACAGAGACGATGACTATTGATAGGCGAACCTGAACAGTAAATTTCGAGGTCCATACAGAACACCTAGTGTCTGTGCACGGACCCCAAACAAGGACTTTTCCAGAAAGTCCATGTTGCTGTTCTGATTAGGCACCCTGAACCTTGGCTGTTTCCCACAATGTCATCACCGGTGGCTCTGATCGGCAGTAAGAAAGTTACCACCGGTCAGAGAGCTGAAGCTCCCATGCTCTGAGATGACAGTGTGTGAGCCAGCAGCTGTCATTGGCAGTAAAACGGTTACCACAAGTCATAAACGTCAGTAGTCAACTGATGAGAGTACTACTCTCATTAGCGTATGCCTGCTGTCGCTGAGAACAGCGAGAACAGGAGAGGCTGACTAGAGTATTCATCAGCTAGTGCCTGTGCAAAAATAAATACTTTTTTTAAAAATGACGTGAGGGATCTTCTATTTTTGATAACCAACGCAGGCAAAACTGATAGCTGCGGGAGGCAACCCTCAGTTGTCAGTTTTATCATGGCTGGTTATCAAGATTAGAGGTGTCCCACACCATTTTTTTTTTAATTGGCTCTTCCCATTTTTGAACACCAGCCAAACTAAACCAGACAGCTGGGGGCTGGTATTCTCAGACTGGGAAGGGGGTCATGGATATAGACCACAGCCACAACAGAAAAGGTGCCTCTCTTAGATGCGCCAATTCGAACACTTTCCCTCACTGTTCCCATTTGGCCTGTTGCAGTGGTATGTGGGGAAATAGGTTTTGGATTGATGTCAGCTGTTTCATGTCCGCTGACTTCAAGCCCAGGGATTAGTAATGGAAAGGTGTCTATAAGACAACCCTGTACTAACCCCTAACTAAACTAAAAAAAAATAACAGCCAGAATAAAATTATTTTATTGAAATAAAGACACTGACACCTTTATTTGAAATAAAAATAAAAAGAAACAAAGTTATACTCACCTTTACGCCTAATCCACTAAAGCCCATGTCCCCTGTAAAAGGCAAAAAATAATAAAACACCATATTCCTCACCTGTCCGATGATAACCCATCAAAGCCCATGTCCTATGTAAAAGATAAAAATAATAAACCATATTCCTTACCTGTCCACTGAGAAGATAATCCATTTGTCCCATGCCGTAATCCATCTCTGCTTCATCTGGTTTTCAGCGCTAAACTTTCCTGGGCTATTAATATCAGCTTACAGCTGTTAGCTTAGCCTTTATTGGTTATTATAGGGGAGTCCCTCCCCCTCAAAAATGATGTGGGGTCCTCCCTAAATTCACTAACCAGCAAAGGCTAAACATATGTTTGTTTATTATTTTTTTCTCTTGCAGGGGACATGGCTACATTGAATTAGGTGTAAAGGTGAGTATAACTTTGCTTTTTTAATTTTTATTTCAAACAAAAGTGTAAGTGTTTTTCTTTCAAATAAAGGACAGGGTATTTGTTACAATCTAACTTTGAAGATAGTAATGGAGGGGTCTTAGAGAAGCCTCTCCATTACTAACCCTGAATTGATGACAGTGGCCATAAAACAGCTCATATCAACCCCAAAACTATTACCACACTTTACAGCGCACCAAAGCAAGTGGAAAGAGCCAGACAAAGTGCCAGAATTAGCGTATTTAATAGATGAACCTTCGACTGGGGAGGCGGCAGGCTGCTATTTTTAGGCTGGGGAAGGCAAATATACATGGCCTCTTCCCAGTCTGAGAATACCAGCCCCCCGCTCTGGTTATCAAAAGTAGAAGAAACCCCACATCATTTTATTTATTTATTTATTGCATAGATGTCAGCTGATAAATACTCTCATCAGCTTCGCCTGCTCTCACTGCTATTAGTGACAGCAGGAATACGCTGATAAGAGTAGTACACACGCCTGTGACCGGAGATAACCTTCTTTCCAATCAGCACCCGTGTTTGCAGAGTTGTCACACAGATGACAGCATGGCAAACAACGGATGTTCGGGCCTCCCAATCAGATGAATGGGGTCTGGATTCGACTTCCGGTTCAAGTACTGCTCTGGTACTCGAACCAAACTTTTTTCAAATGATCGGTCACACCCGCCGGACCCAAACATCCACGGGTTCACCCATCACTAACTTAGATATTTCCTTTCCTAACTTGTGCTTTCTAAGGATCAAATTGCTTACTATCATGAAATTAAAGCTCGCCTCTCTGTTATGTCAGTATGCAGTTTGTCAGAGAGGAGCACAGGGCAGAGAAACAAAGACAGGACCCACATTGGGTACGAAAAGTATTCAGACCCTTTTAAATTTTTCACTCTTTGTTTCATTGCAGCCATTTGGTAAATTCAAAAAAGTTCATTTTTTTCTCATTCATGTACACTCGGCACCCCATCTTGACTGAAAAAAACAGAAATGTAGAAATTTTTGCAAATTTATTAAAAAAAGAAAAACTAAAATATCACATGGTCATAAGTATTCAGACCCTGTGCTCAGACACTCATATTTAAGTCACATGCTGTCCATTTCCTTGTGATCTTCCTTGAGATGGTTCTACTCCTTCATTTACCAAATGGCTGCAATGAAACAAAGAGTGAAAAATTTAAAGGGGTCTGAATACTTTCCCTACCCAATGTATATTATGTAATCTCTTTACGTGTCTTTGATACAAATTTAACAGTAACTCACCTAATGGCTGGAACTTGGAGTGATTTTTTAGGGTATAATGATAGTTTTAATTAAAATGATTTCAAGGATGTCTACCAAACAAATTTGAGACAATTAAATAGATTCAAAGCTAGTCGACTTCGAGACGAATTCCCTGAAATCCTCAGATCCTGTCAAATTTGAACAATGTGTGATTTAGTTTGCATGAATTGCTCAAAAATAGTCATCACTCTTTTACACATTGTACACATTGTAGTACATTTTATCTATCACAAACTGGTGCGTGAGCTTCCCCAACATACCTTGCAGCTGCACGGCAGTTTTTCTCTCTCTCTTGCCACTTCCCCTCTGAAGCCGGGGTCACACTTGCCAGAAACTCACACAAGACTCGCACCTCAATAACCGGCACTGCCCCCGGCACTTGGGACCAGAGTGTGAGGCTGCATGTATTTCTATGCAGCTGAACACTCCGGTATGAGTGCCGGCGGCAGTGCTGGGTACTGAGTTGCTAGACTCGTGCGAGTTTCTCGCAAGTGTGACCCCGACCTAACCATGCAAATCCATGCTAACATCTTGCTTCCTGTAAATAGCTTCTTACTTTGAGTCTACACTCCAGATCTGTCAATGTCAACTTCACCTAATTTATTGACACCTCTTCTCACAGCTACTTTTACATTGTAAAAAAGTCTACCATTTTACATAATGAGCACGGCAAACAGATACATAATTCTCATGTGCATAAAAAACATTGTGACTAATATCAGATTCTCCTACACCAGAAGTCTGACGGTCTTTCTCTCGCATCTCCCTAACCAACTTACTAAGGCCACTGACACATTAAAACTAGAACTTCATGCTGTTTGAAACATTACTTGAACACAATTAAACTACCTGTGGTTAACAGTGAAATTTTTTATTATTTATTTGTTTTTAGCGAAAAATTTGGTTAATCTGACGAATATGAATTTCAAAAGATTCTATCATCACTAATATTAATTATCAAATGAGATCCAATTTACTTACTGTACAGTAACCAGTCTGTGGATAATCCCTTTAACGTTTTTATTATGTATACCCCTCCTCACATGTAAAGCACCATAGAATAAATGGTGTTATAATAATAAATAATAATAATAATGTCCTTGGATATGTAGAATTCCACTTCCATAACGTATAAATTCCATAAATAGTCTCTCTTTTGATTTTTTATGTAAACATATTAATTATTAATCAGCAAAAATGTAACATCTATTTTACGAAACTAATGAAGTATTCAGTAAGTGTGTTTTTGCAAATATACTGTAGATAAATCTAAATTATTTCTGAACAGATGATGCCACAAAATCTTCCTTCCTACAGAGGCTTTATAAGCAAACTATAAATAAAGCAAATGATCGATTGTAAAATGCTCAAAATAAATACACGATCTTAAAGAGTAACTACACTTTTTTCTCATAGATTAACTGTACAATTGAAGATAAGAAACATTGCAATATATCTAGTTTGAGTAAACTGATCATTCACTCGCAAATACTGCTCAAATCTGTTTGCAAATCTGTCTTCACTGAGGGGTCAATTTCACCTACAGCCTATAAAAAAATATTGGAAGGTGATGGAGATAAAAGCAGATACAAAAATAAACTACTGACGTTTCTAGCAACTAAAGCTTGCAGAGGTAAAAACTAAGAAAAACAGGATACCAATTGTATAATGAAAAGAAAGAGCATTATTTCTCATGTATATACACGACAGGTTACTCTAAACAGTCATCTGAAAGTGCAAATATACTTGCTAATTTGACCCAAGTAGTTGAATTTTAAATTATTACATTGACCTGTGCACAAGAACATCCCACTTTTGAAAGTCTTGTGTATGGCATTTTCCAAGTAAAATCTACAGCCACTGATAAAAAGAGATTCTGGTTTTGGCTTTTAAGTCATGTGAGGGTCGACATTGACTTTTAGGATTGCTACTTCCTATAGGTGGCACTAGAGTTCTAGTCCACTTCTTCTCTGAAGAGACAATTTGATCAAATGTCTACACTTTGCTAGTTAATCTCAAATTAATCTAAAATACCTTTCAGTATTCTAGTCCTGCATACTATGCATGCCTTCACTTAAATGTTGCTTCTGTATAAAGAAATGTCAGATTATATAATCATGATACAAGAACAAAGTGCTTTTAGCCTGAACACTGTAGAGTTGGCCGGTGACACATAATTTAACGCAGACAATGAATCTTAAGGAGCTTTAACACTAATTTCAATGACAAGCCGTACGTTTCCCCATCATGCATTTCAGTGACATAATATTTCTTTGTAATTGAATTATTCAGTCTAAATGCAAGCATAGTCAAGAGAACTTTCTTTTTAACTTCCATTTTCATAGCATTTTTACTCTTGTTTTATTACACAAAGTTGGTACTCTAAGAAGTAAAACTTCTTTAACCCCTTTACCCCCCAAGGGTGGTTTGCATTTTAATGACTAGGCCAATTTTTACAATTCTGACCACTGTCCCTTTATGAGGTAATAACTCTGAAACGTTTTCATGAATCCTTGTGATTCTGACAATGTTTTCTCGAGACGTATTGTACTTCATGAAAATGGTAAAATTTCTTTGATATTACTTGCGTTTATTTGTGAAAAAATGTAAATTTGGCAAAAAGTTTAAAAATTTCACAATTTTCCAAATTTGAATTTTCCTGCCTTTAAATCACAGAGATATGTCACATAAAAAAAATTATTAAGTAACATTTCCCATATGTTTACTTTACATCAGCAAAATTTTGGAACCAAAAATTTTTTGTTAGGAAGTTATAAGGGTTAAAAGTTAAACAGCGATTTGTCATTTTTACAACACCATTTCTTCTTTAGGGACCACATCACATTTGAAGTTACTTTGAGGGGTCCATACGATATAAGATACCCAAAAGTGACACCGTTCTAAAAACTGCATCCCTGAAGGTGCTCAAAACCACATTCTAGAAGTTTATTAACCCTTCAGGTGCTTCACAGGAATTTTTGGAATATTTAAAAAAACATTTAACTTTTTTTCGCAAAAAAAATTACTTCAAATTCATTTTTTTTATTTTCCCAAGGGTAACAGGAGAAATTGGACCCCAAAACTTTTTTCACAATTTGTCCTGAGGACACTGATTCCCCATATATGCAGGTAAACTACTGTTTGGGTGCATGGCAGAGCTCAGAAGATAAGGAGCGCCATTTGACTTTTCAAATGCAAAATTGGCTGGAATTGAGATTGGACGCCATGTCGCATTTGGAGAGTCCCTGATTGCCTAAAAAGTAGAAGCCCCCACAAGTGTCACCATTTTGGAAAGTAGACCCCCTAAGGAACTTATATAGATGTGTGGTGAGCACTTTGAACCCCCAAGTGCTTCACAGAAGTTTATAACGTAGAGCTGTAAAAATAAAAATCAGCTCAGAAAGGAAGGAGCACCGTTTGACTTTTTCAATGCAAAATTTGGTGAAATTAAGATAAGTCGCCATACCACGTTTGGAGAGCTCCTGATGTGCCTAAATAGTGGAAACCCCCCAATTATGACTCCAACCCTAACCCCAACTCACCCCTGACCCTAATCCCAACCATAACAATAACTCTAACCACAAACTTAACCCTAACACACCCCTAACCTTAATCCCAACCCTAACCCTAATCTCAACCGCAACCGTAATCCAAACCTTAACCCCAAATCTAGCCCCAACTCTAACCCTAACTTTAGCCCCAACCCTAACCCTAACTTTAGCCCAACTCACTTTAACCCAACTGTAACCCTAATGGGAAAATGGAAATAATTTTTTTTTTTATTTTACTATTTTTCCCTAACTAAGGGGGTGATAAAGGCGTTTGATTTACTATTTTTTTTATTTTGATCACTGTGACTCGGTTTATAGCAGTGATCAGAATGAACCAATAGGAAAAAAACTATCGTTGCCGGTTGCCGACGGGCAGCTCTCGGCAGGCGCAGTGCGCGTGTGCCCGCCATTTTCTCCTGGAAGAAGCCAGCGACCCAGGGGACTTAAGGGAGGCTTGCAGAGACAACGGAGGAACTGAGGGAGTGATCAGGGGACCAAGGGACCCTATTTCCCTCTCATCTGTTGTGCGATCACATCTGAGGAGAGAAAAATTCAATGGAAAATCAGACTTTTTTTGCGGACGCCATTATGCTGTTAATAACAGCGATCGCAACAGCAGGGTCAGTAAAAACAATCCAAATCATGTTCTTTGGGGTCTCGGCTACCCCCGGCAGCCGAGACCCCAGAGAAATTCCAACACTGGGGGGCGCTATAACCTTAAACCTCAGTGCTGTGGTTTAAGTACCCTTAACTGCCGCCATGAAAAGACGTATCGACGGTCATTAAGGAGTTAAATGTAACTCTCATCATTCTTCCCTGCTTGCGCCAATCGCCGGCAGAGCAGGGGAGAATGATGAGAGCCATGTTCAGCACCCGGCTCCGGGGAACAGCACTTACTGTAATGATTCTTTCCTGGTGCCCATCTGTGTGTTACTGATGCAACACACACATGCAACATGAGTGCCGCAAGTATTAGGCTGGAGTCACACGATAACGTATAAAAATCGGTCTGCTTTTTACGGCCAAGAATCGCATCAATGTTTCATGAACAGTGATCCGTATGTAATCTGTTTTTAATGCGAGGATGCGATTTCCTCACATCAAAGTATCTGTGTGTCATAAATTTTGCTTTATATATGTCAGTGACTATTTCTGTTAGTACTATGTGTGTGTAAAATTTGGGAGTTGTAGGTATTTAATAAAATAATGTATTCATGGAAAAAACTGGCGTGGGCTCCCACGCATTTTTCTGCACCAGAAAGGAAAAGCCAGTGAATGAGGGAAGATATTAAGAGCCTAGAAAGGGAACATGGTTTTTGGCCCCCTCTTGGCTCAAAACATCTGCCCCAGCCACCCCAGAAAAAAGTGCATCTGTAAGATGCGCCAATTCTGGCACTTAGCCTCTCTCTTCCAACTGCTGTGTAGCGGTGGCATATGGGGTAATAAGGGGTTAATGTCATCTTTGTATTGTAAGGTGACATTAAGCCTGTCTTAAAAATGGATAGGTGTCAATAAGACACCTATCCATCACTAATGCTGATGTTTGTAAAGGGTTAAATAAACACACACAAATAGAATAAAGTATTTAATGAAATTAAATAAGTGGTGCTAATGCGATTCATTCCTCAGTGGTTTACAGCCAGGGTGGTCGCATTAGCACCGCTCCCGTTGTAAACTGTTTAACCTGTTGATATGGATTGCAGTGGGGACTTGACAGTATGGCGGACAGGTATGGGATACTGTTGCTTTTTTATTTTGCTATTTTTTACAGGTTGAACGAGGGCTTCGATTGAATTAGGAGTTTAATAAAGATGGCAAACCTGTGTGTTTTATTGTTTCATTAAACGACGTCTAATGTCAAAAAGGGGTTAAAGTCACCAAATATCTTTTAGTTGAAGGGGTATTCAAACCACAGCGACATCACATGCAACTACGATGCAGGACTTCAAAGTAGAACGGGCCATCCAACCTTCCTCATGTGCCGTGCAAAAGTTCAAAACACTCTACCAATACAGCAGAAAGGCTAATAAACAAAGTGGAAATTAGCTACTCGATCTTGAGCCATAACAAATTGATGGATGAATGATCTGTAGGAAGATCAATCTTGTGCAAGCCTAGATTTGGTCCACCACGATCTTCTCTGGAGTTATTGTGATAGTATCAAGAAATTGGGAAGCTGGTCTTCTTCTTTAACTTGTTTCTTTTTTTCTTCTGACCGTAATGTCCTTCAACAGTCACTGCTCTCTTAGTATGATGTGTCCCAAGTAGGCAAGTCATAGCTTGGTTTTTTTTGCTTCAAATGACATGTCTGGTTTATTTTTTTTCCAAAATTGTTTTGTTTTTTTCTTTTTGCCATCAATGGTATTGATAACATTCTTGTCCAGCACCACAGTGTCAATTCTTCTTCTGTCTCATTTCTTTATCATCCAGGTTTTGCATCCATATGTTACTACAGAAAAGACAAAACTACAGTGGGTACAGAAATTATTCAGACACCTTTAAATTTTTCACTCTTTGTCTCATTACAGCCATCTGTTAAATTCAAAAAGGGTCATTTTTTTCTCATTAATATACACTCTGCACCCCATCTTGACTGAAATAGAAATGTAGAAATTACTACACTGCACATGCTGGCAAGGCTTTGCGAGCAGAAGAGGCCAGTGGTTGAGTACCAGCTCCAACACGCCAGCCATTATTCTGGTCAGCCTCTGCACATAACAACTGAAGAGTGAGCATGGATTTCCAACATTTCTTTGGTTCTCCAAGACTTTGAGGACTCCACAAAGATGGTGAGTGGCAATAACACCAAAGTCAGTGCAACTATCCCGCTTCTGTGTACACTTAAACAGTCGCTGCTCATAATTAAACATGAAGCTTTGCATGCAGACCAGATGGGGATGGAGGAAATAGAATTTTAGAATAATTACTCATGTAATATTTTCTCTCAGGCTCCAGAGCTAGGGATGACTGCTATCTCTGTTCCCACCATTGTACTTCCCTTTCCCATCTATTTTACTCCTGCTTTAGCATCCTGTATTGCATCAACAGCACCTGATTGCCCTATATAAATGTTTTAGAATAATAATCAAGTGTATTATTTTTTGTGTGCTATCTTGACTGTTTTAGATAATTCTAATATATCTGAGTTTCAATTAGGTAACATTCAAAATTTTATATGCGAGCAAAACTGGGTGTCATATTCTATTCGAGGCAGCTTTAATTTAAATAAAAATTGTTCTTCAAAGAAAGTTAATTTCAGAGACAGGAGGTTTTTAAGTCTAGAGAATTTTTACTGCAGGTTGGTTTTAATACTTTCTGTAACCTGCATACATCACATTATTTATGTTGTTTAGCAGTCTCGCTCAAAGATCAGGATCAGATTCAGCTAAGAGTTTTCTGGCATTCAATTTATTTTATGGTATATTTTATAGTCTATAATGTCAGATGCACTTTACTTGAGAAGTCGAAAATGTCTATCTGCTCGTGAATAATGGGAAGAGAAGTTCTCATAGCTTCATCTTTAAAACTGGATCTCCCTAAGGATTTTCAAGACTGTTTTTTTTAAGTCATTGTCACTTGTCTTAAGTTTCTGTAGCTTTTGCTACTATGCTACATTAATAGAAAATTAGTTTAATTTGTCAAAAACTCTCATGACTATCGAAAGTCATACACGCTCATCACTGTGGTGCTATAAATGCTTTTTTAGAAAATGAGAACAATTCACCTGAGCTGGAAATTTATGTAATGATGGGAATCATTTTTAAGAAAAGTTAGTTCTGATGTTGTAGTAGAGGTTTAGAAAGTAAAATTATAAAATTTGACATATGAATGGCAGCATTTGCTTCAACCCACTCAATATATCACCAGCCTGGACTTGTTCCTAAACAGAAAACTGTAATAGACATTAAGAGAATTTTATCACTGTCAGATTTGTAAAAATCACAATCTGACATCAAAAGCTGACAATTATACACAAATGAGTGAAAGAGTGGCTTCTTATCTTTTCATGTAAGTAGCAGTCCACTGATTGTTTTTTTCCTGTAATCCACTGAAATGACAGCTATGTAACACTCCTCTAGCTTTAAACAAGGTTCATCAGCAGATTTAGTGTATATTATGCAGCACTGTACCCCAACCAGGGTTGGACTGAGGCACCAGAGAACCGGAGGATTCTCTGGTGGGCCCAGGCACTGACATCTGCTGGCATACAGGGACGGAACCTGCCTAGAGCCCCCCGCTGCCCAAGTGGACCCCAGCCAGAGGCGTGTCGCTAATTGCAGCTGCTATGGGGTCCCTGATCAGGGGGCCCCCCCAGAACCAGTGGAGCTGCAGTGGTAGAGCAGCAGGTGATAGGAGGCAGGAGTTGGCTTCTGCAGCAAAAGCTTGTGCCCGCTGCAAAAGATAAATGATTATTAACTGCTCCCCACGCCCCCATGGGCATGAGGAGCAGTGAATATTCATTTATCTTTAGCAGAGGGCACAGGCTTTTGCCACAGCAGCCGACTCCTGCCTCCTGTCACCCGCTGCTCCACTGCTGCTGCCCCCCACTGTGCGCCACATTCAACTGTATCAGCATCATAGATGCCTGTCAAGGTAAAATATAATTTTCTATCTTATATTTTATACATATGTGTTTTGCTATTTTTATACCTTTATAAAAATATGTTTATATGTACTTTGTTACTTTGATATGTCAAGATAAACACAAAGTTTTCCTTGAATATGTATTATTCAGATTGAAACTTATTCTAAGATGACGTCAGTACCAGCTAGTCTGTCTCCAAGAAATTCACTGATGACTGCCCCCACCTTTGGGGAACTGAGGATTGCACCAGCAAGTCTGCCTGGATACAAGACCTATGGAATGTGAACCAATAGAGATGGCCAGATGCTGGACATGTCCATATATGGATATATATAGCTTACCTCCCCGCCCCCATCCACCCTTTACTCCACCCTGACATCCTGTGTAGATAATCCCATGCTTGCAGAAATAAAGAGCAGTACTTTTGCTGAGATTGGTGCCTGCATACAGCCCTCTAAGCATGCTCTGAAGTTTGAACCAGCTTATTGTCTGACTCATTCTTTAAACGGTTAACCCATGCTTATAATCTAATTTGGAGTGACTGGAGGATGAGTGGTTTGTCGTTTCGACCCTGACAATTGGCGCCTAGCAACGTGGGGCAGTGGATCGCCGCCCGTCCGGACCCGTCCTGAGGACTTGCGGTGGTGCCCGCGGTGACTGAGTGCGAGGACTGCAGCCTCCATTGAACACGGTAAGTTGGGATCATATACTTTATATGCGTCCCACTTGCCTGTGTGTCAGTCATTGTTGGAGTTGCTGTATTGTTGATTTGGGTCTGGGTGGGTGACCGGTTGAGTGGTGAGACCGAAGGCGATCCCACGCCACGCTCCGAACCAGCAAGTGAGACCGAGTGACGTCGCATGTTTGCGTGTACTCGTGTCAGCACCACTTCCTCCTCCTCCGGTCACGGTACCTTTATGTAGATAGATGCCTCCCGTGACTGTTAGAATAAAGTTGGGACAAATTTTAGATTCTTGAAGTGTTGAGTGGGGTAAAAGACGCACATGATAGTCTAGTTGGTGACAGATTGATTAGGATTCTCTGTCTTATCAGTGACAAATTGAGCAGGGACTCTTTGTCTACCAAGTAAATGACAAATTGAGCAGGGGCTCTTTGTCTAACACGGGGAGCCTCATTAGGAGAAGCCCCAGTGTCAGTACATGGAGCGGGGACTCTGTACTGTGTAGGGTGTCACGGCGAACTGTGCTGTAAAGTCACCATCCACAGTTGAAGGGACAGATTGAGTATGGCTCTTTGTCTTGTCAGTACATGGAGCGGGGACTCTGTATTGACGGGTGGTGACCTGCAAGTGGCGCCGGTGGTCTGAGTCGCGACAGATCATTGCACTCTGTTAAAATCATGATGCGTATATTTAGATCTGAGAAACCTCATAAGTTAGAGGGTGGTGCTGTGGGAGTCAGTAAGCTTGTTCAGTCACGGGAAGGCCGGAAGGCTGTTAGAAATGTGAGAAGTTTGTATAAAATGATGGGTCTGCCCAGTACCGGGAGACTTCAGCCTTCAGTGTGGAAGGATAATGTAGGACAGAAGAAGGGAAAGTTATGTGATGAGGGACTCCTGCATCAAGCTCAGGCACATCTTAGAGTAGCAAATGATTTGAAAGTTGAGGGCTGGAAGGAAGTAGATGGTACAGGAGGTTCAGAAGGTGCCGAGCCTTGTTCGGATATGTGAAATGCTCTGCATGTGATCTTGTTGATGTAACTAAAATGGCCCCCGTTGTTGATGTAACTAAAATGGCCCCCGCTGTTGATGTAACTAAAATGGCCGCTGCACCCCTCATGTCTGTTGCTGTGCCAAGTCCCCAGCCCCCGCCCTATAATGGCACTGATCTAAGAACAAAGGGAGGTTGGACTTGTAGTGCATGTGGTGAACAGAATCCGCCCTGGGCGGAGACCTGCCGTGTCTGTGGGGAGGGTCGCCCCTGGTGTAATGCGCAGCCCAATGCCCCCTTCCATATCCAACAGTGGGACACCCAGCGGCCATCTTGGGACACCCAGCGGCCATCTTGGGACACCCAGCGGCCATCTTGGGACACCTAGCGGCCATCTTGGGACACCCAGCGGCCATCTTGGGACACCCAGCGGCCATCTTGGGACACCCGGAACCACCCAGTCAGGCCTGTATCCCCTCCTGACGCCTTCCGGCACCTACTACCAACCACCCGGACAGCCGGAAAATGTTTTAGTCCCAATCGCTGAGGCCCCTGTCCCAGGGCTCGGTCCTTCAGCCCCTGCCTCTGTTCCTAATCCGGAAGCTACTGCACTACCTCTGTTCCCAGTGGGTGCCCCTCCCAAGATAGAAGAAATTAGGCACCAGGAGCTATCTGAAACTAATGATAAAGTGGTAAAATTTGTGATTGCTTTGTCTAAAGAGTTAACTAACACCCACTCTACAGTGTCTGCCTCTCTCCCAGAATCCACAGTACACGGTGCACGATTCTCGCCTGGTGACCTTGTGTACGTGAAAAAGTTTGAGGAGAGACTGCCTCCAGCCCAGATTTGAGGGTCCCTACACTGTGGTCCTGACCACCCCTACTGCCCGAAGCTCGAGGGCAAGAGCACCTGGATTCACGCCTCCCACTCAAGAAGGACAAGATTAGTCAGCAGTCATGAAGTTTCTGATATACATATCCTTTTGGGCTGCATCCTGATCTCCAGTAGTGCCAGCATGCCCACCTTTGGGTTAACTTCTGGGTTAATACTATAACCCCTGTGGTTATCTTTAAGTTCGATTCTGTCAAATATTCAACTGTGATAGAAATTATTTCAAGGGATCAACGCACCAGACTTGGGGGAAAGGGACATTTTATCTTTGTGTCACCCACCCAGGGAATGAAAACTGTTATTATTGGTCAGATGTGGGATAGAACACAGAAGAAGGAAAATTGGCAGATGAAGCTAGATACGATAGACTGATAGATGAGACATACAAGTGTTATGTTGGTAGGAACGGACCTGATAATGCAGAAGTCAATGACGTAGAAGCAGGGGGTATGTTTATGAAAAAAAAAAAAAACATGTACGGATAGACAGGCAGAGAAAGGAAATTACACTAGTTCAGGGAAAGGAAGAAGAGCCAAAAGATTATTTCTGGGCTCTAAGAAAAGCTTGGGTAGAAATGGGTTTTGTCCCAGAAAACAAGACTGGTGAGAGGGTTCTAGCAAGTGCATACATGAATGGGAAAGGAAGTGACAGAAAGCTGAAAGTAAGTAGACCGGATTGGAGATCAGTTAAAGCAGAGGATCTAGCCAGAATAGCATAAGGGGTACAACATGATTTAGGCAGGCAAAAAGAGGTAGCTTGCACATGAACCCCCTTGTCTCCTTACCCCCCCCCCACTCCTAATTGCACAGTGCAGGTGAACACCAGGGGTACATGAGGTTGAGTTCCAAGTGGACACGGGGGCAGACAATTCAGTAATTACAGAAGAGGACTGGCCATTTGGGAAAAGTGATTTCTCCCACCATGTTATAGCGACTCCTTATAACTCTCCATCTATCCTGCTCCCCGTCACTAAAAAGATTCCCCTGCAAATTCAAGGAACCACTGTACACACACAGTTAATAGTATTACCACGAGGTCAATGTAATCTTTTAAGAAGTGATGTGTTGTCACAATTGCAAGCACATATTGAGTATCATCCTGATGGAACTGTCACTCTGACACCAGGACTGAAGCCGAGCACTCTTTGTAAAATCATGTCGCTAGACGTTGCTAGTATAAGAGGACATAAATGAATTTCCTTCAATGTTAGAAGGTGTGATACCGCATGGATTTCTGGTTCAGATAAAACAGATGTGGGCAGATTAAGGGTGCAGCCAGTTATGGTCAAATTAAAGCCAGGTGCAATCCTGCCCCAACAGAGACAGTATCCTCTTAGTTCAGCTCAAGAGACGGCTATAGCTCAGCAGATTACAGAAACTGGCAGCAAGTGATGTTTTAGTTAAAACCTAGCCCCCACCTTCGGCATCTCTGCTGCTAGGTTCCTTATCAGTAGCCTTGACAGTAAAAATTCCAACCTTCAGCTTCCCCCTTCGGCTACCGGATTTAACCCTCTATGTATTGGCTGGTACAATATATATATATATATATATATAATATATATATACACTTTTGTTCCAGATATCTCAGGATGCTGCTTGGTTTACAGTTATTGATTTTGCCAATGTTATTTCTATAACATGTTGATGACTTACTGGTTTGTGCCCCCTCCAGGAAACAGTGTCGTATTGCAACAATATTACTCATGTTGTTTCTGTACCAAGTTGGTTGTAAAGCGTCAAAGGATAAACTACAATTTTGTAAATCTTCAGTTATCTTTTTGGGACATTGCATTACACCGGGGGGAGCGACATCTGACCAGCGCTCGCAAAGAAGCTGTACAGAATTTTCCTATTCCTGTTAATGTTGCCGCTCTTAAGATATTTCTTAGACTGATTTCCTACTGCAGACAGTGGATACATGCTGTGTCAATCCTCATGCAGCCTCTCTATGACTGTATCACCATTGTGCCTTTTAAACTAACTCCTGAAGGTATAGACTGTTTTTATTCCCTCAAAAAAAAAAAACAGGATTGTGGCAGCTCCAGCGCTAGGAACCCTCAACTATGAACTACCATTCACCCTGTATCTCCATGAACAGCAGGGATGCGCGGCAGGAGTATTGACTCAGTTACATGGTGACAATCAAAGGCCAGTGGCCTGTTTCAGTGGAAGACTAGATGCAGTGGCTAGAGGTGCCCCGTCCTGTGTACGGGCAGTATATGCTGTAGGACTATTGCTCCACAGATTGTCAGACATCGTGCTTGATCATCCACTGACAGTATTACACCTCATGATGTATACACCATACTGAACCAGGTGCAACCGGCACACCTTTCAGCTGCACGTCACCTTCAATTGCAATGTGCACTTTTAATGCCTCCAAATGTTTCTTTGCAGAGATGTACCACACTTAATCCTACCAATTGTTACCTCTCTCGGATCTAGGGGGAGGCCAGGTACGGTATTGTACAAAGAAGATCCAAGAGAGGAGATTCCTTATGGTTGTGTTCAGCTTATGGCACAGGAAACAGCAGGCCTACCCACAGTGTTTGAAACTGAAAGACTTAATGTTGATTTTGAATCTTTTGTAGATGGATCTCGCCACCAAGATGACTCAGGTACTTTCCACACCAGGTATGCCATCGTCTCCCTGAATGCAGTAATCAAAGCAGAACCAATGCTCCCATATCAGTCGGCCCAGGAGGCTGAATTTAAGGCTCTGACTGAGGCCTGTAAGATAGCTGAAGGTAGAATTGTTAACATCTACACAGATTCTAGATACGCATTCGGTATAGCTCATGATTTTGGTCCAATTTGGAAATCTAGAGGATTCCTGACGGCAGCAGGACATCCCATTAAAAATGCTGACGCAGTCCAGCAGTTAATTGATGCATTACAATTACCAAAAGAAGTAGTTGTCATAAAAGTTAAAGCACATACCAGATGCACTGATCAGGTGAGTAAAGGAAATGCAATGGCCGATGCAGCAACAAAAACAGCAGCCAGTAGACCACTCCAAGGGGTAACGATGCACCAGGTAAGCGCTCCCAAAAATCCCTTTGTGTCGGAGAATGCCTTAGCCCAGATGCAGGCTCAGGTGCGCCAGGAGGAAGTAGAAAAGTGAAAAAAAGAAAAAAAAAAAAAGAAAAAAGAAGGTGCATGTCTGAATGAAGCAAATGGGGTATGGGGAAGAGGGATGCGTCGATGCCTTCCAAGGGCGTTGTACCCTGCGGTCGCCCAGATGTTACATGGGCCAACCCACCAGTCCAAAACTGCTGTAATGAGCGTCATGCAGAAGCATTGGATAGCACCAGGCTTTTCCACCTGTATAGAAGGTTTGATCCAGGGATGCATGGTATGTGCTACACATAATCAGGGAAGGGTAGTCAAGACACCACCCAAACACGCCCCTCGGCCCCTCTATCCTTTCCAGAGACTGCAGATTGATTATATTCAGCTGCCAAAATCAGGGTCATGGGAGTATGGGTTGGTATGTTTTGATTTATTCTCAGGTTGGCCGGAGGCTTTCCCGATTGCCAAGGCTACGGCTGGGCAACCGCAAAGAAGCTGCTTGCGGAGGTGGTGTGCAGGTATGGAGAACCAGAGGTAATCGAAAGTGACAGAGGTACACATTTCACAGGTGAAATAATGAATGAAGTCTTGACAGCTCAGGGAATTCAATAAGCTTTCCACACCCCATATTATCCAGAAAGCAGTGGAAAAGTAGAAGGACTAAATGGGACATTGAAGTTAAAAATTCAAAAAGCCATGGCTGAAACAGGGCAATCTTGGCCTGAATGTTTACCAT
>JARQOD010000002.1:603469986-603491304 GCA_033576555.1 Oophaga sylvatica | reverse complement strand
GGAGGGACATCATTTTGTAGGAGGGAATCGGCGGTGCGCCGCAAGACTAGAAGGTGTTTCTTTTGCGGGAGAGAGGGACATTTTGTTGGGGGTTGTCCATCCCGGACCTCTTTGACCCAAGGAGTTAACCTGGGAGTCTGTATTTCGTCCCCAAATCCCTCTCAGTTTATCGTGCCTGCGGAGGTGGTGATTGGTACTAGAACTGAGAGGATTTCTGTTTTTCTTGATAGTGGGTCCGGGGCTAATCTTGTGGACGCTCGGTTTGCCCAGGTGCATGGTATGCAACTGAGTGTATTGGCCAAACCGGTCCCTATACTCTCTATTGATTCTAGACCTCTTGGTCAAGGTAGCTTGGTTCAAGCTGTTCATAACATAGATCTTCGAGTAGGGGCAATACATAAAGAGCAATTGTCTTGTTATGTGTTGGAGGGTCTACCTACTCCTATTGTGTTGGGACTTCCTTGGTTGGCTAAACATAACCCAGTGATTGATTGGCAATCCAGAAAGATTAGCCAGTGGGGTGAATTTTGCAAGAATAACTGCATGAGCACGGTCATCGGTGCGGTTGTACCTAGGACTTTGCCTCCTTTTCTGGAGGACTTTGGGGAGATGTTCTCAGAGGAGGGGTGTAAAGAGTTACCTCCTCATCGCGCATATGACTGCTCAATAAAGTTGCTTCCTGATGCCTTATCTCGTACTTTCCCAGGGACCGGGAGGATGGATGATCCGGTTCCTATTCCTCAGGAGGGAGTTGTGGTGTCAGCTGTATGCTCTGAGCTTGAGGGGGAGGTATTGGGGGCTCAGGGGGACGCCCCTGTGGGACTTCCAGAGAGACTGATAGTTCCAGATCGGTTAAGACTGAAGGTTACGGAGAACCGTTACAAACGGATGGCTGATAGGGGGAGAGTTTCTGGTCGAGATCTGAAGGTGAATGATCTGGTGTGGTTGTCTACCAGGAATATTAAACTTAAAATTCCCTCCTGGAGGTTGGGTCCCAGATTCATCGGGCCGTACAGGATCAGTTCCATAATTAATCCTGTGGCATTTCGTCTGGACCTCTCTCCTACGTTTAAAATTCATAATGTGTTTCACAAGTCATTACTTAAAAAGTATGTGGCACCAGTCATACCGTCACCTCTACCTCCTCCTTCAGTGGTGGTCAATGATAACGTGGACGGACCTTTCACACAACTCACCCGGACAGACCTGGTCATGAGGGTCCGGAGGCCCCTCGTAGAAGGGGGGGTACTGTCATGGGTGCATCGCCACGAAGATCGTCGCGATTGCACATTCTGACTTCTCACAGCTGAGCTTCTGTTTCTTTGTTTTTTGGTAATGTGAGAGTTAATTTTTCCTAGCTCTTTGCTAAGGCTAGGTGCAGCCTCGCCCGGCTGCTTTTGATTATGTTCTAATTAGTTTCCTTTATATTTCTGCCAGTCTGGGTGTTAGACGCCGGTGAAAGCATTCATGTAGTTCAGCAGACTGGAGCGGTTCTGAGAACATTTAAGCTAAGAGTTCATTAGTTGTTTTTACTCTTATAGCTTATAGTTAATCTCTGAGACCTTAGGTGTTCCTACTGTGTGTGAGTGTTGTATGTAAGACTTTATTTACTTTATTCCTTCTCTTTCTTGTTTGTCTTTCTGTTCATTATCCGTTACCTGTTCATTCCCTTTGGTGGTATTCAGGGTCCTTCTTAGGACTAGAATACAGTTGGCAGGGATTGATAGGAGACAGGGTTTACGCTGGTGGCCTGGACCTCTGTACCTTTAACAGTACCTCCAGGTAGAGGGATTAGTTAGGACCCCAGTTCAGGGTCAGCTTAGACCCCGGTCACCCTCTAGCCGGAGACAGTGTATAACGGATTCCGTATGGACCCACTGGACATTGTCAGGTAATTCTATGTTATCATATATCTATGCGCATGTTATATAGTATGTTGCCCTTTTGATATAGATTACTGACATCACATATATATATATCTGCTATACAGCGTGACAGTAATACAGGACTTTTCTATATCAAACCTGTGTCTCATGTATGTTCATCGCACCCAAGCACAAGACGCTATATGAACTGTACTACATACATTACAATAGGACTAGCCCAGTGGGTGGGCACTATTGCTGACAAAGTGGTGGCACTTGCTGGTTAGAAGGAGTTCAGTGTCAGTTAACAAAGTGCCTAGTGAAGGCCTAATTCAAGTGTGGTGGGTTGCTAGGGGTAGCATGTGTCGCTTGTTCCAGTCACTGAGAGGCATTACTGGGATCCCAAGCAGTCACTAATGTCACGGCCGAAGCCAAGGTTTGACATAGGGGCTGCCGGACACATCATGTCGTCTGAAGGACAGTGGAAGTTGGATTGGGACCCGCATAGACAGAAGGTGATGGCCAATCCTGGGTGCACTGCCTAGGTGGATGAGAAATCCCTGAGTCTGACAGAATTAGTGGGGTTGGTGGTTCTTCAGGACAAGCTAGCGATAGGACTGAAGAGGATATAATCCTACAAGCATAAGGAAGCAAGTGCCAAATATATATGAAAAAAGTTACATTCTTTATTGAACAAATACAATACAGACCAAAAGTTTGGACACACCTTCTCATTCAAAGATTTTTCAGTATTTTCATGACTATGAAAATTGTAGAATCACATTGAAGGCATCAAAACTATGAATTAACACATGTGGAATTATACATTACACTTTACAAAAAAGTGTGAAACAACTGAAAATGTGTCTTATATTCTAGGTTCTTCAAAGTAGCCACCTTTTGCTTTGATTACTGTATTATATAATTCCACATGTGTTACTTCATAGTTTTGATGCCTTCAGTGTGATTCTACAATTTTCATAGTCATGAAAATACAGAAAAATCTTTGAATGAGAAGGTGTGTCCAAACTTTTGGTCTGTACTGTAGTATACAAATAAATTTAAAAAATTGGTGATGCAAATACAAAAATAGCTGCATACCCAGGGGTATATATTATATCAAATCGAGTGATTCATATATAACATTCCTATTCCTATTCCATTTAGAATAGTTGACCCATGTTTAAAATGGTAGATTTAAGTAATAAATTGAAGTAAGGGGGCCAGAGGGATGAACAGGGAGTCACATGGGATCTGTGGAGTGGCTAGACCAGCCTTATTAGTAATTAATGCTATAGCGTATTTTTCGGACTATAAGACGCAGTTTTTCCCCAAAAAAATTTTGAGGAAAATGGGGGGGCGTCTTATAGTCGGAATATACTTACAAGTAGTGTGGCAGCAGCAGGAGTCTGGCAATTCTGCGGCAGTCCGATGCTGCTGCGGCAGGTTCAGCGGTGCTCTGTGGTGTGGGGGCTGCGCCGGCATTTTGTGAAAGCCCGGAGGCCCAGCACATCCACTGCTGCAATGCGGTGGCCTCAGGAAAAATGGCCGCTGGGGGCGGCGCATGCTCAAATTGAGATCTTGACAGCGAGATCTCGTCCCAAAATCTCGGGAGACAAAGGTCCTGGAGTGACCTAGCCAGTCTCCAGATCTCAACCTCATAGAAAACCTTTGGAGGGATTTGAAAGTCCATGTTGTCCAGTGACAGGCCCAAAACATCACTGCTTTACAGGAGATCTGCATGGAGGAATGGGCCAACATACCACCAACAGTGTGTGGCATCCTTGTAAAGACTTACAGAAAACGTTTGACTTCTGTCATTGCTAACAAAGGATATACAACAAAATATTGAGATGAACTTTTTTTTATGACCAAATACTTATTTTCTACCATAATTTGCAAAATAAATCTTGCCAAATCAGACAAGGTGATTTTCTGGATTTGTTTACTCATTTTGACTGTCATAGTTGTGGTCTACCTATGATGTCAATTACAGGCCTCTCTCATTTTTTTAAGTGGGAGAACTTGCACAATTGGTGGCTGACTAAATACTTTTTTTCCCCACTATATTAATTTTCACAGACATGGTAAAGTGCAAAGTGCTTAACAGAAATCAGACCTTATGGCAAAAGGTTATGCCTGAGAATAATTTATCAGTACAACAAAGTAGCATAATAGTAGTACATATAGAAATATATGGGTAGCAAGAAAGGAGGAATGAAAACTCACAGAAGTGAGGTATACATAATCTGTGGATGCAGCATGGAGCCCTGACGTTTGTTTCTCGTTTGCTTCTTCCTGGAGGGTTGGTTTGTGTCATGAATCACTCGATTTGATATAATACATTATATGCAAGCTGTGTATGCAGCTATTTTTGTATTTGTATCCCCTAAATGTATTTGTATACTATAGGTTCAATAAGGAATGTAACTTTTTTCATACATATTTGGCATTTGCTTGCTTATTACCGTATATACTCGTGTATAAGCCGAGATTTTCAGCCCATTTTTTAGGGCTGAAAGTCCCCCTCTTGGCTTATACGCGGGTCATATACGGGGGTCGGCGGGGGAGGGGGAGCGGGGGTGTCGGATCATACTCACCCCTCCGCCGGCGCGGTCTCTGCAGCCCCCTTCTTCTCCTACGATCTCCGGCTCCTTCCTGCAGCGGTCACATGGCACCGCTCATTAAAGTCATGAATATGCACATATTCATGACTTTAATGAGCGGTACCATGTGACCGCTGTAGGAAGGAAGCGCTGTGGAGAGCACCGGGAGAAGAGAAGAGGCTGCAGGGACGCGCGGCGGAGGGGTGAGTACAGCAATATTTACCTGTCCTTTCTCCACCGCTGTGCTGCGTCCTCGTCTGACTCCTCTGGCTGTGAATGATCAGGCAGAGGGCGCGATGACGTTGTTAGTGAGCACCGTGCCCCCTGCCAGATCATTCACTGCCGAGGACCAGGAAGAGGGAGCAGCGCTGCGGTGCAGAGAGGACAGGTAAATATCTCAGGTGCCGGGGTCCTGAGCAAGCGGTGACACCGGCACCTGTCCCCCATAGCGCGCCGGTGTCATCGCCTGCTCAGGACCCCGGCACCTGGCCCCCAGCGACGAGAGGTGAGTATGTCATTTTTTTTGCAGCAGCAGCATATGGGGCATAATCTGGAACATATAGGGGCATAATATGGAGCATATGGGGGCATAAGCTGTGGAACATATGGGGGCATAATCTGGAGCATATGGGGGCATAATATGGAGCATATGGGAGCATAAGCTGTGGAACATATGGGGGCATAATATGGAGCATATGGGGGCATAAGCTGTGGAACATATGGGGCATAATATGGAGCATATGGGGGCATAAGCTGTGGAACATATGGGGGCATAATATGGAGCATATGGGGCATAAGCTGTGGAACATATGGGGGCATAATCTGGAGCATATGGGGGCATAATATGGAGCATATGGGGGCATAAGCTGTGGAACATATGGGGGCATAAGCTGTGGAACATATGGGGCATAATCTGGAGCATATGGGGCATAATCTGGAGCATATGGGGGCATAATCTGTGGAACATATGGGGGCATAATCTGGAGCATATGGGGGCATAATCTGTGGATCATACGGGGGCATAATCTGTGGAATATATGGGGGCATAATCTGGAGCATATGGGGCATAATCTCTGAAGCATATTGGGCATAATCTGGAGCATATGGGGGCATAATCTGTGGAATATATGGGGGCATAATCTGGAGCATATAGGGGCATAATCTGTGGAGCATATGGGCATAATCTGTGCAGCATATGGGGGCATAATCTGTGGAGCATCATATGGGGGCATAATCATTTTTCACCCTAGGCTTATACGCGAGTCAATAAGTTTTCGCAGTTTTTTGTGGCAAAATTAGGGGGGTTGGCTTATACACAGGTCGGCTTATACATGAGTATATACGGTATATATGTTTTTGGAAGTGCCATCAATCTAGGCCAATAATTGTTCAGGATTGAAGAGGAGTTGTGGTAAGAAGAAACAAAATGAGAATTGCTGTGCACTATCCCACCTGTCACCACCTGATGAACTTGGACAGTTTAGTAAAAGATTCACAGTTACAAAGAACTTGGTGTCCCATGCATTGTGTGCAGCAGCTTCCAAGGACAGAAGCCTGGAGACAGTGAAGGCCTCTGGCCTAAAAGTGGGTGTAATACACCCACACTGTACCACACACTGGAACTGGGAAACTCCATGTCTGTAAAGTGCCAGAGTGAAGCCGGACAGTAGTTCAGTCATGACCACGGCTTTGCCCTACTTTACATTTGGCGTAGCTGGCAAGATCGATCCATGCATCAAGAAAACTTGACAGATGAGGATCTATAATGCTGCTATTCATGGTGGACACAGAGGTGCCCAAGTGACAACAAAAGATGTGGGAGCAGGATATTTGGGCTGGAGGACTGCAGCGCTGATGGATTAGGCCGAGCCTATTCAGAAACTCCAGCACCCGGAAATAGACCTGAAGGTTGAGGTTTCATGGTCGGTCCCCGATCCTGAGCCTGATCTCCAGAAAGAAGCAGCCTTGTCTGTATGACTGTTACAAAGAACTTGTTATCCCATGCATTGTGTGCAGTGGCTCCTGAGGACAGAAGCCTAGAGCCTAGAGATAGTAGAGGACTGTGGCCTACAAGTGAGTGTGATGCACACTACACCTTACAGCACACTGGGACTGGGACACACCTTGTCTGTAAAGTACCAGAGCAAAGCCGGACAGCGGTTCTATTACGACTGCCACTTTGCCCCACTTTACACATGTAGCAGGTTCAAAATGTTGTTTGTGAAAAATACAGCTACCAAGATGACTCATATTGCTCCCAAGCACTTTCATAATATTTAATTCTTCAGTTACTCCACACTGCAATTCTCCACTTCTGCCACTGCTGTCTTGGCATGAAAAGGCAGGACGGAGGAGTTCTCAGCGTGTTCAAGTTAGCCACATCAACTTTCACCAGGTGATGCTGAAAATGCAAGTTTTAATATTCTCTGTGCTTTTGCTATTTTTCCTCATTCCATAATGCTACATACTTATGACTGGAAAACATGATCTTAGACCACACTTTCAAATATACATGGCAGGATTGTAGTCACTACAGTACTACAAAGATGAGGGCAAATGCCCCATGGCACTCCATAAGACTTATGAAAACGAAAAAGAAAAATTGGAGAAAAATGCCATAATTATATATAAATATTTATTTAGTACGAGCCCCCCGAGAAAGCCAGTGCGAAACGCGCGTCGGGGCGCGCCTCTGGGTTACATTTGCAAATATGGGTGAGTCTTACCTCTAACATATGTAGTAGCTTGGTATTATTATTACGAATCTTGAGCCTGGGAGTCCGGATCCCGGTTTTATATATGCACTAGCATTTAGCATAAATATACTATTGCTCTGAGATTCATATATATATATTTTTTTCTACTGCATCTCAATTTGATCTATGTCCTTTGGCACATTGTTATACCTAATATCTATATTTTATGTGTATTCTTTTATGTGCCTCTCTCACTCTCTTCGGCATGTGTAGCTCAGATGTATTTTACACCCTTTAACATCACGCATACCGTCTCTAAACCACTCATTCTGCTGTGTATCTATGATTATTATGTGCTGTTTAAAAAATTTGATATATATGCTAATTTGTACTAAATAAATATCTACTTATGACTGGGTAATGTTTTAAAGGGGTAAAAAGTTAACACCCCATAGAAGAATCTCTATTAACAACAGTTGGTTGAAAGAAACATTTGCATATTGGGCGCAGTAAATTCTGAAACCCATACAGTAGTGTGCAAAATAATAGCAGTGTGTTCAAAAACATGAGTTAATCACAAAATTTTTACGCTAGTTTTTATTTCCATGCTTTGGGAACATTGCACAAAGTTTTCTAATTCAAAACATGAAGATAATTGTATATAATTTTTTACTACTTTACAGAAAATAACAATAATGGACATTGGGCTGTTCAAAAAAATAGCAGTGTCTGCATTTGTCTTTACAAACACACAATATGTACCATTTTTTATGACGATTTTGCTTGTTTACCGGTGTTAAGGGCGTTGTCTTGTCTTGAAACACCCATTTCAATGGAATATCCTCTTCAGTGTAATGCAACATGACCTCTTCAAGGATTTTAGTATTTGGAAACTGGTCCATGATCCCTGGTATGTGGTAAATAGTTCCGGAACCATATCATGATGCTTGCACTACCATGCTTCATTGTCTTCAGAGTGTACTGTGGCTTGAATGCAGAGTTTGGGGGTCATGTGACGAACTGCCTTAGACTCAAAAAGAAAAATTTTACTTTCATAAGTCCACAAAATGTTTCTCCATTTCTCTTTAGGCCAGTTGATGTGTTTTTGGCAAATTGTATTCGCTTCAGTACATGTCTTTTTTTTTTAACAGTGGGACTTTGCGGGGACTTTTTGCAAAGAGCTTTGCTTCACACAGGCGTCTTCTAACTGTCACAGTCCTCACAGGTAACTTGAGACAGTCTTTGATCTCCCTGGAGCTGATCATTGGCTGAACCTTTGCCATTCTTTCTATTCTTCCATCCATTCAAATGGCAATCTTCCGTTTTCTTCTACGTCTCTCTGGTTAGGCTTTCCACTTTAAAGCATTGGAGATCATTTTAGCTGGACAGCCGATCATTGTCTGCACTTCTTTAGAAGTTTTACCCTCTACAATCAACTTTTTAATCAAACTACGCTGTTCTTCTGAACAATGTCTCCAACGACCCATATTTCTCAGGCTTTCAAGGAGAAATGCATGTATAACATGTCCTGGCTTCATCTTTAAATAAGGGCCACCTGATTCACACCTGTTTCTTCACAGAATGATTGACCTCACTAATTGAACTCCACACTGCTATTATTTTGAACACACTCCCTTTCAATTAACTGGTAAATTGTTTGACATGTGGTAATATAATTTATACCAAAAGCAGTGATTAATCTGGTTAGTCAGATTAGACTTTCATTATTTTGAACACTACTGTATAGCCACAACAGACTACAGAAAAGGAAAATAAATGTTTTAATCAGCTCTTCAGCCACTTCATAATAATTTAAGCACTTTTAAATGAAAAAAAAAGTAGTGAAAAGTCTTTTTTTAAAGCACATAACAAGCCTGACTTCCACATGTCACTGTTTTAGGCAATTGGAGTAGCTCTTACTACTCAAACTAGCATATGTCTCAGTACTATCAGCTTCTTTTTAAGTTTTTGAGAAAACAACTCTTCGGGAGGTAAGAGACCAACTTGTGGACACCATAGAGTACCTAGAAGCTCATCCCATTATCTCAGAGAAAAATTTTATAGGGCCTATTTCAGGGCTACATGCTTACTTTTAGCAATGGGCAAAATACTTTGTATGGCAGGTCAGGAGAGCCTAACTCTCTGCCTACTTTCATGAATCCTGATGGACTATGAATGAGGTACTACTAGAGATGCCCATTAACTAAGGAATCCCCCTTGCGCTGATCTCTGCCAGCTCAGAGTTGTCATGAACCACTCGTGCCGGCGATTCTACTGACGTCACAGAGATAGAGTCTTCTCTTTCAGTCTGATTTGTTGATGAGAGGTGAAATGAAACCGGGGTAATCGCTGGCATGAGTGGTCCGTGACTGCTCCAAGCAGCAGAGATCGGTGCTAGGTAGAACATGCAGGGAGTTGGCAGGTAGTTGGCTCTTAGCCTTGGAGGCAAAATAATAAAAGTCCTGGATAACCCCTTTAATATTGGCAAGGAGTAAGCTCTCTACAACAAGTGGCATCCATTTCTGACTGCAGTAGGGCAACATACAGTATTTGCTATGTGCCCTCCACAGGAATTGTGTGTGACTATACATATCTCCATTCACTAAAGAGAAAATTCAGTCCACATAGCTATATAAAAATATCAATTTTTATATTAAATACATTAAAAACATAGTTATAGTTCAGTAAATGATGACAGGTAAAATTAATGGTTTTGGAGACCCACAAATAAACCATATGCAAGGGCTAAAATAAGTACTGAATAATACAGTCATAAACATATAAAAATTGTCTGTACACATAACAGTACATCTAAATTGATGAAAATAGAGAGAGAGAAAAAAATAAGTACAATTCCACAATTGTTATTTATTTTCCATGTTCACTATATGGCAAAGCTGACCTGGCACTATGATTCCCCAGGTCAGTATAAGTACAAACATACCAAACATATATAGTTTTTTTTTTTATTTTAGTGGAAAAAAGAAAAATCCGAAATTTGTATGAAAAAAAAAATGTTGCATTTGACGCTATTTTCAGAGACCCATAGCGCTTTTATTTTTCAGATCTGGTGCTGTGTGAGGACTTATTTTTTGCGCCCTGAGCTGTAGTTTTTACTGATACCATTTGGGGAAAGATATATTTTGATCACCATCTATTGAATTTTATTACAATGATGCGGTGGCCAAAAAACCTTAAGTCTGGCATTTCGATTTATTTTCTCGTTACGCCAGAGATTCCTGTCTGGTGATTATAAATATATAATCAGTAAATATTTATGCATTTCTGATCCCATGAAACTTGACTAATGGTTAGAATAACAAGTATGGACCATGGCCACTGTTGATCAAGTGGGAGCAGCGCTGTGTATATTATTATTATTATAGCACCATTTATTCCATGTCTCTTTACATTTGAAAAGATATACATAATAAAAAAAACAAGTACCATAATCTTGAACAAAATGAGTCACCAACTAGTACAGGAGGAGAGAGGACCCTGCCTATGAAGGCTCACAGTCTACAAGAAATGGGTGAGGATACAGTAGGCGAGGATAGAGCTTGTCATGCAGCGGTATGGTGGAATGAGGGTTTCTTCAGGTTGTAAGCTCATCGGGAAAGGTAGGTTTTTAGGTTCCCTTTGAAGGCTTCCACAGATGACAGTCTGATATGTTGAGGCAGAGAGTTCCAGAGTAGGGAGGAATGCATGGTAAAAGTTTTGTATGCAATTGTGGGAAGGAGTAATAAGAGGGGAGTAGAGAAGGAGATCTTGTGAAGGTTGCGTACAGGTAAGTACCGAGAGACAAGGTCACAGATGTGTGGAGGAGATAGGTTGATGGCTTCCTTAACACTTCAGCGGTGCTGCAGGCTGATCGCCTCCATGCCACGCCGCATTGATGCAGTAATTGATGCCAAAGGAGCCCCGACTAAGTATTGAATTCATTTACTGGACATACATTTCAGTAGGCCAAAATTTCGGATTTTAAAATCATTTTTTCAAGCTGGTGTTATAAAGTCTTCTAATTTACTGAGATAATGACTTTGGGGTTTTCATTGGCTGTAAGCCATAATCATCAACATTAACAGAAATAAGCACTTGAAATAGACTCTATATAATGTAATGACTCTATGTAATATATGAGTTTCACTTTTTGTATTGATAACTGAAGTAAATGAACTTTTTGATGATATTCTAATTTTGTGAGATGCACCTGTATATAAGCGAAAACATCTCTATCTATATATTAGATATAGTAAGGCTAGAAAAATGTCTAACTTTCATGTCTTCAATCTTTTTCTTTCGTTCTGCAGCTTTCTAAAAATTTATGTTTTCTTTCTTGTTTTCTTGTTTTTCTTTCAGTGCTTGCTGAGTGGGCAGACTCTTCATAATGGAATTTCAGACCTATGAACTCTGAACAATCAACCTTCCGCTCCTTCCTCCCTCTCACATCATGAGCGTAACTAAGCTATATCACTTTCCATAGATTCACATGTGATATTAATGTCCGAAAAAAAATCGCATTAACCTAAATACAGTATGCAAACGTGGTCAGACAGCAACTCAGCACCACAGTACATGTTATATGTCATTAGTATCCACAGAGCTGAACCTGAATGGGTGTCACCTGAAGGAAACCCTGCAGGCCTGACATCCTAGAACACCCTAATTCTTTAGAGCGGCTGAGCAGCCACTGACTGCATCACTAGGACACCATGAGTGGTGGAATTATTAGGGGGTGGTTGAAGATTCCCTCTCCACACCCCTTCTAAAGCCGTTTTAGTAGATATGCTTACCTGTGTAACCATAAAAGATATTATAAGTGTTTTAGCCACTAGCTGGCTGCGGTTTGCAGATTCAAACGACTGTCACCTGTATGTCAGTCGGCACTCAGGGAGAAAATCAGTTTGAGCCGCCCCAGCGACAGTTGGAAAACTGAATGATGACTGAGAGTTGCATGCGGCCATCTTGGAATGGCCGCATGCAACTCTGTAAGAGACAGATGTGACAGGAGCACAGGAGAGGTAAGAAGAATGGGTGTGTGCAGTGAGCTAGGAGCTGGTCAGATTACTAAGGAAAGGTGCAACTGTCCCTGTGATTCCTGTCAGAGAAGAAGAATCACATTGGGGAGACGACTATGGTTGGATACAGAGTTAGTGTCATGGTATAGGACATGGTTAATGTCCTGTCCACTCAGGGTTAACTTTTGCTGGCCTCCCTTTGGATCTGGGAGGGTATTTATACCCAGTCCAGAGGGAGATTCTCTGTCAGCTATACTTTCGTTGTGACTGTGTATTTGACCCCCTGGTTTGCGTGTATACTGCTCTGCTTGTTTGACTCCTGTGTATGACCCGGTCTGTTTGCTCACTCTGCTCTCTGTCTCACGTTTTGCTTATATTGTCTTCTCCGGTTCTGACCTCCTGGTTTGGCTATCGATACTCTGTTACCGTTTTGTCCCTATTGTACTGTCTATTGCCCGCTCTGGTTTACTGATCTATTGCTACGTCCTGACTATCCGTTCTGTCTAACCCTTTGGTACTGTCGTGCTATCTTGTGCTCTGATCTTGGCCTGTCCTGGTTTTCGTCCCTGTCTTTGCCCTTGGTAACTTTATCTCGTCATTACCCTGCTAGGAGTTTTCCTGCAGTTCCTAGATCTCTGGAGCTTAGGCCACGCCCCCAGCAGTCATGTGCTGCAGGTCATGTTAGTCTGCAGTACACATCATTCATTACTGCTGCCTCTGAGAGACGTGTGGCCAGCTCCGCCCCTTGGCTGTCACATGCTGCGGAAGGTCCTGTTCCACAGAAACACACGTCTTCTCTGCTGCGGCTCTGCTTACAGGTATCTTGGGGCACAGTTGGTTCACTCAGGACACGTGCACTGGCTCAGTGAGCATGTGCAGTGCGGTGTCCCTGACAGTTAGATTCCATCCAAAGCACTGGCTGTGACATGAATGGCCTTCTGCTAGCCTGTCATGCAAAAACTGTGCTCCAGGTGACAAGCCCAATATCCCCTCCACGGTCTCCCAGCTAAATGGGCGTTCGGACAATTAGACAGCCACTTCTGTGTTCAGTTAATGGCTGGTAAGTCCTGAGCTCAGGCCCCACGACAGGGATCCTGGTGAGTGCATGCACGCAGACTTTAGAAAGAGTTTGGCGCCAAACCTAAATTCACAGTTAGAGACATTGTTTGCTAAGAGGGCTGTGTGAACCTTAGCTAGATACTCCCCTCAGTGGGTAAGCTTGTGTATAGATAGCATAATTTAATTGCAATTTTAGAGAATTGTTAAGTTTGTGAATCTCTGCGCTGCACCGCTGCAGGGGTCGCCTCTGCACTCATCTAATTACACTCCTGCTCTGGGTAACTCCCGGTTACCGCATTAGGCAGAACCACAAGTCAGGCCAATTATAGTGTACCGGATAGAACATACTGTGCAGTGCAGTGTATATTTCATACCTTTATGTACCTGGTGATATCTGTGTGCAAAAATAAAGCAACTCGTTTTTTGCATTAATTGAGTGCGGCTGGTTTCTCAAAAATTTTTGGACTGCTATGTTTCAGCTAGCACCTCCCGCTGTATACAGAGTGTACATCATTCTCTTGAATGTTAGCAAAAACTAGTTCCTCAACAAATTGCCTGGTCGTGTTCTGAGTCCTCAGCCCACTGTATTCTGAGAGAGACCACCCCGGTACACGGTCTATAGAATCGTGACAGTATTATTACCATTAATGTTTTACATTATTCACAATATGCATATACTGTATATTTATATTGTGGTGCAGAATACAAGTAGCCAAAATTTCCCAATTTACCCCTATGTCTACAAATTTTTGATTTGGAAGTATATATCGGTAAATTTCCAATATATTGGAAAACATGTTAGCACAGAATGTTGCATGCTCAAAGAGTAATTTTTTTAGTGTAGATCATAACAACCACTGCTCAGGAGTTGAACTTCCAGACATGGTAAAGATTCTATATAAAGACCTCCATCGACCTTCCAAACAGCAGGATCAGATAATTATAGCTACCACAGATGTACTACTTTTTGTTAAAAATGTAAGAATTAAAGTATTCTCTTTTTATTTATTTGTATCCTGTTTTTGCTTTACTATAATATTCATGTATGAAATTTGAACACAACCATCCATGTATTCTTTTTTAAACTTAAATGTCAATTATGTCTATGAGATGTATTATAGTTTTATTATTTTCAAAGCTTCTCCTTTGCTGCTGTAGAACAGGTATAAGGATGCCTGAGAGATGGCACTATTTCCTTACAAATGCAATCACCAGATGCCTATTAATGAGCAGTTTCCTAACAGATTAACATGTATTGTACTACTGGAATTCCTGTACAGTATATAGAGCACTAGATATTCAATCGTTCTCCAAGTTAACTGATTATTTTTAAATAAAATAAATATTTAAATAACTTGAAAAACATGAACATAAGAATACTATTTAAATATATATATTATAAAAATAAACCTGTAAATACCAAATTTTTGTTATGTAAAAATATCATGCTAAGAAGAATAATTTCATAAATGTTTAGATTTTTAATGTCACTCATAATCTGTGCAATTCAAATGAAAAATAATTTGAAATCTTTTCGGAAAAATAACAATAAAGAACAATAATAATGTGTTTGCATAAATATGTACATCCTTAAACTAATAACTTTACCCTATCAATATATGAAAACATTCAGTCATTTTGGGTAGGAGTCTATCAGCATGGAACATCTAAAACTGGCAATTTTTTCCCATTTTTTCTTGCCGTTGCCCTCTAAATCCATCAGATTGCAAGGGCATCCCCTGTGTACAGCGCCGTCTTTAGGTTACCCACAGATTTTCAATTGGATTCAGCTCTGGGTTCTGGCTGAGCCATTCCAAAACATTGATCTTCTGGTAAAGCCATTCTTTCATTGGTTTAGAAGTATGCTTAGGGTCATTGTCGTGCTGAAAGGGGAAATTCCTCTGATTTTAAACTTTTTATCAGAGGTTTTGTTGCAAAATTGACTGATAGTCGAACAATTCATAATTCCCTCCACCTTGACTAAATCCCAATTCTAGCACCCAAAAAACATCCTCAAAGCATAGCACTGCCTCCATCATGCTTCACTGTGGGTAAGGTGTTCTTTTGGTGATGCACAATGTTGACTTTGCACCAAACATACCTTTTGGAATTATAGCCAAATAGTTCAACCTTAAGTTCATCAGACCATTACATGTTTTCCCATATACTGTCACAGGGATACCACGATAACACTGGTTAGAAGTACTTCATCATCATATTAAACAGTGCAGGTTTTTTCCTTGCTAGCAGTGCAAGGGTTAATCTGTTCAGTTGAGGCTTCTGGAGCTTTCCTACTTGAATTGTCTCAGCTGTTCAGTGTTGGCGACAGACCTTTGCTGTATATGTTCTCCTTTGGCACTTATTTATTGCCTGTGTTACTTCTTACTGTAAGTTACTGACACTGTTAGTTCTGGAGCTGGAGGTGTTGTTCGTGTTTGGAGTTGGCGTTTGGAGATTGTACAGGATATTGTTTCATGGAGTTTTGTCTGTGTGTATATCCTCATCCTCTCCTATTTGGTTTTTCCTTCCTTTAACTCCCCTGTGTCCCACTCTGTTGTTTGGTGTGTGTACTTTAGGTTTGGTATTTTCATTCATCCCTGTCCATTTTCCCATGTTTGTCTGTTTATTATGTTTCTATACACTTCAGCTTCCCACTACCCTGGGTAGGGACATATCAGGGTAGATATAGCATCATAGCAAGGCACAAGAACCCGGTGTCTCCACCTCTAGGAATAATCCAGGGGGACAGGGATAGACCAGTGAGCCCTTAGTTATAGGGATCTGGTTAGCACCCATTTTAGTCACCTGGCAGGTACTGTATATTTGTGATGATCTTTCTTTATGACATATTGATTTATTCGGCTGACCTCAAGTCATATCAGGTGCATATCAGGAGGTCTTCCTGATACTCAGAGACAATAAATTATTTGTCAAATCAGAGAAATGTATGTTTTCAGTTCAGGAAACCCCTTGTCTGCGTTATTATTTATCGTTCACTGGTTTTCGTATGGATGCGGTGAAAGTCCGGGTGATACTGGATTGGGAGGGATCATCCTGAGGATTTAAAGGATTTACAAAGGTTTTGTGGTTTCGCCAACTACTACCATAAGTTCATCAAAAACTTTTTGGTAGTGGCCAAACTTCTGACAGATATGACCAGGAAAGGACCGGACTTTTCCAAATGATCCCGTCCAGTCAGTGAGGCATTTGATACCTTAATGAAATGTTTTTCTTCTGCACAGATTCTTAAACAGGCTGTCATCACTCAACTGTTCATTATAGAGGTTGATGTGCAATAAAGTGGGCTTTCGAAGAGTGGCGACATTTCTTGGATGGGCTGAACATACGGTCATGGTTATCTCGATCATAAAAATCTTTTACATTTGGAATCTGCTAAGTATCTGACATCAAAACAGGCAAGATAGTCATTGCTCCTCACCAGATTCAACTTTGTTGTGCCTTATCTGGTTGTTTTCCTGGGGGTGAAGATAATTGTGAACCAGTTCCTATATTACAGAAAGGGGTATTTATTGCAACTACAGTTGTGTGAAAAAGTGTTTTGCCTCCTTGTGTGAAAAAGTGTTTTGCCTCCTTGCTGATTTCCTATTCACAGGGCTGGCTCCAGGTTTCATGGACCCCGGGCGAAAAAGTCTCAGTGGGCACCTTTAACACATACCACAATTCATGATGCACAGATACAGCAGAGAAATATAACTGTTGTACAATGCCATAAATTTCGCTTACTTCTTACATTACATGAGTGATATTAATAGCTCAGAAAACGGACAGTATAGTCCTCCATACAGTATTATGGGCAAAACAGAGTTCCATTCAGAATAATGAGCCCTATATAGTGCTCAATACAGTATAATGGACCCCATATACAGTAATGCTCCATAGAGAATAATGGACCCATACATTGCTCCATACATAATGAGCCCCATATAATGATCCACACATAATGGGTCCCATATAATGATTCATACAAAATGGGCCCTATATATTGCTCCATACACAATAAGCCCCATATATTGCTCCATACATAATATCCCCATTTAATGCTTTGAACAGTATAATGGGCCCCATATAATGCTCCATACATTATTATGGGTCCCATCTAATGCTGCAGTCAGTATAATGAGCCCCATATAATGCTCTATACAGTATAATGGACCCCATATATTGCTCCATACATAATGAGCCCCATATAATGCTCCATAATAATAATAATAATAATTTTATTTCTATAGCGCCAACATATTCCACAGCACTTTACATTATAGAGGGGAATTGTACAGACAATAAACATTACAACATAACAATAAACACAGATCAAAGTAGATACCAAGAGGAATGAGGGCCCTGCTCACAAGCTTACAATCTATGGGCCCCATATAATGCTACATACATAATGAGCCCAAAATATTGCTCCATACACAATGAGACTCATTTATAGCTCCATACACAATGAGCCCCATATATTGCTCCATACATAATGTTCCCCATATAATGCTCCATACAGTATATGATGGGCCCCATATATTGCTCCATACATAATGAGCCCCATATAATGCTCCATACAGTATATGTTGGGCCCCATATAATGCTCCATACGGTAAATGATGGGCCCCTTATATTGCTCCATATATAATGGGCCCCATATAGTGCTCCAGTCCCCTATTTCTTCCCCCGGCAACATGGGACGCAGTCTCAACAGTTCCGGACCTGACTCGGTACAGATACCCGCAGCCTGGTCTTCCTCTTGCATTCGCAAAGTGCCAATGCAGCAATTTTACCTGAATAATTAACTTTTAGTTTAGAAAAACCACTCATACATTAAAGGGAACCTGTCACCCCCCCAGGGCCTATTAAAGTAAAAGAGCCACCTTCAGCAGCACTAAGGCTGCATTCTGACTCTATTGAGTCAGGGAGGTATGTTTTCTCCCCCTGACTCAACAGCCTCGCAGCAGTCCATCATCCCCCTCTGGCCTCCGGGCACTGCCTCCTCTCTTTCTTGTGACATCACTGGCACCTGCGCTCTGCAATCAGTTATCGAGCATGCGTCGTGCGCGCTGCCCGGGAACTTACATCAGGTGATTGTAAGGTTATCGAGCCTGAGAATAATGATGATCCTTCTACAATGTGACAGCCCTTGAGATATCTGGATACAGCTATTAAGTCTCCTCTCAGTCTTCTTTTTTGCAAGCTAGACATTTCCAAATCCTGTAACCGTTCCTCACAGGACATGGTTTGCAGACCGGTCACCATTCTGGTCGCTCTTTTCTGAACTTGCTCCAGTTTGTTGATGTCTTTTTTAAAATGTGGTGCCAAAACTGGACACAGTATTCCAGATGAGGTCTGACCAAAGAGGAGTAGAGGACAATAATGACTTCACGTGATCTAGACTGCATGCTTCTGTTAATACATCTCAGAATTGTATTTGCCTGTTTTGCTACTGCATCACACTGTTGACTCATGTTCAGTCTGTAATCTATTAGTATACTCAAGTCTTTTTCACATGTGCTGTTACTTAGCTCTATTCCTCCCATTTTGTATGTACTTTTTTCATTTTTATTGCCCAGAAATAGTACTTTGCATTTTTCCCTGTTAAAAACCATTCTGTTAGTTGCTGCCCACAGTTCCAGTTTATTTATATCCTTTTGAATCCTCTCTCTCTTCTCTAGTATTAGCTATTCCTTCTAGCTTTGCGCCATCAGCAAATTTAATCAGCTATAGTGTTATAGTAATAGTACTGTTATAGTATACTATAGTACAGTTATAGTCAGAGTGCTGGTAATTGATTGATCGATGTTATACTGCAGTAACTGCACTTTAACCCCTTCACAACATGCATCGTACATGGACAGCACGTGCTCCCTTTTATGTGGGCTTCGGCGCAGAGCTCAGATCTTTCTCGACACATGTTAGCTATTTTGAACAGCTAACATGTACCCCTAACAGCCACGGGTGGAATCGCGGTTCACCTGTGGCTATTAACCTGTTAAATGCCACTATCAATCTCTGGCAGCGTTATTTAATGTGATCGCGCTGGAATCACGTTACTAATCCCGCCCATCAGCACCCGTTTCACATGATCGCTGGTCTGCAGCAGATCCCTGTGGTTGTCATTAGCGGATTGCTATGAGCACCACCCAACATTCGGTGCTCATAGCAAGTCAACATTTCTGCTACACACAAGCGATCTGATCATCTCCTGTGTCTAGCATATGCGATCAGAAGATTGCAGCTTCTAGTCTCCCATGGAGACTATTGAAGCAAGTGAAAAGTAAATAAAATGTTTTTAAAAATATTAAAAAATTAAAAAATATAAAAGTTCAAATCACCCCCCACTCACCCCATTCAAAATAAAACAATAAAAAGAAATGAAAAATTCACATATTTCATGTCAACGTGTTCAGAATTGCCCAATCTATCAAGATATAAAAAAAATTATCAGATCGATAAATGGCATAGCCAAAAAGAGTCAAAACACCAGAATTATGTTTTTTTGGTCACCGCAACCTTGCATTAAAAGGCAATAACGGACGATCAAAAGATAGTATCTGCATCAAAATATAATTAAAAACGTCAGCTCAGCTCGCAAAAAATAAGCCCTCACCCAGCCCAAGATCATGAAAAATGGAGACGCTGCGGGTCTTGGAAAATGACACAATTTTTCATTTTTTTTAAGATGATATACAATAATAAAATATATTGTGGTACTGTGTTAGCCAGAAAAATTGATGTGAATACTTTTCCATCCAAAGATGACAAGAGTATTCTTAGAGTGATACCTTTATTGGCTAACCAGAAAATTATATGTTCGCAAGCTTTCAGAGCGCAGAGGCTCCTTCTTCAGGCAAGATTACCGTATATACTCATGTATAAGCCGACCCGTGTATAAGTCGACCCCCCTAATTTTGCCACAAAAAACTTGGAAAACTTATTGACTCGCGTATAAACCTAGGGTGAAAAATGATTATGCCCCCATATGATGCTCTACAGATTATGCCCCCAAATGCTGCACAGATTATGCCCAATATGCTCCACAGATTATGCCCCTATATGCTCCAGATTATGCCCCCATATGCTCCAGATTATGCCCAATATGCTTCAGAGATTATGCACCCATATGCTCCAGATTATGCCCCCATATATTCCACAGATTATGCCCCCGTATGATCCACAGATTATGCCCCCATATGCTCCAGATTATGCCCCCATATGTTCCACAGATTATGCCCCCATATGCTCCAGATTATGCCCCCATATGCTCCAGATTATGCCCCATATGTTCCACAGCTTATGCCCCCATATGTTCCACAGCTTATGCCCCTGTATGCTCCATATTATGCCCCCATATGTTCCACAGCTTATGCCCCCATATGCTCCATATTATGCCCCCATATGCTCCATATTATGCCCCCATATGCTCCAGATTATGCCCCCATATGTTCCACAGCTTATGCCCCCATATGCTCCATATTATGCCCACATATGCTCCATATTATGCCCCCATATGTTCCACAGCTTATGCCCCCATATGCTCCATATTATGCCCCATATGTTCCAGATTATGCCCCATATGCTGCTGCAAGAAAAAAATGACATACTCACCTCTCGTCGCTGGGGGCCAGGTGCCAGGGTCCTGAGCAGGCGGTGACACCGGCGTGCTATCGGGGACAGGTGCCGGTGTCACCGCTCGCTCAGGACCCCGGCACCTGAGATATTTACCTGTCCTCTCTGCACCGCAGCGTTGCTCCCTTTTCCTGGTCCTCGGCAGTGAATGATCTGGCAGGGGGCGCGGCGCTCACTAATGATGTCATCGCGCCCTCTGCCTGATCATTCACAGCCAGAGGAGTCAGACGAGGACGCAGCACAGCGGTGGAGAGAGGACAGGTAAATATCGCTGTACTCACCCCTCCGCCACGCGTCCCTGCATCCTCTCCTCTTCTCCCGGCGCTCTCCACAGCGCTTCCTTCTACAGCGGTCACATGGTACCGCTCATTAAAGTCATGAATATGTGCATATTCATGACTTTAATGAGCGGTGCCATGTGACCGTTGCAGGAAGG
>JARQOD010000002.1:603377829-603469886 GCA_033576555.1 Oophaga sylvatica | reverse complement strand
AATGACAATTTGCTCCTATATTCGGTATGGTTACAATATTATATCAAAGTATCAACAGTTAGAACTATTGTGGAACATTTTAGTGACAGCCATGATAAATCTGTCGTGTAAAAATTGCCCATAAGTATTAAAAGAAGTTTTCTGTGATGGCCTAGTCTTAAGATAGGCAAAGGAATGGTATTTCACTCATGAGTTCATTGTATTCTTGTTTTTGAATGAAGAACTCACTTTTTATTACAGGCCAATTCTCGACCTCTTGACTTTTGACTAGCCATATTAAAAGTGTTGCCCACAATTTTTAAAATGTCCAAAATATTATTGGAGTATCCTTCTCCGTGGCCTCCCAACTAACACTCTCTCACCTCTCCAGTCCACCCTTAACTCTGCCGCCCAATTAATCCACCTCTCCCCTCAGTACTAACTCTGCTTTCCTTATTCCGCAAATTCCTTCTTTGGCTTCCAATTCCACAACAAATTCCGTTTAAACTACAAACACTGACTTACAAAGTTTTAAAAAACAAGGATCGATGCACTAACGGCTAGAACTCCGTGCCCATCAGCTGCCTTGTTTGATTGGCAACTGCCACCTGATGCCAGAGGATAAAAGCAGTATTATGTATATAACTAGATTTCAAAACGGTGCTACGGGGAGGGATATCGAGAATACACATACTAAGAAAATTTAATCAATAGGAGATATTACTGTGGCAGTGGTATTTGTTCTGTAGATAGTATATATAGATGTTATAAGTAGGTACAGTGTATATCATGTGTGCCTTACTTACAGTATGCACTGATGTACTGCAGAAGTCTTCCATGGACAAGCACAAGGAAGCTGAAGTCACGTTACAGATTTAGAAGATATTGTGCGGTGGCCAAGCTATACATTGCAACTGCAGATAGAATTGGCTGGTCCAGATGTAAAACAAAAATTGTCAAATAATGCAGTAGACCCACCAGATAGTTTGTCTGGATGTCGGGATCATAACAGCATGATGTACTGTATAAGGAAGAATCCAGAGCTGTTCATAGAAGTTAAAGGGAATCTGTCATCCCCGGGACGTATAAAACTTAATATGGGCACTGTATTTAGGGATCTTCTGCACAGGATCTGGCGAGTCACTGTGACCTCCGGTGTGCGTGGCAATAAGATGCTCTCCCCACTTCCTCCCAGCACAGTCATCACCAGAAACCATGTGCACATGGCGAAGACTATTCATGGAGGAAGTGGGGAGAGCACCTTATCGAAGTGCACACTGGAGGTCACTGGAATGAAGTTGCCGGCGCCTGCACAGAAGATCCCTGAATGCAGTGTCCACAGAAGGGAGGATGAGCATGTATTTCTGAGGGAGTTCAGAGCGCAGGCGTCAGATTCCGGGGCTGTAACTGACGCTGATGGGAGGGGGTAAGTATTACAATGAGGAGAGGTGGCAGGATTTCTTCCAGGCACCATATGCCCCAGAACCTGATGAAATAATTAACATAAAGAAAGAATATAACATTTCTCATCATCAAGATCATTAATGAGGCATACAGATAGGACTAGCTTAACATTTCTATTACCTGTATGCCCATATTAATAGCTCATATACATCCCAAGGGGTGACAGTTTCAATTTAATACACATGCAAAAGTCTTTGTGAAATTCTCTGATCTAGTGATAATATGCTGTGAAGGACCCATGGAGTCCTATGGTGTCTTAGGACCCTCCAAGGGAAAGCTAGGTATAGGTGCTGAAGTATCTGCTGCCAAGAGTGTGCAGACTACTTGTGGTCCAGAACGCTGCTCCAGCCAGTGAGCATTGGAGACAATCCCTGCCGGTTAAACTCACTGGTGAGTGATTTGCTGACGGTTGCGAGATGCTCCTGCGTGATGCCACTATGTTCTGTGTTAGAGCCAAAATCCAAATCTGACGTGTTTCAAAAGCTAATAGATTTCTTCCTCAGGGATGGCTCACTCTGGAACAGTCACGCTTTTAACAGTGGCAGAGATAATTATGTTTTTTATTGACAGTACATGCACAATATAGCGATGGTTAGTATATGTATATAATTATTGCGGTTTTTTTACTGAAACCCAAATAGTTCAACTGCACTGTTGAGACCATTAGGTTTTAGGGCTCTAAGGCAAAAATCAATTGGCTTTCTTTGAGAGATTTTTTTTAATAAACTCACCTCCCCTCCAATCCTCATTTACTGTTTCAATGTCCCACAGTTTGGTATCTGAAATAATATCCCCATGTTTCTCCGCACAGTGTTTGGACAGGGGGTGTCCATTAATTTTTTTAAAGTTGCAGATATGCTTCTCTATCCATTTTGTCAAAGGTCTTTTTGTACTTCCCACATACTTTTTTGACAGGGGCATTCAATGCAATATGTCACCCCTTTTGTCTGGCAGGTAATAAAGTCATTAAAAGTGTATTGTTCCTTTCCATTATTAAATTGTTTCCTTTTCTTGAGAAATAGTGTACAGCATACTTTACACCAATTACAAGAAAAGAAACCATTCATATTAATTTATGATGTTATGAGTCCATTGTCTACTGCCATTTTTTGCACAGTAGGGGCTACCAGGTTTCCAATGTTTTGTGCCCTTCTAAATATAAAACACGGCTGTTTCGGCAGTAATAATTCTATTGTTTTATCCTCCTTTAATAAGTTCCAGTATTTTTAAACAATATTGTTCAAAATGTGATTTTGGGGATTATATTGCAAAATTAAGGGAATATTCAGATTATCATATCGACTTTTGGTAGTTCTATTGTCTGTAATTAATTCATGTCTTGGAATAATGGCAACCATTAGTGATGAGCAAGCACTAAAATGCTCGGGTACATGTTACTTGTTAATTGAGTAAAGCAAAACGCCATGTTCGGGTGCTCGATCCGAGTAACAAGTATAATGGAAGCGTTATAGGAAGCGCAAGCATTTTCTCGACAGCCCCCCCCCCTCATAAAAAGGTCTGTAGGGGTCTAAAAAATTGCTGAAAACTATGGAAATAGAGATGAAATGGCATGGGAACAACATGGGAAAGACTCCTGGAAGCATCTCTGAATCCCAGGTTGCTGTTGGGAATAAAGTTGTCAGATTACTATGCCACTTATAGGACTAACAATAAAACATACAAAGCCTCAGTTAAAACAGATTTGACTGGAAAAAATGTTACAAAACATTCTTTCCAAAACAATTTAAAAAAATGCTCCTCCACACCTCGGGCTATGTTCACAGGTAGTGTTTTTGCTGCTTTTTGCACAGTTGCATTGCTTTCAGTAGTGAAGAAAACATTCTACAGAAAATTAAATTTTATCATTTTAATACCTTATCTGTCAATGTGGTGTGAGAGACATTATCAGACACAACCTGTTTAATTTATGAAGGAGGGACTCTGAAAGTTACAATTTTTTTTTGCTTTGCATAGCCCTATATTGCTACTGCAATATAATTTATCCATCTGACGTGGGCAAATTTTCTTTTTCGTATTAAAACTGTAAAGATTGAACCCTGGAGGGCCAGCAGGCGGCCCTTGCAATTTATAGAGGGACAGCAGGCGACCCTCACTATTTTTAAAGAGTCAGCAGACTTATTGTGTATAGATGAAAACCAAGATAGACTCTTTTGGTAAAGCACGTTATTCTACTGTTTATTGTAAATGGAATGAGGCCTACAAATAAAAGAACACAGTAGTTACAGTCAAATATAGTGGAGGTTCAAATATATTTTGGGGTTAATTTGCTGCCTCTGGCCATGAATGCTTTGACTGTGTTCAAGGTATCATGAAATGTGAAGATTCATAAAGGATTTTGGGTTGCAATGTAGTGCCTGGTGTGTGAAAGCTGAGATTGCATCCTAGTTCATGGGTCATCCAACAGGACAATAACCCCAAACACGCTTAAAGAAACACCAAGAAATAAATTGAAACAAAACACTTGATAGCTCAGAAGTGGTAATTTCAGCTCCAGTAGCGTATAGTGTCCCACATTATCTGTTACATACAGATGCTAGAGAGAAACTATGAATGGACACAGTAAATCAATTAATTTTGCCTGCTTTGATGAATTTCTGAGTACTGGACATCATAAAAACATGAATCAGTCAATGAGTCCATGGAAAAAAAAAGCATCAGAAAGGCTTAGAATTTATTAGGCAATAATCCCTGACTAGATTCTTGTCATATGCTATACCTACTGCCATACCTCACCCTACATGAATTGCAGATAAGAGCAGAATTATTGTGCAATATAGAAGGGATTTTAAATAGCCCTGAAAACATCTTTCATTGTATGTGGCAGCAACAAACTCGGGAGGAACACAAGTACCACAAGCAGCTTTGATGAATTTTTGAGTACAGATCATTGTAAAAAACATTAATCAGTCAATGAAAAAAGCAACAGCAAAGCTTAGAATTTAAAAGGCAATAATACCTGAGTAGATCCCTGTCATATGCTATTACCTACTGCCACACCTCATCGTAGATGAATTGCAGATAAGAGCAGTATTATTGTAGAATATAGAAGGGATTGAACTGGCCCTGAATATATATTTTCTTGTACGTGGCAGCAACAAACTGTGGAGGAACACAAGTAATGCTGCCAGCTTTGATGAATTTCTGAGTATAGATCACCGTAAAAAAACATGAATCTGTCAATGAGTCCATGGGAAAAAGCAGCAAGGCTTAGAATTTGTAAGGCAATATTTCCTAAGTAGATGCCTGTCATACGCTATCCTTACTGCCACACCTCAATGTAGACAAAGTGCAGATAAAAGCAGTATTATTAGTTAGAAAGAATCTATTTGAATTAGCCCTGTGGCAAATGATATGAAGAAACTCACATAAATAACTTTTACAAGTTTATTTCAAAATTGCAAAACAAAATATGAATAATGCACAACATTTTAATTCTTTTTTTTGCAGAAAATACCAAACAACCTTTTTTTCCAAATTTCAAACAAAAATATGAAAAACACACAAAGGTATATAAATCTAGAGTAAACTCGCTGCAGCTACAGTTAGGTCCATAAATATTTGGACAGAGACAACATTTATCTAATTTTGGTTCTAGACATTACCACAATGAATTTGAAAACAAAACAAATCAGATGCAGTTGAAGTTCAGACTTTCAGCTTTCATTTGAGGGCATCCACATTATAATTGGATGAAGGGTTTAGGAGTTTCAGCTCCTTAACATGTGCAACCCTGTTTTTAAAGGGACCAAAAGTAATTGGACAATTGACTCCAAGGCTATTTCATGGACAGGTGTGGGCAATCCTTCATTATATCATTCTCAATTAAGCAGATAAAAGGGCTGGTGTTGATTTGAGGTGTGGTGTTTGCATTTGGAAGGTTTAGCTGTGAAGGAAACATGTGGTCAAAGGAGCTCTCCATGCAGGTGAAACAAGCCATCCTTAAGCTGCAAAAACAGAAAAAACCCATCCGAGAAATTGCTACAACATTAGGAGTGGCAAAATCTACAGTTTGGTCCATCCTGAGAAAGAAAGAAAGCACTGGTGAACTCATCAATGCAAAAAGACCTGGGCGCCCACGGAAGACAACAGTGGTGGATGATCGCAGAATACTCTCCATGGTGAAGAGAAACCCCTTCACAACAGCCAACCAAGTGAACAACACTCTCCAGGAGGTAGGCGTATCAATATCCAAATCTACCATAAAGAGAAGACTGCATGAAAGTAAATACAGAGGGTTCACTGCATGATGCAAGCCACTCATAAGCATCAAGAATAAAAAGGCTAGAGTGGACTTTGCTAAAAACATCTAAAAATGCAGCACAGTTCTGGAAGAACATTCTTTGGACAGATGAAGCCAAGATCAACCTCTACCAGAAAGATGGAAAGAGAAAAGTATGGCGAAGGCGTGGTACAGCTCATGATCCAAAGCATACCACATCATCTGTAAAACACTGCGGAGGCAGTGTGATGGCTTGGGCATGCATGGCTGCCAGTGGCACTGGGTCACTAGTGTTTATTGATGATGTGACACAGGACAGAAGCAGCCGAATGAATTCTGAGGTATTCAGAGCCATACTGTGTGCTCAGATCCAGCCAAATGCAGCCAAACTGATGGTCGTCGTTTCATACTACAGATGGACAATGACCCAAAACATAAAGCCAAAGCAACCCAGGAGTTTATTAAAGCAAAGAAGTGGAATATATTCTTGAATGGGCAAGTCAGTCACCTGATCTCAACCCAATTGAACATGCATTTCACTTGTTAAAGACCCAATGCTCCTCTGGGAAATATGCTAATTATGCAAATTGTCTCTTCAGAGAGGAAGAGAGCTAGAACTCTAGTGCCACCTTTTGGAAGGTAGCAATCCTACAAGTCAATGTCGACCCTTTAACGAGCCTTATCACATGACCTAGGATAATAGCCAAACCAGAATCTCAATTTGCAGACACTGTGTTTCTTTTTTTTTTTTTTTTTTTTTTTTTTTTTTAAACCATTCAGGTTAGTTATAAACAACTCAATATAAGCTCATCAACTTAAACGTCGTTGTTTCAACTCTCATCATCATGGTTCATATTTAATTCAGCATAACAAACTAAAGGTATACACAAAAGACGTCATAAACATCAATAAACATCACTAAAATTCACTGATATTTGATCAGTGCTGCCATTTTTTAAATTTCCAAACGCCCTCTGCATCAGAACCACCACCGCCTTCACTGTCTAATTTATAAATCAAGTATAATCTAGAAAGGATCAGCCCGACACACTTATTCACAGATAAATGCTTCTCTTTGAAAATTCCTAAATTCCTCACATCCCACAAACTCTGCATCACACAAGTCATAATTAACCATAGGATTCTATTTTTCACACGACCACATGCACCAATTCCAAACATTGCAACACGCCAGTCAATAAAACTCACCCCGCTAATTCCTTACACAACCCACCTACACACTTCCACACACTGTACGCGTAATCACAGTCCCACATAGTATGCCACACAGTCTCACATCCACCACAACCTTCTCTCGGGCACACTTCCGTTCTGGTCAGACCTCGTCTCTTCTGAACCTGTCGCACAGGCAAAATATTGTGCAAGGACATCCATACAATATCCCTTTGTCTATTAGACATCCCATGCGTTCCCAAACTCTTCCATGCAACCGAGACTTCATTCCCTCTCAAACCTACAATATTACTCTCCACATCATTCTTATGTATTATTTCATCACCTTCTTAGCCATTCTAAAATCATTCATCGGCACACTCAGTAAATCATGCTTCCTCACAAACTTTTCAATCACCTCATACCAGACCGGACACTTGAAAGCAACAGGCACTCTAGCATCCCTCTTTCTCCAACACAAGCCATACAACATCCAACCAGCAGAATATTTGCCATATATGCTCCTTTATTTCCTTTATTCAACAAAATAACTACCGTTTTGATATACTGAAGCCCAGAAAAATCTCAATGTTTGGAAAGGCCATGCCACCATGGTGACATGCCTTAAAAAGACTTTCTCTCTTAAGTTTTTCTATTTTACTACTCCAGAAAAAAGTAAAAACTAACTTTTCCACTCTTTTTATTTTCCTATTAGACGGTGGAAAAACTGTTGCAATAAAAAGCAGAATCGGAAGAATCACCGCTTTTATGACCAAAATCTTACCACTCAAGGTCAAGTCTCTCAGTCGCCAAAAATTTAACTTACGCTCTATGCTCAACCCACACTCCTCCCAGCTCTCCTTACCTTCCAGCTCCTTATTAAATAATACTCCCAGCACTTTGACAGCACCCTCCTCACATTTAACCCCCTCCATTTTAACCCCATCATCCCAAAACATTTAAAATTACATTTATTCCAATTCACTCTAAAACCAGACGCACCACAGAAAAACTCCAAAGCAACTTAACTCTACTCATAGACGCAACACTTTCACTCACAACCACAACATCATCCATATATCCAAGAACTTTCACATGCTTTCCACCACTCCCCGGTACCAACAAACCTCGCACCACTTTATCACGTCTCACCAAGCACAACAAAGGTTCAATCACACATACAAATAAGACAGGGGACATGGGACACCCCTGCCTTACACCAGACATAATATTCACTTTCTCACTCAACCATCCATTAACAAGAAACTCGCTTGACACACAATCATACAAAGACATTAACCCATTCACAAATTTTTTAGGAAATCCCATTCTCTCCAGAACTTTAAACAAAAACACATGCGAGACCCTATCAAACGCTTTCTCAAAATCAATTGTCAGAACCATACACTTCTGTTTCCTTCCCATGCAGTCCCCAATCAAATCCCTTAATAACAATAAGTTATCACTCATACTTCTCCCAGGCACCGCACACACCTGATCCTCATCCACAACATTACCAATCACCTCACGCATACGATTCGCCAACAATTTGCTATAGATTTTGTAATCTGCATTCAGCAGCGTTATAGGTCTCCAATTCTCTAAACACTTTCTCTCACCTTTCTTATACACAAGCACAACCACCCCCTCTTCATTGATTCACACAACTTACCATTCTCCCACATGTACTTACATATCTCAGTCAAATCAGCACCCAGGAAATCCCATGCTTTCACATAGAATTCTACCGGCAATCCGTCTTTCCCTGGTGTCTTATTCTTTTTAGCACTCTTCATCACGTTTTCTACTTCATCCATAATCACATCCTCATTCAAAATATCACAATCTTCACTACCCAACTTGTTTTCTAACCCATTCAGCACTTCTGAAACAAGACCAGAGTCAATCCATTTTTTATCATATAACTTTCTGTAGAACCTATTCACCTCCTTTATCACATTCTCACCTGACACACACAAACCGTTCCTATCCAGGACTTTATCTATATCAACCTTTCTCCCATTCATTTTCTTAAAAAAGAACCTTGTGCACTTTTCATCTTTCTCAAGATGTTCTATTTTGGTGCGATAGATGATTTCCTTCCTTTCGCATCCATAACACGCTTTAGTTCACTCTTTGTCTCAGCCACTCATCAGACACATCCATCCCACTTTCTCCACACTTCCTTAACCAGTCTATACGCCTGTTTAAATCATTAAATCTTTCCCGATAAATAGCAGCTTTTTTATAGCCCCATTTTTTGAAGAATTTTTTGCAACACACCTTAACCCAGTCCCACCATTCCAGCACACACGTAAAATTCCTCTTACATACTCTCCACTCTTTATACTTTATTTTTAATTCATTCATCACATCCTCATCTTCTAACAACCTAACGTTCAGCTTCCAAACCCCACCACCATACACACGGTCATCAATCGCACTAAACACACCTCTCAAACACTCATGATCAGAAAAAGGTACAGCATTTTGTTCAAAATTCATACACAACATATTTTTGGAAAACAACATTTTATCTATTCTGGATGCAATACCACCCCTATCAGCATGGTATGTTGGCGGTGGTGGGATGCCAAATTTCAGAGCAGCAGCATCTAGAAGGGAAAAATCAGAAATAAGATTGGATAACTTTTTACCTGTTATGTCACAATTCCCTTCTGTGATGCAATTAAAGTCTCCAACTAAAACTGTAGGCATTTTGCCTGGAAGAAACAAACTTAATTTTTCCAAAAGAGCCAGACGCTCCTTTTTCCCATCCTTTCCTGATGGACAGTACACATTAATAATTCTAGCCCGCCACCCCCTATAGCTAACATGTGCAATTATACATCTACCCACCTCTACCACCGTGTAGCTATCTAAACTAATCTCCCTGTTACCCATTAATATCCCTACACCATCATTCCTATTAACACATGAGCCAGACCATACATGCTGACCGTAAGGCCAGTCCTTATCGCTTGGAGCGTCCTCAATCCCACATTCCTGAAGACAAAAGATGTGAGCATTCATCTGTTTAATGTAATCTAGGACGACTGCCCTCCTGGATTTAGATCTAATTTGTCTGACATTCAGGGACGCAATGCCCCAACCAGCTTGGGGAGCCATAACATGATGGTGTTATTTACATGACGACAAACAGGCCACTTCTTCTTCAGCCGTTTTCGTCTTCCATCTGGAACTGCAACTCCCCGAATCTGTTTACGTCTGCGGGAATGCCTAAAAAAACATTGGTGTCAGGAGAGAAAACATTCTGAGGGTAACTACGTTCACTCACCGGACTTAAACAATCTTCACCGGCGTCCGCCCAATCCGTTCTGGGCTTTTTACAGGAAGTTCCAGGCTCCTCCTCCTCCTCAGAGGGCCTTGCAAGAGTGAAGTCACCTTGATCTCCACAACTGGTCAACTCCTCCTCAGTAGCTAACCAAGATATACTGGGGGTATTACCAAGAGAACCCTCCAACTCCCCCTCCCCACAGACATCAGACTGATGAGGGAGCTCACATTCAACCTCAGCAAGTTCCAAACCTGCCACCTCTGGGCTGCGAGTCTCCGTTTCGGGCAGGGCCTCCCCATGTGCATCCATGATTTCAGGTTCCTCAATAAGAACCGGGTCTGTAACCTGTGGAATGTCAACAACAGCAGCAAGGGGCGCAGCTGCCCCACCTGTGACCTCAGCGTAAGACCTAGGACTGATCCTGGCCTTACAATCCCGATACTTATGGCCCTCCTCACCACAAGCATTACACATAACAGGATTTGTGCAGTCTTTTGCCATATGGCCGGAACCATTGCAATTCCTACAAGTTGGCATGTCCTTGCAACTATCCTGGGTATGCCCGAAATTTTTACACCTCCTGCAATACAGTGGGGCATCTGGAAAAAACAAAAAAACACTATTTTTCCCAATTGAAAAATTAAGAGGGGGGTAATGGATGCCTCCCGGGCCTTGGGGATCCATCCCAAATCTCACAAAAAATTTGTACTTCCCGGTCCAGAGCCCTTCTCCATTCAGGACCCTGTGGGAGTACTGAACATAAATGCAATGTCTTTTCAAAAATAAAGTAATGTCCTCCAGGGAAACAAAAGGGTTGTGCATGAAAACCACAAGTGGGATATCCCCCTTGGAGTATAACACAGTAAAGGTAAGTCCTTCCAGCAAAGGATTTGCCACTCCATTTTTCAGGGCAGTAAACAAATTCTGGCAAGCCACCATAGAAGATAGCACCAGCACATACCTGCCTTCCCTTCTGAACTCCTGCAGGCATATTATATCGGACTTCCGAATCTTCAGGATGTCATAAAACACCATGTTGACCAAATATCCCAGGGAAAAATGCAACTTCTTATCTTCAGCGATTTCAATCCGGAATCCATTTTTGACCCGGCTATCACCGGTCCCAGAGAATTGAAGTCGGACTCCCATCGTCCACAACTCCAAGGATCTTCTCCCTGAATCCTCCTGGCTATCTCCCTAAAGCAGCAACCGGCTTAAGCCACCGAAGTGGCGATGCCGGAAGGCCAAGAGACAGCACTCAAGGTATCCAGGACACTTTGCACCTCGTCAGTGCAAAGCGGAGATCTGGTTTGGCTGTGTGAGAGGCGTCAGACCATTGTCCAAGAAATATCGTCACTCCTTGCGGAGATCAACATGCTAAGCATGCAGATGAGGAGACTTAAAGCCGCAATGCTCCTCTGGGAAATATGCTAATTATGCAAATTGTCTCTTCAGAGAGGAAGAGAGCTAGAACTCTAGTGCCACCTTTTGGAAGGTAGCAATCCTACAAGTCAATGTCGACCCTTTAACGAGCCTTATCACATGACCTAGGATAATAGCCAAACCAGAATCTCAATTTGCAGACACTGTGTTTCGGGGTTCAGCCCCTCGTCAGTGCAAAGCGGAGATCTGGTTTGGCTGTGTGAGAGGCGTCAGACCATTGTCCAAGAAATAATTAGCATATTTCCCAGAGGAGCATTGCGGCTTTAAGTCTCCTCATCTGCATGCTTAGCATGTTGATCTCCGCAAGGAGTGACGATATTTCTTGGACAATGGTCTGACGCCTCTCACACAGCCAAACCAGATCTCCGCTTTGCACTGACGAGGTGCAAAGTGTCCTGGATACCTTGAGTGCTGTCTCTTGGCCTTCCGGCATCGCCACTTCGGTGGCTTAAGCCGGTTGCTGCTTTAGGGAGATAGCCAGGAGGATTCAGGGAGAAGATCCTTGGAGTTGTGGACGATGGGAGTCCGACTTCAATTCTCTGGGACCGGTGATAGCCGGGTCAAAAATGGATTCCGGATTGAAATCGCTTAAGATAAGAAGTTGCATTTTTCCCTGGGATATTTGGTCAACATGGTGTTTTATGACATCCTGAAGATTCGGAAGTCCGATATAATATGCCTGCAGGAGTTCAGAAGGGAAGGCAGGTATGTGCTGGTGCTATCTTCTATGGCGGCTTGCCAGAATTTGTTTACTGCCCTGAAAAATGGAGTGGCAAATCCTTTGCTGGAAGGACTTACCTTTACTGTGTTATACTCCAAGGGGGATATCCCACTTGTGGTTTTCATGCACAACCCTTTTGTTTCCCTGGAGGACATTACTTTATTTTTGAAAAGACATTGCATTTATGTTCAGTACTCCCAAAGGGTCCTGAATGGAGAAGGGCTCTGGACCGGGAAGTACAAATTTTTTGTGAGATTTGGGATGGATCCCCAAGGCCCGGGAGGCATCCATTACCCCCCTCTTAATTTTTCAATTGGGAAAAATAGTGGTTTTTTGTTTTTTTCCAGATGCCCCACTGTATTGCAGGAGGTGTAAAAATTTCGGGCATACCCAGGATAGTTGCAAGGACATGCCAACTTGTAGGAATTGCAATGGTTCTGGCCATATGGCAAAAGACTGCACAAATCCTGTTATGTGTAATGCTTGTGGTGAGGAGGGCCATAAGTATCGGGATTGTAAGGCCAGGATCAGTCCTAGGTCTTACGCTGAGGTCACAGGTGGGGCAGCTGCGCCCCTTGCTGCTGTTGTTGACATTCCACAGGTTACAGACCCGGATCTTATTGAGGAACCTGAAATCATGGATGCACATGAGGAGGCCCTGCCCGAAACGGAGACTCCCAGCCCAGAGGTGGCAGGTTTGGAACTTGCTGAGGTTGAATGTGAGCTCCCTCATCAGTCTGATGTCTGTGGGGAGGGGGAGTTGGAGGGTTCTCTTGGTAATACCCCCAGTATATCTTGGTTAGCTACTGAGGAGGAGTTGACCAGTTGTGGAGATCAAGGTGACTTCACTCTTGCAAGGCCCTCTGAGGAGGAGGAGGAGCCTGGAACTTCCTGTAAAAAGCCCAGAACGGATTGGGCGGACGCTGGTGAAGATTGTTTAAGTCCGGTGAGTGAACGTAGTTACCCTCAGAATGTCTTCTCTCCTGACACCAATGTTTTTTTAGGCATTCCCGCAGACGTAAACAGATTCGGGGAGTTGCAGTTCCAGATGGAAGACGAAAACGGCTGAAGAAGAAGTGGCCTGTTTGTCGTCATGTAAATAACACCATCATGTTATGGCTCCCCAAGCTGGTTGGGGCATTGCGTCCCTGAATGTCAGACAAATTAGATCTAAATCCAGGAGGGCAGTCGTCCTAGATTACATTAAACAGATGAATGCTCACATCTTTTGTCTTCAGGAATGTGGGATTGAGGACGCTCCAAGCGATAAGGACTGGCCTTACGGTCAGCATGTATGGTCTGGCTCATGTGTTAATAGGAATGATGGTGTAGGGATATTAATGGGTAACAGAGAGATTAGTTTAGATAGCTACACGGTGGTAGAGGTGGGTAGATGTATAATTGCACATGTTAGCTATAGGGGGTGGCGGGCTAGAATTATTAATGTGTACTGTCCATCAGGAAAGGATGGGAAAAAGGAGCGTCTGGCTCTTTTGGAAAAATTAAGTTTGTTTCTTCCAGGCAAAATGCCTACAGTTTTAGTTGGAGACTTTAATTGCATCACAGAAGGGAATTGTGACATAACTGGTAAAAAGTTATCCAATCTTATTTCTGATTTTTCCCTTCTAGATGCTGCTGCTCTGAAATTTGGCATCCCACCACCGCCAACATACCATGCTGATAGGGGTGGTATTGCATCCAGAATAGATAAAATGTTGTTTTCCAAAAATATGTTGTGTATGAATTTTGAACAAAATGCTGTACCTTTTTCTGATCATGAGTGTTTGAGAGGTGTGTTTAGTGCGATTGATGACCGTGTGTATGGTGGTGGGGTTTGGAAGCTGAACGTTAGGTTGTTAGAAGATGAGGATGTGATGAATGAATTAAAAATAAAGTATAAAGAGTGGAGAGTATGTAAGAGGAATTTTGCGTGTGTGCTGGAATGGTGGGACTGGTTAAGGTGTGTTGCAAAAAATTCTTCAAAAAATGGGGCTATAAAAAAGCTGCTATTTATCGGAAAGATTTAATGATTTAAACAGGCGTATAGACTGGTTAAGGAAGTGTGGAGAAAGTGGGATGGATGTGTCTGATGAGCTGGCTGAGACAAAGAGTGAACTAAAGCGTGTTATGGATGCGAAAGGAAAGGAAATCATCTATCGCACCAAAATAGAACATCTTGAGAAAGATGAAAAGTGCACAAGGTTCTTTTTTAAGAAAATGAATGGGAGAAAGGTTGATATGGATAAAGTCCTGGATAGGAACGGTTTGTGTGTGTCAGGTGAGAATGTGATAAAGGAGGTGAATAGGTTCTACAGCAAGTTATATGATAAAAAATGGATTGACTCTGGCCTTGTTTCAGAAGTGCTGAATGGGTTAGAAAACAAGTTGGGTAGTGAAGAATGTGATATTTTGAATGAGGAAGTGATTATGGATGAAGTAGAAAACGTGATGAAGAGTGCTAAAAAGAATAAGACACCAGGGAAAGACGGATTGCCGGTAGAATTCTATGTGAAAGCATGGGATTTCCTGGGGGCTGATTTGACTGAGATATGTAAGTACATGTGGGAGAATGGTAAGTTGTGTGAATCAATGAAGGAGGGGGTGGTTGTGCTTGTGTATAAAAGGAAAGGTGAGAGAAAGTGTTTAGAGAATTGGAGACCTATAACGCTGCTGAATGCAGATTACAAAATCTATAGCAAATTGTTGGCGAATCGTATGCGTGAGGTGATTGGTAGTGTTGTGGATGAGGATCAGGTGTGTGCGGTGCCTGGGAGAAGTATGAGTGATAACTTATTGTTATTAAGGGATTTGATTGGGGACTGCATGGGAAGGAAACAGAAGTGTATGGTTCTGACAATTGATTTTGAGAAAGCGTTTGATAGGGTCTCGCATGTGTTTTTGTTTAAAGTTCTGGAGAGAATGGGATTTCCTAAAAAATTTGTGAATGGGTTAATGTCTTTGTATGATTGTGTGTCAAGTGAGTTTCTTGTTAATGGATGGTTGAGTGAGAAAGTGAATATTATGTCTGGTGTAAGGCAGGGGTGTCCCATGTCCCCTGTCTTATTTGTATGTGTGATTGAACCTTTGTTGTGCTTGGTGAGACGTGATAAAGTGGTGCGAGGTTTGTTGGTACCGGGGAGTGGTGGAAAGCATGTGAAAGTTCTTGGATATATGGATGATGTTGTGGTTGTGAGTGAAAGTGTTGCGTCTATGAGTAGAGTTAAGTTGCTTTTGGAGTTTTTCTGTGGTGCGTCTGGTTTTAGAGTGAATTGGAATAAATGTAGTTTTAAATGTTTTGGGGATGATGGGGTTAAAATGGAGGGGGTTAAATGTGAGGAGGGTGCTCTCAAAGTGCTGGGAGTATTATTTAATAAGGAGCTGGAAGGTAAGGAGAGCTGGGAGGAGTGTGGATTGCGCATAGAGCGTAAGTTAAATTTTTGGCGACTGAGAGACTTGACCTTGAGTGGTAAGATTTTGGTCATAAAAGCGGTGATTCTTCCGATTCTGCTTTTTATTGCAACAGTTTTTCCACCGTCTAATAGGAAAATAAAAAGGGTGGAAAAGTTAGTTTTTACTTTTTTCTGGAGTAGTAAAATAGAAAAACTTAAGAGAGAAAGTCTTTTTAAGGCATGTCACCATGGTGGCATGGCCTTTCCAAACATTGAGATTTTTCTGGGGCTTCAGTATATCAAAACGTTAGTTATTTTGTTGAATAAAGGAAATAAAGGAGCTTATATGGCAAGATATTCTGCTGGTTGGATGTTGTATGGCTTGTGTTGGAGAAAGAGGGATGCTAGAGTGCCTGTTGCTTTCAAGTGTCCGGTCTGGTATGAGGTGATTGAAAAGTTTGTGAGGAAGCATGATTTACTGAGTGTGCCGATGAATGATTTTAGAATGACTAAGAAGGTGATGAAAATAATACATAAGAATGATGTGGAGAGTAATATTGTGGGTTTGAGAGGGAATGAAGTCTCGGTTGCATGGAAGAGTTTGGGAACGCATGGGATGTCTAATAGACAAAGGGATATTGTATGGATGTCCTTGCACAATATTTTGCCTGTGCGACAGGTTCAGAAGAGACGAGGTCTGACCAGAACGGAAGTGTGCCCGAGAGAAGGTTGTGGTGGATGTGAGACTGTGTGGCATACTATGTGGGACTGTGATTACGCGTACAGTGTGTGGAAGTGTGTAGGTGTGGTTGTGTAAGGAGTTAGCGGGGGTGAGTTTTATTGACTGGCGTGTTGCAATGTTTGGAATTGGTGCATGTGGTCGTGTGAAAAATAGAATCCTATGGTTAATTATGACTTGTGTGATGCAGAGTTTGTGGGATGTGAGGAATTTAGGTATTTTCAAAGAGAAGCATTTATCTGTGAATAAGTGTGTCGGGCTGATCCTTTCTAGATTATACTTGATTTATAAATTAGATAGTGAAGGCGGTGGTGGTTCTGATGCAGAGGGCGTTTGGAAATTTAAAAAATGGCAGCACTTGATCAAATATCAGTGAATTTTAGTGATGTTTATTGATGTTTATGACGTCTTTTGTGTATACCTTTGTTTTGTTATGCTGAATTAAATATGAACCATGATGATGAGAGTTGAAACAACGACGTTTAAGTTGATGAGCTTATATTGAGTTGTTTATAACTAACCTGAATGGTTTTAAAAAAAAAAAAAAAAAAAAAGAAACACAGTGTCTGCAAATTGAGATTCTGGTTTGGCTATTATCCTAGGTCATGTGATAAGGCTCGTTAAAGGGTCGACATTGACTTGTAGGATTGCTACCTTCCAAAAGGTGGCACTAGAGTTCTAGCTCTCTTCCTCTCTGAAGAGACAATTTGCATAATTAGCATATTTCCCAGAGGAGCATTGCGGCTTTAAGTCTCCTCATCTGCATGCTTAGCATGTTGATCTCCGCAAGGAGTGACGATATTTCTTGGACAATGGTCTGACTAGTGTTGAGCGATATTGCTCGATATCTAAAAATATCGTATCGAAATTGTATCGCCGATAGCACTAAATATCGTCGATATCCGATTTCGATAGCGGAAGTCCCATGTAAGTCTATGGGAACAAAATATCGAAATTAAAAAAAACCTTTATTTCCTTGTAAACACTAAATATACACACATAGAATACATATATATATATATACATGTTATTGTGACATATATATATATACATATATTTATAGTTTATACACTTCTACATAGTAAAATCGACTCTAATTCAATTGCCGGGTAGAGACGTGACATACCTCATAGAAGTCGATGGGCTCGGTGCCGAGTACCCCAAAAACCTCTGGCTCTGTGCGACTCAACTTGGGCGTCACGAACAGGATTCTGTAGCTCGCTATAAGCGAGTCCTGTGTGCCTGAATTGCACTGGTTTTGTGCTTGAGAATTGCTAAAATCATCAGAGAATGTATTTGCCATTTTTTCCGCCATATCTGCGTCACGACGAGGCACTGGTGAAGAAGAAGGGCGTGCTCTTCGTGGGTGTCACTCACTCAGTGGCGTGAAAACGATGGCCGCCCACTGTAAATGGTACTGCAATGTAAGATCGTGCCCCACAGCTCTGGAGTTCCGCCTCCTCATCCTCCTCAGTGTGCGGAAACTAACACGAAGGTCCCGCCTCACTACAAAAGAGGGGCCCTCTCCAGATGCTAATGACACATGTGACTTGGCAGAGATGGCTAATGGACACGACGAGCAGAAGTGGGAAGGGATGGAGCAGTCAGAGCTCTCCCCCCACGGAAGCGACCCGATCGCCACAGAATCACCGTTGGGCACCCGGCCTGTAAACCCTCCTACGCTGCAAGAAGCGGAGGATACCCTAAGAGGCCTGGCCCGGCACCGGGAGGAGGTCGCCAGGATGGAAGCGAGCTGGCGTGCCCTAAAAATAAACTTGGAGCGGCGCCAATCCCTCTTACCTGAAGTGTCTGTACCGGAAGGTGAGGCACCCGTTCTAGTAGAGGAGTCCTTGCAATGTGATCCGGTTGACATTGTCGCAGTGGAGGCACCCGTTCCTGCAAAAACCGCAGCACCGTCAGCAGCACCCCAGATCCCGCTGTCTGCCCCCGTCGCTGAGACAGAAGAAGCGACACCCGTCCTCATGGAGGAGGCCGCGCAGGCACCAGAGCACTACCTGCCTGTACCGGAGCCCCGACTGTCATCTGATTTAGAGCCGTCTGCTTCCTCCGCAGGGGAGCGCCGCCAGGACTGGGGGGCGACAGGAGAGCTGCCGCAAACCGGACACTGTAAGCTGCAGTGGAGTGGTGGAGACATGGAGCAGCTGGTGGAGGAGAATTTCAACCGGCGTCAGGAGGAAGAGTGGAGACGTTGGGAGAGAGAAGCAGAGCGACAAAGGGAGCAGCGAGAATCCCTAAAACTTCGCCAACGTCACCTGGAGAAGGACCGGGCAGATAAGGACCGGATGAGAAAGGATAAAGGAACCCTGAGTGAGCCGCGGCGTAAGGGTGCAGTACGGAACTTTAAATTGAAAGCTGGTTGGGGCTTCATCAAGGAGCCTGGACTTTATTTAGAAGTCTTTGTGACCCGGCGGGACGTGGAGGCTCACCTCCCAGAAGGACACCCGGGGAGGGACCTGTTGCCAGGAGACTTCGTGACTTACACCCGACACTGGGGTTACAATGGGTGGTACGCCCTAAATGTTACCAGGTGCGACCCCTACTCCCCAGTGTGTGAGGAACCTGTGAGACCCTCGAAGCCTTCAGCCTCCCACATCCAGGCCTCTGCAAAAGTGCCCACCCCACGCCGTAAATCTCCCCAGCCTCCCTCAGTGGTCTCCTCAGCAGACCCACCCATGGACATGATATCGATACGTGGCCCGTACCCGGTGCCTGTTAGGCCCCCTGGGGTTCGTACAGTCCGGGACATAGGGTTCCAGACCCGGAGGGAGATGAAAGAGGTGGCCACACAGACCCAGATAGCGGGTCACGACGTCACTGTACAGGCCACACGACGTCATCAGGTCCTGGTGGTCCTTGGTGCCTCGGATGTTTGGCAATCTCAAGAAGAGTACCAGGTGGTACCTGGAAGAGGCCAGCCAAAGAAGTCTAAATAACCCGGACAGGGTCCCTGTATGTAAATAGTTAAATTGTTTATGTACCCGGACGGGTGAATGTTCCTAAAAAAGTTTTTTAATTTAATAAAAAAAAAACAACACAGTTTTCATTTCTTTTATTACTGTCTCATCCTGCGACGCCATCGATCTCCTGTAAAAAAATGAAAAAAAAAAAAAAAAGTATACCACCTGACCGACGCAGTCCATAGTAACGAGTGTCCCACGACGATCCAGCTCTGCTACAACAGAATGACAGGCAGAGCCTGTCATCCCGACGCAGCACAGCTGATTACCTGCTTCCCCGGCGGTGACGTCATCGGACTGACTGCTTTACGGCCGGGATTACCCTGCAGTCACTGCAGTTATCGCGAAAAACTGCATGTGACCGCCAGGGAGAAGATAATGGCGGCCATCAAGCAGTCCAGGACGTGACCGCCGGAGATCTTCTGCCAGGTAAGTGCCGCTGACTCCTGACAGACCCGACCAACGGACACTCACAGTGACAGTGACAAATCCGATTCCGGTATTCGATAAGACGAAAATATCGATATGAAATATCGCTCAACACTAGGTCTGACGCCTCTCACACAGCCAAACCAGATCTCCGCTTTGCACTGACGAGGGGCTGAACCCCGAAACACAGTGTCTGCAAATTGAGATTCTGGTTTGGCTATTATCCTAGGCTATGTGATAAGGCTCGTTAAAGGGTCGACATTGACTTGTAGGATTGCTACCTTCCAAAAGGTGGCACTAGAGTTCTAGCTCTCTTCCTCTCTGAAGAGACAATTTGCATAATTAACTTGTTAAAGACTAAACTTCAGACATAAAGGCCCACAAACAAACAACAACTGAAAACCACCGCGGTGAAGGCCTGGCAGAGCATCAAAAATAAGGAAACACAGTGTCTGGTGATGTCCATGAGTTCAAGACTTCAGGCAGTCATTGCTAACAAAGGGTTTTCAACCAAGTACTATAAATGATCATTTTATTTACAATTATTTAATCTGTCCAATTACTTTTGGTCCCTTTAAAAACAGGGTGGCACATGTTAAGGAGCTGAAACTCCTAAACCCTTCATCCAATTTTAATGTGGATACCCTCAAATGAAAGCTGAAAGTCTGAACTTCAACTGCATCTGATTTGTTTTGTTTCAAATTCATTGTGGTAATGTCTAGAACCAAAATTAGATAAATGTTGTCTCTGTCCAAATATTTATGGACCTAACTGTACATTTCTTTTCTAACTTTTTCTTTTCAATTTTATTGGTCTTCCAATTTTCACATGTTATCTTTTCTGAAGAATGTTCTTTACAGACAATGAACACAATCAGGGTTGTCCACTATTTGCTTGTGTGTGACACACTGTAAGGGTAAAGTGCCCCCTTCCTCCTCTCATCCTATGCAACTCTTAACTTTTATACTTTATTTTAAGTGGTGTACAATTCTCTGGATTTTTGTGGCTCACAAGCTCTACCATTTGCAAGCTTCTTATAGAAACAAAGAGATTGAAAATGAATCAGACGTACTCCCAACATATCACCACAGGTCCTTCAGCAATTAGCTCAAATTAGATTACAGCTTATACTGTCCTCAGTACCTCTACAGTACACAGCTCATTATTGTATTCAGAAGAACCTGAGATGATGTCATGGCCTTTTCACTCCCTCCCAAAATCATATGACATCCTCACATGGCATGATCCACCTACCAGCACCTCCACCAGCAACCCTGACTACAAATAAAGTAACTTGAGACACAAACACTGGTACACCACGTACCGATGTGGTTTTCCCCAAAAAAGCATTGTTACACACCAAAATGCCCATCAAAAAAATTTTATGAACAACTGGATATTACCAACAATGACAGAATTTTGAAACTCTAGGTATTCCTCAAGTATAACTAAAGAAATTTTGCAGACAATAGCAAAAAAGTAAGCACTAGGGCCTAAAAGGCCCCCGATATGCATTATAGAGTTAATGTAGCAGAATCAAGGACTGTTATTTTATCAATCTTGCTGGGGAATAGAGTGGAACATTTCGCATTCACTATGCTTGATATGGAGAAGACCAGAATCTTCGGCACTTACTGTACAAACTCTCCTGTCCCGGCTGTAAAATACTGTATGTAGTGTCAGAACTCCCTATGTGATGACCACCTGACAGTTCACAACAAGGCACTGGATCATATGCTAATAGAACCCACCCAACTAGAAGGTGAATCCTCAGAAAAGCATTTTGTCCCAATTCAAAGGAGTGAGTCTCCTAGACTAGTAAAGCATATGCGATATGCACTAAGTGCACAGGATGAAAAACATATACCCCTTAGGAGTATACATATACAGTTGTGCTCAAAACTTTACATACCCTGGCCGAATTTTTATTTTATTGGCCTTTTTCAGAGAATATGAATGGTAACACCAAAACTTTTTCTCCACTCATGGTTAGTGGTTGGGTGAAGCCATTTATTGTCAAACTACTGAGTTTTCTCTTTTTAAATCATAATGCTAACCCAAAACATCCAAATGACCCTGATCAAAAGCTTACATACCCCATTTCTTAATACCTTGTATTGCCCCCTCTAACATCAATGACAGCTTGAAGTCATTTGTGGTAGTTGTGGATGAGGTTCTTTATTTTCTCAGATGGTAAAGCTCCCACTCTTCTTGGCAAAAAGCCTCCAGTTCCTGTAAATTCCTGGGCTGTCTAGCATGAACTGAGCGCTTGAGATCTCCCCAGAGTAGCTCAATGATATTGAGGTCAGGAGACTGAGATGGCCACTCCAGAACCTTCACTTTGTTCTGCTGTAGTCAAAGACAGGTCAGCTTGGCCTTGTGTTTTGGATAGTTGCCATGTTGCAACATCCAAGTACGTCCCATGTGCAGCTTCCAAGCTGATGAGTGCAAATTTGCCTCCAGTATTTGCTGATAACGTGCTGCATTCATCTTTCCTTCAACTTTGACCAAGTTTCCTGTGCCTTTGTAGTTCACACATCCCCAAAACATCAGTGATCAACCTCCGTGCTTTACAGTAGAAATGGTGTTCAATTTTGGTCTCATCACTCCAAATTACCTAGTTCCAGAAGTTTTGAGGCTTGACTCTGTGCTGTTCTGCGTATTGTAGGCGAGATACTTGGTGGTATTTGCGCAGTAATGGCTTTCTTCTGGTGACTCCACCATGCAGCCCATTTTTCTTCAAGTGCCTCCTTATTGTGAATCTTGAAACAGCCACACTGCTAGTTTTCAGAGAGTCTTGTATTTCAGCTGATGTTATTTGTAGGTTTTTCTTTGCATCCCGAACAATTTTCCTGGTAGTTGTGGACAACATTTTTGTTGGTCTATCTGACTGTGGTTTTGCTTTTACAGGGCCCCTGATTTTTTCATTTGTTAATCACAGTTTGAACGCTGCTGTCTTTAATTACAATTTCTTGGATATCTTTTTGTATCCCTTCCTGTTTTATACAGCTCAACTACCTTTCCCCATAGATCCATTGACAATTCTTTTGCTTTCCCGTTGACTCACAATTCAGAACTGTCAGTGACTGGATGAAAGATGCAAGAGTCCGTCAGGATCCCAGAAACTCAATCTGCTTTTATGCACAGACACTGATTACAAGCAAATAGGTCACAGGTGAGGTTGTTACGTTTAGTAGCCATTCAAACGCATTTGTGTCAACTTCTGTGCATGTTATCAGGCCAAAATCACCAGGGTGTGTAAACTTTTGATCAGGGTCATTTGGATGTTTTGGGTTGTCATTATGAATTAAAAAGAGAAAACACAGTAGTTTGACAATAAATGGCTTCACCCAACCACTAACCATGAGAAAAGAAAAAGTTTTAGTGTTATCATTCATATTCTCTGAAAAAAGGCCAAGAAATCAAAAATTCTGCCGGGGTATGTAAACTTTTGAGCACAACTGTATATATATATATATAGTATGCTGTATATCCAGGTTCTCTTGCCTATGTATGGTTTGTTCCAGTAGCCAATTTATCATCAGATTGTCCTGGTTCCTCGACATCTGACCCGGATCTTGTTAATCTTTGTTCATGACACTCATGTTTATTGAGGTAGGAATTATAGTGTTAGGGTTCGAGTTCCCACTGCTGCACAAGGGGAGTCTCGAACCCGTCCCGCTGCGGTCTCCCATTCATCTCCGGCCACAGTGGAGCCTGCTCAGCAGAGACATCGGTCCAGGCGTCTTGCCCACTCCTCTACTGTGCAGTGACTTGCTGCTGCCTTTTCTGGATCTGCTATTATAGCCAGTGCTGGAGCAGCCGTCTTTGAGACAAAGTCCTGCGTTTTCCCATCTGAGCATGCCCAGAGTGAGATCTCTCATTGGAGATCAGGGGTCACATTTTCAGGTGCTGCAGCGGCTCCTATTGGTCCGCCAGGAAGGTCATGTAGCTACGTGTGTTTGTAACAGCTTCTCATTGGTCCTTGTTCCTGGAAGGTCCTGTAGCTGTTGCTATAAAAGGGTAGCATGGCTGGGCCGCCATGCGCTAATATCAACCATTGTATGCTATGCGCCAGTGTGATCATGCGTATGTGTGGTTAGGGACCCGGCTGAAATAAGCCACTAGAATACCGACTTAATCGGTGAGGAGTTTGGTATGGTAGCTGGCCAGGGTCGGTGTCCTAGATGCCCTAGATTACCGGCGTAACCGGTGAGGAGTTTTGATTGCCGTATTCAGGGTCTGGCGTTCAGACGCCATAGATTGCGGATGACTCCCGCGAGGACATTAGCACATGATCACGCGTTAATAATAATAATAATAATAATAATCTTTATTTATATAGCGCCAACATATTCCGCAGCGCTTTACAGTTTAACAGTTTCAAAACACAAGTCATAGGTAACAACGTTAACAATACAATAATTAAAGCAAAATAAGCCGATCCTGCTCGTGAGAGCTTACAATCTACAATGAGGTGGGGGAGATACAAAGTACAGGTGTGTATATACAATGGTGCATTTACAATGATGGTCCAGCCATCTTGAGGGAGTGAGGCATGGATGGAGATAGTGAATGGGCTACACATACACACTTAAACATAGAACAACTTTGGTTAGTGAATGTGATAGGCCACTCTGAACAAATGTGTTTTGAGGGAGCTCCTGAAACCATGCAAATTGTGGATAGTCCTAATTTCTTGGGGTAGAGCATTCCAGAGGATTGGCGCAGCGCGGGAGAAGTCTTGGAGTCGGGAGTGGGAGGTATGGATTAGTGCAGAGGTTAGTCGAAGGTCGTTTGCAGAGCGCAGCAGTCGGTTAGGCCGATAGATAGAAATGAGGGAGGAGATGTAGGGGGGTGCTGCACTGTGGAGAGCTTTGTGGGTGAGAACCAGTACTTTGAATTGGATCCTATAATGAATGGGCAGCCAGTGTAAGGACTGGCGAAGAGCGGACGCGTCCGAGTACCGATTAGCTAGATGGATGACCCTGGCTGCTGCATTAAGGATGGACTGGAGAGGGGATAGTCGAGTAATGGGGAGGCCAAGTAATAGAGCGTTGCAGTAGTCCAGGCGGGAGTGGATCAATGCTACAGTGAGGGATTTTGTTGTTTCCATGGTGAGAAAAGGGCGGATTCTAGAGATGTTCTTTAGGTGTAGACGACAAGAGCGGGCAAGAGATTGTATATGGGAGGTGAAGGAGAGATTGGTGTCAAACATAACACCCAGACAGCGAGCCTGCTGCCGGGGTGTTATTATGGTGCCGCCCACAGAGAGGAAAATGTCAGATTTAGGGAGGTTAGTAGACGGCGGGAGCAGAAGGAGTTCAGTCTTGGAGAGGTTAAGTTTCAGATAGAGAGCGGACATGATGTTGGAGACTGCGGACAGACAGTCGGTGGTGTTCTGTAGAACAGCGGGGGTAAGGTCGGGGGATGACGTGTATAGTTGTGTGTCATCGGCATAAAGATGGTACTGAAAGCCAAATCTGCTGATGGTCTGTCCAATTGGGGCCGTGTAGAGAGAGAAGAGAAGGGGGCCAAGGACTGAGCCCTGGGGTACACCGACAGTGAGAGGAAGAGGAGATGACGTGGAGCCAGAGAACGAAACACTGAAGGAGCGGTCAGAAAGATAGGAGGAGAACCAGGAGAGAACAGTGTCCTTAATACCTAGTGACTGGAGCCTAGAGAGTAGGAGACGGTGGTCAACCGTGTCGAAAGCTGCAGAAAGGTCGAGAAGAATGAGCAGAGAGTGGTCGCCGTTACGTTTTGCTGTAAGAAGGTCATTGGTCACTTTGATGAGTGCAGTTTCAGTCGAATGTAGGGGGCGGAAGCCGGACTGTGAAGGGTCTAGGAGGTAGTAAGTGGAGAGGTAACGGGTGAGGCGGGAGTAGACTAGGCGCTCCAAAAGTTTAGAGATGAAGGGGAGATTGGAGACCGGTCTGTAGTTGTTTGTGCAGGAAGGGTCAAGAGCGGGTTTCTTTAGTAATGGAGTAATGATGGAGTGTTTGAAGGAGGATGGGAAAATGCCAGAGGAGAGTGAGAGATTAAAGATTGTAGTTAGGTGAGTTGTGACAACTGGAGAGAGAGACTGGAGGAGATGTGAGGGGATGGGGTCGGTAGTGCATGTAGTCGGACGAGAGGAAGAGAGGAGTCTGGAGACTTCTTCTTCTGTGATGGGATCAAATGTGGAAAGTGAGCCAGGGGAAATGCAGGGTGGGATGGGAGTCACAGCACTTGGTGGTTGAGAGCAGATTTCCTGACGGATAGTATCTATTTTTTCTATAAAGTGGGAGGCCAGGTCGTCAGCACAAATGTCTGTGATAGGGGCTTGTGCTTTTGGCCTGAGGAGGGAGTGAAAAGTGTCAAAAAGTTTCTTGGGGTTGTTGGCTAGTGAGGAGATCAGTGTGGTGAAGTAGGTCTGTTTGGCGAGGTGAAGGGCAGCATTATAAGTTCTTAACATGAATTTAAAGTGGATGAAGTCTTCTGGTGTGCGGGTTTTTCTCCAGAGGCGTTCAGCACTCCTAGAGCATCGCTGAAGAAGTCGAGTTTGCAATGTGAGCCAGGGCTGTTTTACTGTGTGTTTGGAGGTTCTGAGGGTGAGCGGTGCTACTTGGTCAAGGGTGCTTTTAAGAATGTCATTGTAGTGATGAACAGCCAGATCAGGACAGGAAAAAGAGGAGATTGGGGACAGCGATGAGTGTAGGGAGTCTGAAAGTGTCTGAGGGTTAATGGCTTGTAGATTTCTGAATGTGTGGTAGGTAGGAGTGCGCTGGGGTGGTGGAGGATTTGTGAGCGTGAAGGAGAGAATGTTGTGGTCAGAGAGTGGAAGCGGTGAGTTATTTAGGTGGGAGATTGAACAGAGGCGGACAAAGACCAGGTCAAGGGTGTTGCCATCCTTGTGTGTCTCAGAGGTTGAAAGCTGTGAGAGGCCTAGAGAAGTGGTTAGTGATAGAAGCTGAGATGCAGATGTGGAAGTAGGGCTGTTAATGGGGATGTTGAAGTCTCCAAGGATAAGGGTTGGTAGTTCTGAGGACATGAAGTGCGGCAGCCAGGCTGAGAAGTGGTCAAGGAACTGGGTGGGTGAGCCTGGGGGCCGATATATGACCGCTACTCTGAGGGAGAGGGGATGGAAGAGCCTGATGGTGTGGACCTCAAAAGAAGGGAATGAGAGTGATGGAATTGGGGGGATGACCTGGAAAGTGCATTGTGGGGACAGGAGTATGCCAACTCCACCACCATGTCTGTTTGTGGGTCTCGGGGAATGGGAGAACTGTAAACCACCATAGGAAATGGCAGCAGGGGAGACAGTGTCAGAATCCTGAATCCAGGTTTCAGTGAGGGCCAACAGATTAAGAGAGTGGTTCAGAAAGTAGTTGTGCAGGAAGGATAGCTTGTTGCATGCAGACCGTGGATTCCAGAGGGCACAATTGAAAGAAGGAGATGAGGGAGTGCAAGTAATATTAATAAGATTATTATGGTTTCGGTATGAGGTAGGGTAGGGATTGAGGTTGGGGGATGGTGGACCAGGGTTGGGGGAGATGTCCCCTGAAATCAGTAGGAGTAGGAAGATAAAGAGCAGGTAGTTGTTGGAATTGTAAGTAGGTTTTTTATGTGATGTGTTTGGGCAAGATGGGCTGAGGTTTTTCAGGAAGGTGAGGAGTGCATGGGAGCTGTACATGGGAGAGGGAAGGATAGAGGGGCTGATGTGTATGAGTCGTGATGGAGGGGGGATGGGGCGGTGAATGTGGATGGCAATGGAACACAGGAGGAAATAGATAAAATACATAATGAAAAATAAGGCAAAGTGTGGGGTACCTGATTCCAGCCTGATTAACTGCCATGAATAACTGCCGTTTTCAAGATGCTTTTCTTCTGTGATGCTTAACTTCTGGGATGCATGCGCCCCCACAATGCATGCGCCCCTTAGACTACTCCTAAATATATAGTCCACACTACAGGGTCAGGAAAGTGGGATTGTGGGAAATGCTTTGGGATAATTTGCCAGCTGGGGCCAGAACACCAGGGGGTGGTTAGATCATCAAAGGCACTAGACCTGGCAACATCTATATATTATAGCACTTTCCACCTGATAGCATCTACAGAGGCCCAGTCACACGAATACACAGCAGTAAGTATTAAGCACAGTGCAAAAAATGAATTATACTAAAGTTTTACCAGGCACATTAAACTGTGTTGCAAATGGTACAGCAGTGGTTGGCAGCAATCAGAAGTATGGAGTGCCTACTATTGCTATATATTTCCACATGCAAGACAGAAGGGGCTTGTGTCATTCAGCTGCTTGCTGATAATGAATGGAGTGCATACATGCAGAGAGGATCAATTCAGAGGATGAATGATTTGGTTACCATTGCTATATACGCTTAGCACTTAACTGTGTACCTGAGAGCCTGACAGGACACAGCACTTTCCTCAGCGGCCCTGTGACGTAACAGGGTTTGCTTTCGACGCTAGACAGCGCCCTAGCGTTTTACTTTGCGGCTCACTGAAGCTAAGTGAGTTCGCACCTATCGCCATATAGCGCTGTGGCATTTCCGTTAGCGGCTCTGGGTATTAACAGAGTTCGCACTTACTGCCACAACGCGCTACGGCGTTTATTTTAGCGACTCTGCGGGATAACAGAGTTCGCTACTTTCGCAATTTTACTAGCAGCAGGTTCCGCCTGCACGGTGGACCCCGGGCTGCGAACGCACCTCTCTACCTCATATATTTGGTGCGTTCCGCAGACCCTAACAGTTAGTAGTCTGCCCAAGGACCACTACTGGTATATTGTATCCAACAGGGCAGAGCCAGGATTTGAACCGCAGTGCACTTTAACCTCTATGCTACAACAGTCATCTAGGGTAGGTATTCTAGTGTATCATAGCATTAGGAGCCCTGGTATATAATTTATTTTAGTTTATTTTTCCACATGGCACAGCTGGGATTTGAATCCCAGTCTCCCATGTCGTAGGCTGTGCACTTAATCATTACACAAGTGACTATAAAATGTGTCATATACCAAGGTGATGCACTGTCCCCATTGCTGTTCTGTATAGGCTTGAACCCCCTCAGTCAGAAAATTACAGAGTCTGGATATGGATACAAGCTCTGCATGGATGTCATCAAGCTGTATGCGAAAAACGAATGAGACATCAATTCACTGATCCACCTGACAAGGATCTACAGTAAAGACATCGGGATGTCCTTCGGACTGGAGAAGTGTGGCCAGTTGGTAATAAAGAGAGGCAAGGTAGTCAAGACTGATGGAGTGGAATTACCAGCAGAGCACATAGTAGATGTACAGACATGCTACAAGTACCTCGACATCCCACAGGTATAGGGTAACCATGATGAGGAGGCAAAGAAAGCAGCAACATCCAAATACCATCAAAGGGTAAAACAGGTCCTGAAGACCCAGCTAAATGGGAAGAATGTGAAGACATGAAAGCTTCTCACAATGTAAGTATGTCTCCACCCTTAGTCTAGCACCCAAAAATCGTATACCAACAGAAAGGAGGTAGGGTGAGGCTTGATAAGCATCCAAGCCAAAATCATGGATGAAACAAGGAGCATCCAGGAATACATCAGAAAAATGGCACCAAAAGATGAGATGCTGAGAGATAGCCCAAGGCAGCAACAACAGCTCTGGAAGGAAGAACAGGAACATAAAGCGCCATGGCAAGGTGAGCCACTGCATGGGATGTACCATCGACAGATAATGGAGGTGGCTGACATGAAGAAATCCTACCACTGGCTGGAGAAAGCTGGACTCAAACACAGTACAGAGGCACTAATCATAGTGGCACAAGAGCAAGCACTAAGTACCAGATCCATAAAAGTAAACAATCTACCACATAAGACAAGAACCAAGGTGCAGACTATGCAAAGAAACCTAAGAAACTGTCCAACACATAGTGGCAGAATGCAAAATGCAAGCTGGAACAGCGTATACTGAATGCAACAACTAAGTAGTGGGAATTGTATACAGGAATGTCTGCACAGCATATGGCCAAGTCCCCCTAAGTCCAGGTGGGAGACCCTAGAAAATGTGGTGGAGAATGAAAGGGCTAAAATCCTGTGGAACTTCAAGATCCAGACAGATAAGCGGGTGTTGGCTAACCAACTACACCTTGTGATAGTAGACAAGGGTCAGAAGACAGCAATGATAATAGGTGTAACAGCTACATCAGAAAGAAAGAATATGAGAAGCTGGAGAAATACCAGGGCCTCAAAGGAGAACTGGAGAAGATGTGGAAGGTGAAGTCAACAGTGATTCCAATGGTGATATCAGCACTTGGAGCAGTGACCCCTAAGTTGGAAGAATTGCTACAACAGATCTCAGGAGCAACGTCTGAACTCTCTGTCCAGAAAAGCGCAATGCTGTGAACAACGAAGATCCTGTGCAGAACCCACAAACTCCCCGGCCTCTGGCGGAGGACCCGAGAAAGAGAAAGGACAACAAAGACCACTCCCATTGGGGGTGAGAAGGAAGTTTTTTTATATATATAAAAGAATGTTGGACGTAAGTCTCTAAACATTGTTAATGCGGCATCATTAACATCCTTAAGAAATTGATAGCAAGAGTAGCATGATCATCCTGCTGATATGGTTGTAGAGGAGGACGACGAAATACTGAAGCATATACCCATGTTTGGGTGGGAAGAGGGTGCACGTGAATAAACATGAAAAAAAACAAAAAAACACTTCATTTGAGTTCATCCGGTGGTGTACAGATGTAACAATTAAGTGGGAACTATGGAATCTGATAGTGCAGGATAAAACGAATCTGAGACCAAAGCAGAGACAAATAAGTGTATTTAACAAAGCAAGAAGTGGAACAAAAACTAACAGAGATTTTGCTTCAATTGTAAAGAAGTGCACAGCATGAAACAGAAATGTTCAGCAAACTTAATAGCGGGGCACGACCGCTAATATGTAGAAATCCAGCAATACTATGAAGCAAGAGTGCGCACGACTCTTAAACGTAGAAGTCCAGCAATAATATGAGCAAGAGTGCGCACTGCACTTAAACGCAGAAGTCCAGAAATACACATGTGGAGCATTAACAGGAGGTTACTAAATGTACCTTTTGGGCTGAAATGTCCCACTCAAGTGCAGCACCGCAGCCCACACAGACACAGTCCAAGAAGTGATAACGATGTCAGAATCTCTTACTGACCAAGGCTGTTCCAGAGATGAGTAGCTCCACACTAGAAGTCCGGACAATAATACCATCCAGGATCAGGAAGCTGAACAGAGGACTGAAGGCAGCTGAAAGTGGAGAGGCAGAGCACTGAGTAATGAGCAACAGCAGGAACTCCAGTAGCAGACCAGGATGAAGCTCAGAAGTCAACAGCAACAAAATACTCAGGCAAGGAGGATCTCCTAACCTGGACTTAAATAGCAGGACAGACAGGAAGTTCAAGGGGCAGGATGAAGTACCAGACTCAACATCTACATGGCGGTATTTGAGGATCAGCATGTGTACAACTCCAGCCACTGGCGCCATGTCAGGGCCTGGTGGCGTTACATTGACGACATCTTTTGTATTTGGGAGGGTAAGCTTGATGATTTACTTGCTTTCCATGACTATCTGAATGGGATATTTCCAGAGCTTAAGTTTACAATTACACATTCCTGTGAGCAAATTCAATTTCTTGATACTTTGGTCTATAAGAAAAATGGGTCATTGTGTACCGATTTATTCATTAAAGAAACTGACAGGAACAGTCTTTTAGTGTTTGATAGCAATCATCCGAGGAAAATGGTGGAATCTTTGCCTTGAAGCCAGATGTTGCGAGTACGACGCATTGTAAAAGATCAGGATAAATTGGATATAAGACTTAGTCAAATGTGTGATAAATTCATCAATAGGGGATATCCCATGAAAGATATTCTACAATATAAGGATAAGGCTTTAAAATTGACTTTGGATGATATCAGACAAAAAAGTAATGGGATTACTCCGAAACGGGTGCCTTTTGTTTCTACCTATAGCCCAATTAGTGGCAAGATAGGGGGGATCCTGAACAAACATTGGGGTTTATTACATAGGGGTTTACCACAAATCACAGAATTTGCACAAAGACCTCTATTGTCATATAGACGTGGACAAAATCACACAAATCACAAAATCACAAATTAGTTAAGACTGACATAGGCCTAGTGAAGATTCTGAGACAATTGACGTTAGGCCCACCTAAAACGGGCAACTTTCCGTGTTTGAGTTGTGCTTGTTGTAACAACATGGTTAGGGGAGACAGCTTTAATCATCCCCACACAGGTAAGCGTTTCCTAATCAAGGAGCGCTATACCTGTTCATCTAGTTTTATCATCTACATACTCATGTGCCCATGTGGGTTGATGTATATGGGCGAGACAACGATGGAAATCAGGGCACGTATTAGCAAGCACAAAAGCACTATAAGGACTAGGATGTTGGATTTGCCAGTGCCAAAACATTTTGTCGATTGTTGTCATTCCATTAACCAATTGAGGTTCAAGGTGATTGATGGGGTACCTCCATTACGACGTGGGGGCGATAGGAGTAAAATATTAAAGCAGAAAGAATTACGTTGGATCTATATGTTGGAGACGCTGCAACCAAAAGGCTTGAATTTGAAGTACAACTTAAACATTTGTACGAGATGAGATCGCCATTGGTATCTTGATTAAGTGTACGTATTGGTTTTAGATTAGTGTTTAAGTGGAGATTGTTCATATTTTATTTTTCATTTCTATTTTAGGTTGTGGGCGATCTGATGAATTTGGTGTTAGTTTACTATTAGTTTGTATGTCACTGTGTTCTTCTTTGGTGTTTGTATGTATAAGTTCATTGTCTTCCTTTTGATGTGTTAATAAAACATAGGGTTAATATACTTTGGAACGACTATTTTTTTTGGTATGGGTATGAATAGTACAAGTATATATCTAGATATCGGCAGGCTCATTGCCGCTTTAAAAAACCCTTTTCCCCTAATAAGTTCTTTAAAAGGGTTAAATTCCCTTGTCTATGGTGAGATTTTTTTCTTAGTGACGAGAATAAGGACTTGACGATGCATGCAGATAAGATTTTATTGTCTCTCCTGATTATATGACAGGCTAGGTAAACACCTCTGCACAAGCGCTGGTATGGTGGTTGCTTAGAGATGGTGGAAACACTGCGGGACCACACATGGCTGGTAATGACGCTATTGAGTCACATGATGTGACGTCAGAGCGCTGTTGGACGGGCTGGGGGATGTATCTGTCTGTTGCCATGATCTGAGGTTGATACAAGAGCGCATGTGCTGGGAGTGTGGCATGGAAGAGTCACATGATATGATGTCAGACGCTGCAGGACGCTTTAGTGAGAGGATGTGGTAATAGCTCTTACACGTGCTATTGTTTATTTCTCTAAAGAGGCGGTCTGATATGGCTAGTCCGGTTATGAGATACCTGCACGGATAGGGTAAGTTTTTGGCGCCAGGGGCTGACTTGAACTTTCATTGGTATAAATGACCTGATCACTAAGAATGAAGGTGATTGGGTTTTGACACGGTATGGAGCTATACCAACTAGTCATCTATTGGTGGACACTACAGGACACTTTGTTTACAACAGGGAGCTGTTGTGAAATTTTACATCTCTTATAGGTAATTTTTTTGTTAGTCACAATAAAGATGTGTGCTGCTAGGTGATCGCTATTTTAAATTGTATGTAATTATTTTTTGTTATGTATTCACTATATATGCTTTGTATTGCTATTTGATTAAGGGGCAGTACCTGGTTGGTGATTGGCTTCTCCACACCATTTAAGGACGCCATTATGTTCACCGTATTATACTTGACAAAGGCCACAAGTGGGCCGAAACGTAGTATCTATATGGCAGAATAAAGGATTGTCTTGTTATTTCACCCGGATTGGATGCTGTTCTTATTACTGATGTGGACTTTTCCGTTCAATTGGATCCTTGAACTCTGAACGTGCATCCCACACACTCTTGTGTGCTGTCAGCCGCTGCTTTATTTTGGTGAAGTACCAGACTCAATCTTGGACAAAGGCAAAACAGGCTCCATGGAACATCCAGAACCCTTACAACAGAAGTCTGGCCCAATCCAGCCCTTGTTCATTTTCATAAGAGTCAGCCTGTCAGCATTTTCAGACAGGCGGATGCGCCTATCAGTTATAATACCCCTGGTGGCATTAAAAACCAGCTCTGACAAAATGCTAGCAGCAGGGAAGGCTAGAACCTCCATGCCTGTCATGTGTATAGCTTGGATACCCAATAGTTGCAAGGAACAGAGGAATCATTGAAGATGCTGGTACAGTCGGCAAGGTATTCCTCCAGCATCTTCCAAAACTTTTTCCTCCTTGTCAGAGTACCCTGCGCATCAGGGCCTGGGCAATGGGAGGGTCTGAGAAAACTGTCCCAGACCGGTGAGAGTGTTCTCCTGCCTCTGCTGCATCTGATGTGTGTCTACCTAGTCTCCACTCCTTGGTTGTCCAAGGAACTGTGAGCTATGCTGCCAGCATTGTCATATGAGAAATTTTTTAATAATTCTTCAACTAGGGCCTTCTGGTATTGCAACATTTTCTTAGATCTCTCCGACAAGGGAAGGAGAGAAGTAAAGTTCTCCTTGTAGCATGGGTCTAGAAGGGTGACTAACCAGTAATTTTTGTTGGCCAAAATGCAAACAATGTGCGGGTAACAGGAACCACCAACAGCCAAGACTTCCCTGTCCCCACTAAGAAGACGACTGTCATTATTCAACTCATCGTCTTCAGGTGATCTACACTAATAAAATGGGATAAAGGTGGTGTTGGGTACTACCGTCTGTAGTGCAGGGAACCCAACTCTGGTTCCTCCTCCTCATTATCACCCAATCCGCATTGAGAAGATGAGATGAGGCTGGGCTGTGTAGTATCACCCACTATAGTTTCTTGCTCCATCTCAATTTGCTCTGCCTGCAAAGTCTCCTCTTTATTTGTTAGAAGCAAGCATTTCAGTAGACAGAAAATCAGGATGGTGACACTTATTAAGGCATCATTGCCGCTAACCATCTTGGTCGAGTCCTCAAAATTTTGGAGAACCGCACAGATGGTAGACATCCATGCCCATTCAGCTCTTATGTGCGGAGGCTACTGGGAATACCGATGGCATGATGCAGCTTGTATTAAACTACTGCCCTCTGCTGCTCATAAAGCCTTGCCAACATATGTAACATTGAGTTCCAACGTGTGGTGACATCAAACACCAGTCAGTGGGTTGGAAATTGCAAACACTGCTGCAGCACTTCCAGGGTGGCAGCAGCTGAAGCTGATTTGTGGAAATTGGCACACATGTGTTGTACTTTCACAAGTAGCTTAGGCAGATCTGGTAGGTTTTGAGAAACCACTGAACCACTAAGTTGAGCACATCGGCCAGACATAGTACGTGGGTGTGGTTGCTAAACTTCAGAGCTGCAAACAGGTTACAGCCATTGTCGCACACAAACATGCCTGGTTGTAGGTTTAGGGGCAAGAGCCACAGCTCAGTCTGGTCTATTAGACCTTTCAACAACTCTGCGTTGGTGTGCAGTTTGTCACCTAAGTAGATTAACTTCAGCAGAGCTTGTTGCCACTTGGCTGAGGCAGTGCTGCAGAGCTTCCTGTTTGTGACTGATGTTGATGCTTCTGAGATGAAGGGTGAGAAGGAGGTGCAGAAACTGCTGTAGAAGGTGGAGGCATCCCTGATTGAACCAGGGCCCACAATCCTCGGTGTTGGTAGCACGTCTTCCATCCCAGGGTCCAGCTGGGTCCTGACTTCCACAGTGTTCACTCAGTGGGCTGGGGACCGAGTACCAAGGTGCAACCGCTGCCATGAGAATGTGGAAAGGTTACATGTCCACAAGCCTAAACGGCAACATTTCCAGGAAAAGTAGCCTGGAAATGTGGCCATTTAGTATTGCAATCATATTATAATTGAACCTCAAAAATAATCTTTATTGATTAAAAACCTATTTAAAGGTAAATACCCCAAAATTGAAAAAACAAAAACACACCAAGCAAAAAAAGTGTACAAAAACCAATAAAAATCTAAGGGGTGGGCTAAACAAACCCTAGTATAAATCCAAGGCTGATATCTACCTTGCCGCGGAGGTTGGCACCCTAGGGGGAACGATGGTTTTGGCGCCCCCGCTCAACGTAGTCTGTCCCTAGGTGCCCTGTTAATTGCTAGTGCCACTACGGGTACCTCTACCCAAATGCTAAAGGGGCCCCTATAGATAAACAATGATAATGACTGGCACTAATAGGACCCTGATCTCCTTATATTAAAAACATGAAATGAGGGGCAAGTAAATGGGACATTATATGACAGTTGCCGATGATACCCAATCGGTTGATAATGGACCGACAGCAATAGATACAGTTATTTAGAAAGTTGCATAAAATTCACCTCCGTGGAGGAGCTCCGGAACATCTTATTTGGCTGCATTAATTTACAGAAATGGCAATTACCACATCTATAGAAACCACAGGGTCTCCTATCCAGCCAAGTCCCTATAGCTTTAGGTCTCCGATATTGGCTGTGTACCAACATATTGTCACGCGGTCTTATGATATGTGTACGATGTCAGTAAACTATTCTTAAAAGAACAACACTCTATACAACATATAGATTAGCAACATCAGCATGTAAATATAGAATAGATTTACCTGGCACGATATCCGTTGAACTCAGGGTTAATCTTGAGGACTTGATACACTGTCACAGGAAAGAGGAGGACCGGGGGTCTAACCTGACCCTAAACTGGGGTCCTAACTAATCCCTCACCTTGGAGGTACTGATAATGGTTCAGAGGTCCAAGTCTCCAGCCTAACCCTGTCTCCTATCAGTCCCTGAACCCTGTAATCAGTCCTAAGAAGGATTCTGATTACCACTAAAGGGATATGGGCTGATCTCTGCTAAATACACAGATTAGACATATAAGACAGACTGGAGAAAACACAGACTTGCATACACACTCAAACACAGAAGGAACATAAATGATCTGGGATATTAAACTCTAAGCAAGGTGAGCTTAAAACAACTAAGGAGCTCTTTAACTTAAGTCTATACAGATACAATCCTATCTGTGGTCTGCATGAAGAATTTCACTGGCAACTCCCAACACAGACAACCAGAGATTTAAAGGAAACCAATCAACAAATAATTAATTGCAGCCGGAAGAAACTGCACCCAGTCCCAGAACTGAGCACAGACAGAATTAACTCCCTAACTGCCAAACACAAAGAAACAGCAACTCAGCTGTGAGAAGTCAGAATGTGCAACCGCGACGATCTTCGTGGCGATGCACACATGACAGTACCCCCCCTTCTACGAGGGGCCTCCGGACCCTCAGGGCCAGGTTTGCCCGGGTGAGTTCTGTGGAAGGTCCGCACCAAACGATCTGCGTTAATGTCAGACGCAGGAACCCACGTCCTCTCCTCTGGACCATACCCCTTCCAATGCACCAAGTACTGAAGGGACCGGCGATTCAGACGTGAGTCAATGATCTTTGACACTTGAAACTCCAAGTTACCATTGACCACCACTGGAGGAGGAGGTAGAGGTGATGGTATGACTGGTGCCACGTACCTCTTAAGTAATGACTTGTGGAACACATTATGAATTTTAAACGTAGGAGGGAGGTCCAGACGAAATGCCACAGGATTAATTATGGAACTGATCCTGTACGGCCCGATGAATCTGGGGCCCAGCTTCCAGGAGGGAACTTTAAGTTTTATATTCCTGGTAGACAACCATACCAGATCGTTCACATTAAGATCTGGACCAGAAACTCTCCTCCTATCAGCCATACGTTTATAACGGTTCCCCATAGCACTCAGATTATTCAATACACCTCTCCACACTGAAGCAAGTGACGACGAGAAACGCTCCTCCTCAGGAACCCCAGAAGGGCCCCCCCCATTGAATGTACAAAACTGGGGATGAAAACCATATGCCCCAAAAAACGGGGACTTACCAGTGGACTCGCTCCGCCTGTTGTTAAGAGCGAACTCTGCCAGAGGCAAGAAAGAAGACCAGTCCTCCTGGTTCTCTGAGACAAAACACCGAAGATAAGTCTCTAGGCTTTGATTCAGACGCTCTGTCTGACCATTGGTCTGCGGATGAAAAGCCGAGGAAAATGACAATTGCATCCCCCGACGTAAACAAAATGCCCTCCAAAACTTGGACACAAACTGAGACCCCCTATCTGACACCACATCAGAAGGCAACCCATGAAGTCTCACAATCTCCCCAATGAACACCTGCGCCAGAGTTTTAGCATTAGGGAGGGCAGGAAGAGCAATGAAATGTGCCATCTTACTGAACCTGTCAACAACCACCAGTATGACAGTCTTCCCTGACGACTGAGGAAGGTCCGTGATGAAGTCCATAGACAAATGAGTCCATGGACGCTCCGGAAGTTTCAAGGGTAAGAGGGTCCCAGACGGACGGGTATGAGGGGTCTTAGAGCAAGCACAAACCCCACAGGACGCGACAAAAGTTAAAACATCTTTATTAACGTTAGGCCACCAAAACCGGCGAGAAAGGAGATCTAAAGTAGCCTTACTCCCTGGATGTCCTGCTAAAGCAGAATTATGATGTGCCTCAATAACCTTTTGTCTCAACTGATTTGGGACAAACAGTCTCCCTGGAGGTCCTGCAGGGGCGTCCCCCTGAGCCTCTAACACCTCCTCCTCAAGTTCAGAACATACAGCCGACACTACCACCCCCTCCTGAAGGATAGGAATCGGGTCATCCATTTTCCCGGCCCCTGGGAAACTGCGAGACAAGGCATCCGCCTTAACATTCTTAGATCCAGGGCGATAAGTGACAACAAAATTAAACCTGGTAAAAAACAACGACCATCGAGCTTGTCTGGAATTCAGACGCTTAGCAGATTCCAAATACAGCAGGTTCTTGTGATCAGTAATGACGGTGACCGGGTGGACTGCCCCCTCCAAAAAGTGACGCCATTCTTCAAAAGCCAACTTAATGGCCAAAAGTTCCCTATTGCCGATATCATAATTCCTTTCGGCGGACGACAATTTTTTAGAAAAGAAAGTGCACGGATGCCATTTACCAGGGGACGGACCCTGGGACAATATTGCACCCACCCCTACGTCAGACGCGTCCACCTCCACAACGAACGGCTGTGATGCATCTGGTTGGATGAGAACGGGTGCCGAAGCAAAACATTTTTTCAAAGAGGAAAAAGCTTGGCAAGCTTTGTCCGACCATTTAGAAAAATCCGTCCCTTTTCTTGTCATGTCAGTGAGAGGTTTGACAACAGATGAGAAATTACAAATAAATTTCCGGTAGTAGTTAGCAAACCCCAGAAAACGCTGCAGAGCCTTAAGATCCTCTGGCTGATCCCATTCAAGCACTGCTCTCACCTTTTCAGGGTCCATACGGAAACCGGAGGCTGACACCAAGAAACCCAAAAACTGAAGTTCCTGTACGGCGAATACACACTTTTCCAGTTTGGCGTATAGTTTATTGTCTCGCAAGATCTGCAACACCTGTCTCACATGCTCCTGGTGAGACACAAGATCTGGTGAGTAAATTAAAATGTCATCCAAATATACGACCACAAACAGCCCCACCAGATGACGAAAAATGTCATTAACAAAATGTTGGAATACTGCTGGTGCAGTAGTCAGACCAAAAGGCATGACAAGGTTCTCATAATGTCCCTCCGGCGTGTTAAACGCCGTTTTCCACTCATCCCCCTCTTTTATCCTAATCAGATTATACGCCCCCCTGAGATCCAATTTAGAGAACCATTTGGCGCCAACAATTTGATTGAAGAGATCAGGAATCAGAGGGAGTGGATACGGATCTCGAACAGTAATCCGATTAAGTTCGCGGAAATCCAAGCAAGGGCGTAGGCCTCCATCTTTTTTCTTCACAAAGAAGAACCCCGCGGCCACTGGGGAAGATGAAGGTCTAATATGCCCTTTGGCCAGACTTTCCGAAATATAATCTTTCATAGCCTGCCTCTCAGGACCAGAAAGGTTATATAACCTAGCTTTAGGTAACTTAGCATCAGGAAGTAAATTAATAGAGCAGTCATACACGCGATGAGGAGGCAACTCCTGACACCCCTCCTCAGAGAACACATCCCCAAAGTCCTCCAAAAAAGGAGGCAAAGTACTAGGCACGACCGCACTGATGACTGTGTTCATGCAGTTACTTTTGCAAAACTCCCCCCATTGGCTTATATCTCTGGACTGCCAATTAATCACAGGGTTATGTTTAACCAACCAAGGAAGTCCCAACACAATAGGAGTAGGTAGACCCTCCAACACATAACAAGATAATAGTTCCCTATGTATTGCCCCTACCCGAAGGTCAATGTTATGAACCTCATGAACAAAGCTACCTTGGCCGAGAGGCCTGGCGTCAATGGAGAATATAGGGATCGGTTTGACCAATACACTCAGATGCATACCTTGAGCCTGAGCAAACTGAGCGTCAACCAGATTAGCCCCGGACCCACTATCAAGAAGAACAGAAAATCTCTCCACTCTCGTACCAACCACCACCTCCACTGGTACAAGGAACTGAGAAGAACTAGCGGACGAAATACATACTCCCAGGTTGTCGTCCACCACACAACCTGGGATTAACAGTTTTCCGGCGACTTTTTGCTCAACAAGGCACGGGATGGACATCCCCCAACAAAATGTCCCTCTTTCCCGCAGAAGAAACACCTTCTAGTCCTGCGGCGTACCGCCAATCCCCTCCTACGAAATGATGTCCCTCCCAACTGCATAGGCTCCTCCGAACAGACAAGGGGAACCTCAACATAAGGGACTTTAGTAGTAGGTGGTGTAACAACAGGGGGCGGAGTTACCTCGCACCTCTCCCGGAGCCGTCTATCAGTACGGATAGCTAGGGCCATAGCAGCCTCCAGTGATGGAGGAGAATCATACTGAGCCAAAACGTCCTTTAATTTGTCAGAAAGCCCATGACAAAACTGGCTCCTAAGAGCTGGGTCATTCCACTGAGTATCTGTGGCCCATCTACGGAACTCAGAAGCAAATTCCTCCGCCGGACGATCTCCCTGCTGTATCTTACGTAATTTTGTCTCAGCAAGAGAGACCCGATCTGGGTCATCATATACCAAACCCAGGGCAGTAAAAAATCGATCTACTGACTGTAGAGCCGGGGATCCCGGAGGAAGGGAGAAGGCCCAGGATTGAGGGTCCCCTTGTAGGAGCGAGATAACAATTCCCACTCTCTGCTCTTCACTCCCTGATGATCGGGGCCGAAGCCGAAAATACAATTTACATGCTTCCCTGAAGGTAAAAAATTTGTCTCGCCCACCAGTGAACCTGTCCGGGAGAGCTACTTTAGGTTCAAATCTGGTTTGCTCCGAGGGAGACAAAACTTTGGACTTAATGTCCGTCAGCTCCATGGATAATCCCTGCAACTGCAGAGCCAGCTGGGCTACTGGATCCATGGCAACTGGGAATAATTTTATGGGCCAGTGAAAATGTCACGCGGTCTTATGATATGTGTACGATGTCAGTAAACTATTCTTAAAAGAACAACACTCTATATAACATATAGATTAGCAACATCAGCATGTAAATATAGAATAGATTTACCTGACACGATATCCGTTGAACTCAGGGTTAATCTTGAGGACTTGATACACTGTCACAGGAAAGAGGAGGACCGGGGGTCTAACCTGACCCTAAACTGGGGTCCTAACTAGTGTTGAGCATTCCGATACTGCAAATATCGGGTATCGGCCGATATTAGCTGTATCGGAATTCCGATTCCGAGTTCCGATATTTTCATCTTATCGGATACCGGAATCGGGATTGTCACTGTCACTGTCAGTGTCCGTCGGTCGGGTCTGTCAGGAGTCAGCGGCACTTACCTGGCAGAAGATCTCCGGCGGTCACGTCCTGGACTGCTTCATGGCCGCCATCTTCTTTCCCCGGCGGTCACATGCAGTTTCTCGCGATAACTGCAGTGACTGCTGGGTAATCCCGGCCGTAAAGCAGTCAGTCCGATGACGTCACCGCCGGGGAAGCAGGTAATCAGCTGTGCTGCGTTGCGATGACAGGCTCTGCCTGTCATTGCGATGTAGCAGAGCTGGATCGTCGTGGGACTATCGTTATGGACTGCGTCGGACAGGTGGTATACTGTTGGTTTGTTTTTTTTCTTTTTTTACAGGAGATCGATGGCGTCGCAGGAATGAGTGTATAATAAAAGAAATGAAAACTGTGTTGTCTCTTTTATTTCATTAAAATACTTTTTTCTTGCTGTGTCTTTTTTTTATACATTTAATAACTTTGGGATTAATAATGGATCGGTGTCTTATTGACGCCTCTCCATTATTAACCGGGCTTATTGTCACCGTGCAATCAACGGTGACAATAACCCCTTATTACCCCGCTTGCCACCGCTACAGGGCAAGTGGGAAGAGCCGGGTAAGGTGCCACAATTGGCACATCTTTTGATGTGCCAAATGTGGGGCTGCTGTAGCCTGGTATTATCAGGCTGTTGAGGGCCAAAATCCATGGGCCTTGACAGTCTTTTAATACCAGGCCGCAGCAGTCTGCATTTTACTTGGCTGGTTAACAAAAATAGGGGGGATCCCCACGCCGTTTTTTTTTCGAGGGGATCCCCTATTTTTGTTAACCAGCCAAGCTAAGCAGACTGCTGTGGCCTGGTATTATCAGGCTTGCAAGGTCCATGGATATTGGATCCTTACCAGCCTGAAAAACCAGGCCTCAGCGGTCTGCTTCATCTGGCTGGTTAACAAAAATAGGGGGGACCCCACGCCAATTTTTTTCGAGGGGATCCCCTATTTTTGTTAATCAGCCAAGATATGCAGACTGCTGTGGCCTGGTATTATCAGGCTGGCAAGGTCCATGGATCTTGGCTCCTTAACAGCCTGAAAATCCAGGCCTCAGCGGTCTGCTTCATCTGGCTGGTTAACAAAAATAGGGGGACCCCACGCCAATTTTTTTTTCGAAGGGAACCCCTATTTTTGTTAATCAGTTCCCTCTGACGTCACTGATTGTGTCCCTGGCTGACCTGAAGTGAAAGTGGAAAGCAATCAATTAAGCTTTCCACTTAAGGGCCCGTCTCACATAGCGATATCGCTACCGAGATCGCTGCTGAGTCACTAGTTTTGTGACGCAGCAGCGAGCTCACCAGCGATATCGCTGTGTGTGACATTCAGCGACGATCAGCCCACCTGCCGGGTATCGCTGATCGTCGCTGAAATGTCAGGACCTTTGATCGCTGGTTTCCCGCTGACAGGCACACATCGCTGCGTGTGACAGGCGGGAGACCAGCGATCCGCTGGTAACCAAGGTACACAGCGGGTTTCCAGGCGCGGGGCTGTGCCTAGAAACCCGCTGTGTACCTTGGTTACCAGCGGATCGCTGGTCTCCCGCCTGTCACACGCAGCGATGCGTGCCTGTCAGAGGGAAACCAGCGATCAAAAAAAGGTCCTGACATTTCTGCGACGATCAGCGATACCCGGCAGGGGGCTGATCGTCGCTGAATGTCACACACAGCGATATCGCTGGTGAGCTCGCTGCTGCGTCACAAAACTAGTGACTCAGCAGCGATCTCGGTAGCGATATCGCTATGTGAGACGGGCCCTTAAGCGATGTTACCCGCAGTGTCGCTGTCCCAGATCGCTGCCTGAGCTGCCTGTTTGGCAGCTCAGCAGCGATCATGTAGCGATACACCAGCGATCCTGACAAGTGCAAATCGTTGTCGGGATCGCTGGTGTATCGTTATGTGACACCCAGCCTTTACTCTCCTGTCAGGCAGGAGAGGAACTCATTCATTTGGGGTTTACTGTGAGGCTGCAGCATTAGCTGCGGTCCCTGCAGTAAACATTAACCCTTTCTGAAGGATTACACCGTGGGACCTGACTGTGCATGGGATAGGTAAGAATAATTTTGCTTTTTTATTTTATTTTTATTACAGGAAATGGTTTTTGCAGTAAAATAAAAGATGGTCAAAAACATGTGTCTTTATTTCATTAAAATGATTTTTAATTAAAGTGTGTGTGTTTTATTTTTATTTCATGCAATAGGATTAATAATTGATAGTTGTCTAATTGACAGCTCTCAATTATTAACCTGGCTTAAGGTCACCTTTCAATAGCAAGGTGGCTTTAACCCCATATTAACCCATTCGCCACCGCTACAGGGCAATGGGAATAGACGGGCAAAGTGCCAGAAAGGGCGAATCTAATTATAGATTTGTCTTTCCTGGGGTGTCTGGGGGCAGATGTTAGTAGCCGGGGGGGGGGGGGCAAAAATAATGGTCCCTCTCTGGGCTATTATTATCTGCCCCCACTCACTGGCTTTGTCTGTCTGGTTGCGAAAATAGGGCGGGAGCCCACGCATTTTTTTTCAGCAATTTTACACCTCATATATATATATACATGTCATTGAATTTGTGACACATATATATATATATTTATATTTGTAGTTCATACACTTCTACATAGTATAATAGCCGCTAATTCAATTGCCGGCTTTTGTGAAAATGCAGAACCCGACATGAAATGACACTTGGTGTACATAGGGTTAACCATGTCTTTTCATGTCCTTTGCTATCTAATTTGCACAAACAATTAAATCAGACTATGTGTGCAAAATTTCACACCTGTAGGGGTTAATTAAAGGTGTAAATTCGTAGCAAAAAAGTCCGTTTTTTTTACAACGAATTTACACCTTTAATTAACCCCTACAGGTGTGAAATTTTGCACACATAGTCTGATTTTATTGTTTGTGCAAATTAGATAGCAAAGGACATGAAAAGACATGGTTAACCCTATGTACACCAAGTGTCATTTCATGTCGGGTGACCCGACATGAAATGACACTTGGTGTACATAGGGTTAACCATGTCTTTTCATGTCCTTTGCTATCTAAGGCCGGAGTCACACTGGCGACAAAATCTGACGACTGCAATGCGATGAAATATCGCATTGCAGTCTGCCCTATGTTAATCTATGGAGCAGCTCCCAGTATCAGATTTTTTGTGGTCCGTTTTAAACGTCCGTGTACAATCGCAGCATGCTGCGATTGTCACCGATTGTGGGTCGACTATCGCCAATGCAAGTCTATGGGAGCGATGAAAAATCTGATTACAAACGGACCACACTGTGTGACTTGCGATGAAATCGCATCGGTGTCCTTTAGAAAAGCCGGCAATTCATCCCCGGCTATACTGTAAAATCACACTGACAGCTTTAATAAAGACTAGAAAGAATAGATATATACACATAGAACACATATATATATATATATATATATATATATATATATATATATATATATACATGTCATTGTGACATGTATATATACATATATTTATAGTTCCTAGACTTCTACATACTGTAATAGCCGCTAATTCAATTGCCGGGTTTTGTGAAATCACAGAAGCCGACATGAAATGATACATTGTTTCCACACATTTAACCATGTAATTTCATGTATTTTTATATATGTTTGAAACATACAATTACATGAGTGTATTTGTGCAAAATTTCAGACATGTAGGGGTTAATTAAAGGTGTAAATTCGTTGAAAAAAAATGCGTGGGCTCCCGCTGTATTTTCTCCACCAGACAGACAAAGCAAAGCGAGTGGGGGCAGATAATAATAGCCCAGGGAGGGTGCATTTTTTTGTGCCCTCCCTGGCTACTAACATCTGCCCCCAGACACCCCAGAAAGGGCAAATCTATAATTAGATTCGCCCTTTCTGGCACTTTGCCCATCTATTCCCATTGCCCTGTAGCGGTGGCGAATGGGTTAATCTCACCTTACTGTCACCTTGCTATTGAAAGGTGACCTTAAGGCAGGTTAATAATTGATAGCTGTCAATTAGACAACTATCAATTATTAATCCTATTGAAGTAAATAAAAAAACACACACACTTTAAGAATAAATAATTTTAATGAAATAAAAACACATTTTTTTGACCATATTTTATTTTACACTTAATCCGTGCGAAGCCATTGATCTCCTAAAATAAAGAAAAAAAATAAAACAACATTATTCTTACCTATTCCGCCGATCTGTCATGTCCCACGCTGTAATCCTTCACAAAGGGTTAACTAGCTTTGAGCCAAGCAGTGCAAGTAATCCTGCATGCTCAGCTCAAAGCTCATGAATGAATAAGTTCCTCTCCTGGCGACAGGAGAGGATGTGTTTCATGAATGAAGCTTAATTGATTGTGTCCACTTTCCCTTTAGGTCAGGTCACTACAGTTAAATTGCCAATAAATCAATTAAGCTCCATTCATGAATCTATTCCTCTACTTTCGCTGGGAGAGGAAGTTATTCATTCAGGGGAATACAGGTCTGAGACAGCATTATTAGCTCTCTGCGACCTGTAACCTGTTAACCCTTTCTGATGGATTACACCGTGGGACCTGACTGTACATCGGATTGGTAAGTATAATTTTGCTTTTTTATTTTATTTTTATTACAGGAAATGGTTTTAGCAGGAAAATAAAATATGGTCAAAAACTGTGTGATTATTTAATTAAACTTATTTTTTATTAAACTGTGTGTGTTTGATTTTTCTTTCATACAATAGGATTAATAATTGATAGTTGTCTAATTGACAGCTATCAATTATTAACCTGGCTTAAAGTGACCTTTCAATTGCAAGGTCATTTTAACCCCTTATTAACCCATTCGCCACCGCTACAGGGCAATGGGAATAGACGGGCAAAGTGCCAGAAAGGGCGAATCTAATTATAGATTTGCCCTTTCTGGGGTGTCTGGGGGCAGATGTTAGTAGCCAGGGGGGGCACAAAAAAAATGTACCCTCCCTAGGCTATTATTATCTGCCCCCACTCGCTTGCTTTGTCTGTCTGGTGGAGAAAATACAGCGGGAGCCCACGCATTTTTTTTCAACGAATTTACACCTTTAATTAACCCCTACATGTCTGAAATTTAGCACACATATACTCATGTAATTGTATGTTTCAAACATATATAAAAATACATGAAATTACATGGTTAAATGTGTGGAAACAATGTATCATTTCATGTCGGCTTCTGTGATTTCACTGAAGCCGGCAATTGAATTAGCGGCTATAACAGTATGTAGAAGTGTAAGAATTATAAATATATGTATATATATATGTCACAATGACATATATATATATATATATGTGCTCTATGTGTATATATCTATTCTTTCTTTTGGCATTTAAATACTATTCTTTTGGATCCATTATATGTCAGTTTTGCAAGCCTGCGAGAAAATCTCGCAAGTCGGATGAAAATCGGATGTTACAAGGTACACACACATGCGATTAAATCGCATCTTTGAAGGAAAATCGGATGCCAGAAGGATGTGTGATGTTTTTATTTTGATCCGATTGTCGACCGTCTAAAACGGACCGATTTTTTGTGGTTGTGTGTGACTCCAGCCTAATTTGCACAAACAATTAAATCAGACTATGTGTGCAAAATTTCACACCTGTAGGGGTTAATTAAAGGTGTAAATTCGTAGCAAAAAAGTCCGTTTTTTTTACAACGAATTTACACCTTTAATTAACCCCTACAGGTGTGAAATTTTGCACACATAGTCTGATTTAATTGTTTGTGCAAATCAGATAGCAAACGACATGAAAAGACATGGTTAACCCTATGTACACCAAGTGTCATTTCATGTCGGGTGCTTCTGTCTTTTCACTGAAGCCGGCTTTACCCGGCAATTGAATGAGAGGATATTTTACTATGTAGAAGTGTATAAACTATACATATATGTATATATATATGTCACAATGACATGTATATATATATATATGTATTCTATGTGTGTATATTTAGTGTTTACAAGGAAAGAATGGGTTTTTTTTAGTTGCGATATTTTGTTCCCATAGACTTACATGGGACTTCCGGTATCGGTATCGGGTATCGCCGATATTTTAGTGATATCGGCGATACCATTCCGATTCCGATACTTTAGGATATCGGAAAGTATCGCTCAACTCTAGTCCTAACTAATCCCTCACCTTGGAGGTACTGATAATGGTTCAGAGGTCCAAGTCTCCAGCCTAACCCTGTCTCCTATCAGTCCCTGAACCCTGTAATCAGTCCTAAGAAGGATTCTGATTACCACTAAAGGGATATGGGCTGATCTCTGCTAAATACACAGATTAGACATATAAGACAGACTGGAGAAAACACAGACTTGCATACACACTCAAACACAGAAGGAACATAAATGATCTGGGATATTAAACTCTAAGCAAGGTGAGCTTAAAACAACTAAGGAGCTCTTTAACTTAAGTCTATACAGATACAATCCTATCTGTGGTCTGCATGAAGAATTTCACTGGCAACTCCCAACACAGACAACCAGAGATTTAAAGGAAACCAATCAACAAATAATTAATTGCAGCCGGAAGAAACTGCACCCAGTCCCAGAACTGAGCACAGACAGAATTAACTCCCTAACTGCCAAACACAAAGAAACAGCAACTCAGCTGTGAGAAGTCAGAATGTGCAACCGCGACGATCTTCGTGGCGATGCACACATGACACATATCCTTTAAGGATCTCCCCTTCCTAAATGTAACTAGGGGACGATCCCCTATCACTCCTTTAAGATCTGGATCAATTTTAAGGACATCCCAATGTCTTGTAAGAATTTCCCTAATCATACGATGTTGCTGATCATACGTTCCAATGACCCTGATTTCATCAGATAGTGTCTCTTTCCTGCATTTCTGCAGTAGGGATTTTCGATCTTCTTTCTTAGCAAACTCTAAAGCAGCACTTATGACATGTTCTGGATATTCTTTCTCCCTAAACCTATTATACATGTCTCTTGATTGACCTTGGAAGGTTCTGAGATCGGAACAGTTCCTCCTAAGACAGAGGAACTGTCCCTTTGGGATTCCTCTTTTCAATGGGACAGGGTGATGACTGCGCCAATGTAGAAGGCTGTTGGTACTAGTGGGTTTTCGATAGATACTAGTAGCCAAACCCCCATTTCCTTCCTTATAGATGATTATATCCAAGAATGCAATTCTATCTTTATTTATCTCTGATGTAAAATTGAGTCCAATCCCATTGATATTCAATTCACTAGGAAAGGTATTAAATTCATCCTTGGTCCCTGTCCAAACAATCAGAATATCATCTATATATCTATACCAGATAGATATTTTTTCTTGCCACCAATTGTTTTCACTTCCAAATACCACAGTACTTTCCCACCAGCCCAGGAACAAGTTCGCATATGATGGGACACAAGAATTCCCCATTGCTGTGCCCCTGAGCTGGTGGTACTGTTTCCCATTGAAGGTAAAGGTATAATGTGTCAATAGAAATTTCAAGATGGACAGGACAAACCCATTATGTTCACTACATGTAACAGATCAGAAAATATGGAACTTCCGGTCCGTGACGCAGAGGGGAGTGTCCATGGCGGCAATTTTAAAAAGCGGAGATACAGAGCATCGGCGTCTACATCGCTATACACCTTGGCACATGTTGTCACTATACAAAGCCTCCTGATGAGCCAGATGGGCGAAACGCGTTGAGGCGTTCTGATGTTTGAATGAGGGGCAATGGGCAGATAAGTACCGAATATATCGAATCATGATACTAGCAATTCTTATTGTCATTCTATTTGGAGATTGTGGCCTTTTTTGAGAAATGGATATCGTGATATTTCTCATTTGTTTGCAATATGAGCCATATCAATAGAAACATTTGCTAGAATTGACAAAATGTTTATAGTTGCTTTTTTCACTATAAATTTAATTCACTTAAAGTGATAAAAGCTGGAGGTGAATTTTATGTAACTTTCTAAATAACTGTATCTATTGCTGTCGGTCCATTATCAACCGATTGGGTATCATCGGCAACTGTCATATAATGTCCCATTTACTTGCCCCTCATTTCATGTTTTTAATATAAGGGGATCAGGGTCCTATTAGTGCCAGTCATTATCATTGTTTATCTATAGGGGCCCCTTTAGCATTTGGGTAGAGGTACCCGTAGTGGCACTAGCAATTAACAGGGCACCTAGGGACAGACTACATTGAGCGGGGGCGCCAAAACCATCGTTCCCCCCTAGGGTGCCAACCTCCGCGGCAAGGTAGATATCAGCCCAGGATTTATACTAGGGTTTGTTTAGCCCACCCCTTAGATTTTTATTGGTTTTTGTACACTTTTTTTGCTTGGTGTGTTTTTGTTTTTTCAATTTTGGGGTATTTACCTTTAAATAGGTTTTTAATCAATAAAGATTATTTTTGAGGTTCAATTATAATATGATTTCTGATGGTTGACATACCTCCTGCAATAGACTAGATATATTCCATTTAGTATTGCAGCCTGTGGGTGGGTGGCTACGTATTTACGCTTGCATTCCAAGGACTGGGGTAGGGACAAATGAATGCTGTGCTAGGACAAGGACATAGACATGATTGCTGATGGTGGTTGCAAGTGTGCAACGACAGATGCAGGGTGGGAGTCATCTTCACTTACTTTATGGAAAGGGCATTGGCGTGCAGGTAGAACAGGGGCAGAGGTAGTGGTGTCACTGTTTCTGGATCCTGGCATTCAGCCCAAGTAGTCCGGTGCTTTTCTTGCATGTGCATGCTGGTGGTGGTCAGGCTGGTAATTGTGCTTCCTCTGCTGATGATGGCATGGCAGATGTTGCAAATGGCCTTTCTAAGTTAACTTGACTGTTTTTAAAAAAGTGTCAGACTCTGGAGCACATAACCCTTGATTTGGCAACTTCACCAGTGTTAGTGTTCTGGGGAACAGTAGCCCACCTTGTGTCTCCGGCCACCCACATGCCTCTTCATGCTTGTTGTGGTACTGTGGATCCCTCTCCTTGCTGTCCTCACTCTGCATGTCACCTTTCCAGGTTGGGTCAGTGACTTCATCGTCCACCACCTCATCTTCTACTTCTGCACCCTGGTCCTCATCCTGACTTGCTGACGTAACAACACCATTTTTTGGCAGTTGTGTCTCATCCTTATCATCCAGCTCTTGCGACAGTAATTACATTTTCCCACCATTGCCTTCTTGTGAGTGTGGCTGCTCAAACAATTGGGCATCAGTACATGCCAGAATTTATAACTGGAAATGTGAACAGCTCTTCGGAGTGTCCAAGTGTGGGATCACTTGTCTCTTGGCACTCGGTATGGTGAGAGGAAGGAGGATCAGGGTGAACAATATGTAGTCCAGAATCAGGGTTACTGAGATTGGACCGTGTGGAAGACAGGGTGGTGCTGGAAAAGTGACTGGAAGCATTATCTTCAAGAGTGGTGTTCCATGCCCCTACAAAGTGTGACATGAAGCTAGATCGACATGATGTGTTTGTTTTGTTCCCGCTGCAAGCACGGTTTCACCTTGCCCATGGGCTCTGCGCTGACCATCAGTATCACGTCCACTTCCCTTACCACGCACCTAGCCTATTTTAAATTACGTATGATACATATAACCCTGTTGAGAAAACATTACAGTATTCCAATGGCAGGAAAATTTGCCCACTTCAGATGGACGTCTTAATTGCAGTATCAATATAGCTATGCTATTTCTAACCAAACAATTTTTTGGGGATGCTATGAGGCACAACTGTAGAATGATAAATACTGTATACAATTTCACTGCTGATAAAAATGTCAGTATTACAACGCCAGTAAAATTTGCCCACTTCACATGGACGTATAAGACTGAAGTATCAATATAGCAGTGCTATCTGCAACCAATGTGTTTTTGGTATTTTGTGGCACAACTCTAGCATGACAAATATCAAACAAAATTTCAATGCTGAAAAAAATTGTAGTATTACTATTACGGGGAATTTTGCACACCTAAGATGGACTGGTTACACTGCAGGATCAATATAGCGATGCTATTGAGATCCAACCAAGTCTGACTCTATGCTTTTGACACACAACCGCTGCAGAAAAAATGGTTTACAATATTTTCCTGCTAAGAACAATTTGCAGGATTAAGAGCAAAAAGAATATTATTAGCCCTGAAAAGGGGTTTTTGTGTCAGTTGCAGGCAGCAGCCTACAGGATATGCAATGCACCCTATCCTGTCATATACAATCCCTTCAGCACAATCTCTCCCTAAGAAGGGCTGTTGTTCCACTTAAAAGAAATGTTAATGTGGTTGAATCCCTGGCTAATATGCAGCTACAATTTTGTCCCTCTTTTACAGCACCTCTCCCTGATCCACTTGATTCTGGGGTACAGTGTGACAAGTATACCGCCATTGGTCTTATATAGACCTCATGACGTTATGTGGCCAGCCAATCACAGTAATTCCACAACCAAGATGGTTACGGCATTACAGTGACTGGAATGGAATCCTCACATGTTTATTGGCTGTCTAAAAAGCGCCAAACATGCAGGGTGGGGGCTCTAGCACTATCTCGAACATTCAAAGAAAACTCGCCGAGTAATGAGCATCCCAAGGACACTGATGCTTGAGTGATGAGTAGTGATGAGCACTATCGCTCATCGCTAGTAACCATAGTTTGTATTTTGGATAAAAATTCCTCATTATACCACTTTTCCACAAATCTGGTAGTTAAAATCTTTGCTTCCTTCTCCTTCGCTAATCTCTGCCGTTTCTATGCAATCTGGTATATTGTCTCTTAGGTACATTAAGCAACCATTGGGGTAAACGTCAGCTGTTTAGAGCGATATAGCTATTACTGTCAGTCCGTTTTCTAAAAGTGCGGGTGCATAGGTTACTATTATTTACACACAGGTTAAGTCTAAAAACAATAATATCCCTACTGCATGTGGAAGTAAAATGTAAATAAAAGTCATACTCCATATGCCTCCCGCAGCGACGTTTTTACTTACAAAGTTGTCTATAGTCTGTACCCTCCATACAACTCCAAACACAATTTACAAAATAATTTTTTAAGGACATTTGAGGGGTCTATATGATAGAAAATAAACACAAGTGACACCAAAAAACTGCACCACTCAAGGTACTCAAAAGCATACAAGAAGTTTATTAACCCTTCAGGTGCTTCACAGGAATGTTTGGAATGTGAAAAAAAATAAACATTTAACTTTTTTTTCCAAAAAATATACTTCAGATCCAATTTTTTTTTTTTGACAAGGGTAAAAGGAAAAATGAAGTCCAAAATTTGTTGTGTAATTTCTCCTGAGCATGCCAATACCCTATATGAGGTAGAAATACACTGTTTGGGCACATGGCAGAGCTCGGAAGGGAAGTAATGCCATTTAACTTTTGAATGTAAAATTTCCTGGAATCATTAGCAGACGTCAAATGCTGTTTGGAGGCTCCCTGAAGTGCATAAACAGTGTAATCCCCCAACAAGTTACCCCATTTTAGAAACTAGACCCCTCAATGAATGTATTTAGATGTGTGGTGAGCACCTTGAAATCCCAGATGCTTCACAGAAGTTTATAACGTCAAGCCGTGAAAATAATAAAATCTCATTTTCCTCACAAAAATGCTATTTTAGCACCAAATTTTGCATTTTGGTAAGGGTAACAAGAGAACTTGCACCTTACAATTTGTAGTGCAACGTCTCCTGAGTACGTCAATACCCCATATGTGGGGGAATACTATTTTTCAGGCACTGTGCAAAGCTCAGAAGGGAAGAGGCACCATATTGGAGTTCAGATTTTGCTGGAATGGTTTGAGGATGTCATGTCACATTGGCAGAGGCCCAATGGTGCCAGAAAAACAGAAACCCACTATATGTGAACCTATTTTACAAACAACACTCCCCAATTTATTCATCAATGGTGCAGTGATCATATTGACTCCACATGTGCCTCACAGAATTTTATACCATTGAGCGGTGAAGAAAGAATAAATTTCATTTTTACCTCTAAAATGTTGTTTTAGCCCCAAGTTTTTAATTTTTCTAAGAGCTAATAGGAATTTTTTTTACAACAAACTGAGGTCCATTTTTCACTGAGTGCGCTAATACCCTACATGTAATCGGGAAATATTTTTCAGACACAGTGCAAAGCTCAGAAGGCAAGGAGCTCTAGATTTTACTGTTATGGTTTACAGGTGACATGACTACTGAGAGAATCCATGAGGTTCCAGAACAGTAGAAACCTCCAAAAGTGAACCCATTTTACAAACTACTTCTCTCACTGAATTCATCTAGGGGTGCAGTGATCATATTGACACCACAGGTGTGTCACAGAATTTTATGCTATTGGGCAGTGAAGAAAAAATAACTACATTTTTAACACCACAATTTTGTTTTAGCCACAGATTTGACATTTTCACACAAGTGGGTAAAAATGGCACCATAAATTTTACTACAATTTCTACTGAACATAGCAATACTCATATGTGGCTGTATAGTACTACTAAGCCATACGGAGAGACTCAGGAGGAACGGAGCTCTATTTGCCTCCTGGAGTGCAGATTTTCCTAGAACAGTTTGCGGACTCTATATACAGAGCCCCTTAATTGCTAGAAGAGCAGAATGCCCCCTTGAATGACCCCATTTGAAAATTATACACCTTTGGGAATTTATCTATAGGTGTAGTGCCGATTTTTACTCCATGTGTATTTTCCTGAAACAAGCAATAATGAATGTTGCCAAGTGAAAATTGAAAACTGCCATTGTACTGACCAGTACGCTGTAGTGACCAGTACATTGAAGTTACCGGTATGTTTTGCCCAGCTCATGCTTCAGGAGAAATGCACCCATAAGTTAGGTGGGCTCTCATTGCTTCTGAAATGCGAAACATGTAGACGCTGTCAGTGAAGTATTAGTCTTTCCCAATTGTCCAGACCTGAATATGCAGAGAGAATGACGGCTGGACAAGATGTCAGCACAATCACCTGTCTGCCCCAATACAACTGCTTTAAGTTTAAATGGCAAAAGAGAAAGACGTGTAAAGTACAAAGTTGCAAAGATAGCACATATGATGGTCGTATGCTTGACCGTAAGCATTCCTTATCTACATTACCAGAGAAAGAAAGGGATGACAGATTTATTTGTACATTAGATAAGGAAAGACAGCTAGAACTCACAAAAGTTACACACATATCTAGTCATCACAATACTTCAGCTGAATATAGTTTTCAGTATAGGAACTTAAATGTCATTCTTTTCAGATGTGCACAAAATTGTGGCCGACGGCACTTTCATACAATCCTAAAAAGACAGACAACGCCAGATCACAGATTAGATGGCGTTCACAATGCCTCCATCTGCCTTATTATAGGGAATCCTCCATTGAGGGTTCTGTCTGAATCATGTATTTCAGAGATTTAAATTAAATGAAGATAAAAATAGCAAATAATGTGTGATTGCAATCATTTTCAGAAAGAAGCTGAGTATTATCTGACAGAATTGCAGGGGTGCCAATACTTTTGGCCACTACTGTACATGAAATGACATGGTTAACTGTATGTAAACCATGTGTCATTTCATGTCGGGTTCTGTAATTTCACAAAAGCCGGCAATTGAATTAGTGGCTATTATACTATGTAGAAGTGCATGAACTATAAATATATGTGTATATATATATATATATATATATATATATATATATATATGTCACAATTACATGTATATATATTGTGAGACAGTGAGAGTATGTGTGTTGAATGGGGTGTACATTTCACCTAGATACTTTGCTGACTGGTATAAGGGAAATGTATGGCTTTGTAAACCTAGTGGTAGAGAAAGGTCACTACACCTTACATTCAGTACACACTTGCAGCTCAGGCCTGAAACCACTCAGCTGTTAATTAGGAGACCGAAGTAGGTGTCTGCGAACACAGACAGAGAGCTCGCTTAGTCTGGACAAGGAGTCCAGGCACAAGAAGGAGTCTCCAGGAGTATGAGCTGTCTCAGTCTGGGTGCTCGATGTACCCCGGACACAGGAGTAGTCTCTGTGAGAATCCATGCGGATAGCTGCTGAATAGGAGGGGAGCTCTCTCAAGTCTGGACGTTGGATATGCCTTCAGACACAAGGAGGAGACTCTGTGAAACTCCATGCTGGTAAATGCTGAACATATGTGTTGTTTAGGGGACAGGCTGTTAGAGTCTGGTCCCGGATAGAGAGGGAAATCTATCTAAGTATAGTAAGTGGCTGGACAAGCCCAGGGATTATGTTTATGATTTGGTTTTGCTTATGTTCTGTTTGCTGTGGACTTTAATAAAACTGGTTGCGGCCAGTTTTTACCAGAACTGCTGTCTGTGAATGAACTGTTTCCGTGCCACTCCGTCTACCCGGACGGCGATCCCAGAGCTATATCCCCTGAAAAGCTTACAATTGGTGCTGGAATGTGCGTGCAGCACAGTGGCTTAGAGACAGCAATAAAGGAGAGAAGTCTGTTGAAGCAGCAGCAGAGAAAAAAAAAAGTGTGTCAGCAAAAACGTCTGATTGGAGCAGTCTTAAAGAGACAGTAGCCCTAATAGACTTTGCAAAGAAAAAAAAAAAAAAAGTGTGTCAATAAAGGAGAAACGTCTGTTGGAGCAGTCTTAAAGAGACAGTGGCCCTAATAGAGTTTGCAGAGAAAAAAAAAAGTGTCTGCACAGCAAGGCTGAATTTTCTGTGGAAAAGACTGTGGAGTGTGTATGTCTTGAGTGAAGACTGCCGTTGTTGAGACAGAGAAGTCTGACAGCATGGATGACAGCATGGAGGCGCTGTTTGAACAAATGGCGCAAGTTAATGTGCAACATAAGACTGCCGTGGTTGAGACAGATAAGTCCGGCAGTATGGAGGAGCTCGTTGAGTACCTGGTCCAGGCCCAGCGGAGCATGCAGCAGAGCATGGAGCGGCAGCGCCTGCAGCACCAGCAGCGCATACAGCAGGCCCAGCAGCAATTCCTGCAGCAGCAGCAGGAGAATAACCGGTTGTTTTTTGAGCAGGTTGCAGCACTACAAAAGACTTGCAGCGCATCGTCCCAAAGTAATGTTGCAAAGTCACCTGCATTGTCCGCTGTAAAGAAGGCGGTAAGACGGTCCCTGAAAAAGATGACACCTCGTGACGATGTGGAGGTATATCTCACTAGGTTTGAGGGACTGGCAGAGAAGGAGAATCTGCCCCTATCTGAATGGGCCATGATGGTCGCACCCTATCTGATTGGAGAACCCCAAAGGGCCTATGCTGACCTGAGCGAGCAGGACAGCCAAGACTATGCCAAGCTGAAAGCGGAGATTCTTACCCGGCTGGGTGTTGCGGTGACAGCCCGTGCCAGGGGAGTTCATGACTGGAGATGCAGTTGGGAGTCTGCAGTCAGCAAACCTGATTATGGAGTTGAAAAGGTGATAGTGGACCGCTACACCCAAGCACGTCCTCCTGAGGTACAGCCAGAGGTCGGACAAGGAGACCACCAGGACGCCAATCGTCTGGTCAGCCTGATGGAGAGGGCCTTCGCCACCAAAGACTGCCTCCGTGACCAGCCGTCTGAGAGGTCGTCACTTCAGAGTTCCTGGACGCCGAACTCTCCCGGTAAGAGCGTTCCAGCTGTTGGGGTCGTGTGGGTGGGAGAGTGTGATGGACAGTGTTGGAGATGTCGTGAAATTGCAGCCAACTGTCCAATAGAGGGGGAGCCTATGTGTTGTGATGTTGGCGGATCCCTCTCTCCCTGCGCAGAGCCTGTGTGTGTGTCCACCTCAGCCGAAGAGACTGGACCACAGGGGTCCCCGGTGGTTGTAAATGACTGCCCAGCACAGGCCCTCTTGGACTCAGAGAGTCCAGTGACTTCTATATGTGACAGCCTGATTGATAGGGACTTTATCCCTGATAAACACCTGAGTGTGGTGTGCGTCCATGGAGACACCAAAGTCTACCCAGAGACTGTCGTGGACTTGATCCCCAAACGCGGGGAGGTTTCATGTGAAGTGGGGGTAGTGAAGAACCTGGTGCCCCCCGTCATATTGGGTAATGACTTTCCCCGGTCTAAGGATCTCTGGGGGAAAAATGTTTCTGATGGACAGTGTGATGAAGCTCCTATTGAGGGTGCGCAGTCCCGAGGGGCGGAACACAATGCTAGTGGGCCATTAAACTTATGTGATAATGATGATGATGATGATGATAATGATAATGATGATGATGATCATGATAATGATGATGACCATGATAATGATGCTGATGCTGATAATGATAATGATGATGATCATGATAGTGATGATGATACTGATCATAATCATGATAATGATATTGATAATAATGATGACTGTGATAGTGATGAAATTCCTTTGCAGGTGATGTTGGGAGACGAGGATGGTGGTTCTCGGGAACCGAGTGTCCCTGACTTACCTGTGTCCTGTGACAATTTTGAGAGTGAGCAGTGGCGAGACCCCTCTCTTAAAACGGCCCAGGAAAATATAAATGTTCTAAATGAGGTTTCCCAAGAGCCTGGCTCTGAGGAGAGGTTTCCTCATGTTGCCATAAACACTCACCTGTTGTATAGGGACACTGAAGTCCAGGGAGAGGTCGTGAGCCAGCTCCTAGTACCTGAGCTATATGGAAGTATAGTGCTGGGGTTGTCACATAGTCACATACTTGAGGGACCACCTGAGGGAAACCAGGGACCAGATGGTGAAGTTAATGTTGTGGATGACATGTTAACTAAGGTTCCAGATCAAGATGTGAATGAGAATGAATTGTATAACCCTGACAGTGAGCAGGATGTGAATGAAAATGAAGTGTATAACCCTGAAAGTGAGCAGGATGTGAATGAGAATGAATTGTATAACCCTGACAGTGAGCAGGATGTGAATGAAAATGAAGTGTATAACCCTGAAAGTGAGCCAGATGTGGCTGAGAAAAAGGGGTCAGACAGGGATAGTGGTAGTGATAGTGAATCATCTGATGACAATCATTCAACCAGTGCAAATGAGGAAGGCATGGTAGCAGAGGAGGTTGAGAGTCCTGAGAGGAAGGCTGATGCTGACCTTGCAGTCGGACAGAAGATGGCATCTGAAGATGTTTTACAGTTGGCCGGTTCCCTGGCGAAGACTAAGGTGAAAGGAGGAGAGCTGAGCTTTAAAGGCAGGACTCTGAAACTGAACACAGCCCAAGTAGATGCTGTTGGAAATGTGAAGTTACCAAGGTATGGTGTGGATCTGTATCGTGCCAAGGACTCTGAAGGAGATGCTGCAGAGGTGGAAAAAGCCATAGAAGTGGTAGTCACCAAGCCAGATGCCTCATCAGAAGCTGAGGTCTCAAGTGAAGCTGTGAGGAACAAGACTGAAGATATGGGGACTGATTCTGTCCAGGAATCTGTTTCTGCCGAAAACAGCGGCGTGGACGGGTTACTGTCCGGATCAGTAGCTGCAACTCGTGAAGCTCAGGCTGGAAGTTCGGCGCCCGGAGCCCCAGCAGTGTTCCCGAGTGATACCAAGGATCTGGATAAATCACAAGATGAGATTTTGAGACATCAGGCTGGCATTGGTGAGCTCAAGCGCACTTTCATGGAGTCTACATCGGAGCCACGTCCCAACAAATGGGAAAAGCGATGTGTCACTCCGTTGCCGCTGCAGACACACGGGAGCTCAGATGGGATGCAGAACGTGGTGGAAGAGAAGAATCCAGCGGGTTCTGAGTATACAGATGCAGCTATCAAGGAGAACTTGAAAGCCGGAATAAATGGAAATATTGGAGACCATAATGATGTGACTGAAGAGGTAGAATGTAAGACTGACGGTAGGGCTTCTGAGCATGTTCTACCAGAAGAGCCTGAAGAAGGGGCCGAAGACATAAAAGACGTCCAACAGGTACCAGATGAATTGATGACTTCTCAGAAAAATCTCCAAACTGTGATGAAGGAGTGTGATGAAAGCCATGAGCATCTTCGTGAGAAGGTCAATGAAGTAAAAGGAAGGATACAGGGAATCTCTTCGTTGCAAGAGCAAATGCTGCTCAATAAGTCTAAGGCTCTATATAAGAATGCTGTTGTTACGGTAGAACATTACAATTCAGCTGGAGACTTAGCGGATGAATTATGTGTACTGCAAAAGAAAAACGATCAGCTCTTTCTACAGTCCCAATCATTTGAACAGTGTAGCTTAAAATGGTCAGAGACCATGGCAGAGGAGCTTAAGGTCTGTGAAATAGACTTTATGAGTCAACCGATATTCAAGAAAATAGATGTGCTAAAGAGGGTTCAAGGGGAACTAGAGAAAAGTGAAAAACCCCCTATACCTTCTGTGATAGTTGGTGACTAGAGTTGAGCGATACTGCTCGATATCTAAAAATATCGGATCGGAATGGCATCGCCGATATCACTAAATATCGCCGATATCCGATTCCGATACCGGAAGTCCCATGTAAGTCTATGGGAACAAAATATCGCAACTAAAAAAAACCTTTATTTCCTTGTAAACACTAAATATACACACATAGAATACATATATATATATATATATATATATATATATATATATATATATATACATGTCATTGTGACATACAGGTCCTTCTCAAAAAATTAGCATATAGTGCTAAATTTCATTATTTTCCATAATGTAATGATTACAATTAAACTTTCATATATTTTAGATTCATTACACACCAACTGAAATTTGTCAGGTCTTTTATTGTTTTAATACTGATGATTTTGGCATACAACTCCTGATAACCCAAAAAACCTGTCTCAAAAAATTAACATATTTCACCCGTCCAATAAAATAAAAGTGTTTTTTAAAAACAAACAAAAAAAACATCAAATAATAATGTTCAGTTATGCACTCAATACTTGGTCGGGAATCCTTTTGCAGAAATGACTGCTTCAATGCGGCGTGACATGGAGGCAATCAGCCTGTGACACTGCTGAGGTGTTATGGAGGCCCAGGATGCTTCGATAGCGGCCTTAAGCTCATCCAGAGTGTTGGGTCTTGCGTCTCTCAACTTTCTCTTCACAATATCCCACAGATTCTCTATGGGGTTCAGGTCAGGAGAGTTGGCAGGCCAATTGAGCACAGTAATACCATGGTCAGTAAACCATTTACCAGTGGTTTTGGACTGTGAGCAGGTGCCAGGTCGTGCTGAAAAATGAAATCTTCATCTCCATAAAGCATTTCAGCCGATGGAAGCATGAAGTGCTCCAAAATCTCCTGATAGCTAGCTGCATTGACCCTGCCCTTGATGAAACACAGTGGACCAACACCAGCAGCTGACATGGCACCCCACACCATCACTGACTGTGGGTACTTGACACTGGACTTCAGGCATTTTGGCATTTCCTTCTCCCCAGTCTTCCTCCAGACTCTGGCACCTTGATTTCCGAATGACATGCTAAATTTGCTTTCATCAGAAAAAAGTACTTGGGACCACTTAGCACAGTCCAGTGCTGCTTCTCTGTAGCCCAGGTCAGGCGCTTCTGCCGCTGTTTATGGTTCAAAAGTGGCTTTACCTGGGGAATGCGGCACCTGTAGCCCATTTCCTGCACACGCCTGTGCACGGTGGCTCTGGATGTTTCTACACCAGACTCAGTGCACTGCTTCCTCAGGTCCCACAAGGTCTGGAATCGGTCCTTCTCCACAATCTTCCTCAGGGTCCGGTCACCTCTTCTCGTTGTACAGCGTTTTCTGCCACATTGTTTCCTTCCAACAGACTTCCCATTGAGGTGCCTTGATACAGCACTCTGGGAACAGCCTATTTGTTGAGAAATTTCTTTCTGGGTCTTACCCTCTTGCTTGAGGGTGTCAATGATGGCCTTCTTGACATCAGTAAGGTCGCTAGTCTTACCCATGATGGGGGTTTTGAGTAATGAACCAGGCAGGGAGCTTTTAAAAGCCTTAGGAATCTTTTGCATGTGTTTAGAGTTAATTAGTTGATTCAGAAGATTAGGGTAATAGGTCGTTTAGAGAACCTTTTATTGATATGCTAATTTTTTGAGACAGGTTTTTTGGGTTATCAGGAGTTGTATGCCAAAATCATCAGTATTAAAACAATAAAAGACCTGACAAATTTCAGTTGGTGTGTAATGAATCTAAAATATATGAAAGTTTAATTGTAATCATTACATTATGGAAAATAATGAAATTTAGCACTATATGCTAATTTTTTGAGAAGGACCTGTATATATATATATACATATATGTATAGTTTATACACTTCTACATAGTAAAATATCCTCTGATTCAATTGCCGGGTAAAGCCGGCTTCTGTGAAAAGACAGAAGCACCCGACATGAAATGACACTTGGTGTACATAGGGTTAACCATGTCTTTTCATGTCGTCTGCAATCTGATTTGCACAAACAATTACATCAGTCTATGTGTGCAAAATTTCACACCTGTAGGGGTTAATTAAAGGTGTAAATTCGTTGTAAAAAAAACGGCTCCCTGCGCGCCCCCCTGAGACCCTCAGAGCAGCGCGATGTGATCGCGCTGTTCTGAGGGCTTCCTCCCTCCCAGGACCCAGATCCAAGATGGCGCCGGGGTCCTGGAGGGAGGCGGCTACCTCAGTGCCTGCCGAGAGCAGGCACTGAGAAGCCTGCTGCACTGCCTGAGCGATCGCTGGTGTGACAGAGTGCTGTGCACACTGTCACACCAGCGATCTGATAAAATACAGTGATGTCCCACCCTGGGACAAAGTAAAAAAGTTATAAAAATAAAAATAAACATGTTTTAAAAAAAAATCCAAAATAAATTAAAAAAAATATATATATTCCCCAATAAATTCACTTCTTCCTGTAAATAAAAAAAACAAAGCAATAAAAGTACACATATTTGGTATCGCCGCGTCCGTAACGATCCCCCCTATAAAATTGTCCCACTAGTTAACCCCTTTAGTGAACCCCTTAAAAAAAAAAAAAAAAAAAGAAGCAAAAAATCAATACTTTATCATCATACCCCGAACACAAAGTGGAATAACACGCGATCAAAAAGACTGATATAAATAAACATGGTACCGCTGAAAATGTCATCTTGTCCCGCAAAAAACGAGCCACCATACAGCATCATCAGCGAAAAAATAAAAAGTTATATCTCGCAGAATAAAGCGATGCAAAAATAATTATTTTTTATATAAAATTGTTTTTATTCTATAAAAGCGCCAAAACATGAAAAAATGATATAAATGAGGTATCGCCATAATCGTACTGACCCGAAGAATAAAACTGCTTTATCAATTTTACCACACGCGGAACGGTATAAACGCCTCCCCCAAAAGAAATTCATGAATTGCTGATTTTTGTTCATTCTAACCTCCCAAAAATCAAAATAAAAAGCGATCAAAAACGTCACGTGCTCAAAAATGGTACCAATAAAAACGTCAACTCGTCCCGCAAAAAATAAGACCTCACATGACTCTGTGGGCCAAAATATGCAAAAATTATAGCTCTCAAAATGTGATGATGCAAAAACTATTTTTGCAATAAAAAGCGTCTTTTAGCGTGACAGCTGCCAATCATAAAAACCCTCTATAAATAGTAAATCAAACCCCCCTTTATCACCCCCTTAGTAAGGGAAAAATAATAAAATAAAAAAAAAGTATTTATTTCCATTTTCCCATTAGGGTTAGGGTTAGGGTTGCGGCTAAAGTTAGGGTTAGGGTTGGCGCTAAAGTTAGGATTAGGGTTAGGGTTGGGATTAGGGGTGTGTTAGGGTTAGGCACATCAGGGGCTCTCCAAATGTGACATGGCGTCTGATCTCAATTCCAGCCAATTCTGCGTTGAAAAAGTCAAACGGTGCTCCTTCACTTCTCAGCTCTGACATGCGTCCAAACAGTAGTTTATCCCCACATATGGGGTATCAGCGTACTCTGGACCCCAAGAGTTATTGTGCAATTTGTCCTATTTCTTCTGTTACCCTTGGGAAAATAAAAAATGGGGGCGAAAATATCATTTTTGTACAAAAAAAATGGGGTCACTTGTTGGGGATTTCCACTGTTTAGGCGCATCAGGGGCTCTCCAAATGCGACATGACGCCCCCAGACCATTCCATCAAAGTCTGCAATCCAAAACGTCACTACTTCCCTTCCGAGCCCCAACGTTTACCCATACAGTAGTTTTATCCCACATATTGGATATCAGCGTACTCAGGACAAATTGGACAACAACTTTTGGGGTCCAATTTCTCCTGTTACCCTTGTGAAAAAAATATTGGGGGCGAAAAAATCATTTTTGTAAAAAAAAAAAAAGATTTTTTATTTTACGGCTGTACGTTATAAACTTTAGTGAAACACCTGGGGTTAAAAGTTCTCACCACACATCTAGATAAGTTCCTTGAGGGGTCTAGTTTCCAAAATGGTGTCATTTATGGGGTTTCCACTGTTTAGGCAGATCAGGAGCTCTCCAAACACGACATGGCGTCCAGCCAATTCTGCGTTGAAAAAGTCAGACGGCGCTCCTTCCCTTCCAAACTCTGCCATGCACCCAAACAGTGGTTTACCCCCACATATGGGGTATCAGCGCACTCAGGACAAATTGCACAATAACTTTTGGAGTCTTGTTACCCTTGGAAAAATAAAAATTGGGGTGAAAAGATCATTTTTGTGGAAAAAATATGATTTTTAAATTTTACGGCTCTACGTTATAAACTTGTGTGAAGCACTTGGGGGTTCAAATTGCTCACCAAAGATCTAGAAAAGTTCCTTAGGGGGTCTAGTTTCCCAAATGGGGTCATTTGTGGGGTGTTTCCACTGTTTAGGCACATCAGGGGCTCTCCAAATGCAACATGGCATCCAATCTCAATTCCAGCCAATTTTGGTTGGAAAAAGTCAAATGGTGCTCCTTCAATTCCGAGCTCTGCCGTGCGCCCAAACAGTGGTTCCCCCCCACATATGGGGTATCAGCGTACTCAGGACAAATTGGACAACAACTTATGTGGTCCAATTTCTCCTGTTACCCTTGGGAAAATAAAAAATTAGTGACTAAAAGATAATTTTTGTGGGAAAAAAATAGAATTTTTTATTTTCATGCCCGGGCATTATAAACTTGTGTGAAGCACTTGGGGGTTCAAAGTGCTCACCAAAGATCTAGATAAGTTCCTTAGTGGGTCTAGTTTCCAAAATGGGGTCACTTGTGGGGGTTTCCACTGTTTAGGCTCATCTGGGGCACTGCAAACGGAACATGACCCCCATCAACGTCTGCATTCCAAAACGTTACTACTTCCTTTCCAAGCCCTGCCGTTCACCCAAACAGTTCCCCCCCCCACATATGGGGTATCAGCGTACTCAGGACAAGTTGGACAACAACTTTTGGGGTCCAATTTCCTTGGGAAAATTCAAAAATTTGGGACTAAAAAATCATTTTTGTGGAAAATTGTTTTTTTTTTTTTTCACACCCAGGCATTATAAGCTTTTGTGAAACACTTGGGGGTTCAAAGTGCTCACAACAGATCTAGATAAGTACCTTAGGGGGTCTAGTTTCCAAAATGGTGTCACTTGTGGGGGTTTCCACTGTTTAGGCGCATCAGGGGCTCTCCAAACACGACATGGCGTCCAATCTCAATTCCAGCCAATTTTAGTTTGAAAAAGTCAAACGGCGCTCCTTCCCTTACGAGCTCTGCCGTGTGCCCAAACAGTGGTTTTCCCCCACATAGTGGGTATTGGCGTACTCAGGAGAAATTGCATAACAACCTTATCTGTCCATTTTTCCTTTTACCCTTGTGAAAATAAAAAAAAAGTTTGTAAAAGATCATTTTTGTGGCTAAAAAGTTAAATATTCATTTTTTCCTTCCATGTTGCTTTAGTTCCTGTGAAGCACCTGAAGGGTTAATAATCTTCTTGAATGTGTTTTTGAGTACCTTGAGGGGTGCAGTTTTTAGAATGGTGTCACTTTTGGATATTTTCTGCCATATAGACCCCTCAAAGTGACTTCAAATGAGAGGTGGTCCCTAAAAAAAATGGCTTTGTAAATTTTGTTGTAAAAATGAGAAATCGCTGGTCAACTTTTAACCCTTATAACTTCCTAACAAAAAAAAATTTTGGTTCCAAAATTGTGGTGATGTAAAGTAGATATGTGGGAAATGTTATTTATTAACTATTTTGTGTGATATATTTCTCTGTTTTAAGGGAATAAAAATTCAAAATTTGAAAATTGCAAAATTTTAAAATTTTTTGCCATATTTGCGTTTTTTTTCAAAAATAAACGCAAGTTATATCGAAGAAATTTTACTTCTAACGTGAAGTACAATATGTCACGAGAAAACAATCTCAGAATCGCGAAGATCCGTTGAAGCGTTCCAGAGTTATAACCTCATAAAGAGACAGTGGTCAGAATTGTAAAAATTGGCCCGGTCATTAACGTGCAAACCACCCTTGGGGGTGAAGGGGTTAAGAAGCCTCCTAATCTGCCCTCATTACCTGTATTAATTGCACATGTTTGAACTTGTTACCTGTATAAAAGACACGTTTCCACACACTCTGCTGCCGAATAAGCAGGGACCCAAGCAAATTCGCTCAACTCTACTAAGGATTGGATCCGTAAGAAGCATTTCAAGGTCCTGGAGTGGCCTAATCAGTCTCCAGACCCGAATCCAATAGAAAATGTATTTAAAACACATTTCTTTAAACAGGCCTTTCACCTAAATTCACTAACCTAACTCTCCCTATTCCCTCTTTCTAAATTTTGCTCAGAAAATGGTCCTTCAAATTCATCGGTGTCAGAAACAGAACTTAGACCGATACAGGCTGATGACCGGATCGTGCAGCTTATTTGAAAAGCCCTATTTATTATAATGATGGCTGGACCATGCATGACAAACACTTTCTACCTATTGTGCTCCCCTATTTCTTTATAGATTGTAGCTTGCAAGTAGAGTCTTCACTCTTCCTGTAACTGTTGAATTATGTATTACTTTTTAATGTCTTTATTGTTTGTAAATGTCCCAGCATAATTTTAAAGTGCTGCAGAATATGTTGGCACTTTGGAATAAAATTATTATCATTCTTTACGTCAATGATTAAAGTAGATCTTTTCAGAAAGGAGAAAGTTGTTCATGCTCAAAGCTTTTTGAATTTGCCATCAAATTTAAAATGTAACCATTCCTGAAGCAATTTTTCATTTTTGTGTGTCTTAAAATAAGAAAGCAGTTAGTAGTTTACCTTTTAAGGAAATAGTGAACATAATATCCTAGAATTGTTGTGGAGTCTAATCAGGTTGTTGTTACTCTGAAATCTATAGAAAAGACTACAGTTTGGGAAACTAGGTGCAGAAGTGCAAGACAATAAAACCTGCAATCTAATTGTTTGTTATGGAGAAAATGTTAAAATTACTACGGTTTTTATAACTGACCGTATTTGTATGTGGAGACAGCCTTGAGCAAACTTATTAATACGGATTCATATAAAAGATTGACATATTGGTGAATTTAAGTAACTTAAGAAAATGAAACTTTTGGCACCTGAAAAATGAACAATAGTAAACCCATTCTGTAGCATGCTATAATTTTAGATTTTAAATCTGCCTCATTAATTTGCTAGTAGCAATCAAACCCCTTTGTTGTATCTATATTTCTTTCCACTAAAGTAGCAATTGTAAGGTATTTTTCCTTTTGGGAACATGAAGTATGTTAGTTCTCATAATTTTTGATCTCTTAATGCTATATTGTTATTGTACCTGCTGTCAAATATTACAATGGCTTGTTTTAGATATTGTAAAGCTGCAAGTTTTATTGAACCTAGTGAATCACGGCATCCTATTGTGCACTGTGAATGACAATTACTGTACTTTGTGAAAAAGATATTATTGATTTTGTTCAGTCTTAAAAATAAAATGAGCCAACAAATGGTGACTTCAACATCCCCACTGATACCCTTCAGTCAGCAGCCTCCAAACTTCTGTCACTTACTTCATCCTTTGGACTTACTCAGTGGTCCTCCTCAGCCACCCACACGGATAGTCATACATTAGACTTGGTCTTCACCCGCCTCTGCTCTCTATCTAACTTCACCACCTCCCCTCTCCCTCTATCCGACCACCATCTACTCACTTTCTCATCCCTGTCCTCCTCTCCTGTCACCCATGTCCAGCCACACGTGCACCCCCGCAGACACCTTGCACACCTAGACATCCACACACTCTCTGACTCTATTCTTTCACTGGCATCAATATCCTCACTCCACGATACAGACAGTGCCACTGCTTTCTACAATGCCACTCTCACATCGGCTATTGACACGGTCGCCCCTCTCGTTCATGGCAGAGTGCGACATACCAACAGACAACCCTGGCACAATAACACCACTAAAAAGCTCCGGCAAGTGTCCAGGATTACAGAGCGGCGTTGGAAAAAAACAAATTCGCAAGACGACTTCACTGCATTCAAACAAGCAACACTCTCTTTCAAATCTGCCCTCACCTCTGCTAAACAGGCCTACTTCACAACCCTCATATCTTCCCTATCCTACAACCCCAAACAGTTATTCAATACTTTTAACTCCCTCCTCCGCCCACCACTGCCCCCTCCTACCTCCCTCATCTCTGCTGAGGACTTCGCCACACACTTCAAAAATAAGATCGACCAAACAAGGCAAGTCTTCATTGTTCAACCACCTCAACCACTTTGTATACCAGACCAATGCCCCAACCCCATAACCTCCCTCTCCAACATAACTGAAGGGGAGCTTAATTGTCTTCTCTCCAAATCACACCTCACAACCTGTGCACTTGACCCCATCCCAACCCACCTCCTCCCCAACCTCACCACCACTATTATTCCATCCCTAACCCACCTCTTCAACCTATCACTAACTTCCGGTACCTTCCCTTCTGCTTTCAAGCATGCCACAATCACGCCTATCCTTAAAAAGCCAACCCTCGACCCAACCGCTATGTCCAGCTATTGCCCAATATCGCTGCTCCCATTCGCTTCCAAACTCCTGGAGCTGCATGTCCACGCTGAGCTTTCCTACCACTTCTCTTCTAACTTGCTCTTTGACACTCTACAATCTGGTTTCCGCCCCCATCACTCCACTGAGACAGCCCTGACCAAAATTACTAATGACCTACTTACAGCCAAAGCAAACGGACAATACTCTATACTCCTGCTTCTTGACCTGTCCTCTGCTTTTGACACAGTTGACCACTGCCTTCTACTACAGATTCTTTCCTCCTTTGGCGTCAAAGACCTCGCCCTATCCTGGATCTCCTCATACCTTTCCAACCGCACATTCAGCGTCTCCCACTCCCACACTACCTCCTCGTCCCACCCTCTCTCTGTTGGAGTCCCCCAAGGCTCTGTTCTAGGACCCCTACTCTTCTCAATCTATACACTTGGCCTGGGGCAACTCATAAAGTCCCACGGATTCCAGTACCACCTTTACGCTGATGACACTCAGATCTACCTCTCTGGCCCAGACATCACCTCTCTGCTATCCAGAATCCCGGAGTGTCTATCAGCCATATCCTCCTTCTCCTCCCGCTTCCTCAAACTCAATGTGGACAAATCTGAACTCATAATCTTTCCCCCATCCCACAGATCTTCCTTACCTGACCTATCTATCACAATTAACGACATCACTCTTTCCCCCGTACCAGAAGTCCGCTGCCTCGGAGTAACCCTTGACTATGCCCTGTCCTTCAAACCGCACATCCAAGCTCTTTCTACCTCCTGTCGCCTTCAGCTCAAAAATATTTCAAGAATCCGTCCCGTCCTTTCCTCAACCCTCAATCTACTAAAATGATTGTGCACGCCCTCATCATCTCCCGCCTCGACTACTGCAACACCCTTTTCTCTGGCCTCCCTGCTAACACCCTCGCACCTCTCCAGTCCATCCTTAACTCTGCTGCACGACTAATTCACCTCTCTCCTCGCTACTCCTCCGCTTCTCCCCTCTGCAAATCTCTTCACTGGCTCCCATTCCCTCAGCGTATCCAGTTCAAATTACTAATACTGACCTACAAGGCCATCTATAATCTGTCTCCTCCTTATATCTCTGAACTAATCTCCCGATATCTTCCCTCACGTAATCTCCGATCCTCCCAAGACATCCTTCTCTCTCCTCCACACTTATTCGCTCCTCACCCAACCGCCTCCAAGACTTCTCCCGAATATCCCCCATCCTCTGGAATTCTTTGCCCCAACACATCCGACTATCAACCACATTCGGATCCTTCAGACGGAACCTGAAAACCCATCTCTTCAGGAAAGCCTACAGCCTGCAATGACCCTGCTACCTCCTCACCACTACCGGAGATATTGCCTCAACCAACACCGGAACTGCTGCAACCCCCCGACCTACTGTCTCCTGCCTCACAATCCTGTAGAATGTAAGCCCGAAAGGGCAGGGTCCTCTCCCCTCTGTATCAGTCTGTCATTGTTAGTTTGTTTACTGTAAGTGATACCTGTAATTTGTATGTAACCCCTTCTCATGTACAGCACCATGGAATCAATGGTGCTATAGAAATAAATAATAATAATAATAATAAAAAAATGGAATCACATAAGATGGTCAGAAAAGTGGTGTCTAAAGAAATGACCTGAAATCCTATTCACTTAAGAAAACATTGTTTGATTGGTGAATTTCTTTAATACCTTAAACTATTTTTGCAAAGAAATACATTATCGGGCTTCCACCTTTTAAAAATGTATTGCAAGATGTATTTTAACACCTTAATGACTTGTGACTACTGATTTCTACATCAAGTCATTAAAAAATATATTAGTACATAAATAGCAGTCCAAAAACTAAACTATCAATTGAAGTATATATATTTATTTTTTCATGGCGTTAGATGGTTACTGGAAAACTGGAAAAAAAAATGGAGGCTGGAATAAAAGTCTATCCTATTCAGCAATGAGCCAGGCTTTTCTTCTGGACGCAATAATAGCCAGAGATAGGCACCGAGACCAAAGGCCAATGCAATGAAAAGGTCTTCATGAGAGACTGGTTCTACTCCTTGGATTATGATGTGGGCTAGTAAAATATTCCATGGCCGGAACCATCTAGTTTTCATTCCAAGTACATTAACAGGTTGGTATTACATTGAATTGATTGTGGAACCAGTGGTCTTTCTTCAAAATGTAATAGGAGCCATTGTTAAACAGCACAATGCCAGGCCGCATTTTGACCATGCTACTGTGTAGACTAAACATTCTAATATGACCTGCATTATTTTCGGACTTGTCTCCCATTGATCACAAATGTAATGTCATTGATCTTGATGATCAATGTGCCCAAGTGCAATCAGCACATTTTGTCAAATAGACAACCACTAATACCTTCATTACTAGCATGTCAAGCTAGTGTATTTCTTCATGTGGCACTCATACTCATACTGAATGAATAGATAGGTTTCCAATTAAACACAGCTGGACTCCAATGAAGGAGTAGAACCATCTCAATGAGGATCACAAGGAAATGGACAGCATGTGACTTAAATATGAGTGTCTGAGCAAAGGGTCTGAATACTTATGACTATGTGATATTTCAGTTTTTCTTTTTTAATACATTTGCAAAAACTTCTACATTTCTGTTCTTTTCAGTCAAGATGGGGTGCAGAGTGTACATTAATGAGAAAATTTTTTTTTTTGAATTTACTAAATGGCTGCAATGAAACAGAGTGAAAAATATAAAGGGGTCTGAATACTTTCCGTACCCACTGTAGGTTGAAAAAGAAGAGAAGGGACAATTAAGTTTAGCCTTTCTTGAAAAATGTACATTATCTATTGTTAGATTGTTTATAACCCACAAAACCATTGATTATTAAAAAAGAATCCATTGCTATTTTAAATGCTGATTTAGTGTCTGCTATTACCCTTGCGGTAGTGCATTCCCCAGTCTGACTGCTCTAATTGTAAAGAACCCTTTCCTACATAGAAGCCTGAATCACTTTTTCTGCACATTATACAGTTGTGCTCAAAAGTTTACATACCCCGGCAGAATTTTTGCTTTCTTGGCCTTTTTCTAGAGAATATGAATGATAACACCAAAACTTTTTCTCCACTCATTGTTGGTGGTTGGGTGAAGCCATTTATTACACTGGTCTACAAAAAAAATAAAAAATTCTGGCATGGACTTTAAGAACAGTTTTAGACTAATTTGAAGGTGCTGAATTCAAATCTGATCTTATAATTTCTCTATCACATCACGTTTTTGCACTATAGGTATACAGCCCATTTTCATGAATTCCATGAAAAATGTAAGTAGTGTATGAAAAGTGCCGGTTTATACGGTTCACTAAGGTAAATTTAGTTTTCATTTAGTCTCCCAATAAATGTGAGAATATCTTTGTTTTCTTTGAACATGTATAATTCCCATATGTTATGATAAGAAAGTAAACAAACAGTTTTCAACGGACACAACAGTCGTGTGCAGGAACTGTTTTATTTATTGAAATTTTCAATGAATTTTGATATTTATTGGTTTTATCCTGCTGTTTTTCTGCTTTTTGTTTGTGAATCAATACCTAAGGTGTGGGGGGGGGGGACAGAAATTCATTTAACAACTCAGGTAGCTAGCAACTTTTATCTTGTATTTCTCTGCAGGATGTTTTGCTGATCCAACAATGGCCTCTACATCTCGCAGAAGACAGTGCTCAAATGATCCAAATATTTTTTGTTACATCTGTGGAAACTTTAGGCTATGTGCACACATTGCAGTTTTTTCGCTTTTTTTTGCATTTTTTCGTGGCAAAAACAATTAAAAAAACGCATGAATTAAGCATCATATTATTTAGAATGAATTCTGCAATTTTTGTGCACGTGGTGCATTTTTTTCCGTGAAAAAACGCATCGCTGAAAAAAAATCAGCATGTTCATTAATTTCGCGTTAAATCTCCGTTTTTCCCTCTATATTATTGACCTAGAATGTTCAGGAAAATTTTGCTGTAAAATCGCACCAAAATGCGTCAAAAACGCACAAAACCCGCTAGAAAAACGCATGCGCTTTTTTCGCTGAAAAAGTCAGTTTTTGCTCAGGAATTTTCTGCAAACATTCCTGAACGTGTGCACATAGCCTGAAAAAGTCTGTTTTTGCTCAGGAAATTTCTGCAAACATTCCTGAACGTGTGCACTTAACCTTACTGTGAAGACTCAGAGGCACAACATTACTGACTTTGTTAAGAGGGTGTATTGTGCGTACTTCAGAGTAAAACGTGGAGACCAAGAAAAGCATTGTTCTCCTCACAAAGTGTGCAAAACCTGTATTGAGAGCTTGAGATCATGGTCTCAAGGAAAGAATACTTCAGTTTGGAGTTCCTATGGTTTGAAGAGAACCAAGCAATCATTTAGAAGACAGCTATTTCTGCCTTGTCGATGTAAAAGGTTTCAATAAGAAAAACAAGCAATATTTGCAATACCCGAGTATCCCTTCAGCTATTCGACCAGTTGCACATAGTGAAGACATACTCGTACCTGTTCCAAAATTTACTGCGCTTCCAGAAAACGTTGACACAGATCTCTTCGATGGGAGTAATTTTCATCAAAAATTGAAAATATCTCGAAATCCTGATGTGATAGCCAAAAACAGAGTTCATATTCGTAATCAGCAGCCAAAATTGACTTAAAATATGTTTTAAAACCTTTTGCCAGAAAAATTGCATTGACCAATATTATCAAACTACTGTGTTTTCTCTTTTATTTATTTATTTTACTCATTTATATTGCTCCAATAATTCCACAGCGCTTTACAGACATTATTGGCACTGTCCCCGATGGGGATCACAATCAAAATTCCCTATCAGTATGTCTTTGGAATGTGGGAGGAAACCGGAGTACCTGGAGGAAACCAACGCAAACTCGGGGAGATCATACAAACTCCTTGCAGATGTTGTCTTTGGTGTGATTTGAACCCAGGACCCGAGCGCTGCAAGGCTGCAGTGCTAACCACTGATAATAATGACAACCCAAAACATCCAAATGACCCTGATAAAAAGTTCACATACCCTGGTGATTTTGGTCTGATAACATGCACAGAAGTTTACACAAATGGGTTTGAATGGCTACTAAAGGTAACATCCTCACCTGTGACCTGTTTGCTTGTAATCAGTGTGTGTGCATAAAAGCTGAGTGACTTTCTGGGATCCAGACAGACTCTTTCATCGAGCCACTGACATTTCGAGATTGTGAGTCATGAGCAAAGCAAAAGAATTGTCAACGGATCTATGGGAAAAGGTAGTTGAACTGAATAAAACAGGAAAGGGATACAAAGATATCCAAGGAAATGATAATGCCAGTCAACAGCGTTCAAACCATGATTAACAAATGGAAAAGCAGGGGCTTTGTAAAAACAAAACCACGGTCAGGTAAACCAACAAAAGTGTCATCCACAACTGCCAGGAAAATTTTTTGGGATGCAAAGAAAAACCAACAAATAACATCAGCTGAAATACAGGACTCTTTAAAAACTAGCGGTGTGGCTATTTCAAGATGCACAATAAGGAGGCACTTGAAGAAAAATGGGCTGCATGGTCAAGTTGCCAGTAGAAAGATATTACTGCGCAAATGCTACAAAGTATCTCACCTACAATATGCAAAATAACAGAGAGACAAGCCTCAAAACTACTGGAACAAGGTAACTTGGAGTGATGAGTAGTGTTGAGCGATACGATACTGCAAATATCGGATATCGGCCGATATTAGCTGTATCGGCCTTTCGATTCCGAATACCGATATTTTCGTCATATCGAATACCGGAATCGGGATTGTCACTGTCATTGTCAGTGTCCGTCGGTCGGGTCTGTCACTGTCAGTGTCCGTCGGTCGGGTCTGTCAGGAGTCAGCGGCACTTACCTGGCAGAAGATCTCCGGCGGTCACGGCCTGGACTGCTTCATGGCCGCCATCCTCTTCTCCCGGCGGTCACATGCAGTTTCTCGCGATAACTGCAGTGACTGCTGGGTAATCCCGGCCGTAAAGCAGTCAGTCCGATGACGTCACCGCCGGGGAAGCAGGTAATCAGCTGTGCTGCGTCGCGATGACAGGCTCTGCCTGTCATTGCGATGTAGCAGAGCTGGATCGTCGTGGGACTGTCTTTACTATGGACTGCGTCGGACAGGTGGTATACTGTTGTTTTTTTTTTTTTTTTTCTTTTTTTACAGGAGATCGATGGCGTCGCAGGAATGAGAGTACAATAAAAGAAATGAAAACTGTGTTGTCTCTTTTATTTCATTAAAAGACTTTTTTCTTGCTGTGTCTTTTTTTTAAACATTTAATAACTTTGGGATTAATAATGGATCGGTGTCTTATTGACACCTCTCCATTATTAACCGGGCTTATTGTCACCGTGCAATCAACGGTGACATTAACCCCTTATTACCCCACTTGCCACCGCTACAGGGCAGTGGGAAGAGCCGGGTAAAGTGCCACAATTGGCACATCTTTTGATGCGCCAAATGTGGGGCTGCTGTAGCCTGGTATTATCAGGCTGTTGAGGGCCAAAATCCATGGGCCTTGACAGTCTTTTAATACCAGGCCGCAGCAGTCTGCATTTTACTTGGCTGCTTAACAAAAATAGGGGGACCCCTACGCCGTTTTTTTTTCGAGGGGATCCCCTATTTTTGTTAACCAGCCAAGCTAAGCAGACTGCTGTGGCCTGGTATTATCAGGCTTGCAAGGTCCATGGATATTGGATCCTTACCAGCCTGAAAAACCAGGCCTCAGCGGTCTGCTTCATCTGGCTGGTTAACAAAAATAGGGGGGACCCCACGCCAATTTTTTTCGAGGGGATCCCCTATTTTTGTTAATCAGCCAAGATATGCAGACTGCTGTGGCCTGGTATTATCAGGCTGGCAAGGTCCATGGATCTTGGCTCCTTAACAGCCTGAAAATCCAGGCCTCAGCGGTCTGCTTCATCTGGCTGGTTAACAAAAATAGGGGGGACCCCACGCCATTTTTTTTTCGAAGGGAACCCCTATTTTTGTTAATCAGTTCCCTCTGACGTCACTGATGGTGTCCCTGGCTGACCTGAAGTGAAAGTGGAAAGCAATCAATTAAGCTTTCCACTTCCTCTCCTGTCAGCCAGGAGAGGAGCTCATTCATTTGGGGGTTTACTGTGAGGCTGCAGCATTAGCTGCGGTCCCTGCAGTAAACATTAACCCTTTCTGAAGGATTACACCGTGGGACTTGACTGTGCTTGGGATAGGTAAGAATAATTTTGCTTTATTATTTTATTTTTATTACAGGAAATGGTTTTAGCAGGTAAATAAAATATGGTCAAAAACTGTGTGATTATTTCATTAAACTTCTTTTTTATTAAAGTGTGTGTGTTTGATTTTTCTTTCATACAATAGGATTAATAATTGATAGTTGTCTAATTGACAGCTCTCAATTATTAACCAGGCTTAAAGTGACCTTTCAATTGCAAGGTCATTTTAACCCCTTATTAACCCATTCGCCACCGCTACAGGGCAATGGGAATAGACGGGCAAAGTGCCAGAAAGGGCAAATCTAATTAGAGATTTGCCCTTTCTGGGTGTCTGGGGGCAGATGTTAGTAGCCGGGGGGGGGCCAAAAATAATGGTCCCTCTCTGGGATATTATTATCTGCCCCCACTCACTGGCTTTGTCTGTCTGGTTGCGAAAATAGAGCGGGAGCCCACGCATTTTTTTTCAGCAATTTTACACCTCATATATATATATATACATGTCATTGAGTTTGTGACACATATATATATATATATATTTATAGTTCATACACTTCTACATAGTATAATAGCCGCTAATTCAATTGCCGGCTTTTGTGAAAATGCAGAACCCGACATGAAATGACACTTGGTGTACATAGGGTTAACCATGTCTTTTCATGTCCTTTGCTATCTGATTTGCACAAACAATTACATCAGTCTATGTGTGCAAAATTTCACACCTGTAGGGGTTAATTAAAGGTGTAAATTCGTAGCAAAAAAGTCCGTTTTTTTTACAACGAATTTACACCTTTAATTAACCCCTACAGGTGTGAAATTTTGCACACATAGACTGATGTAATTGTTTGTGCAAATCAGATTGCAAACGACATGAAAAGACATGGTTAACCCTATGTACACCAAGTGTCATTTCATGTCGGGTGCTTCTGTCTTTTCACAGAAGCCGGCTTTACCCGGCAATTGAATCAGAGGATATTTTACTATGTAGAAGTGTATAAACTATACATATATGTATATATATATGTCACAATGACATGTATATATATATATATATATATATATAATATATGTATTCTATGTGTGTATATTTAGTGTTTACAAGGAAATAAAGGTTTTTTTAGTTGCGATTTTTTGTTCCCATAGACTTACATTGGATCTCCGGTATCGGAATCGGATATCGACGATATTTAGTGATATCGGCGATACCATTTCAATACGATATTTTTAGATATCGAGCAGTATCGCTCAACACTAGTGATGAGACCAAAATTGAACTTTTTGGCCACAATCAAACATTACATTTGGAGGGAGGTCAATAAGGCCTTGATGAAAGGAACACCATTCCTACTGTAAAGCATGGAGGTAGATTGCTGATGTTTTGGGGATGTGTGAGCTACAAAGACACAGGAAACTTGGTCAAACATGAAGGAAATATGAATGCAGCACGTTATCAACAAATACTGGAGGCAAATTTGCACTCGTCAGCCCGGAAGCTGCTCATGGGACGTACTTGGATGTTCCTTAATGACAAAGATCCAAAACACAAGGCCAAGTCAACCTGTCATTGGCTACAGCAGAACAAAGTGAAAGTTCTAGAGTGACCATCTCAGTCTCCTGACCTCAATATCATTGAGCTACTCTGGGAAGATCTCAAGCGCTCTGTTCATGCTACACAGCCAAGGAATATACTGGTGGCTTTTTTGCCAAGAAGAGTGGGCAGCTTTACCATCTAAAAAAATAAAGAACCTCATCAACAACTACTACAAAAGACTTCAAGCTGTCTTTGATGTTAGAGGGGGCAATACACGGTATTAAGAAATGGGGTATGTAAACTTTTGATCAGGGTCATTTAGATGTTTTGGGGTTGTCATGATTTAAAAAGAGAAAACAGTAGTTTGACAATAAATGACTTCACTCAACCACTAACCTTGAGTGGAGAAAAAAATGTTGGTGTTATCATTCATATTCTCTGACGAAAGATCAAGAAAGGAAAAATTCTGCCGGGGTATGTAAACTTTTGAGCTCAGCTGTAAATGTCCCCTAGTACTCTATAAGGTTTGGTGATGAACAAATCATGTGCCTTTTTTTCTATTAGAGAAAATATAGATAATATCAGCTCACCACTATGATGGCCATTTCAGATGCTTCAGCACGGAAGTAGTTCAGTCCAGATTAAGCACAGCTGTATCCAAGCAAAAAAAGGAGATATCCAGAGAGCGTTGAAGGAACAGTAGTAGACGTTTTTGCAAAGAACTTCTCAATAGTTAATGAATCCAATAATGTTACATAAAGATAAAAAATTAAATCCCCTTTGATCCAAAATTCAAAATGTGGCCTTAAGGGATTATAGAATAATATTTAAAGCGAACCTGTCAGCAGTTTTGGCCAATATAAGACCACTGCCTTTCAGGGCTTAACTACAGCATTCCATAATGCTGTGGATAAGCCCCCAATCCAACCTGAAAGATAAGAAAAATACTGTATATACGCGAGTATAAGCCGAGATTTTCAGCCCATTTTTTATACTCGAGTCATATACCAGGGGGTCGGCAGGGAGGGGGAGCGCAGCTGTCCTATATACTCACCCCCTCCCGGAACGGTCTCTGCAGCCCCCCTGCTTCTCCCAAGGTCTCCGGCACCTGTGTTCAGCGGTCACGTGGCCATGGTCATGACTTTAATGAGCAGTACCACATGACCGCTGATGGAAGGAAGAGCTGCAGCGCTGGAGACAATACGAGATGCAGGGGCTGCAGAGATGCACCAGGAGGGTGTGAGTATGACGGGGAGGATGGGGGGAGCCATGCTATATTCACCTGTCCCCGTTCCAATGCCGTGCATTGCTCTGTTCTTGTGTCCTCTGGCTGTGACGTTAAGGTCAGAGGGCGCGATGACATAGTTAGTGCTCGCCGTGCCCTCTGCCTGAAAATTCACAGCCAGAGGACCTGGAAGACACAGCGATGCTCGGCGGTCGAACGGGGACAGGTGAATATCGCAGGTGCCGGGGGCCTGAGCCAGCGGTGACACCGGCACCTGGCCAATATAGCGTGCCTGTGTCCCCGCCTGCTCAGGACACCGGCACCTGGCCCCAGCGACAAGAGGTGAGTATGTCTTTTTTTTTTTATTCGCAGCAGCAGCAGCAGCATAAGGGGCATATTCTATGGGGCCATAACCTTTGGAGCAGCATAAGGGGCATATTCTTGGGGCATCTTATGGGGTCATAACCTTTGTGGAGCAGCATAAGGGGCATATTCTATGGGGCCATAACCTTTATGGAGCAGCATAGGGGGCATATTCCATAGGGCATCTTATGGGGCCATAACCTTTATGGAGCAGCATAAGGGGCATATTCTATGGGGCCATAACCTTTATGGAGCAGCATAAGGGGCATATTCTATGGGGCAGCATATGGGGCCATAACCTTTATGGAGCAGCATATGGGGCCTATTCTATGGAGCATCTTATGGGGCCATAACCTTTATGGTGTAGCATATAGGGCATTATTAACCTTTGTGCATTATATGGGGCGTATTTTGTATGGAGCTTCTTATGGGGCCATCATGAACTGTATGGAGCATTATATGGGGCTCCTGATTAAATATGGATATTGAATAACATTTAACCTACTGATGTCTCAATTAATTTTGCTTTTATTGGTATCTATTTTTATTTTTGAAATTTACCAGTAGCTGCTGCAGTTCCCACCCTAAGCTTATACTCGGGTCAATACGTTTTCCCAATTATTTGTGGCAAAATTAGGGAGTCGGCTTATACTTGGGTCGGCTTATACTCGAGTATATATGGCAAGTTATTATACTCACCCGGAGGGACAATCCGGTCCGATGGGTGTCACAGGTCCGGGTCCGACGCCTCTCATCTTCTTATCATCGCCGCCCTCCTGCTTGCTTCATGGCTCCCCGGGATCGCGTTCCTGCACAAGCGTACTTATCTGTCCTGTTGAGGGCAGAGGAAAGTACTGCAGTGCGCAGGTGCCGGGAAAAGTCAGAGAAGCCCAGTGCCTGCGCACTGCAGTACTTTGTGCTGCCCTCAACAGGGCAGATAAGTATACCTGAGCAGGAGCGCGATGCCGGGGAGCCTGTGAAGCAAGAAGGAGGGCGTCATCGCAAGAAGATGGGAGGTGCTGGACCTGGACATGCGACACCCATCGTACCGGACCTCCCCCCCCGGGTGAGTATAATAAAAGTTATTTTTCTTACCTGTCAGGTCAGATCAGGGGCTTATCCATAGCATTATAGATTGATGTTCCCTTTAAGCAGTAAAGCTCCATTTGTTTTTTTTTTCTGAAGAGCTCTATGGAGAATTTTGTGTCATTGAAATATTTCTTCAGTTGAGAATTACTTATATTTCCAGCATTGTGGGACAACATGAAGCTTTATCGTCAGTTTTAGTTATAAACAACCATCCAATTAGGACATCTCATGAGTATGCAAAACTTAGCATTCAAAATAAATAATCATATCTTTATTAAATGGAGGCATAACATGAACATGTAATTGCTTCCGTCGGGAAAATGAAATTAGGCTAACTCACATAATGCAACAATTTTACTATGTATGAGATGTAAGGAGCCTAACAAGGTAAATTAACGAGGTATATGGCCTACACTATTCAGAGTAACAGTCTGAAAATGTATATAAAAATAGCCTACACAATAGATCATGGCAAACCGACCTGCAGAGACTTACGCTGCATGCAAAGAAAGTGAGCACTCAAGAACACATAATGCTGGAGGTAATCAAAATATTAATTCATATTCCTTAATTAGGGTCAACATTTTCTGCAGTGCGTAGCAATTTCTCTAACTTTGAAACACAGGAGTGTCAAATTTTATGGAAGTCAATGAATTAACCAATTAGCAGTATGGTTAGTTGGATAAAATTAAAAGGTAGAGACATGTGAAGAAAAAGGAGGATATTAATAATATTGTTTATTTTAGAGCACCATTGGTTCCATGGTGCTGCACATGAGGAGGGGTTATATACAAAATGCAAACAGAAATTACAATTTACAAACTAATAATAACAGACAGTTACAGAGGGGAGAGGACCCTAACGTTGCGGGCTTACATTCTACAGGATAATAGGGAAGGAGACAGTAGGTTTGGGGGTTTCAGCAGCTCCTGTGGTGGTGAGGTGCCAGCGGGGTCATTGCAGGCTGTAAGCTGTTCTGAAGAGATGAGTTTTCAAGTTCTGCTTGAAAGTTCCAAAGGTAGAGGATAATCTGAAGCGTTGGGGCACAGAAATCCCCAGGATGGGAAATACTCAGGAGAAGTCTTGCAGGTGATTGGGTGAGGAATGTACGAGTGTGGAGGAGAGAAGTTGGTCTTGGGAGGACCAGAGATTACGTGATGGAAGATATCGGGAGAATAGTTCAGGGATATATGGAGAGACTAGTTATGATGATGGCTTTGTAGGTCAGTGTTAGTAGCTTGAAGTGGATATGTTGGGGAATTGGGAGCCAATGAAGGGATTTGTAGAGGGGAGAAGCAGAAGAGTAGGGAGGAAAGAACTAGATTGGTCAGGCAGCAGAATTAAGAGGATATTGCAGCAGATAAGGGTATGCACTATTATTTTAGTAGATTGAAGGTTGAGGAAATGACGGATTCTCGAAATATTACACCACCATATGTTAGGTGCTGGGATAGGACACCATTCCATACATCAAGCACAAAAAGGAATCTGGCACACCAATTATGTAATGAAATAGAATTTAGCTTTATTGGAAGCGCAATCTAAGCTAAACTCTTTAAAAAGCATAATTGGTGTGCACGATACCTTTTTATACTGAATAGATATGATGTGAGCTGCAGCATGTTGAACATTTCGTTAGCATATTGAGATAATCTGGCAGACCAAAAATCCCACCACAAGGAAATACTAGAGTGTATTATACAAGGAAAAAGAGAGCATATGTTCAACTATCCCTGTAAAAGTAAAAAAAAATTAAAAACATAAATTTTATTTTTACTATTAATCAGAAGAAAAAAATACAAGAATTCGAATCACTGTAATAAAAAAGTGATAAAAAAATGGTACACAAACTACAGTTAATCCCACTAAAAGCATACCAAAGCACTGTGAAAGATATTGAAAAATAAAAAAGCTTTGTTTCAAAAAATACGACAGCATAAAAAAGAAAGAAAAAACAACAACAAACAAATAGGTGTTTAACAGGAGACTGCAAGAGCCCTGTCATGTGCCCAAACAGCAAGCTATGACTATATATGGGGTATTTCTGTACACAAAATTTGTTTCATAATACATTTTGGGGGCTTTGTTTTTCGTAACATCATGTTAACATGAAAAATGTTCCAACTAAAATTATGCAATAATGTAAAAAAGTACTTTTATTTGTCCAGGCAAATACTAAAATGTAATTTAAAACATATATGGGGTTTAAATACTCACTAAACCCCTAAATAAATTAATTAATGGGAGACACAGATGGGCCACATTTGGTCAGTGGAAAATGAAATATCAGCAAAATGATTAAATATTTCTTCTACTTGCAATGCCTAAAAAGATAAGACATTGAAAAAAAAATTACATGTAAAATATATTGAGCAGTAAAATATTTAAAATGGGGCGATTTATGATGGTGTGCTAATATTTAGATGCCACTGCAGGACTCAATTGGTGCCACAAAAATGTGTATTGAAAATTTTTGCCAAAATCTAGAAAAAAAACAAAACACACTAAGTTTATAAAGTACTGTGTGACTAGAAAAAAAGAACATTCTTGGAATCATTTGCATGAGTAAAAGCATTAAAAAGTTATTCCCACTTAAAGTGACACATCAGACATCACAAATAGACAAAATCTGTCTGCAGCGGCAAGAGGTTAATGAGCATATGGCCAACGGAAAAGTTACGAGTGGGCAAATTAGTCCAGTCAGAACTTGAAACTGCTAAACTGAATTCTTTGTATAAGACTTTCTCTGAACATTGCACTGTTCCCACAGTACGACAAATGTGCATTAGCACCAAAAGCAATTATCGAAGTTCATAAAAAGATGTTCTATAAACTCCAGCTTCAGGAGCTTATTTTTTAATACTTGACTGAGGGTTGAAACCGTCTGGTCACTTTTAAGACATTTCACAAAACTGCAATCAATTAGTAAAGAAACCAGATACATTAGTGACGGAGTTTGAAGAGAGGTTACGGCAACATTATCATTATACAAGCCCTAGAGAGAGTTCAGAACCTGAAAAAATACTTTGATTTAATAATTTCAAAGAAACATACAAGTGCAATACTTCAGAGAACAATTTCTGGTGAATGGGCTTTACTTAAAGATTTTCTCAAATATGAAGATGAGGAAGGGAAATCGCTATACATTTGGAATAAGCAATTAGGGTTTTATGTATCGGTATTGATACAATTTTTGGAAGAGCCTCAAAAAACACATAGAATCCTCAGCTACATGTGATGAGAACATCCTGAAAAGTATGTTTCTATAGTGCTGTTTTAAGGATACTGAAATTGTTGGCAAAATATTCCCTAAGAGGTTGAGGTTATTTATTATTTTGCTAGCAAATTTTGTCGGGGTAGACCAAGATCTCTTGGGCTTATTGAAGGAACTATTTCCTAAGAGTTAACTCTCCGCCTACAGAGAACCAATGTACATACACATTTACAGTAATTCCATCTTAAACTATTGTTACCATTGCATTTACAGGACATGTGAAAAATAGTAAGTCTAAGTTCCAGCATTTATAACAACGGTGAAACATCATCTTGGACCATGGTTTTCCAGCAATTTAATCAATTTATCTTATTTAAGGCTGCTGATTACTTTTATGTATCTATAAGTTACTATACCGAGGTCAATCTTTTTATTTGTGATCATAATGGAACGTACAAAACCATTTGTTTGTGCAAGTATTAATTTAGACATTTCTTTTTTCTTTCTAAGTCATTTACGATCATGAAGTCAAATTTTATAAAGTCTTGTGGTTGCTGCTAATGTCAACTTCTCAGCCTGTAACTCTTCACGACTCTTCACGATCAGTATATTACCAGTCATGAAATGTCGAATACCAATTCCTATGTTCAAAAACAATCCCCATCTTGAGTGTGCCGAGCTATTTAAGTGACTCTCCTAGATATAAATGAAGAGAATTGAGCACTTAAAACAGATATGACTGTAGACATCTGAACCTTCACAGTGTGTGCACTGTACACTGTCTGGATTCTCCAGGTCCTGAGAGGGAGAACCAGGCAGTCATGCAACTTCAAGAATGTAATTTGAATACTTCCATCTTGATGTGTGCTGCCTTGCTCAATTCATTTGTATTCAGTGAGGCTCAGCACGTCTAGTTGGAATGTGCTCAGAAGCAGGCAAATAGCAGAATTGTGGTCTTGTGACTGCCCAGTCTCGCCACAGACACCGATGAATGGCGAGTGCACTGTGAGGATTCAGAAAAAGATCTGACAAGCAGTCAATTCTTTTCTCTGCTTGGACGGACAGCCAGTGGTCACATCATTAGGAAGGACAGGGTTCAGGTGACCCCTGAACTGTAGATAGAGGCCCACATATATATGCCATACTTTGTGAATCTGGCATAAATATAAAAATATATGAATATAAAAAGGTAGCAATACTCTTTTACCACTATATTTGTCATTATTTTGTATGCAATATGCCACATAATTAAGATCACCTGAAGGTTCTTCAGATGTGGAATGATTTTAAACTGGTTGTTAGGAGTATTAATGATGAAAGTATTTCCAACCTTTCTAATAGATTTTTGTTATGATGTGGTAACCGAGGAGGATAATAGAGAAATAGGCTAGGCAACCAAGAGAGGTTGGTAACTTAGCGGATTGCAGACCCCTAAACAGACAACACAACTAGAATTAGCCGTGGGAGGTACCTACGATGCCCTAGAAGCCTCGACACAGCCAAAGAGTTAACTAAGCCTAAAGAGAGAAAGGGGAAAGCTAAACTGCCCCGGAGTAGAGCCCCAAAGGAATAGATAGCCCCCAAACATGTATTGCCGGTGAGACAGATGAAGTACAAAAGTACAAAAACACAGGCAGAAAATAGAGTAAGCAAATGCTGGGGCCTAAACTGTCTGGATAGAACTGTCTGCAATCCCGCAAAAACCCTAAGAAAAATTCCAACACGTCTGATATGCAAAAATATTGAGGCCACACGACCTCTCCCCTACTAAATCAGAACTCTGGTGTGAACTGGACGCAAAACAACAAATACTGAAATAACAGGAGACTAGAAATATTGAAAAGACTGACATAAGCTGTGGCAAAGGAAAACAGAGTCCAGCACAGGTCCCAGCAGGGAAACCGGCTGAACTCACACCTGCAAAGCAGAGAACAGAGAAAAGCAAAAAGGGAAAAAAATGCCACAGATTAAAACAGAAAAATAACTTATCTGAAAGATGCAGGACAAAGCAGGGAGCAAGCAGACTTCCAAAAGTCTCAGGAAGAAAACCAAATCACCGGCAACAACTAAGGGAAGGCTGCTCACCTAAATCTCTCCAGTCAGTAACACCTGACCTCCAATCATCCTCTTCAGGTGTTTGACTTCTGTCAGCCAGACCAGCTCCATTACCAGCAGCAACCACCAGAGGGAGCCCAAACTCAGAAGCCAGATCAAAAGTGTTCACAACAGATTTTGTAAACACATCGTTTTGACAAATGTAATTGGACACCACATTTATTCATTGAATTGGAAGTTTTTAAGAACAACAGCAAACCACAAATTTACAGAAAGAGGTCTCCAATGTACAAAGTGAATTTTGTCTTAGATGTTGGCAATCAATAAGAGCAGAGTCCCAAAACTTGGTGCCTAGGTCAAACAGCTTTCTGCAAGCCTTACATCATCCAGCACAATTCAAACAGAAGGAGACTATTGCCAGACAATGGCACACTAAATGTATGGGAAATCCCTTAATAAGTGCCATCTGGTCAGGACTACCGTGAGAAGTCCATCGTTAGTGGAACAATGAAAGGGAGTGTGATGTGACCATCACAAAAACAACGAAAAAGGGCTTTAAGAAAAATGACATAATCTTTATTGAAACATATACATACATGTCAAAGTGCAGGCAAAAGGCGAAAAACAATGCCGGACAAATGAGCCACAAAGACAGGTGCAAATCTAGTACAAAAAGGGAGTCGCACTGGCCCAGGCAACTAAATATGATGAATGGCTGTATATTAAAATAACGACATAGTGTCCATGTTATGCATGATACTGGCACCCGTATGCCAATAGATCACCTATGTAAAAAGGACATTAATACTAGTGAAAAGATAATCAATGTGCATACAAATGCATGTCCCTTCAGTGAAAAAGTGGAGGGGGTACATGAAAGAGTTTCTATCCTACATGCTTGAAACTGACCAGTGTCATAAAGATGTTATTACCTCTCTCCAATGGCATCGGGTGTGAGCCTGGGTCTGCACGTCTGCCCCGACGCGTGTTTCGGCACGATTGCCTTCGTCAGGGGCGTGTTGGACGTCAGAACCGGGAGGCTTAAGTATCCGTGAACCGGAAGTTCAATGCCGCGACCCGGAAGTGACGCCTCCGTTGCTGTAACGACCGACAATGCCACACTGCGCCGGCGTCATGAGGAGGGAAATCCATGTTGCCATGGTGACCATCCACATGAAGACGCCGGACACAGAAAAGCATCCGCCGAACAGGAAGGAGGCGTATAGAGTCGCAGCACAAAACTGCCGTAATGGCTATATGGTGCAATGCATAGGTCGATAAGAGGACACGTTACTTCTCAGACATCTAGATATATATAAATCTATAAATTGTTGTAATAATAGTGCAATAAGGTATCGCATAATATGAATTATGAATTATTTCTAACTGTATCAGAGGTGCATAATAATAATAGACAATACAAAGAATAATCAATGATCCCTAATACATAAAAAAGAATTATTGATAATACTACACAAATAATATACTGGAAAAACAATGGACCAGAACATAATATGTGACTGTAAAAATAAAAATAAATATAAAAATAAAAATAAAAAACATCATTCATAAACAAATGTGAAAAATGCCCAAGAATATAAGAAATAAAAAATTAAAGAAAAAACAATAATACCATAAATGAAATTAAATACAAATGAAGAAAATGAAAAAAATGAAAAATAATAAATTGAAAAGTTGTGGGTGGAAAGAACTGATGTCCTGTTGGAGTGGAGTAAAATGGCCATCACACAGAACGAAACGCCTCAGTTGACCACAGACAGCGTTAATACCTAAATAATATAATATAAAAAGACAAATGTTAAAACCGGTTAAAAGAAACTTGTACCAGACAATACAATTGCCCCTGTAGATCAAAAAACCAAGCAAAACCGCGATCACAAGAAGGACACAAAACTTAGGTTCTCATTCAATCCTGATGGGTGAACCGTGTTCAACCTCCAAATCCACCTTGTTTCAAGTTGACTTAAACGTTGCGTAATCTTACCGCCACGTATTCCCAAATCCAGGCAATCAATGCCTCTGACTTTGAAGCCTTTACTATCACAATTGTGATAGATCTTAAAGTGTTTCGGTATGGTCTTAAGTACCGACACGTCATCCTCATTAATTGCTGACTCTATGCCAAGCACATGCTCCCTGATCCGAACCTTGAGTTGGCGAGTGGCGAGGCCAACATAGATCAGGTAGCATGGGCACGTGGCATAGTAAATAACCGCCTTGGTATTGCAATTAATATTTTTAAGAATTTTAAATGATCTCTTACCTGAGGAGTCAGAAAAAGAGTCTGTGCGGACCATATTAGTGCATGCTACGCAGTGACCGCAAGGGAAGGAACCCCTGCGTTCACTGGAAGCACTCAAAAAGGTATGGCGTGGAGATTCTACATAGTGACTTTGGGTCAAATGATCTTGTAAATTTTTTGACCTTCGGTATGTTATAAGAGGCTTCTTTGAAATCAACTTCTTAAGGGTGGGATCAGTTTGTAAGATAGGCCATGCTTTAGAAATCACTCTCCTAATTCTGTTAGATTGAGAATGAAAGGTTGTGATGAATCTAATGGGTTCTGGCTTCTTATCAATCTCAGTTGTTTTATACAGCAATGTATTCCTCACACTATTTTTGGCCCTGTTGTAGGCTTTTTTTATACATCTATGGCTGTATCCTCTCTCTAGGAAGCGTTCCTTCAGGAGTTTCGCCTGAATATCAAATTCCAGATCCGTTGAACAGATCCTGCGTAAACGCAGGAACTGTCCAACTGGAATGGAGCGTATCATATGTTTAGGATGGGAAGAGGAGGCGTGCAACAAAACATTGGTGGCAGTGGGTTTTCTAAAAATACTGGTCTGTATAGTCTGTGTGATGTCTTTGCTAAGCATGACATCCAAAAATTCAATCTCTCTAGCACTGTAAGTGAAAGTCAATCTAATATTGAGATCATTGTCATTTAATTTCTGAAAGAAATTTTTGACAGATGTATCATCTCCCTGCCAGATCAGCAATATGTCGTCTATGTACCGCGCCCAAGAAAGGACGCGGTCCATAGACGACTGCTGATCCGACAGGAGGAGGTCCCTCTCCCACAGACCCAGGAACAGATTGGCATAGGAGGGCGCAAAGGCCGCCCCCATAGCTGTTCCCTGGGTCTGCAGGAAGAAGGACCCCTTGAAGACAAAAAAATTATGTTTTAGTGTAAACTCCAACAATTCAAGAACAAGAGACTGAATAGCAGAGGAAAGTGTCGATGAATTTAGAAAGAACTTGATCGCTTTGATGCCATCATCATGTCTTATGCTCGTGTACAACGACTCAACATCGGCCGTGACCAATAATGAGTCATTGTCGAGTGAGAGACCATCAACTCTCTGGAGTAACTGATTTGTATCTTTAAGATATGATGGAAGAACCTCCACCAAAGGTTGCAATATGAAGTCAATCCATTGATTGACGCACTCCAGGTAGTTCCCCCGTTCAGAAACTATAGGTCGACCTGGTGGATTTTGTGCATCCTTGTGCACCTTGGGAAGCAGGTAAAAAGTAGGAATAATGGGCTCTTTAACCACCAGCGCCAATTCTAACTCACTAGTGATAGTACCTGCTAATCTGGCCCTAGTGAGGATCTCCCTGAGTTGTGACGAGAAGGCAGACAAGGGGTTATATGTTAATTTCTTATAACAAATTTTATTGTTCAATTGATGATACACCTCCTTCTCATACATCTTCTTGGGCCATATAACAATATTACCCCCCTCACAATTGTGATAGATCTTAAAGTGTTTCGGTATGGTCTTAAGTACCGACACGTCATCCTCATTAATTGCTGACTCTATGCCAAGCACATGCTCCCTGATCCGAACCTAAAGTTGGCGAGTGGTGAGGCCAACATAGATCAGGGAGCATGGGCACGTGGCATAGTAAATAACCGCCTTGGTATTGCAATTAATATTTTTAAGAATTTTAAATGATCTCTTACCTGAGGAGTCAGAAAAAGAGTCTGTGCGAACTGCAGCGCCATAGATCTGTTTGTTAAAGTAGTGACTGAAGAATTGGGCAGCATTCCATCTAGAATAATTAATGATAATTTGACCAATGATGAGCGCCATCGACTTAAACATCTCAGAAATCTCCCTGATGTTGTGATTAAGTCGGCAGACAAGGGGGGTAATATTGCCACCAATGTTTTGTTGCACGCCTCCTCTTCCCATCCTAAACATATGATACGCTCCATTCCAGTTGGACAGTTCCTGCGTTTACGCAGGATCTGTTCAACGGATCTGGAATTTGATATTCAGGTGAAACTCCTGAAGGAACGCTTCCTAGAGAGAGGATACAGCCATAGATGTATAAAAAAAGCCTACAACAGGGCCAAAAATAGTGTGAGGAATACATTGCTGTATAAAACAACTGAGATTGATAAGAAGCCAGAACCCATTAGATTCATCACAACCTTTCATTCTCAATCTAACAGAATTAGGAGAGTGATTTCTAAAGCATGGCCTATCTTACAAACTGATCCCACCCTTAAGAAGTTGATTTCAAAGAAGCCTCTTATAACATACCGAAGGTCAAAAAATTTACGAGATCATTTGACCCAAAGTCACTATGTAGAATCTCCACGCCATACCTTTTTGAGTGCTTCCAGTGAACGCAGGGGTTCCTTCCCTTGCGGTCACTGCGTAGCATGCACTAATATGGTCCGCACAGACTCTTTTTCTGACTCCTCAGGTAAGAGATCATTTAAAATTCTTAAAAATATTAATTGCAATACCAAGGCGGTTATTTACTACGCCACGTGCCCATGCTCCCTGATCTATGTTGGCCTCGCCACTCGCCAACTCAAGGTTCGGATCAGGGAGCATGTGCTTGGCATAGAGTCAGCAATTAATGAGGATGACGTGTCGGTACTTAAGACCATACCGAAACACTTTAAGATCTATCACAATTGTGATAGTAAAGGCTTCAAAGTCAGAGGCATTGATTGCCTGGATTTGGGAATACGTGGCGGTAAGATTACGCAACGTTTAAGTCAACTTGAAACAAGGTGGATTTGGAGGTTGAACACAGTTCACCCATCAGGATTGAATGAGAACCTGAGTTTTGTGTCCTTCTTGTGATCGCGGTTTTGCTTGGTTTTTTGATCTACAGGGGCAATTGTATTGTCTGGTACAAGTTTCTTTTAACCGGTTTTAACATTTGTCTTTTTATATTATATTATTTAGGTATTAACGCTGTCTGTGGTCAACTGAGGCGTTTCGTTCTGTGTGATGGCCATTTTACTCCACTCAAACAGGACATCAGTTCTTTCCACCCACAACTTTTCAATTTATTATTTTTCATTTTTTTCATTTTCTTCATTTGTATTTAATTTCATTTATGGTATTATTGTTTTTTCTTTAATTTTTATTTCTTATATTCTTGGGCATTTTTCACATTTGTTTATGTATGGTGTTTTTTTATTTTTATATTTATTTTTATTTTTACAGTCACATATTATGTTCTGGTCCATTGTTTTTCCAGTATATTATTTGTGTAGTATTATCAATAATTCTTTTTTATGTATTAGGGATCATTGATTATTCTTTGTATTGTCTATTATTATTATGCACCTCTGATACAGTTAGAAATAATTCATAATTCATATTATGCGATACCTTATTGCACTATTATTACAACAATTTATAGATTTATATATATCTAGATGTCTGAGAAGTAACGTGTCCTCTTATCGACCTATGCATTGCACCATATAGCCATTACGGCAGTTTTGTGCTGCGACTCTGTACGCCTCCTTCCTGTTCGGCGGATGCTTTGCTGTGTCCGGCGTCTTCATGTGGATGGTCACCATGGCAACATGGATTTCCCTCCTCATGACGCCGGCGCAGTGTGGCATTGTCGGTCGTTACAGCAACGGAGGCGTCACTTCCGGGTCGCGGCATTGAACTTCCGGTTCACGGATACTTAAGCCTCCCGGTTCTGACGTCCAACACGCCCCCTGACGAAGGCAATCGTGCCGAAATGCGCGTCGGGGCAGACGTGCAGACCCAGGCTCACACCCGATGCCATTGGAGAGAGGTAATAACATCTTTATGACACTGGTCAGTTTCAAGCATGTAGGATAGAAACTCTTTCATGTACCCCCTCCACTTTTTCACTGAAGGGACATGCATTTGTATGCACATTGATTATCTTTTCACTAGTATTAATGTCCTTTTTACATAGGTGATCTATTGGCATACGGGTGTCAGTATCATGCATAACATGGACACTGTCGTTATTTTAATATACAGCCATTCATCATATTTAGTTGCCTGGGCCAGTGCGACTCCCTTTTTGTACTAGATTTGCACCTGTCTTTGTGGCTCATTTGTCCGGCATTCTTTTTCGCCTTTTGCCTGCACTTTGACATGTATGTATATGTTTCAATAAAGATTATGTCATTTTTCTTAAAGCCCGTTTTCGTTGTTTTTGTGATGGTCACATCACACTCCCTTTCATCATCCAGCACAATATAGAAACGCCGAGAGAACAAAAGCAGTCCAAGGTCAATGTGGAAAAAATAGAAACAAACTTTATTATTGTACATGGATAAAAGCACTACACAACAGGTGGACCCTGAATGTGTCACAATACACCGTAAAAAATTATGCACAGCAAGGGAAGCCGCATGTGGTAAAAGTGGATATAATAAACCTCAACTCACATATAGCAAGCTAA
>JARQOD010000002.1:603246997-603377729 GCA_033576555.1 Oophaga sylvatica | reverse complement strand
TTTGTTTATGTATGGTGTTTTTTATTTTTATATTTATTTTTATTTTTACAGTCACATATTATGTTCTGGTCCATTGTATTTCCAGTATATTATTTGTGTAGTATTATCAATAATTCTTTTTTATGTATTAGGGATCATTGATTATTCTTTGTATTGTCTATTATTATTATGCACCTCTGATACAGTTAGAAATAATTCATAATTCATATTATGCGATACCTTATTGCACTATTATTACAACAATTTATAGATTTATATATATCTAGATGTCTGAGAAGTAACGTGTCCTCTTATCGACCTATGCATTGCACCATATAGCCATTACGGCAGTTTTGTGCTGCGACTCTGTACGCCTCCTTCCTGTTCGGCGGATGCTTTGCTGTGTCCGGCGTCTTCATGTGGATGGTCACCATGGCAACATGGATTTCCCTCCTCATGACGCCGGCGCAGTGTGGCATTGTCGGTCGTTACAGCAACGGAGGCGTCACTTCCGGGTCGCGGCATTGAACTTCCGGTTCACGGATACTTAAGCCTCCCGGTTCTGACGTCCAACACGCCCCCTGACGAAGGCAATCGTGCCGAAATGCGCGTCGGGGCAGACGTGCAGACCCAGGCTCACACCCGATGCCATTGGAGAGAGGTAATAACATCTTTATGACACTGGTCAGTTTCAAGCATGTAGGATAGAAACTCTTTCATGTACCCCCTCCACTTTTTCACTGAAGGGACATGCATTTGTATGCACATTGATTATCTTTTCACTAGTATTAATGTCCTTTTTACATAGGTGATCTATTGGCATACGGGTGTCAGTATCATGCATAACATGGACACTGTCGTTATTTTAATATACAGCCATTCATCATATTTAGTTGCCTGGGCCAGTGCGACTCCCTTTTTGTACTAGATTTGCACCTGTCTTTGTGGCTCATTTGTCCGGCATTCTTTTTCGCCTTTTGCCTGCACTTTGACATGTATGTATATGTTTCAATAAAGATTATGTCATTTTTCTTAAAGCCCGTTTTCGTTGTTTTTGTGATGGTCACATCACACTCCCTTTCATCATCCAGCACAATATAGAAACGCCGAGAGAACAAAAGCAGTCCAAGGTCAATGTGGAAAAAATAGAAACAAACTTTATTATTGTACATGGATAAAAGCACTACACAACAGGTGGACCCTGAATGTGTCACAATACACCGTAAAAAATTATGCACAGCAAGGGAAGCCGAATGTGGTAAAAGTGGATATAATAAACCTCAACTCACATATAGCAAGCTAATATTCACAAAAGTGTAATACATAAGTATGTATACAGAGGTGGATAATAGATGGTAATATAATACATACCACAGAAGTCACCTGTGTGACACCACACCAGCTGCCGCTTGCTATATGTGAGTTGAGGTTTATTATATCCACTTTTACCACATGCGGCTTCCCTTGCTGTGCATAATTTTTTACGGTGTATTGTGACACATTCAGGGTCCACCTGTTGTGTAGTGCTTTTATCCATGTACAATAATAAAGTTTGTTTCTATTTTTTCCACATTGACCTTGGACTGCTTTTGTTCTCTCGGCGTTTCTATGTTGTGTATGCAGTTGGTCTGGTACAGTCCGGTTACCTTTCAGTCTTCTATGTATGACACGTGTCAATATTTATTGTTATGATTTATGTTATTCTTAATGACTGATATGTTGATCTATGGTATTATCATCCAGCACAATGCAAAGTGTTTGATAGGGTGGTGTAAAGCACATGGCCACTGGAGTCAGAAATAGCGGAAATGTCTTCTGGGAAGTAACAAATCATCAGGCAGGATTCAGAGAGCAATAGACAGTCTGGACAATGTGTAGTTCAGGAATAGGTTCTCATTCAGATGCACAGTCCTTGGAAATAACATCAGGTACAACTGACGTGGCTTCAGGGTTCAGATACTGTCGGGGCAGCTGCAGAGTCACGTACATAATACACAGGACTACAGGGATGATACAGGTTAAGGAAATAACTATAAAAAACTAATGGTGGGGAGGGCACCTTTTATAGCTGGGGGCATCTTTGCAGGTGTGCACACTGCATTTTAAGAACAGGGGAGCACACTGCTGGAAGACTGTGTGGCCTGCCCAGGGAAAGGAAGCAGAGGAGAACGTTGTGGTAGTGAGCATGTCGGCATGGAGAAGGAAATGAACCATGTGGTGGTGCCGGCAAATGGCATTACAAATTGTGAACCAGGTCCGCTCGTCCAAAATCAGTGTCTAACCTTACAGTTGCTCACAATTGCTCTTCTTCTAAAATCTTGTATAAAGCCTTCTCAGAAGAGAGGAAACTCTATTAACTATAAAGACGGGTCCAGCTCCATATTAATTCCAATGAATTTAGAATGACATGTCAAAAAAGATTCTGTATGTGCAATGTGTAGGTGTCCCAATTGTCCAGATAGTGTACCTATAATTAGCAGGTCATTGGCTGTAAACATTCAAAGCTGGGCTGTTCGTAATCATATACAGTACAGAGAATTCAAGGCAGAAGTCAAAGTAAGAAACTGCTCAACTGAGTAAAGACAAAAACTTTGAGGACAATTTTTCTATTTTAAATTTGGTCTGTCAACCTTTAAACAATATTTCTGTGATATTGTGATAGGACATATATTTAACTACCAGTTTAGAGATAACGGATATCTGGCTAGTACGCTTTATGAAAGTGCTCACTGACCTTTAGGAGAAATTAATGATTTTGTCTAGGATTTAGATGGATGCTGCGCTTGTCTCAATCAATAAATTCAAAGAAGGTATGTGTCATTGTAGAGGAATTCTTTTCACAGCTTGTGCTAAAACTATATGGAATTAAGGTATAACTGTTAGAAAGATTACATTTTGGAAATGTAAAAAATAATTTAAATTAAATGTACAATTTTATTTACTTAACATATTTTTTTAAATATCATTAGATCTTAAAATTCATTCGATTGACCAAAATGTGTCATGTTTGCTTCTAAGCTCTACGTGATGATGGTTAGTAACAACAGATTTGTACATCAGAATGCAAAATGATGTATTCTGGTGTAAAATATTAAGTCAATGACCTGCAAATATGGGATAAATCTACAGGTTAACCTCTGCCCAACCTGTGACGCCACATAGTCGTCATGAAAGTCGGTGCCTTCCCAACCTGTGACGCCTATGTGGCGTCATGGGGAGATCGCATTCCTGCTGGTCGGGTGACTGGGGTCACTGAAAGGTCACCCGACCCGCAGGCACAGGAGGTTTTATGCTTCACCCCATGGGGGGTTGCTTTGCCCCCCCAGTGGCTACGATCGCTCTGATTGGCTGTTGAAAGTGAAACAGCCAATCAAAGCGATAGTAATATTTCACCAATGAAACTTGGTGAAATATTACAATCCAGCCATGGCCGATGCTGAAATAGCATTGGCCATGGCTGGAGACACTAATCTGACCCCCCCACACCGACTGACGGGGGCGATCTGCCCCCCACCATCATTATCTGCTCCCCCTCCCCTTCCGAATCCTCCCCTTCTGAATCCTCCCCCTCACCCCCTTGTACTTTCCGAGGCCCGATGTTCCTCCCGGTGTCCCACCATCCTTCCAAAATGGCGGGCGCATTCGTAGTGCGCCAGCCGAATCTGCCAGCCGGCAGATTCCTTCATTCACTCCAGGTACATTTTGATCACTGTGATAGACCCTATCACAGTGATCAAAATAAAAAAAATAGTAAATAAACCCCCCCTTTATGACACCCATAGGTAGGGACAAATATTGAAATAAAGAAAATATATTTATTTTAATTTTTCCATTAGGGTTAGAGTTAGAATTAGGGTTGGAATTAGGGTTAGGGTTGGAATCAGGGTTAGGGTTGCAATTAGGGTTAGGGTTCCAATTAGGGTTGGGGTTGCAATTAGGGTTGGAGTTGCAATTAGGGTTGGGGTTGCAATTAGGGTTAGGGGTGTATTGGGGTTAGGGTTGGGATTAGGGTTAGGCTTATGGTTAGGGTCATGTATAGGGTTGTGATTTGGGTTAGGGGTGTGTTGGGGTTAGGGATGGGATTAGGGTTAGGGGTGTGTTGGGGTTGGGGTTTGGGGATAGGGTTGGAGTTAGAATTGAGGGGTTTCAATTGTTTAGGCACATCAGGGGCTCCTAAAACGGACATGGCGCCACCATTGATTCCAGCCAATTTTGCGTTCAAAAATTCAAACGATGCTCCCTCCCTTACAAGCCCCGATGTGTGCCCAAACAGTAGTTTACCCCAACATATGAGGCATCAGCGTGCTCAGGAAAATTTCACAACTTTGGGGGTCTAATTTCTCCTGTTATCCTTGGGAAAATAAAAAACTGGGGGCTAAAAAAATTATTTTTATGGAAAACAAATGATTTTTTATTTTCACGGCTCTGCTTTATAAACTTCTGTGATTCTGAGATTCGCCGAGCGAAACCCGACCATAGCGTGAAGTCAGCCATGCGGTCGTCGACCTGAGTGCCAAAGTCGGTTTTCCCATAATGCTTTCAGGTGCCTTTTTTCAGCCAATGAGCAAGGACGTACACTGTGGGCAACGAGATGACATGGGCAGCATCCACCACCATCTTGGAGAAGGGCATTGCAGTGATTGGCTTGCTTTGGGGGGGCGTCATAGAGGATACAAAAAGCCCTGACCGCTGACCACCATTTTACTTCTGCCGATCTTAACAGTAGGGAGAGGTTGCTGAGGCTGTTTATCAGTAGGGAGAGAGTTAGGGCAGGAAAGAGAAGTTCTTCTGTGCTTGTGCTGATAGCAATTATGCTGTACAGCTAGTGTGCAGTGACATGGGAGGATTTTCTTGTGTGCAGCAGGGCTGGTTATTAGGCTGCCTGCCAGTGACAGGGGAGGATTTTCTTGTGTGCAGCTGCAGGGCTGGTTATTAGGCTGCCTGCTAGCTGTATTGCTGTGTGTACACTGCTGTGCAGGCTGCTTTTTACACAGCACTAATACTTTTATTCTTTTTTTCTGCAGTTATCGAGCGTTCATTTTTTCCCACACCGTATACAGCTGTACGCTCCTCACACACTACCGTGTACCAGCTGGGATCACGGACAAATACATGCTGACTAGCGTTGAGCGAAACAGGTCGGTCAGATTCAAAAGTTTTTCAGCCAATGAGCAAGGACTACATTGTGGGCAGCGAGATGACATGGGCAGTGTCCACCACCATCTTAGAGAAGGGCATTGCAGTGATTGGCTTGCTTTGGGGGGCGTCATAGTGCTATAAAAGCCCTCACCGCCGATGTCCATTTTACTTTTGGAGATCTTAACAGTAGGGAGAGGTTGCTGACACTGTTTATCAGTAGGGAGAGAGTTAGGGCAGGAAAGAGAAGTTCTTATGTACTTGTGCTGATAGCAATTGTGCTGTACAGTTAGTGTGCAGTGACAGGGGAGGATTTTCTTGTGTGCATCAGCGCTGGTTATTAGGCTGCCTGATAGTTGTATTGCTGTGTGTACACTGCTGTGAAGGCTGCTCTCTACACAGCACTAATACTTTTATTCTTTTTTTCTGCAGTTACCGAGCGTTCATTTTTACCCACACCGTATAGAGCTGTACGCTCCTCACACACTACCGTGTGCCAGCTGGTATCACAGACAAATACATGCTGGCTATCTGTGTGTGACTACGAAAATTTATACGGAGATTTAAATTTTCCCCAAAACCGTTAACAGCTGTCCTCTTCTGATACAGTACCGTATATCTGCTCGTTGTATTACGGTCAAATCCATACTGAGTGATCGTCTGTGTGTGACTCCGGAAATATATACGGAGATTTACATTTTCCCCTACACCATAAACAGCTGTATGCTCCTCATACACTAACATATATCTGCTGGTATTTTTGGTACACTTTCCCAAACATGAGGAAGTATGGTGGAAGAGGCCGTGGACGTGGGCGGGGGTGGTGCATCTGCTGGGAGTGCCAAAAGCAAAATATCACCTAAGGCACTCTGAGTAGGACAAGAAAGTACTCATCCTCTCATCCGCGTACACTGGCTTTGAACGCCTACATTGCCAAACTGATCTCATTAGAGATGATGCCCTTCTATTTGGTTGAAAGCGCAACGTTCCGTCCATGCACTCTAACAATCAGTGAGTAGAAAGGTGCACCTCACAACAGATGCATGGGCCAGTAGGCATGGCCAGGGCCATTACGTTTCCATCACTGTGCACTGTGGTGGATGCAGGGTCCACAGGGGACAGCGGCGGTGGGACAGTGCTGCCTAGCCAACGGTATAGGCAACAGTTGGCTGTAGGCGTTCGAGCCTCCTCCTCCTCCAGAAGCAAAAGCACGTAGACAGAGCGAAGTCGCACGAGCACTTCATCTGCAGCTGCCAGTGTTGCACACGAGGTGTCCCACTATCGAACAGCTAGTGTTAAGCATCATCAAGCTGTTTTAAAAATGATTTTTTTGGGCGACAAAAGACACATGGCGGAAGTACTGGCGACTGCTTGCAGAGAGAAACTGAGTCATGGCCACAGCCCTGGCAAAGCTCAGACACATACCTTGCCTGGCTCACACCTTGAACCTGGTGGTGCAGTGCTTCTTAAATAATTATCCGGAGTTAACAGCCCTGCTCTATAAGGTGCAAAGACTGTGCTCGCACATCTGTCGCTCACCTGTAGACTCCAGTCATATGCAGAGGCTGCAGCGATCGCTCAGCCTCCCCAAGCACCGCCTAATCATAGATGTTGCAACAAGGTGGAACTCCACCATGCACATGGTTGAGAGGCTGTGTGATCAGAGGCAGGCTGTAATGCATTTGTGGGAGGATACATGGGCAGGCAGTTTGAGGGCAGACACGGAGCTGTCGGGTGTGCAGTGGTCAAAGCTGAAAGACCTCTGTAAAGTCCTTCAGTGTTTTGAGGAATGCACACGGCTGGTAAGCGCAGACGATGCCATCATAAGCTTGAGCATTCCACTTATGCGTCTGCTCATACAAACTTTGACGCACATTAAGGATCAGGCGTCTGCAGAGGAGGAGTTAGAGGAGGAGGAGGGAAGCCTTGATGACTGTCAGCCATTGAACTGTCCTGGACGAGGTGGAGGAAGAAGAGGAAGAGGAGGAGGGGGATGATTATTTTGGGGAGGTGGATGCTTCTCAGCAGGCAAGAGAAAATGTTGGCTTGCCAAGGTCAGGTACAGGGTTTGTGCGTGACTGGACTGATGTGGATTTGGCAGAAAGTGCTCCTCCACCCACCACTGGCAGTGCATCATTGACACCTGGAACATTGGCCCACATGTGTGATTATGTTTTGCAGATCCTAAAAAGGGACCCCCGCATTGCCAAAATTATGAAGGATGACGACTACTGGTTGGCGAGCATCCTCGATCTACGCTATAAAGGCAAATTACAGAACATCATGCCACAAGAGAACCTAGAGCTAATATTGGCGAACAAACAAGCAACTCTGGCAAACCATTTGTTAGAGGCACTCCCAGCACACAGCAGCATTGGTGCAGGTTCTATCACGAGCCGTACTGGGTCAAATGGAAGAGGTGTTCGTGGTGCACACAGCCGAAGTGGCGTTGGAGACAGGGGTTTCATGACCATGTTATGGACTGATTTCTCGAGTACCGCTCACACGACTGGCAATACTGAATCGATTGCAACAGACAGGAGACAGCAGTTGTCAACTATGGTTCAAAATTATCTCTCCTCCCCTATCGATGTTCTCCCTCACGTTCATTCCCCTTTGACTACTGGGCCTGTAAACTGGACACTTGGCCTGAATTGGCACAATATGCCTTACAGGAGCTCACTTTCCCTGGTAGTGTGCTATCAGAAAGAGCCTTCAGTGCTGCTGGATCAATCCTGACAGAAAGAAGGACCCGGCTGTCGACCCAAAATGTTACGGTGATCTCACCTTCATTTAAATGAACCATGCCTGGGTTTCAAAGGATTTTGTACCACCTTCCCCTGATGACACATAGGTTGCCAGCAAAATGGCTCGCTTTGTCCTCCTCTTCCTCCGACTTCTCCAATTCCTCCACTTGCAGCTGCTGAACGTCCAGCCTACACCTCAACATAAGCTAGTTTTTCCACCTCCCTAACTGGGCTGTACCCCCCAGGGCCGGGGTCAGCACCTGGCACACCAAGCAAGTGCTGGTGCCGAGCAGGTGGGGGGGCCCACTCGCCATCAGAGACACCGGTGTACTATGAGGGGAGCTGTGCCAGTGTCGTCGCCCACGAGTGAGCCCCCCTGCTTGCTCAGGGCCACAGCATCGGACGCTTCTGCGTTTCCTGACAGTGACATTTAGGTCAGAGAGCGGATGACGTCACATCTGTACGCCCTCTGCCTGAACAGTCCAAGTGCAGAGAGCTGGAAGATGGCGACGCTGAGGAGTCCAAAGTAGAGCAGTGCCCAGAGAGGAGAGGTATTTAATTTTTTTTAATGTTTGGAGCATATACAGGGAGCATTATACACTGGAGCATTATAAATGGGGACCATTATATATGGAGCATTATATAGGCCCATCATACACTGGAGCATCATCCATGGGGCCCATCATATACTGGCACATCATATGGGGCCCATTATATGTGGAGCATTATATAGGCCCATCAAACACTGGAGCAACATCCATGGGGCCCATCATATACTGGAACATCATATGGGGTTCATTATTTATGGGGCATCATATAGGGTATGGAGCATCATATGGAGCACATATGGAGCCCATTCTGTATGTAGCAATACATGGGGCCCATCATATACTGTATGGAGCTTTATATGCGTCTCATTAAACTGTATGGAGCAATATGTGGGGCTCATTATAATCTATGGGGACCGTCCTATACTGTATGGCACATTATATGGGGACCATCATATACTGTAGCATTATCTGGAGCTCATCATATACTGTATGGAACATTATATGGGACCAATTATTCTGTATGGAGAAATATATGGGGCTCATTATTCTTTATGGCGCACTACGTGGTGGCCATAATACTGTATGGAGGAATATACTGTCAGGTTTTTGAGCTATTGTAGAATTTAAAATAGATATCTGTCATGTAATGTAAGAAGTAAAGTATTTGGTATTGTACTATACCTATATTTCTCTGCCGTATCGGAGCATCATGAATTGTGGTATGTGTTAAAGGGGCCCACTGAGACTCTTTGACCCGGGGCCCACGAAAACCTGGAGCCAGCCCTGCCCCCTCCACAACTTTAGCCAAATAACCCCCAGTTTTGAATGCACAACTATTATAAAGTAAATTAAGGTTGACAAGCTTAAGTAATAAGAATTGATGTTGTTGGCATTGAAATGGGCACTGTAGGTGTGTTTACTGTCCTTCACTCCCTGCAGACTTTGCTTCCCTTTTACTTGCATTGGGTTTCGTGTTTTAGTCAGACTTTCGACTTTTGACGATAATCAGCCGATTTCGTTCGACTCGACTTTTGTGAAAGTCGGGTGGTCCAAAACCCGACTCGAACCTCCCGGAGGCAAAGTCGCTCATCTCTACCGCAGACCATTCCATCAAAGTCTGCATTTCAAAACGTCACTACTTCCCTTTCGAGCCCCGACGTGTGCCCAAACAGTGGTTCCCCCCACATATGGGGTAACAGTGTACTCAGGGCAAGCTGGACAACAACTGTTGGGGTCTAATTTCTCCTGTTACCATTGTAAAAATAAAAAAATGCGGGCTAGAAAAATCATTTTTTGAGAAAAAAATATTTTTTATTTTCACGGCTCTGCGTTATAAACTTCTGTGAAGCACTTGGGGGTTCAAAGTGCTCACCACAGATCTAGATAAGTTCCTTGGGGGGTTTAGTTTCAAAAATGGGGTCACTTGTGGGGGGTTTCCACTGTTTAGGCACATCAGGGGCTCTCCAAACACGACATGACACAAGCAGACAATTCCAACAAAGTCTGCATTACAAAACGTCACTATTTGTCTTCCGAGCCCTGACGTGTGCCCACACAGTATTTTTCTCCCACATATGGGGTATCCGTGTACTCAAGACAAATTGGACAACAGCTGTTGGGGTCCAATTTCTCCTGTTACCCTTGGGAAAATGAAAAATTTGGGACTAAAAGATCATGTTTGTAGAAAAAATGATTTTTTATTTTCACGCTCAGGCGGGGGTTCAAAGTTCTCACCACACACCTAGATAAGTTCCTTGAGGGTTCTAGTTTCCAAAATAGTGTCATTTGAGGGGGTTTTCACTGTTTAGGCACATCAGGGGCTCTCCAAACGCGACATGGCGTCCAGCCAATTCTGTGTTGAAAAAGTCAAACGGCGCTCCTTCCCAATCTCTGCCATGCACCCAAACAGTGGTTTACCCCCACATATGGGGTATCAGCGTGCTCAGGACAAATTGCACAACAACTTTTGCTACCCTTGGGAAAATGAAAATTGGGGTGAAAAGATTTTTATGGAAAAAATTATTTTTTTTAATTTTACGGGTCTACGTTATAAACTTGTGTGAAGCACTTGGGGGTTCAAAGTGCTCACTACAGATCTAGATAAGTTCCTTAGGGGGTCTAGTTTCTAAAATGGGGTCACTTGTAGGGGGTTTCCACTGTTTAGGCACATCAGGGGCTCTCCAAACGCGACATGGCGTCCAATATTGATTACAGCCAATTTTTGCTTGAAAAAGTCAAATGGCGCTCTTTCCCTTCCGAGCTCTGCCGTGCCCCCAAACAGTGGTTCCCCCCACATGGGGTATCAGCATACTCAGGACAAATTGGACAACAATGGTGAGCACTTGGGGTTCAAAGTGCTCACCATAGATCTAGATAAGTTCCTTAGGGGTCTCTTTTCCAAAATGGGGCCACTTGTGGGGGTTTACACTGTTTAGGCACATCAGGGGCTCTGCCAGCTGAACATGACACCCATCAAAGTCTGCATTCCAAAACATCATTACTTCCTTTCCGAGCCCTGCCGTGCTCCCCAAACATTTCCCCCCCCACATATGGGGTATCAGCATACTCAGGAAAAATTGGACAACTTTTGGGGTCCATTTTCCTTGGGAAAAAATCAAAAATTGGGGAATAAAAAAATCATTTTTGTGTAATTTTTTTTTTCACACCCAGGCATTATAAACTTTAGTGATATACTTGAGTGTTCAAAGTGCTCACAAGTTCCTTAGGGGGTCTAGTTTCCAAAATGGTGTCATTTGTGGGGGGTTTCCACTGTTTAGGCACATCAGGGGCTTTCCAAACGCAACATGGCGTCCAATCTCAATTTCAGCCAATTTTGGTTTGAAAAAGTCAAATGGCACGCTTCCCTTCCGAGCCCTGCAGTGCGCCCAGACAGTGGTTTTCCCCCACATATGGGGTATTGGCATACTCAGGAGAAATTGCACAACTTTATCTGTCCATTTTCTCCTTTTACCCTTGTGAAAATAAAATTGTTTGTAAATGATCATTTTTGTGACTAAAAAGTTAAATGTTCATTTTTTCCTTCCATGTTGCTTCAGCTCCTGTGAAGCACCTGAAGGGTTAATAAACTTCTTGAATGTGGTTTTGATCAGCTTGCGGGGTGAAGTTTTTAGAATGGTGTCACTTTTGGGTATTTTCAGCCATATAGACCCCTCAAACTGACTTCAAATGTGAATTGGTCCCTAAAAAAATGGTTTTGTAAATTTTGTTGTAAAAATGAGATATCACTGGTCAACTTTTAACCCTTATAACTTCCTAACAAAAAAAATGTTGTTTCCAAAATTGTTGTGCTGATGTAAAGTAGACATGTGGAAAATGGTATTTATTAACTATTTTGTGTCACATATCTCTCTGATTTAACAGAATAAAAATTCAAAATTTGAAAATTGCTAAATTTTCAAAATTGTCACCAAATTTCCAATTTTTTCCCACATAAGCGCAAAAGATATTGACCTAAATTTACCACTAACATGAAGCCCAATATGTCACGAAAAAACAATCTCAGAATCACTAGGTAGTTAGAAGCTTTCCTGAGTTATTACCTCATAAAGGGACACTGGTCAGAATTGCAAAAAATGGCCAGGTCAAAATAGGCTGGGTCATGAAGGGGTTAATAATGTTACACAATGCTTGACTGCTCTACCGGATATGCGGCACTTGGGAGAAAACTGACTTTATTCCTCCCAGGAGCAGCCGGCTTATAGTCATGCAGCCTTGTCGAAACAGCTAGTCACTGCTAAATGCACTTTGATCAACATCTGTACGCATGTCCCGGTACTTTGATTGACATCCTGTTTTAGACAGTAGTACAGATGCTGTCAAAAGTACCGGGCTGTGCTTGTAGCCGCAACTCATAGTGCTGTAAGCCATTACGGTAGCTGCATTAGCACGCCTATATGACAAAGTCGGTGGCTGCCAAATGGAATAAAGATCATTTTGTCCTTATTGCACTTGAGTACCATGGCCAGGCACCTTTAATGCTATTAATCCGCAGATTAACCCTATATCTGCAGGTTAATAGCGTTATTAACACTAGGACTACTGGACTCGTGACCCGACTAGAACTACTATTAGTGCAAGTAGTCAAAATGACTATACCAGTAGTCCTAGTTAAATGTTGCTTCTAAATTTTAGGACACCTCCACCAAATAATTGTTAGGGAAGAAGGCCTGGTAGAGGTCCGACCACCAAACTAGGACTATACTTTTGGGCTGTTATCTGCACATCGTTAAAAATATGTACAGCATGAAAATAGGTATACAATACAATGACTGGAATTTTTGGAAATGGCATAGATGGAAAATATAAGGCTCTCAAAGAGGCACATCCCAACTCTTAAACAGATGTCTACAGTGTTCTTTTTTAGGCTTTAAAAAAAAATTAATTGCGTGGTTTTTTAATTTTCATACAGAAACCTATGGAAAACAAATCAAGAACACCACCCCAAAAAAATTACCAAGATCCTTATGCTTATCATCCTGCAACATTTCTTTTAATGGTACAACCTCTGCTTGCTGTCTGTCATCTGCTGCTTATCATCCTGTAACATTTATTTTAATGGTACAACCTCTACTTGCTGTCTGTCATCTGCTGATTATCATCCTGCAACATTTCTTTTAATGGTATATAACAGTGCCTGCTGAATCTTTGCTAAATTCATTTGTTGCATTGTACTCAATACTCACTGCTGTATATCCATGGTTGGGGTCACTAGAGATGTTATCTTGTGCAAGGTGTTATAGCATATAGATGTAGCCAGGCCCAGTGTCTTTGATCATCTAACCTCCCCTGTTGTGCTGGCCAACTAATTTATCCCAAACTAGCTCCCACAATCCATCCACCTGATCCTCTACTCAGTCCTATAAATTTAGTAGCATTCAAAGGGTACACGCATGTGGGGTCTGGCATGCGTCCCCTGCAGCAAAGTATCCAGAAGCTGCAGTTATTTCAATGGCAGTTAGTCACGGCAGTAGTAGGACCCCACACTATGCATCTGTCTCTTTTGGGAATGTCTACCAAATAAGCACTTCTTATTACTTGGACCTAGCTTTTCTATTAACCCATCTTACTCCTTCAACATGTTTACATATTCCCTTATAGTGTTTGCACCATTAATCCTCACTCTCCTTTGCTATTCCCAAACCCCAGCACCCTCTAACCAAATAATCATCTCCCTTCTCTCCCCATCTGAACTTCTCTGCTGACCTGCTCCTCAACCTCAGATCTCTCCTAATAAAACAAAAAACAAGCCGGCCACTCTCCTTCTCCCACCTGCTCTCCCCCTCTCTGCTTCTCCTCACTGCTGGTGACATATCTCCCAGTCCTGGACCCCCACAGATCACCCCTCCCATTACTACCCCCTCCTACCGCTCCCTATCTAATATGAACTATCGCAATATCTCCAAAGTAAAACCTGAGCCCTTGACACCCACTCGCTGCTCCCTCTCTCTGGAGCACTCTGGAATGTCCGCTCCATCTGCAATAAGCTTCATGTGATTCATAATCTCTTTCGCAATCTTGCCTTCCTCGGCTTTACAGAAACATGGCTGACACCCTCTGACACCGCCTCCCCTGCTGTGCTGTGTTACGGTGGCCTCCACTTCACCCACATTCCTCGCCTTGACAACAGACATAGTAGGAGTGGGTATTCTCCTTTCTACTAACTGCACCTTTAACCCAATCCCACCTCTACCCTCCCCTATTCTGAAGTCCACTCGGTCTACATCTACTCTCCCTCCAACCTCCAAGTGGCCGTCATATACAGACCTCTGGGCACCGCCACTGCCTTTATTGACCAATTCTCTACCTGGTTTCTTCACTTTCTTTCCACTGACATTCCCACTATCATCATGAGTGACTTCAACATTACTGCAACATCCTTTTCTGTGGCCTCCCTGCTAACACGCTCGCACCTCTCCTGTCCATCCTTAACTCTCCTGCCCGACTAATTCATCTCTCTCTTCGATACTCCTCCACTTCTCCCCTCTGCAAATCTCTTCACTGGCTCCCATTCCCTCAGCGTATCCAGTTCAAATTACTAATACTGACCTACAAAGCCATCCATAACCTGTCTCCTCCATATATCTCTGAACTAATCTCCCATCCTCCCATGACCTCCTTCTCTCCTCCACACTTATTTGCTCCTCACCTAATCGCCTCCAAGATTTCTCCCGAATATCCCCCATCCTCTGGAATTCTGTGGCCTGACACGTCTGACTATCAACCACATTCGGATCCTTCAGACGGAACCTGAAAATCCACCTCTTCAAGAAAGCTTACAGCCTGCAATGACCCCGCTGCCTCCTCACCATACTAGAACTACCGCCTCACCAACACTGGAGCTGCCACAACCACCCAACCTACTGTCTCCTTCCCCACCATCCTGTAGAATGTAAGCCCGCAAGGGCCGGGTCCTCTCCCCTCTGTATCAGTCTGTTATTGTTAGTTTGCTTACTGTAAGTGATATCTGTAATTTCTATATAACCCCTTCTCATGTACAGCACCATGGAATCAATGGTGAAACAGAAATAATAATAATCATGAAATGCTAATGCAAAAAAAGTCACCAAGAACCACGATGTGCAGTGAAAATTATAAATACATATATTTCTTTAAATTAAGTTGTAATGTAAAATATTCTGTACTACAGGAAAATAAGGCAAAAAACGATTGTTGTACGTTTAATATATATTTATTACACACTATACCTATTCTCTAAGGGTTAAAAGAAAAGTATTTGGTCAGACAGATTAATAAAATAGAAAGCTAGAAAATAAAGATCACTTTTGTTCTTCCACACAAGGGACCTAACTCTATGATCTCTTTTTGTTTGCTTTTCTGTGGCACATAACTTCCTAAAATTCAATATGAGATGTTCTAGTCTATTTCACCTTCAGTATTTGCCTTGAGCACCTAACTACCTCTTGTACACAAAAAGTAATATAAAGCAAGGACTAAAATTTATTTTCTAATTATTAATATTTAATAGTTTTGCTCTAATGCTTTTCATTTTAAACCAAAATAAATGTAAAATATCGTTTGTAATAAACTCAAACTCTCAAAGTTACAGAGAAAAAAAAACAAACTTACAAACTGGCATTAAAATGTGTCATAAATGTTAAAAAGAAAAGTAATGAATATTAATTTGAAAATATTAGGCACAAACAACATAACCTCATATGTACACACTAAGAATTGGGCCAACATGATCACAAGAAAAATTTGCACAGCTAGTATTAACATTTTTGCACAGATCCTTGTGTTCTTATCACAATTACATTTTGGCAATAGTTCATAATGGAAGCTATTGAAAGGGGAATACGCTTATTAAATTCTGGGCAACTCCAAAAGTCTGAAAATGAAGCAGTTTCCTTTGAGCAGGTGGTAAAATGTTGGACTTTTCTGCCTTAAGCATTAATGATTCTTTCTAAAGGTTTTAATCCATACTGTCACAATGGTGTTGGGACTATGGGCGCTAACCAGGTCCCTAAAACTAGGGGCGCAATAATCTATCCCTGTCCCCCAGATTACTCCTAATGATGGAGATGCCAGTTTCTCGTGCGTTGCTATGCTGCTATATCAACCCCTATCTGTTCCCTCCCCCATCCAGCAACACACTAACGAGACAAAGCAGGGAAAATTGACAGGGATAAGTGAAAATACCAACAATACAAAATACTCATACCAAACAAGTGGGATACAGGGGAGTTAAAGGAAGGAGAAGGATGAGGATGTGCACACAGACAAAATTCCAAACAACAATCTCCTGAACAATCTCCAAATGCTACCTCCAACCACGAACAACACCTTCAACTCCAGAACCAGGCAGTGGGTAATCCCAAGGTGCTAGAGGCAAGCATATATAGCAGAAGGAGGTTGTGTGCAACACTAAACAGCCGAGGCAATCCAGGTAGGAAAGCTCCAGGAGCTAAAACTGAACAGTTTAACTCTTGCACTAGCAAGAAAAAAACCTGCAGTTTAATATGATAGTGAAGAACTTCTAACCAGTGCAAGAATGCATGAAACCAAACGTTGCGGTGTTCTGGCTCCTCTCTGTCACAGTATCCCCGTGACACATAACTACTGATGGTAAACTATGACTTTTTTGCCACTATTCCAAACAAGCAATTGTCAAGAAAAGGCTGAAACGTTTGAGCAGGCAACTCTTTTTTCCAGCTCCATTTATTCCAAGCTGTGCCATAAAACAGTTTATAAATGTGAGCACTTGCTTTTGACAGCTAACCAATGCTTAAGATAATAATCTTTATTTATATAGCGCCAACATATTCCACAGCGCTTTACAGTTTAAGTTTCAAACACAAGTCATAAGCAACATTAACAATACAGTAATTAAAACAAAATGAGACGACCCTGCTCGTGAGAGCTTACAATCTACAATGAGGTGGGGGAGATACAAACTACAGGTGTGTATTTACAATGATGGTTCAGCCATCTTGAGGGAATGGGGGATAGATGGAAAGTGAATGGGCTACACATGCACACTTACACATAAAATGACTGATTAAGGAACGTGATAGCCCGCTCTGAACAAATGCGTTTTAAGGGAGCGCCTAAAAATATGCAAATTGTGGATGGTCCTAATTTCTTGGGGTAGAGCATTCCAAAGGATTGGCATAGTGCTGGAGAAGTCTTGGGAGTCGGGAGTGGGAGGTACGGATTAGCACAGAGGTTAGTCGACAGTCGTTTGCAGAGCGCAGCAGTCGGTTAGGCCGATAGACAAAAATGAGGAGATGGAAAGGGGTGCTGCACTGTGGAGAGCTTTGTGGGTGAGAACAAGTACTTTGAATTGGATTCTATAATGAATGGGCAGCCAGTGTAAGGACTGGCGAAGAGCGGACACATCTGAATACCTATTAGCTAGATGGACGACCCTGGCTGCTGCATTAAGGATAGACTGGAGAGGGGAAAGTCGAGTAATGACTAAAGATTTAATATTTATAAACCCCTACTGATAGAAGCACTGGTATGTTATAGAAGAGTGTAAAAAAATTTCCCATACCCATGACATAACTATGCGCTCGATGCTCCTTTTCTGATTCTCTCCCATCTGATTTGACATCACATTATCGGTTTTATATAGTTATTTCATATAGTTGTGCACACTGCTTAATGTATTGTCTTTAATTTTTCCTATTGATTTTCAATACTTGTGTAGTACGCTAACTTGATACAGCTGTGCATCTTGCTCCTTTGTGTTATAAAAGAGGGGATCCCAATTTCTATTAGACAAGAACATATAAACATGCTCTTGTCTTTAGGGTACCTTCAATTTCCATTAAACAAGGATACTTGGAAACTTTATGTAAACAAAATTGAATTGATGTGAATTAAATGTGTCTTATTTCTACAGCACAGAGCATAATAAAAATAGGGTGGAAAAAACCAACGCTCCCCTCTTCCCGGTTCTCACCTTGCCATTGTAGCTAACCACTTTGTTGTCCTTGTTCAGTCTTCTTCCACAAGTAACTTTAGGTCTTTGCCTCCACTGGTGCAACATAATGTGAGACGACATGTGATGACATCATTTAAAGGCATGGTCACTCTACGCCTCAAGTGTTGTCATGACGCAAGTCAATCTGCAACATCATGAAGTCATGAGGCATTGTTAGCGTTGGAAGACTCCACGCACAAAGGAGGCCAAAAGGACCAAATGGGCATCTACAGCCTCCTCATTCATCCCTAGTTATCAACATGGGGGTACATGGGCAATTTAAGCCACTCACTACCTTTCTGTTATGTTTCGGTAGCTGAGGAGTGCAGGTAAAAAAGGCAATACACCAGAGCAGTTGGAATCTATGAGATTGCAGTACCCTGACTAACCACCACAACTAGAGGCAGCCGTGGAGCGTTCCTACGTTGGTCCTAGACGCCTCGTCACAGCCTGAGAAACTAACTACACCTAAAGATAGAAATAGGAAAGCTATCTGCCCCGGAGCAGAACCCCAAAGATAACAGAAAGCCCCCAAACATGTAATGGCGGTTAGACAAGAGGAAATACTGACACAGAAAGAAAATAGTATGAGCAAACGCTGGGGCCCAAACTATCTAAATAGAAAAGGATAGGAAGGGTACTTACTGCAATCCCAGAAAACCCTGAAAAGCACCAACTTTACTAATTTCAAAATCACCTGAGATCACACGACCTCTACCACCTAAATTAGTTCTCTGGTGTAACAAAATAAAAACAGCAGCCACTGAAAAAACTGGAAAAAGCAAAAGAACAAAACTCAGTGGCTGAACTAAACTGAAAGGGCAGAAGCCCCGGAGGGGACCCTGAAGGCCCCCAAAGAAGTGCAGGACAAAATGCAAAAATATAGCACAAACACAAAAGAAGCAAAGTCTTATCTGTAAGCAGGAGATGCAGACACGACACAGCAGGCTACAAGGGAAACTGGAATGAAGGATTCAGACCAGAACAATTGATCACCGGCAACCCTGATGGGAAAATGACTCCCTTATATAAGACCAGTCAGTAACACCTGATTCCCAGTCCTCACAATCTTCACTAGCACCGCTTGTAACCACCAGAGGGAGCCTCTGCTCAGAACTCATCTCAAACCCATTCACAACAGTACCCCCCCCTGAGGAGGGGTCACCGAACCCTCATTTGAGCAACCAGGTCGGTCAGGATGAGTTCTATGATACGCACGGATAAGTCTCCTAGCATGGATGTCCGAAGCAAACACCCAAGAATTGTCTTCCTGACCATAACCTCTCCATTTAACCAAATACTGGAGTTTCCGTCTAGAAAAACGAGAATCTAATATTTTCTCAACCACATACTCCAGATTGCCCTTAACCAAAACAGGGTCAGGAGGCACAGCAGCAGGAACCACTGGCTCAACAAACCTCTTCAACAAGGACTTGTGGAACACGTTATGGATCTTAAATGTCCCTGGAAGAAGCAAACGAAAAGAAACAGGATTAATAATCTCCATGATCTTATAAGGTCCAATGAACCTAGGCTTAAATTTAGGAGATGCTACTCTCATAGGAATATTCTTTGAGGACAACCAGACCAAGTCCCCCACTTTAAACCGAGGACCATCAGTCCTATGCCGGTTAGCAAACCGCTGGGCCTTCTCCTGAGAGAGGGACAACCTCTCCACTACCTGGTCCCAAATCTGTTGCATACGCTCCACAACAGAGTCAACACCTGGACAGACAGAAGCCTCCGTCTGTCCTGAAGAAAATCGAGGGTGAAACCCAGAATTACAGAAAAACGGAGACATCAAAGTGGCAGAGCTAGCCCTATTATTAAGAGCAAACTCAGCCAAAGGCAAAAAAGAGACCCAGTCATCCTGATCAGCAGACACAAAGCATCTTAGATAAGTCTCCAATGTCTGGTTTGTTCTCTCAGTTTGACCATTGGTCTGAGGATGAAATGCCGAGGAGAAAAAGACAATTGAACACCCAGTTTAGAACAAAAAGTCCTCCAAAATCTGGAAACAAACTGGACTCCTCTGTCAGACACAATGTTCTCAGGAATGCCGTGTAAACGAACCACGTGCTGAAGGAACAACGGCACCAATCCAGAGGAGGAAGGCAACTTGGGTAATGACACAAGATGTATCATTTTGGAAAACCTATCACAAATTACCCAGATGGTGGTCATTCTCTGAGAAACAGGAAGATCACAGGAAGATCGGAAATGAAATCCATAGAGATATGGGTCCATGGTCTCTTGGGCACAGGCAATGGCATCAACAAACCACTAGAGCGAGAGCAAGGCTTGGAGCGAGAGCAAGTCCCGCAGGACTGCACAAATTCCCTGACATCACGAGACAAGGTAGGCCACCAAAAGGACCGACTAACCAAGTCTCTGGTACCAAAAATTCCGGGATGCCCAGCCAATGCGGAACAATGAGTCTCAGACATCACACTCTTTTTCCATTGGTCCGGGACAAACAATTTTCCAACAGGGCAGCGCTCGGGCCTATCCTCCTGACACCCCTCCAGAGCAAGTCTCAAATTGGGCGAGATGGCGGAAAGAACTACACCCTCTTTCAAAATAACAGAAGGATCAGATAACTCAGGAGAGTCCGCAAGGAAACTCCTCGAGAGGGCATCCGCCTTAACATTCTTAGTGCCAGGAAGAAAGGAAACCACAAAATTAAAACGTGTGAAAAACAAGGCCCACCTGGCCTGTCTAGGATTGAGTCGCTTGGCAGATTCCAGATAGACCAGATTCTTATGGTCCGTAAGGACCACCACCTGATGTTTGGCTCCCTCCAGCCAATGTCTCCACTCTTCAAAAGCCCACTTCATGGCCAATAACTCCCGATTACCTACGTCATAATTACGTTCAGTAGGAGAAAATTTTCGAGAGAAAAAGGCACAAGGGTTACTTTTAGAGGTCTCTGGATCTTTTTGGGACAAAACGGCACCTGCCCCAATTTCAGAGGCATCAACCTCCACCTGAAATGGCAGAGAAACATCAGGCTGCCGTAGAACAGGAGCAGAAGTGAATCTCTGGTTAAGTTCCTGAAATGCAGAGACTGCCTCAGGAGGCCAATTCACCACATCAGAACCCTTTCTGGTCAAATCAGTTAATGGTTTAACAATAACCGAGAAATTACCAATAAATTTACGATAAAAATTGGCAAAACCCAAAAATCTCTGAAGAGCCTTTAATGAAGTAGGTTGGACCCAATCACAGATGGCCTGAACCTTGACCGGGTCCATTTCAATAACAGATGGGGACAAAATGAATCCCAGAAATGAGATCCTCTGTACGCCAAAAAGACACTTTGATCCCTTCACATACAGAGCATCCTCTCTCAAAATCTGGAATACAGTTCGAACATGTTTCACATGAGAGTCCAGTCATTAGAAAAAATCAAGATATCATCCAAATAAACAATCAGAAATTTGTCCACAAAATCCTGAAAATGTCATTCATGAAGGACTGGAAGACGGAAGGAGCATTAGTGAGCCCAAAGGGCATCACTAGGTACTCAAAATGCCCTTCAGGGGTATTGAATGCCGTCTTCCATTCATCCCCGTGCTTAATGCGAATAAGGTTATACGCCCCCTGAGGTCAAGCTTGGTAAACCAAGTAGCGTTTTTCACCCTGGAAAACAGGTCAGAAATCAAGGGTAACGGGTATTGATATTTCACAGTAATATTGTTCAAGAGACGATAATCAATACACGGCCTTAATGAACCATCTTTTTTGGCCACAAAGAAAAAACCGGCACCTAAGGGTGAAGAGGATGGTCTGATATGACCCTTCTCCAATGATTCCTTGATATAAGACCGCATAGCGTCATGTTCAGGTACAGACAAGTTAAAAAGGCGACCTTTAGGGAATTTACTACCCGGCACTAATTCAATAGCGCAGTCATAGCTCCTATGGGGAGGCAAGGATGCAGATTTACTTTCGCTAAACACATCAGAAAAATCAAACAAAAAGTCAGGAACATCCTGAGCCTGGGGGGAGGCAGAAAAAACAGGAGTGTTGGTATTAACACATTGGCAGCCCCAACTGGTTACAGACACAGATTTCCAATCCAAAACAGGATTATGAGACTGTAACCAAGGGAAACCCAGCACGATAATGTCATGCAGATTATATAGAACCAAAAATTTGCAGCACTCCTGGTGATCAGGTTCAACCCTCATTATCACCTGAGTAGAAAACTGGGGTTTATTCTCAGCCAAAGGGGTAGAATCGATCCCCAGTAGGGGAATAGACTTCTGTAGGGGTATCAAGGGAAACCCACAACGTTTAGCAAAATCATAATCCATCAGGTTAATAGCTGCTCCAGAATCAACGAAAGCCTGAGCAGAAAATGAGGACAGAGAGCATATCAGAGTGACAGTTAATAAAAACTTAGTCTGAACACTACCCAAGACAACTGAGCGTGCAAAACGTCTTCCCCGCTTAGGGCAGACTGAAATAGCATGAGAGGCATCACCACAGTAGAAACATAACCCATTGCGCATTCGAAACTCATGACGCTGTGCCCCAGACACCACTCTATCACACTGCATGGGTTCAGAAGCTGGTTCACAAGGCAACACCATTCCACGCATACTTCTCCGCTCACGCAAACGTCTGTCAATTTGAATCGCTAATGACATAGAATCATTGAGACCAGAGGGGACAGGGAATCCCACCATAACATCCTTTACATTATCTGACAGACCCTTCCGGAAAAGGGCCGCCAAAGCGTCGTCATTCCATTTGGTCAGGACTGCCCACCTACGGAATCTCTGACAGTATAACTCAGCGTCATCAAGCCCCTGATTTAATGCCAACAAGGTTTTTTCAGCTTGATCAGTGACATTAGGCTCATCGTACAATAACCCCAAAGCCTGAAAAAACGCATCAACATCACTCAAAACAGGATCCCCAGGTATCAGGGAAAAAGCCAATCCTGAGGATCGCCGCGCAGGAGAGAGATAATAATTTGAACCTGCTGCGCTGCGTTTCCTGAGGACTTAGATTTTAAGGCAAAAAACAATTTACAATTATTTTTGAAATTCTGAAACTTAGCTCGATCCCCTAAAAACAAATCTGGCATGGGGATCCTAGGTTCCACAACAGGCAACCTAGCAAGATATGCAGCAATACTCTGAACCTCAGTGGCAAGCTGATCCACACGGCCAGACAACTGTGCAAACTCCATTGGGAGAAAAGATCCTCCCCAGCACCAGAGATACAGAGGAAAAAAAAAAAATGCAACAAACAGAAAAATATCTCTGACAACTCTGACAACTTTTTTTCTTTCACAATATTTTTTTTTCCTTCTGTGAGTACCATACAATTTCAATTTTTAGGCCGGTGATACTGTTATGTTTCGGTAGCTGAGGAGTGCAGGTAAAAAAGGCAATACACCAGAGCAGTTGGAATCTATGAGATTGCAGTACCCTGACTAACCACCACAACTAGAGGCAGCCGTGGAGCGTTCCTACGTTGGTCCTAGACGCCTCGTCACAGCCTGAGAAACTAACTACACCTAAAGATAGAAATAGGAAAGCTATCTGCCCTGGAGCAGAACCCCAAAGATAACAGAAAGCCCCCAAACATGTAATGGCGGTTAGACAAGAGGAAATACTGACACAGAAAGAAAATAGTATGAGCAAACGCTGGGGCCCAAACTATCTAAATAGAAAAGGATAGGAAGGGTACTTACTGCAATCCCAGAAAACCCTGAAAAGCACCAACTCTACTAATTTCAAAATCACCTGAGATCACACGACCTCTACCACCTAAATTAGTTCTCTGGTGTAACAAAATAAAAACAGCAGCCACTAAAAAAACTGGAAAAAGCAAAAGAACAAAACTCAGTGGCTGAACTAAACTGAGAGGGCAGAAGCCCCCGGAGGGGACCCTGAAGGCCCCCAAAGAAGTGCAGGACAAAATGCAAAAATATAGCACAAACAGAAAAGAAGCAAAAGTCTTATCTGTAAGCAGGAGATGCAGACACGACACAGCAGGCTACAAGGGAAACTGGAATGAAGGATTCAGACCAGAACAATTGATCACCGGCAACCCTGATGGGAAAATGACTCCCTTATATAAGACCAGTCAGTAACACCTGATTCCCAGTCCTCACAATCTTCACTAGCACCGCTTGTAACCACCAGAGGGAGCCTCTGCTCAGAACTCATCTCAAACCCATTCACAACACCTTTCATAGTGGCATATGCTTGTTCATAGCGCATTAAAACTTTCTGTCAAGAGTGCAGAGCCTAGGATGCAACTTTTAAAGGTAACCCTTCAGTTTCCCTCTACTTGTTTTGCAGAATGAAATTCCTGAACATATGTTACTCTCTTCTTGCCATTTCCAGTTTACATAAGCTTTCAGAGTCTGATGACTGGAATCTTAATTTGTTGATATCAAATTGCATGTTAATTATATTAATGTATTCTAAAATGTCTTGTATAGCTTTTGATATCACAGCTGGAGAAGAGATGTAAACCATCATGTAAGTTGCACTGTGACCATGTAAATGAAAATATGTTTTATATTTTATATAGAATAATAAATGAGATTACATTTCTGTTATTTATAGGACACATGATCTCGATGTGTATAAACAGCATGAGGCTTGTCTAATTTGTCAAAGGAAGTATAAATTACAAAAAAAAGAAAGAAAATTCTGCCAAAAGCTTCAGCTCAAAATGCAGAATCCTACTGTTTGTTATAAAAATACAGAACGTCTATCATCCGGCATGAATAAGCTATAAATGGTGCAGGATTATCGAATTTTCAGGCTTATCGGAGGGTATGTATATATATATATATATATATAATATATATATATATATATATATATATATTAGATTGGTATAGAGATTTTGGAAGAAGATAAAATAGAAAAAAAAAAAACAAGAGGAAAATATGCTACTTTGAATTCACGAATCTCCTTTGCTCGGATTTCTGATTTACTTGAACGATTCTGAATTACCACGAAGTTCTGATGTATTATTGACATTCTGTACTGTTAGAGGAGCAAATCTGTGGAAATGTGAAAGTTCGCTGGAATGTGGCTATTTGCATCGTATTTATTCAATGTAAATCGTATGTTCCTTATTACACTCCAGGTTCCCTACTTGCAGCCACTTTTCTTGGCCACCGCATAACAAGTCCTCTGCCTTCATCTTTTCTCTGCACCGAGGCATCCAGTGCGAATTACGGCTCTGATATTATGTCTGTTACCCAAGTCCTCATCTCGAGTGGTGACGTGTTATTAGGTGCATTTTGATGTCCAAGGCCTACCTGGTGATGGAAGCTCTGGAGCATAGTGAAGATGGAGAAAGAGGATGTCGCTTGCAGTAGACCAAAAGGTCCGAGGAAAAATGGAGGGGAAGCTGCGACAGTGGGATATGCGAGTGGCAAGGTGTTATAGTTATAGTTATAATTTTTTTTTAAATTATTTTTCTTCTTTCTGTCCTGCTACAATTGAGCGAGATGGCTGCATGCCTGCTGCCATTTTGGTGAAGTCACACTTGAATCACTAAAAATTTGGATTCAAGAGAATCCAAATTCTTTAATAAATTCTAGATGAATTTAAAGCCAAGCTTAAAAAAAGGAGAACAGAAGAAGAGGAGGAGAAGCGTTGCTGAGGGCAAGGCATAAATCATAACGGCCTAAAAGCCACAGCGGTATTACAAGATCTATACACTTCAGTCTTACTGAGTCATACAATGGCACCTACAGATTGTTAGTGTCTCCATGTACTATTGAATACATATGTTGTTAGGTTTTATATGTGTTGAATTTTAATAATAAAAATATTGCGTATGAGCCATCGAAAAACATGTTTTAAAGAGCTATTCTAGAGGAGAATAACCCACAAGACAGTACTGATCGAGACAACAGTGCCGCACATATTCTGACTACTGCTGGTTGTGATTCCATGCAGACATCTGCTCCTTGCTCTTCTGTTGGAATTAATCCCAACATCTATGTGACATTGGAGATCAATGAGAAGCCGGGTGACATCCCAATGGGCATTACAATGGTAGTCAATCACCATTAGCTCTTTTAAAAATCCATTAGTTTTAATCACAGAAACTCTAATGCTAAAACAGCAAAATAAGGAATTATTAAAAAATTTTAAAAAATGAGTGGTACTTTATCCACCTTTATCTTTGTGTGACATTTCAGTTTATCAAGGAATCTCTTCTATCCATAAAAGCTTATAAGAAGCTAAATATACTAAAATTGTTCACAAAACATAAAACAAACGTTGAGATTTAAATTTTTTTATTATTTTTTTTGCCGAAAATGTAATAACCAGGTCTCTTATTGCATTGTATAAATATTACATTGTATAATACAAACACAGACACAGAACAGGGCGTTATTAATTGTTCCATTGATTTCAAGAAAATCATTCATGACCATATCGTATTAAAGGACCAAAAACTATTACACATACAGTGTCCAGTGGAAGACAAAACTACATTAGTCTGTAAAAAAAGAAACACAATTCGAAAGGCAAAAAATGTTGTGTTGAGTCAGAAAGTAAATAAAATATAGAACTCTGCTAATCTTAGAACCTGAACTTTACAGACTGTACCAGGTGAATGTTTTCGGCATATTATGTAGCTGTAAATGTGTATCCAGTGCATCAGTCACTCACAATCGAAGGAGATATTTGGTGTGATGACATGCCAACCATAGTAACTAGTGATGAGCGAGTATACTCGTTGCTCGGGTGGTCTCCGAGTATTTGGAAGTGCTCGGAGATTTAGTTTCCATTGCCGCATGATTTATGGCTGCTGGACAGCTTGAATACATGTGAGGAATGCCTGTTTGTTAAGGAATCCCCACATGTATTCAGGTTGTCAAATAGCCGCAAATCATGCAGCTGCGGCAACAGAAACTAAATCTCCGAGCACTTCCAAATACTCAGAGATCACCCGAGCGTGCTTGGGAAAACCCGAGCAACGAGTATAATCGCTCATCACTAATAATAATAAGAACTGTGAATATGTCACAAAATATAGGTTTCTATGTTCTGCTGCTCTGCCTGGTGAGGGTTCACTTGTCAACATCTCATTTTAGGTTGGGTGATGTCTCCCTTATCAAAAATATGGGACAGGGCAACCACCATATATGTCCCCCTTACAAAAATATGGTCCAGGGCAGCCACTATATATGTCCAATTATTTTTTCATCACTATTATGGATAGCTACAAATGAGCTAACATGCTCGGTAAGGTGCTTGTTATTTAGGCAATCACTGCATGTGTTGCAGCTGTCAAACAGCAGCGAGACATGCTGGCGCGGGGACTCGAACATAATATTTGAGCACAACGAAGTCACTCGGTTAGCACCCGAGCATGCTTCGATAACACCTTATCCGAGCATCTTCGCTCATCACTAATGGCTACATCCAAGTGGGCAGTTTTAATGCAGCAGGTCCAAAGATAACCTCCAACGAAACATTCACACTGCTTTTGCAATTGGAAAACATGTTAAACGTTACAAAAATTGGTAAGATACTCTGAACCACGGTCAATAAAAGCAGCATTTTAATTTTTGCACTTATTTTTAAGGTAACTTATTGGAAAAATTAATGGAAGTATACTTTTATTCAATGTGCTAACGAAAATATCAAAAACAAACCAAACACCATAGCGTTACAAGCTCCCTAAAAATAAGTTTTCCAGAACTAGCAAAAAAAAAAAAATTGCCTTTCTTCCAAAACGGCACAATTCTAGAGGTTTTGTGTGGTATTGTAGCTCTGCCTCAATGAAGCTGGGCTGCGATACCATACACAGACAAAACCAGTAATTCAGGGTGATGCTGTTTCTGGCAGAAAGCAGCTATGTTTTTCTAAACTTGGACAATGCCTTTAATGTGTTATACACACAATCAAAAGTTATCAAAAAAATTAGGAACAATTAGAGACGTTGCATATAGAAACCAATTATATTTCAGATCTAGTATATCAGAGAAAACCAAGCTAACGGATTGAATGCTACAGACAATGGACTTTCTCTACTTTGTTTCCATTATAATAGGGAAAATTGTGTTTTCAGGCAATACGGAGAGGCAGAAAAATAGATGCAGCTTCTACTAGGTTGAAAAGTCAGCTTTATAAACACGCTATGTGATTTAGTGCAGCACGTCTATCATAAAAATAAATGATTTCTTCTCTCAAACTATTTTTTGCTTATAGTGCAATTAAATAGAAATGTAACCAATATAAACAGATACAGCAGGACATATTTATCAAGCTAAATGCGCTAGGATTTTGAGTTAATTTGCTCTCAAAACAGACTTGTATGACTTTCACCATATTGTGTTAGATACTTTCAGCACCTTTTATAGCAAGGCGGCGTGGCCTTTCTTAAAAGAGAGTGGGTTGCCTGAGAAGGGCATGAGACTGACGTGCAACACTTTGGGTCAAAAGATGCACCAACATTTCGGTGGAAACTAAGTCAATTTAAATGAAGTGAAACTTAAGACTAGAAAAAGCAGCAAATATTGATAAATATGCCTCAATGTATTTACCCTGGATGATCTATTGCTATAAAGAAACACAGGTCTCTCTACGTTCTAAAGAAAAGTCACACCGTACAGGTAACGAGTTTCACAGTAACAAGAATTAAAAACAGCACATATTACAGAGCGCCAAGCCGTCTGGCTCTACCTACGTGTACACAAGGTGAGAAAATGCCGTGTTTAAGTTATTTACTCATTAGACTATTGCGGATAACCTTGAGCACATTCTTCAACACTACACATGGTGCAAATTGTTCTATTTCAAGACAACCCGAGCTCGCATCGAAGAGATAAAGATGAATCTTCAGTCCTTAGTAGTTGTCAACATTACAAAGAACAAGCGCCACTCTGCATGGAATGTAAATCTGAAATATAGGACAACAATTCAGGAGAGATATTACTATAAGAATAACAAAAGGACAAATCAAATGTGTTGGCAGAAGAGACAGCCTTTACAAATACTAGGAAATCAGCTTTATGTAGCGCCCGTGCAGCCCGGAGAATTCCGAGTGAAGTGGTAAATGTTAACCACTAGAGTGCAGCAAGTCAATTGCAAACAGGAAAATCTCCAAAAGCAAGATCTCCTCAATAACCCTTGAAGGTGCAGTAGTACATTCACATCTATTGGAATTCTTTAGCTGCTCAATAGTTTCAGAACAACCTCGTGAGTGCAGTTCAGTAACAGTGTCTGAAAAGTCTTTTCAGTTGTGGAAATAAAGTAAAAACACAATCTTTTCGAATAAAATGGACAAAAGTATTCTAGAAATAAGTCACAAATATAGTGACAGATACTAGAAGAAAAAAAGATTTTGTTTTAGGATTTTACAACATTTAGAAACATGCAGATGCCATTTCTTTGGATGAAAATCTGTTCCATTTATCTGAAATAGGCCCCCTATGCCAGTCCCTTCACTGGCTTCCTATTGCCCAGAGGCTCCAGTTCAAAACCCTAACCATGACATACAAAGCCATCCACAACCTGTCTCCTCCATACATCTGTGACATGGTCTCCCGGTACATACCCACACGCAACCTTCGATCCTCTCAAGACCTCCTTCTCTACTCCCCCCTTATCTCTTCTTCCCACAACCGCATACAAGACTTCTCCCGTGCTTCCCCCATACTCTGGAACTCTCTGCCGCAAGACATCAGACTCTCACCAACGGAAACCTTCAAGAAGAACCTGAAGACCCACCTGTTCCGACAAGCCTACAGCCTGCAATGATCCTCAGTCTACTGAACCATCGCACAACCAGCTCTACCCTCTCCTAGTGTATCCTCACCCATCCCTGTAGAATGTGAGCCCTCGCGGGCAGGGTCCTCTCTCCTTCTGTACTTGTGTCCCTTGTCTCAAACATGTTAATAATAATAATAATAATAATCTTTATTTATATAGCGCCATCATATTCCGCAGCGCTTTACAGTTTAACAGTTTCAAAACACAAGTCATAAGTAACAACGTTAACATGTTTACTGTACTTGTCTATATTTCCCCTTATCACATGTAAAGCGCCATGGAATAAAAGGCGCTATATAAATGTATAATAATAATAATAATAATAATAATAAAATAGGTTGTTTTCTCAGAAAGCATTTCAGTAACATGAGTTGGACAGTCTCACAAATTTCTGCAAGGAAAGTCTTCTGCAAGTGAACGTGTTCAGACTATTCCTGCTTAACCATGTGATGATTTTTTTCATCACTGCATTTTGAAAGCTATAATTTTATTATTATTTTCTGGCAATACATACTATTTTTTTTCTAATATGTCAGCACTGGTGCTCGGTGCATCCTTGGTGTGGCCAAACATTTAGGTGCACCTTCAATCTAAGTCCACCCATCAAAGCTGTCAATCATAGAAGAGGAGGTGAGGAGAAAACAAGCAGGTGGGAAAGTGGACTTCAATGATTTGCCACACCGAGGGTACACCAAGCGCCTGAACTTGGTTTGAACAGTCATTCTGGGCTGACAGAGTCCTTTTAAGTGATAAGTCAGATTCTGGCTAATTTCTGCTAGAACAGAGTTTTGACGACATAATACAGCTGGCACCACTCTTCCAGTTTGGTAAACATGGTGTTCCCTCACCCCGAGCTGCTGGTCCTATTGTGTACACATGCCGATCAAAATTACAGCCCGTATCTATTTATGTGGTGTTTAAAAAACAATGGATTAAAATTAAAGCTTTACCTTTGTCGTACTTACCAAAATTGAATATTGTCTATTATTATAAGGTTGGTTTTCCGTGAAGAATTCTGTCCTGTGATTAATTCTTTCATGTCCTCCATACTCTCCAGAATCAGTGTCCAGTTCGATCATATACTTGGAATGAAGGCATTAAGGAAAATATTTGTTCAAATAATAATACAAAAATACACTGTTCATGTCAACAACTCAAAAAGTTCCAAAAGTTATGAAGAAACACGACAATTATTTTACATGCCACTCATGAAGCACTGTGCGCCGATGTACAATGCGCCAAATCCATTAAAGTATATGTACATCTACACAAATTTTTAGCTGCCGTAGCGCCATCACAAGAAACGTACTCTAGTCAGACTGGGGGAAACTTCATTCATAACTTCCACCACTTTTCTGGTGTAAATAATGATGAATCTGTTAGTCGTGCTTGGATACCTGCGGGCAGAGCTCTGCACACTTTTCAACAGTGGGTGGGTCTAGCGTAAAAATAACCAAAGCCACAAAACTGTTGAATAAACTTTGCATTGCGAAAACTTTTGTAACATTTCAAAACAGCTTTTTGTTAGAATTCTGAAAAAAAAATGGATTGGCCACAAAAAGATGTAATTTAGTAATAAAGAATTTCCTCTTAGGGCAGAGACACACTGCCGTATTTCACGTGCGAGAATCGCATCGTAAAACTCGTCCTGGCTGTCGGCTCTCCTGACCTGAGCTTGACCTCTACATAGTAATCCATCACGCTATCTTGCTCAGTTCAGGAGAGGTGTCAGGCCAGTCCGTGCAGTGCGATGCGATTATCACACGAGTTTTACGGCCGTGTGACTCCAGCCTTACAGTCATTGTACAAATGGTGCATTATAAGAAAAGGAATTAAAGAGATTTTCCAAATTTTGGTATAAACACTAGTGCCATAACTTGAAGCCCCAATGCAACCAACATCTCCTACAGAAGCCCAAACTACTAAGGGTTTTTAATAGAATTGGTCTTCTCAGATGGACCAAAAGGGACCTTTTAAGCCCCGCTCTAATAAACTCCAGGCCTAGATGCCACTGCATCTCTAAATTCATAAAAAAGTTAATGGAATAATTAACCAATATTAATAACTCATAATATTTTTAGCGATGGATGGGTACTTTTTTAACAACTTTGCCGTGACCTAAAATGAGCTTCAACTCTGGCTCCACAGTCCAGGTGGCTACTTCCTCTCTTCCTAACTCTTCTCAACTGCTTTGCGATGTCATGTTAACCATCTCCAGTTATGTCCACTACATCCCCATACAAGTTTTAAGCTCACCCATTCCACCTTCTTATGCCAGTCCTTGTAGAAGTTATGAATAATTCAGGCTGCCCTTGTATTTGACGTCAGCTGTGATATCTGTAAAGTGAAGTGGATGGAAGTGACCATGGGGAACAAATGGGATGTCACCTGAGAGCAGGAAAATTTCAGAACAGAATCTCATAACCCATGGCGAGAATCTGAATGCTGTGGTTCATGAGAAAATATATATTCTACTTGTGTCAAAAAATAACCATATGAACAGTGTCAATTTGAAAATCTCAAATTCAGATTTCTTCAACCTGTGGTATGAAAGTGTAGGTTCTATAATTCCCCCCCCCCCCAAAAAAAAGTCCGGATCTTAAACCAGGCAAATCATCAGATAAATCTATAGTGGATACAGTGAAAGGTTTTTACAATAAGGATGTAGAGTGAGCAGAACTATACATGGCCAATTTTAACCCCTTTCTGACATCGGGTGTAATACGCCAATGTCGGACACCCTCCCTTTGATGCGAACTCCGGCGGTGAGCCAACATCTTTCCCGGCACATGTCAGCTGTTTTGAACAGATCCACCCAGGGCTATTAACCCATTAAATGCTGCTGTCAAATGCCGACAGCGGCATTTAACACGTGCTTCCAGCAAACGCGCCGGAAATCCGTGATCGCAGGTCACCAATGGGCTGGCATGACAACCAGAGGTCTCCTGGAGACCTCTATGGTTGTCACTGCCGGACTGCTATGAAAGTCACCCGGTAGTCGGCGCTCATAGCAAGTCAGCAATTCTGCTACATACAGATTATCTGATCATCGCCTGTATGTAGCAGAGATGATTGAGTTATGGCAGCTTCTAGTCTCCCATGGAGACTATTGAAGCATGCCAAAAGTAAAAAAAAAAGTTTTTAAAAATATATAAAAAAGTAAAAGTTAAAGTCACCCCCCCTTTCGCCCCATTCAAAATAAAAATAAAAAAAAAAAAAATCAAACATACACATATTTGGTATCACCGAGTTCAGAATCGCCCAATCAATATAAAAAAAAAAAAAAAGAATTAGCCCGATCGCTAAAAGCTAATGAAAAAAAAAAAAAAAAGTCAAAAAGCCAAAATTACGTTTTTTTGGTCGTCGCAACATTGCATTAAAATGCAATAACGGGCGATCAAAAGTAATACCAAAATGGTATCATTAAAAACTTCAGCTAGGCACGCAAAGCCCTGCCCAACCCGAGAGAACAAAAAAATGGATATGCTATGGGTATAGGAAAATGGTGCAATTTTTTTTTTTAACAAACTGACTGTGGTAATGACTTAGGGATGGGTTATCCACATGATGCAAGAAGGATGGTAGCATTGCAAAAATAAGGGAGGCGCTGGACCAAGTTCAGCGATACCCCTCAGACCGCCTCGCCCATGAGTATAAAGATCTTTTTCTGGTCTCGCAAGTCCGGTTGGGGGCATAAATACAGCATTATGGAATGCTGAATATCAGGCCTGAAAGGTGGTGGTCTTATATCGGTCAAACATGGTGAGAGGTTCCCTTTAAAGATTTACTATTAATTGTTTAAGACTAGTTAATATTGTTTTATTTTACAGCTTGATGATTTAACTACTGTACTATTCTTTTTAAAAATGTGAAAAAGGACGTCTATTGACGTAATAAAAAAATTGTTACATGTATATTTAAAATGTATATTTAAAATGGTGTTAAAAATATTGATTCTTTTAATTTAGTATTACACCTATGATTAGGATGGAACTGTATTTAAAAAAAAAAAATCATACCTTGAAATATGATCCTACGGCGATTCCAACTTGAATCCCTGACCAAAAACACAAGTAAAATTTACGTATTTTTTGAAAAATTTAGAACATAGTTTTCCTGCGGTTTATAAGACGCACCCCAAATTTCGAGGAGAAAAATAGGAAAAAAAAACTTTTTTTTAATAAAATGGTGGTGCTTCTTACAATCCATGTGTCTTATTGCTTACCAGGGGTGGTGGCTGCGGTGAAGCGGGGTCCCAGGGTCGCTGCTGAAGTAGGCAGGAGTGGGGCGATGCTGCGGACCCCAAACTGGGAGAAAGGGGTGTTTGGATGTGCAAAACTGAGGGTGTTCGGTGGTGCATGTGCTCCGCCGACATTTTGTGAAAGCCCGGAGCCCCCTACTTTCACGGTTTATATGCAGTGGACTCCAGGAAAATGGCCGCCGGGGGCGGCGCATGTGCAGAAGGAGATCTCGGCACCAAGATCTCGGGAGACGAGATCTCAGCACCAAAGATCTCCATCTGCGCATGCGCCACCCCGGCGGCCATTTTCCTGGAATCCACCGCAATGTAAACAATGGAAGTACGGGGGCGCCTGGCTTTCACAAAATGTCAGCGGAGCCCCTGCAACACCAAACACTCGCAGTGTCGCACCTCCAAACACCCCCTCATCCCAGCCTGCCGCAATACGCCATCTTGCCCCCTCCAGCAGCGACCCTGCTCCACCGCAGCCGGTAAGTATATTCAAATTATAACACGCACCACCATTTCCCCCCCAAATTTGGGGAAAAAATGTGCGTCTTATAATCGAATACGGTATTTACATTGTGACATACAGCTAATGCACAGACCCACTGAGGAAGCCACATCACGTGGCAACATGAGTTGGACACCTTTGTCCCGCTACCTTCCCCTAAACATCTACAAATTATGGCTCCTGCTTGACACTGGCATCTTAAGGTTATTGTTTGTTGCTGACACTGTTAAAGGTCTTGCAGCCATATCCATCAGTCTCTCTATTCTCTTTTTTTTCTTGTGCCACGTATTTTGTGTGTATGATGTATAACAATTTTGTCATCATTATATTTTGAGAGCAGAGTGGATTCATGGTGTATTAGTGCAAAAACTATTTGGTTTATATAGTCTTCTTGATTCCAGGCAGGCTGTTATAGAGCACAGGTGCTTTTGACTTTACATGTAGATAATTGGATAGCTGATAATTGCCATATACCAGCATTTGCTTGGTGGCTTTATTCAGTACTTTTCATCTAGGAACTTATTGTTGTTAACACATGCAAATATCCTTACAATTTCTTGCCATACTGTTATTATATTTAACCAGTTATTTTTAGTGTTGCTTGCTCATTTCAGGCTTATTGTGTTTTTCATGTTATTTTTAATTTGTAAATGTTTTTAAATCTGTTTTCTGCATGTTCCAATAAAATATTGTTTAATTTTTTGGCGATCTCTGTATTTATAGCATGTGTCATTTTTTTTGATTTTGTTACTTGATTCCAATTATTTATCACTTATATCAACTGCTGCACCCAGTAATCAAGAGTTTTTAGATGTAGCATGTAACAGAGCTCAAAAGTTGACCCTTCCCTTACCACAGCTTTCTGTGTACATGGTCTATGAACTGTAAGCTGCTTATAAGAGGAGGAGGGATGGTTGGACCAGTGCTCACGGGACCTGTAGTCCAGGCAATTATCTCCTGGTGGTAAAACAATTATTGTACTGAAACACACACGCAGCCTAATAAGTGACACAGCCCTATAATATGGGACTCAGCCCCTACCTCATGCTGTCCTCAGGTTACATAGCAATTCTCTGCTGACGGATTCCCTTAACGCTCAGTTACTCTGTGCACCCTTGTTGTGTAATCACTGTTCTGCGCACCTTCTCCTCTACTTATTTTTATCCATCTCTGCCCTCGTCTTCCTTGATTGACAAGAGCCAGAGAAGTGGTGGTAGAAAACAATGGGGAGAGGTCCACTGAACTGTTTTATCACGCCAAGTGCCTGTGCTTGGTTTGAACAGACCTTTCGCGCTGACATACTTGCATTAAGGTGAATGATCTGCTTTAGTCATATCTTGAAAGCCAACTGGTCTTCTATAAAAAGAAAACTAAAGTTTTAGAAAAGCTTGATAAATAGCATTGTTCGAATTACCGAGACTGGATGTCTGCAGAGATCTGCCTCAATATCTAGCAAATTACTTGTTGACCAATAGAACATAAAAGTACTTGTGCTGCTATTCACCGGGTCACTTATCGGTCTTGCACCGCTATTCTGAAGCTAAGACAATCACCAAGAATGAGCCTTAATTAGGCAACAAATATTTGCTGAAGGCTATGGAATGGCATTGCCCATCATAAAAGGAGAAATCTCATTCTATAGCTTCATTAGACTTACAGTTACTTTTATTACATCTTCGATGTCTGTCGATTGTAGTGCGCAACAGAAATTAAATGACTCTTCCTAAGCAATAGTAAAGCTGTGAGTGAGGCTTTATCTATAAGGTTAATTACTTATTTAATTACTTTGCCTATATAGAGATTTAATATATAAATACAAAAACAAAGTGATGTATAATACGCCGTGAATGGATAATGAAACATAAAACCGCACAGTAAAGTAATACTAAACAGATCAATTTGCTTTTTAACTCAATTAAATGAGAACCGTGGAATATCCAGAATAGTTTAAAGTTTATGTACGTTATTAACTGGCCTAGTTAAAATCCAATTTGCTTCTTTGAGAATAAAAAAAAAAGTTTGCAATATAAGCAGAGAAATGCATCAATTGCTCTATTCCACAGTAATAGGATGACCTTGGTTGGCTACTGGCATACCAGACAGTAGTGAAAGTACATTCTGTTACATTCTATAACAGTTCATGCAGTCCCCGGATTTGTCAGCATGTATAAGGTGTAACCCCTTTCATCCCAAGGCCTGTTTTCACCTTCCTGACCGGGCCAATTTTTTCAATTCTGACCAGTGTCACTTTATGTGGTAATAACTCAGGAACGCTTCACAACGGACTCTGAGACCTATTGTACTTCACGATAGCGGAAAAATGTGTTCGATACGACTTGTGTTTGTGAAAATATTGGAAATTTGTTAAAAATTTTGAAAATGTCACAATTTTCAAACACTTTGTTTTTATGCCTTTAAACCAGAGAGCTATGCCACACAAAATAGTTAATAAATAACATTTTACATTAGAACAATTTTTGAAGGAATTTTTTTTTGTTAGGCAGTTCGAAGTGTTAAATGTTGACCAGCGATTTGTCATTTTTACAACAAAATTTACGAAGCCATATATTTTTTTATGGATCACATCACATTTGAAGTGACTTTGAGGGGTCTATACGACAGAAAATACCCAAAAAGTGAGACCATTCAAGGTGCTCAAAACTACATTATCCCTTCAGGCGCTGCATACTAACTGAAACAATGTGTAAGGAAGAAATTAACATTTACGTTTTTTTCACAAACATTTAACTTCTAATTTATTTTTTCACAAGGATAACAGGAGAAAATGGACCCCAAAATTTGTTTTGCAATTTCTACTGAGTACGCAGATACACCATATGTGGGGGAAAACCACTGTGTGGGCGCACGGCAGGGCTTGGAAGGAGCACAGTTTGACTTTTTGAACGTAAAATTGATTGGAATCAAAAGAGGATTCCATGTCAAGTTTGAGGAGTCCCTGATGTTCCTAAATATTGTAAAACTCTCCCCCACAAGTGACCCCTATTTTGGAAACTAGACCCCTGAAGGAACTTACTGTATTTTTTGGACCATAAGACACACTTTTTTCCAAAAAAATCTTTGGAGAAAATGGGGGTGCGTCTTATAGTCTGAATGTACTTACAGTTTGCGTGGTGGCAGCAGGATTATTACGGTGATGTCGCTTTCATTCCAGCCTGGTGCGGCAGTTTCAGCGGTGCTCGGTGCTGCGCACGGGCTCCAGAGACATGGTGCGGCAGTTTCAGCGGTCCTCGGTGCTGCGGGGGGCTCCGGCGACATGTGAAAGCCTGAAGCCCCCCGCAGTTCTATTGCCTCGATGCTGTGGCCTCTGGGAAAATGGCCACCAGAGGAGGTGCATGTGCAAATTGAGATCTTGGCTCAATCTGCGCCTGGGGAATCAATCTGGCCTCGGGAAAATGGCCGCCGAAGGCGGCGCATGCGCAGATTGAGATCTCGTCTCCTGAGATCTCGAAATGAGATCTTGTTGCCGAGATCTCAATCTGTGCATGCTCCGCCTCCTGTGGCCATTTTCCCGGAGGCTACAGCATCAAGGCAAGGCAATAGAACTGCGATGGCTTCGGGCTTTCACATAATGTCGCAGAAGCACCGTGCACCCCCGAAACAGCCGCACCATGTCGCCGGAGTTCCCCGTAGCACTGTGCACCGCCGAAATTACTGCACCATGTCGTCAGAGCCCACCAAAGCACCACCGAAACTGCCGTACCATGTCGTCAGAGCCCGACACTGCCGAAACTGCCACACCAGGCTGGGATGGGAGCGAGATCATCACCCTGCAGAGTCGGACCACCGGAAGATTCACTCCTGCTGCTACCCAGCGCTGACGCTCCCCCCCGGGTAAGATGAATTCAGGACTGTAAGACGGACCCCCATTTGATGCATTTTTTTTTTGCCCCATTTTCTTTCTAAAAATTTGGGGTGCGTCTTAAGGTCCGGTGCGCCTTGTAGTCCGAAAAATGCGGTATCTAGATGCGTGGTGAGCACCTTGAACCCCCAGGTGCTTCACGGAAATTTATAACATTGAGCCGTGGGAAATCCCTTTTTTTTTTCACAAAAAATTACTTTTAGACCTAGTTCTTTTATTTTGACAAGGATAACAGGAGAAAATGGACACCAAAAATTGTTGGACAATTTCCTTTAAGTACGCCAATACCCTATATGTGGTGGAAAATTTCTATTTGGGCGCACAGCAGGTCTTGAAGAAAAGGAGTGACGGTTTGGAGTGCAGACTTTGATCGAATGGTCTGTGCTCACCATATCGCGTGTGGAGATCCCCTGATGTGCTTAAAACAGTGGAAATCCCCACAATTGAACCCGTTTTGGAAACTAGACCACTCAAGATATTTATCTAGAGGCATAGTTATAGTAATGATAACAATTCTTTTGGTTTTACTAGTGTATGAATTTGGCTCAGCAGTTCGTACTGCAGCCTTGCAGCGCTGGAGTCCTAGGTTCAAATCCCACCAAGGACAACATCTGCAAGGAGTTTGTGTGTTCTCCCTGTGTTTGCGTGGGTTTCCTCAGGGCACTCCTGTTTCCTCCACAATCCAAAGACATACTGATAGGGAATTTAGATTGTGAGCCCCATAGGGGACATGCCGATAATGTATGTAAAGCGCTGCGGAATATGTTGGTGCTATATAAAAATAAAGATTATAATAATAATAATAATGTAATAAATGTAGTATGCGTAAATTGTGCAGATTACATCAGATTATATGAGTGTGTTGTGTCAACAGGGTAAAAACCAAATTTTATAAATTCGAGGACGTATCGTATGCTTTGAAGCAATCCGTAAAGCAAAGGCCAGGTTTCTCAAAGCAGGTTTCACAATGGTAAATTGTGTCTTTACAGAGTCCCATTTTGGAGCATACGCTGCACCTTTTTTGTGTTCTTCCCTTCTTTGCTGCTTGGGGAACCTCTGCTGGAAAATGTTGACCTTGGATGAAATGGCCAACATCAGTTTCAGAAGAACTGGGACCCTCACCTTCCCGAGTGTCAAACACTGGGGCCTTGAGGACTACCTCCAGAAACTGAACAAAGGTTCCCATATTGTCTGTAGATCAAAACCGCACAAAAGCATCATACAGTGCCATCTGTACAATGTGTACAACCAATTTTTTGTAACATACTTTAGCTTTTCGCATGGCACTGTATGGTTGAGGACCTGATCTGAGGATATCCACACTGCCCATGTACTTACTATAATCCGAGATACCAGCTGGCTTCGGGACTTGTGTTGTGGTACCTCAGACAATGATAAGGGAGCTGTTGTCACAGTGTATGGTGTTTAAGATGAGGACATCCCTCCTGTCCTAATACTTTCACCAGCATTTTGTCTCTGCATTGGGCTCTTCTGTCACCCTTTCTCAGCAGTTGCCCAATTAGTGGCTTACAGAGGCCTCTGATTTTTTTGCACGGTGCCGCATGAAACTGAACCTCTGACAGGGTCTTGAAGAGTGAGATGCCAGTATAAAAGGTAACTATGTATTAGTTAATAACCCTTATCCAGCAGTGGGTGCAGCAATTCCACACAATTTTCGCACTCGCCCCCAGTCAGGGGGTCATTCAGGGGGGTCAATTTCGGTGTCCTTCCTTTCATAGACCCGAAATCTGCTGAAGTAACGAGGTACTCTCGCATAGCTTATAGTTTTAATTCCGTACCTGGGCCTCTTACTGGGCAGGTATTGTCGCAATTTTAGCTTCCTTTAGAAATAAACCTGACTCCGCTATACAGTTGTCCCTTTTCGGGTTGTACGCCTCAGCACATTTTCTGCTGAAGTGGTCAACCGAATCTTATATAGACGATCAAAGTTAGGATCGCCAAACAATGCCGGTGTGCTGTAGAGTATATCAGCACTCAAGTATTACCGAAGCTCTGGTTTTCTGACAATGCCCATAGATAGCACAATCCCCCAAAATGTAAATTTTTGCTGCAATCACAGAGGTCCATCTCGATTATGATGACGTGGGATCTTGGGTGAAAAATCGATGGGCATACAAATTTGTCGGGCCACCATAAGAATTATTATTTGTTTGCTGAAAAAAACAAAGAAGAAAGGGACAAAGTGGGAAAAAAAGTAGAGAAAGACAAAGTAGAGAGGGACAAAGTAGAGAGGGACAAAGTAGAGAGGGACAAAGTAGAGAGGGACAAAGTAGAGAGGGACAAAAGTAGAGAGGGACAAAAGTAGAGAGGGACAAAAGTAGAGAGGGACAAAGAAGAGAGGGACAAAGAAGAGAGGAACAGAGAAGAGAGGGACAAAGGGGAAAAAAGAAGAGAGGGACAAAGAAGAGCGGGACAAAGTGGGGAAAAAAGTAGAGAGGGACAAAGTAGAGAGGGACAAAGTATATATACACATATAAAAAACCTTCCTTCTCCTTCCTTTATTGTCCTTTCTCATTCTCGGGTCCTCTACCAGAGGCCTGGGAGTTTGAGGGTTCTGCGCAGGATTTTAGCTGTTCCCAGCATTGCGCTTTACTGGACAGAGAGCTCCTGGGATCTGTTGTAGCCAATCTTCCAACTTAGGGGCCACTGCTCCAAGTGCTCCTATCACCACTGGAATCACTGTTACCTTCCACATCTTCTCCAGTTCTCCTTTGAGGCCCTGGTATTTCTCCAGCTTCTCATATTCCTTCTTTCTGATGTTGATGTCACTTGGCACTGCCACATCTATTATCATTGCAGTCTTCTGATCCTTGTCTACTATGACAATGTCTGGTTGGTTAGAAAACACCAGCTTATCCGTCTGGATGTTGAAGTCCCACAGGATTTTAGCCCAATCACTCTCCACCACTTTTTCTGGGGTCTCCCACCTGGACTTAGGAAGACTTAAGGTACTGCCACACTAAGCAATCCCGCTAGCGATCTCGTTAGCGTTGCATACTAATGAGATCGCTAGCGGGATTGTTCTATATCGCTAAATGCTGCCGCATTTAGCGATATAGTTAACGACGCTATCGCCGTTAGCGATCTTCTTAACGACTTTAGCGGTACAAAAGTACCGCTAAATCGCTAAGAAAAGGTGCCACACAGCGATTAAATACTTACCCAGCGGGAGCGCCAGCGATGAAATAGGGTCCGGAGCGATTCCAGCGACGAGCGAGATCACAGCAGGAAGCTCGTCGCTGGAAGCTGCCGCACTGAACAATATCGCTAACGGGATCGCTAAATAGTGACGTTTTTTAGCGATCTCGTTAGCGATATTGTTTAGTGTGGCATACCCTTTAGCCCATATGCTGTGCAGATGTTCCGGTATAAAATTCCGGCTACATGGTTGTGGCGTTCAGTATACGCTGTTCCTGCTTGCATTTGCATCCTGCCACTATGTGTTGGACGGTTTCTGGGGTTTCTTTGCATAGTCTGCACCTTGGGTCTTGTCTTGTGTGGTATATCCCTGCTTCTATGGATCTAGTACTTAGTGCTTGTTCTTGTGCCGCTATGATTAGTGCCTCAGTGCTGTCTCGGAGTCCAGCTTTCTCCAGCCATTGTAGGATTTCTCCATGTCAACCACCTCCATTATCTGTCGATGGTAAATCCCATGCAGAGGCTTGTCTTGCCATGGCACTTCATGTTTCGGTTCTTCCTTCCTTCCAGATCTGTTGTTGTTGCTGCCTTAAGCTTTCTCTCAGCATCTCATCTTTTGGTGCCATTTTTCTGATGTATTCCTGGATACTCCTTGTTTTGTCCGTGATGGTTTCTTTGATACTTACAGTGGTGGCCAAAAGTATTGGCACCCTGCAATTCTGTCAGATAATACTCAGTGTCTTCCTGAAAATGTTTGCAATCACAAATTATTTGCTATTTTTATCTTCATTTAATTTGCTTGCAAGGAAAAAACACAAAAGAGAATGAAGCAAAAATCAAAGCCTTGATCATTTCACACAAAACTCCAAAAATGGGCCAGACAAAAGTATTGGCACCCTTAGCCTAATACTTCGTTGCACAACCTTTAGCCAAAATAACTGCGAACAACCGCTTCCGGTAACCATCAATGAGTTTCTTACAATGCTCTGCTGGAATTGCAGACCATTCTTCTTTGGCAAACTGCTCCAGGTCCCTGATATTTGAAGGGTGCCTTCTCCAAACTGCCCTTTTGAGATCTCTCCACAGGTGTTCTATGGGATTCAGGTCTGGTCTCATTGCTGGCCACCTTAGAAGTCTCCCGTGCTTTCTCTCAAACCATTTTATAGTGCTTTTGGAAGTGTGTTTTGGGTCATTGTCCTGCTGGAAGACCCATGACCTCTGAGGGAGACCCAGCTTTCTCACACTGGGCCCTACATTATGCTGCAAAATATGTTGGTAGTCTTCAGACTTCATAATGCCATGCACACAGTCAAGCAGTCCAGTGCCAGAGGCAGCAAAGCAACCCCAAAACATCAGGGAACCTCCACCATGTTTGACTGTAGGGACAGTGTTCTTTACTTGGAATGCCTCTTTTTTTTTCCTGTACATTCTATGTTGATGGTTTTTCCCAAAAAACTCGACTTTTGTCTCATCTGACCAGAGAACATTCTTCCAAAACGTTTTAGGCTTTCTCAGGTAAGTTTTGGCAAACTCCAGCCTGGCTTTTTTATGTCTCGGGGTAAGAAGTGGGGTCTTCCTGGGTATCCTACCATACAGTCCCTTTTCATTCAGACGCCGACGGATAGTACGGGTTGACACTGTTGTACCCTCGGACTGCATGGCAGCTTGAACTTGTTTGGATGTTAGTCAAGGTTCTTTATCCACCATCCGCACAATCTTGCGTTGAAATCTTTTGTCAATTTTTCTTTTCCTTCCACATCTAGGGAGGTTAGCCACAGTGCCATGGGCTTTAGACTTCTTGATGACACTGCGCACGGAAGACACAGGAACATTCAGGTCTTTGGAGATGGAATTGTAGCCTTGAGATTGCTCATGCTTCCACACAATTTGGTTTCTCAAGTCCTCAGACAGTTCTTTGGTCTTCTTTCTTTTCTCCATGGTCAATGTGGTACACACAAGGACACAGGACAGAGGTTGAGTAAACTTTAATTAAAGGTTAACTGGCTGCAAGTGTCATTTAGTTATTGCCAACACAAGTTAGGTGCCACAGGTAAGTTACAGGTGCTGGTGATTACACGAATTAGAGAAGCATCACATGATTTTTCAAACAGTGCCAATACTTTTGTCCACCCCCTTTTTTAGGTTTGGTGTGGAATTATATCCAATTTGGCTTTAGGACAATTCTTTTTGTGTTTTTTCATTGAAGACAAATTAAATGAAGATATTAATACCAAAGAATTTGTGTTTGCAATCATTTTCAGGAAGAAACTGAGTATTATCTGACAGAATTGCAGGGGTGCCAATACTTTTGGCCACCACTGTATCAAGCCTCGACCACCCTCCTTTCTGTTGGTATACAATCTTTGGGTGCTTCATTTAGGGTGGAGACCTCCACCAATTGTGAGGAGCTTTCGTGTCTTCACATCTGCAGCTTCCATCTCTTCTTTTGGCCAGCACACTATGCCAGCAGGGTATCTGATAACTGGCAGGGCATATGTATTAATGTCACGAATCTTATTCTTCCCATTGAGCTGGCTCTTCAGGACCTGTCTTAACCTTTGATGGTATTTGGATGTTGCTGCTTTCCTTGCCTCCTCATCATGGTTACTGTATCCCTGTGGGATGCCGAGGTACTTGTAGCATGTCTGTACATCTGCTACGTGCCCTGTTGGTAATTCCAATCCATCGGTCTTGACTACTTTGCCTCTCTTTATTACCAACCGCCCGCACTTCTCCAGTCCGAAGGACATCCCGATGTCTTCACAGTAGACCCTTGTCAGGTGGATCAGTGAATCGATGTCTCGTTCGTTTTTCGCATACAGATTGAAGTCATCCATGTAGAGGAGGTGGCTGATGGTGCTTCCACTCTTGAACTTGTATCCATAGCCAGACTCTGTAATTATCTGACTGAGGGGGTTCAAGCCTATGCAGAACAGCAATATATATATATATATATATATATATATATTACTGCATGTCAGGAAGGGGTTAAAGAGGATCAGGCATGTGTTTTTTATTTTTCCTTATAGAACCGCTCCTAGTAATCTTTTCATTGGCTAATCCTGTGTAATTATGTATCTATATTTAGCGTAGTGTAAGTGTATTAATATACTCACCAATCTCCATCTTTCCAAATTTCCAGCACCATTCCTGTCTTTCTAACTCCATGATGACTTTTCTGACTTGCTGGATCGCACTGGTTCTGTGTGTGAGCCAGAAGTTGTTGGCAAAATAAGTCTTTGGAGCCTCGTTCTGACCCTCCATAGACTTACATTGTAAAACAACGGTTCACACATAGAGCCGGCGAGTCAAAAGAATCAATCATCACGTGACCCAGAAGAGGACCGGACGGACACTGGAAACTGCGAAAAACCCCAGTCAGTAAGCATGTTAACATACTTATACTACACTGCATATAAATTTACACAGGTTTAGACAATAAAATATTTAATGAGAATGCTTCTTTAGAAGGGTATTCCCATTTGGTCAGTTTAATTTCACCAAACAGGCAATGAAAATATATACTACTTAACACTGCAGTAAATTTTGTAATTTTGCTGCATTCTGTTGCAGTTCAGTCTCTTAACCTTGGTTATTTACAGCTCACCGCCATCACTAAATATGCGTGCACCATTCGTAGAGCACTCCTGAGAATGCCAGGGATTGTGGGTATACTTTCTGCTTGGCGACCTTTCCGCTGCTCTAAAGAGGTCTACTGACCGCCCCAAGGCATGTAAATATTGTATAGAACTGCAGACAGCACACAAAGCAGTATCGGGAGACTACTCGTTTAGGCAAGCTCTGCAATTTTGCTATTACAGCGTTGTAGTGCTGGACCGTTACTCTGGACAATATGTAGTCAATACATCTTACCAGGGTAGTAAACTTGTGAGAAGGGAATACCACTATAAGCAAACGGCAGCTAAACACTGATGCATAGACTTCTTAGGCTATGGTTCCACGGTCCGGAACCATAGCGCTTTTGACGGAGCGGAAATTCCGCTCCGTCTAAGCCCCGCCCCCTTTCTGACGCGCGATCTTTCCGGAGGTGTTCAGGACACCTCCGGAACACCTCCGGAAAGAACGCAGGGCTACATAGCCCTGTGTAATATTCTGTTGCGGCGACGCACCGTCGCCGCAATACGCGAGGACATGCTGCGGTCTAAAAAGACGCGCCGCATGTCCGTTTACGCAGGTTTGCCACCTGCGTATTGTTACGCATAGTGGAGACGGGATTTCTTGAAATCCCCTCCACTATGCTGTAACATCTGGACGCTGCGTGTTTGGCGCTGCGCCAGCGCACAGCGCCAAACACGCAGCGTTTCCTGACCGTGGAAACTCACCCTTAGGGTTCTTTCACATTGCGTTTAGGCACCCGTTCAGTGGCCCAGTCGGGGCTTACGTCCTAACTTCCCGCAAAACGGTATCAGTGGTTGTAACAATGAATACCCAAGGTCCTGCAATGCCTACCCATATGGAAAGAGTCATAGCAATTCAGAAAAACTATACATTTCTAATAGATGGATTTTGGTAAGAACTTACCTGTAAAATCCTTTTCAGCGAAGGAAGGAAAGGAGACACACTAGTCATAACTAGTGGGTAGGCGGAGCCCAGACGAGATAGACACCTCAGATTAAAAAGAGTGTTGACCGGCCCCTCCAGCTCGGGCTCCTCCTACTCAGCTCTCCAGTTGTACACAAGCTTAAGGAAGAGCAATATCACCAGCGGAGCAACATAACCCCTTCTGAAGGACTTCAGAGGAAAAAACACAAGAATACAGGTTATGCATGCATGTAGGCAAAAACCACACAGTTCCAGGTACTACTCACTGGACCTGATCACTGCGATGAGCTGGTGATGCTGGAACAGAGCCTTAGCGCGTCGACCTCAGCCCAGATAATCGCTATCAGAGAAGGGTCACGCCGCATCTGAAAACACATCAACACACTTCTGCCATGGGAGGGAGCTGTGTCTTCTTTCCTTCCTTCACTGAAAAGGATTTTACAGGTAAGTTCTTACCAAAATCCGTCTTACAGCAGCAGAACGGAAGGAAAGGAGACACACTAGTCATAACTAGTGGGATGTCCCAAAGCAGTCCAAAAACTAGGGTGGGAAAAAAACCAAAAGAGGCAGAATCCCAACAACCTAGTTAAATGCGCAACAGGCGCCAAATACAAGTTAACTAGAACTTTAAACTACGGCCGCCTGCAGGACCCTACGTCCTAAGGCCGCATCAGCGGAAGCACTGACGTCCACCTTATAAAACTTTATAAACGTGTGGACAGAACGCCAGGTCGCCGCTCAGCAGAGCTGAGCTGCCGAGGCCCCTTGATGAAAGGCCCACGAGGAAGCCACAGCCCTCGTGGAGTGAGCTCGAATCTTAATCGGCAAGGTTCGCTTTTAAGTCGGTAAGCCTCCAAAAAGGCCGACCGAATCCAAAGAGCTATAGAGTCCTTGGAAGCTCGTTTACCACGCCAGCGACCTGCTGGAATCACAAACAGAGAGTTTGACTTCCGAAAACCTTGAGTAACAGTCAAATAGAACTTCAAAGCCCGCACCATGCGTGCAAGGCCCGTTCCTTCGCATTCCTTGGCCTCAGGCAAAGAGAGGGCAACACAATATCCTGGTTAACATGAAATTGCTACACCACCTTAGGAAGGAAGTCGCTCCGTGTGCGTAGCACTACACGATCCGGGTGAAAACTCCAGGAAGGGAGGCGAACAAGAAAGAGCCGCCAACTCAGAAACCCTTCTCAAAGAGGTGACCGCCACTAGGAAGGCAACCTTCCAAGAGAGCAAAGAAAGACTAACAGAGTCCATAGGCTCAAAAAGACCCATGTTGAAGAGCCTCCAAAACAAGGTTGGGACGCCAAGGAGACACAGACGCCTTCCGCGGTGGAAACTGGCGGGCTACTCCGCAAAAAAAGGAACGCACGTCCTTACACGAGGCGATAGCCTTTCGGAACAGCAAGGACAGAGCAGAAACCTGACCCCTCAGGGTGCTCACTGCCAAACCCTTGTCCAGCCCGAATTGCAGGAAGGCCAACAAATTGGGAATGGAAAAAATCCTCGGGTTCCTTAAAGAACCCGAACACCACGAAAAGAAGGCTTCCCAAGTCTTGTGGTAAATTCTAGTAGTAGTCGGACCTCTGGCCGCTCGCAAAGTGGCAATGACTTCGGCTGAAAAACCTCGACGAGTCAATATTTCGGTCTCAAGAGCCACGCCTTCAAACGCAGAGACTTCAGGTCCGGATGACGAACGGGCCCTTGGGTTAACAGGTCCGGACAAAGAGGAAGTGGAAATGGCGGTGTCGCCAGGAGTGACACCAGTGTCGAGAACCACGTTCTCCTTGGCCAATCTGGGGCTATCACTATAGCCGAGATTCTCTCTAGTCTGATCCGACGGAGTACCAGAGGTAGCAAAGAAATCGGCGGGAACACATAGATTAGTGTGAATCGGTCCAACGGAGCCACTAGAGCATCCACCGCTACAGCCTTCGGATCCTTGTACCTGGACATGAATGTCGGTAACTTGGCATTGAACCTGGATGCCATCAAATCCACTTGAGGAGTTCCCCAACGGGAGCACAGTAGTGCAAAAATTTTCGCGACTTAGAAAGTCCGCCGTGATATTCTGAACTCCTGGAATGTGGATCGCAGAGATGGCTGGAACTCTGGTCTCTGCCCATATCAGGATCCGAGATACCTCCACCATGAGTCTGGAACTCCTTGTCCCGCCTTGGTAATTGATATATGCGACCGCCGTCGCATTGTCTGTCTGCACTCGGAGAGGCAGACCGCTTAAAGGGACCGTCAGTGTTGGAGGCAAAGGAAAATCACCCTCAATTCGAGGATGTTGATCGGCAAGACAGAATCTTCCGACGACCATAATCCCTGAGTCCAGAGATCGTTCCAGACACCCCCCCCCAGCCTGTCAGGCTGGCATCGGTGGTTATGACCGACCACTTCGGAGGGAGGAAGGACTTTCCCAGGGATAACTCTTTCGGACGTATCCACCATCCTAGAGACTCTCGTACCCTGTGGGGGATGATGACACTGTAATCCAGTGAAACCTGCGATCGATCCCAACGGCTCAGAATGAACCTTTGGAGGGCCCTGGAATGAAACCGGGCAAACGGAAGTGCTTCCATGGACGCCACCATCAACCCCAGAAGACGCATACAGCTTCGCAGGGACATTGCTGTCGAAGACTTCATAACCCGTGCATGTCGAAGGAGACATGCTTGCTTGTCTGGAGGCAGGGACACCACTGCTCGCACCATGTCGAAATGCATCCCCAAAAACAGGATTGACTGCGACCGTTCCAGAGACGACTCCTCCCAATTGACCAGCCACCCGAAGTCCTCCAGGAGCTGAAGGGATAGACTGCGAGCAGTTACCGCCTCCTCCTTCGAAGACGCCACAATCAGAAGGTCGTCCAGGTAGGGAAGAATCGTAACCCCCTGCAGACTCGCCTTCCCCTTAACAGGAGAATTTTGCTAAGCTGGGATAAAGGGCCATCCACTTCAGGAGAAGGATCCAATTATCATTAACTCCGTAGAACACGGAAACGGTGTCTCAATTTTCTGGACACAAGCGCTCCTTCTCCACTGCCCCATTAAGCTCATCCAGTGATGGTAAAGCTTGATCGTGATTGAAAACATCCGGGCCGACTTACCAGGACGTCCAGATACCTCCTCCGGTAACTGTAACGCCTCCAATAAAAACCTCTTTACGGCCCAAAAGAGAGGCAGAGTGTCCCTGCCGATCCTCCTTGTCCGAATCGGACACTTTCGTTACGCGGGAAGGAAGGCACCGGCTTGTGTCGCTTCCTGACATGAGAGGATCTAGCTGACACTCAATATAGAAAATCAGGCAGGCCATCAATAGAAACTAGCGAGGGCCTCCATTCTGACACCACTGGAAGCCTCCGACCGCTGCACTTGACGCTGTCCAGGTCTGCGCGTCAGATACGCGAGACTGATCCTGTAGCGGATCTGGGAGACGGATGCACTGGTTTCTTAAAGAAAAAACGAAACGCTGAAAGGTTAAAGCTCTTAAGGAGAGAGCTACCCCAGCTGTCCCCCATTAAGAGTTAACCGCCTAAGAAGGGGTTAAAGTCGCAGACTCCCCACAACCTTAATAATGAAAAACGGTGTGCGAGCCCCAAGTGCCTCTTATAAGGCAGCAGCTATAGGACAGCTATGCCACACTTAACAAGAAAACGTTCACAAGATCCTAAAAAATTGCGCTGTTTGTAAATCGCAATGACCGCCAAAGTCATTAAGGGGATCGCTAACCGCCTATGCGTTGTTAGTGAGATCGCCCAGATTGGCAGCTACTAGCGACATTAAAAATGGTCACACAAAACGATCGCATAGTATGCGTCGTCGTTAGCAGGAACGTATAGTGGCAGTATTACTGTCGCAGACTCCCCACAACCTCTTTATTGAAAAGGTGTGCGAGCTTTGAGATAACAGCTGCAGGCAGCGCAGTCTGCCACCCATTTGTGCCTCAGAAAGGCGCCCGCGGTGTGGGGGTGAAGGGGTTAAGCTTCTGCCCTATGACGGGAAGAAGCGACTCACCCAGCTGGTCGTGGTGCAGCGCTACCGAGAGGGGAGGAGAACGATGTCCGAGGGAGCTTTCAGCCTGGGAAATGGCGGCCTCAGTAATGGCCGCCGCGCTGTGCCTCCGTGTGCTTCATGAGAGAAGCCGGAAAAGGAGACTGCCGTAAAGCGCGCGCTCAGAGCGGCGCGAAATTCAAATAAAAAAGGCGCGCAACTCCTCTCTCCCCCGTTCCTATGTCCTGCAGGCATCCACCTGCGGACAAAAAACACACAGTCACCGCAGTATTGTAACAGCGACTGCCGCAGCAGTCGCTGAAAACACTCAAACACATATTAAATGTGGAGTACTCACCAGCCGAAAGCGCACAGGGACCCCCAGGGGTTTCTGGCGCTTGCCCATGCTTCCCCCCAGGGCGGGGGACGCAGTGACCCCTGCAGCGCGGTTTGCGTCCCCGCCAGGGAAGCCATCCTCATCCCCCCGGGCCGGCAGGGTTCTGCAGGGACCACCATATAGGGTAATACAGATCCGCCAAGGGAGAGGTGGGGGTCCAGCAGCGCTGAGACCCCTGAGACCTCTAGACCACATTAGGTGATCCAAGTCTCTTGTCCGATAAAAAATAATAAAATCTTCTGAGGAGCTGCTTCCAGCAGCGACTATCCTCTCTGACCTCAAACTGAAAACTGGAGAGCTGAGTAGGAGGAGCCCGAGCTGGAGGGGCCGGTCCAACACTCTTTTTAATCTGAGGTGTCTATCTCGTCTGGGCTCCGCCTACCCACTAGTTATGACTAGTGTGTCTCCTTTCCTTCCGTTCTGCTGCTGAAAGGAGGTATTTGCTAATACTATTACACCTACTACATACTGCGATAGGATCTTGGAGATGGGAATACCCCTTTAAATCTTCCTTATTCAAACCAGTGAAAAATCCTACAAAAAAACTGCTGCTGCAGAAAAAGACATAATGATACTAATCTATAAACATAAATTGATAGATTAACTTCTGGTTCACAAATTATTAATTTAATACAGTAGGTGTTAGCTATTTTCTGAATTATATACAGTATGTACATTGTAACATATGTTACAATGTAACAGCCAAATATTACATAAAAAGAAATGAGTTTCAACATGATGTTAATACACGTTCCATGCAATTATGGTCATTAATAGCGCTATCAATATGCTTCATTGCAGTCTATGGTTGACCAACTACAACGTAATGGCTACAGCCTCAATGATCTCATATAAATGACTCCCTCACAATGACCTCTCGCGCTAATTAGAAGATACAGGTCTTAGGTTGAGAGATGTCAAGGAGAACAAAATTTACATTTTAATGTACATCCGCCAGCGCTATCTGAACCACATATCTAAAGTTGCGGATAATAAGTATGCACACTTAATCTTTCATACACTGTACGTTAGCATTCATTTAGTTCACACAAACAGCTTTTCATTTGCATCAAAGTACTATATGAATTTACGTCTCCTGGCTAATTGACTGGATTTGAACCAGTGCGTACTTTCACAAATTGAAAATAAATGAGAATAAGAATGGCCTTGGGGGGCAGAGTGAATAACCTATATTTCACAACTTAAAATTCAGTATCAGAAGTCAATTTAGCTCAGATATGAAGGTAATTAGGCAGGATAATGTTTTTTTTGTTGTTTCTAATTCAGTACAATCGAGCGTTTTAAGATCAAAAGTGTCATTGTATGGGGTTATTGGCTTTATGACCTAGAAATCACATTGTAACACAAATGCTCGTATTTTTCTCCATTATTTATCAACCTCTAATGATACAACATTGGCTTTGTTTTAATCAGTGTTTATAGATGCATCTAAACCCCCAGGGCTATGAGAAATCAATTTGCATTCCCAAGAGATGTAGCATGTACCCACAATGTGGCATACCTACTGCAAAAGTGGTTGTCCGCTACCTAAAATTGTATGCCAAATTTATGCTTAGTAAAAGCTGTCTGCCATTTCCCGTTAGCAGCACGTCCTGCTCGCTTTTTCCCAACTACAAAACATTTTAAACTTGAACCATTCTGCATCCGTGAGTCTCAAACAGATCATCACTGACCTATGCTCCAAGGAAATGTCTTGCTATCCATCCTTCTGTTGTCAGCTCTACTGAGCATGTGCCAATTCTTTACTTACAGCACATGCTCAATGTTCTCTTGCTTATTCATAGAATGTTAAAAGTTGGAAGGGACCTCCAGGGTCCAACCTCCTGCTCAACGCAAGATTCACTCCTTACCAATATGTGATGGCTATCATGATAGGAGCATGCACTCCCACATCTACACAGTGCTCCCCCACAGCTATGCAGGGCGCCTCTCTTCTAGACATTATGGGCTAAATGCGATTGTCAGATGCTCAACGTGCAGAAGGTGGCGACAGAGCGAGTGGGAGAATTCGGTGAGATCACATTCATGAAGGAGAGATGGCCGGCTATAGAGAACAATGAGTTGTATGGGAGGAGAGGCCAAAATAATCAGATCCTGAACATATCAAGGAACCCAGGCTCAGACAGTGCTCATCGCTGCTACACAGAAACGGGGGAAGAGAGTGGGTGGGCTCTCTGAAGGGTGAGCGACACATGCAAGAAATAGCTATCACTGGGTGAGACACACTGTCAAACAAGTAGTCCAGGAGCCGTTAAACATCTCTGCTGCCAAAAGGGCTGCATGTAAACAATCGGGCAGTGCCACTTCGTACAGTGAGTAAGTGACAGGGAAAAATCGAGTGACTGGGAAACAATATAGTGTTATTTTAATATAATTTTTTAATTACTTTTGATGTTGGAGAATCACTTTGAAATGTTTTTATCCTGACTACTGACTGTACCTTGTTGCTAGCCTTAAATTAGAGTTTAGATCCATTAATAAGTTGCAGTTACAGCGTATAAATGGCATAAAACAGCAAACCATACTATATCTCACCCGCCTTCTCCAAGCGGCAATCCAACACGAGTGATCCAATATTCCTCCTGGTTCTTGTTTACAAGTGTCTTTCATGACAGTGCTGTAGCCAGAAATGTCAGTGGTCTCATGCCGTACTATTGTCATCATGGCTACCAATGCTGAGCAGCATAAAAGGAGAACATCCGTGCCCGAGCTTATGGATAAAGCAGAAACTTGGAACACAACCAAGCAGCCCTTGAAAACTCTACAAAAGTTTGGATGGTTCTTGCCGCTTGCAGGCAGAATAACCACGAAACAGACTGGATAGCAGTCAGCCCTGTTACACAGGGTTTTTGTTTGCTCTGATGCTGCCTATGACCGTCTTTTCTCTGTTCACTGACTAGATTGTGCATTTACATTTGCCTATTAAGGTTTCTCTGACTCCAGGTTTTAAGGGTATGCCACACTAACAATATCGCTAACGGATCGCTAAAAACGTCACTATTTAGCGATCCGTTAGCGATGTTGTTCAGTGCGGCAGCTTCCAGCGACGAGCTTCCTGCTGTGATCTCGCTCGTCGCTGAATCGCCCGGACCCTATTCATGTGGCGCTCCCGCTGGTAAGTATCTATCGCTGTGGCACTTTTCTTAGCGATTAGCGGTACTTTTGTACCGCTAAAGTCGTTAAGAAGATCGCTAACGCGATAGCGTCGTTAACTAATCGCTAATGCGCAGCATTAGCGAATAGAAACATCCGCTAGCGATCTCATATATCAACGCTAACGAATCGCTAGCGGGATAGCTAAGTGTGGCAGTACCTTAGTCTAACTGCTTCATTTCAACACTGCCAATAGTATCATCATGAAAGCGACCTTATTTTCTCATGATTGTACTGTGAATTCTTACTTGTTAATATGCTTTATATCCTGTGATGTTCAGTAATAAAAACTAGAATTTTAAAAGGATATTTTCCAGGTGTATCTACTGCTACTCTGTATCCAGTAAAGCTTTTGTAAGGATGGAAATTAAAGATGAAAAGAAGATTTGCCCGCTCGAATGCAATAATTTTGTCACCTTCATGCTTTGTACTGACATAGGCCTAAGTGGAATGAAAAAAAAAGAATCATTATAACATCAAAGACAGAACAAAGTCACTTTTCATTGTAAGGCTATGTTCACACAGTTTTTTTTTTTAAGCAGAGCTTCTCCAAAATTCTTCTCAAACAATGCTTTAAAAACATAAGGAAAACTCTTCTTATTCGTTTCTATGGGAAATCCACTCTTATGTTCGTATGAGCTTTTTTTTCAGCTTTTGTTTTTCTTCTGAAAAAGTTTTAAAATGCCTGATGGAAAAAAAAAACACATGGCACTTCTTGATAGAAACTAGGTGATGGTTTTTTCAGCTTTTTGATTTAGCACCTAGTTTCTATCAAGAAGTGCTTTAAAGTCTTTAAAAACCAATTAAGGAAGCTCTTCAGGAAAAGAAAAAAACTCACCATAAAAGAAGTTTTCTGAAGCGACTGAAATATATTTTTTTCATGGCCCAAAAGACTGTGTGAACACAGCCTAACTGTGATTGTGGCGATTAGCGCTTCACCTTAAACTTTGGCATTTGTGAATGGTTGATGCTTGACTCCTTTCTTTAGTGCTAACATTTATGGTCTTTTCCTCCCTGCTGGGTTTCTTTATCATCATATCATATTATATAGCATTGCGTACTTACAATTGTTCATTTTACCCTTCTTCCTAGTTACTGTATATACTCGTGTATAAGCCGACCCGTGTATAACCGGCCCCCCCTAATTTTGCCACAAAAAACTGGGAAAACTTATTGATTCGTGTATAAGCCGGGTGTATAAACTGCCCTCCTGCTCTGTGCTGCCCCGTCCGCTCCTTGCCCCCATCCTCCTCTGACTCCCCCTCCTGCTCGCCCCTGTGCTCCCCATTCTCTCCATCCTCTGTGCCCCCCCGTCCTGCTCCCTGCTCATTGCTCCTCCATGCTTCCCCGCCTCCGTTCTCCCCCGTCCTCCTCCATGCTTCCCCGTCCTCTCCATTCCCCATCAGCTCTGTGCTCCCCATTCTCCTCTGTACTCGCCCCTCCTGCTCCGTCTCCGCTGTGCTCCCCATTCCTCTCCATCCTCCTGTGCCCCCCGTCCTGCTCCGTGTCTTGTCCTCCTCCATGCTTCCCCCATCCTCCGTTCTCCCCCGTCCTCCTCCATGCTTCCCCCGTCCTCCTCCATGCTTCCCGTCATCTGTTCCTCCCCCGTCCTCCTCCATGCTTCCCCCGTCCACCATTCTATCCCCAGTCCAGCTCCGTGCTCCTTGTCCTCTCCTCCATCATACTCACCCCTCCCCGTGCCATCGCTGAGCGTCCCTGCAATCCTGCGTTCTCCCCTGCTTCCTGCAGCTCTCCAGCACTGAGCGGTGATGTAATACCCCTCATTAAGGCCATGAATATGGAGGCCACGCCATGGGAGTGGCGTCACGTCCATATTACATGACCTTAATGAGCGGGTATTACATCACCGCTCAGTGCTGGAGAGCTGCAGGAAGCAGGGGAGAACGCAGGATTGCAGGGACCCTCAGCGATGGCACGGGGAGGGGTGAGTATGATCCCAGCCACCGGCTCCTGCCGCGGCATCCCCTCCCCCGCTGGTTTCTGCCCTATGACTCGTGTATAAGCCGAGGGGGCATTTTCAGCCTTTCTCGGCTTATACACGAGTATATACGGCAATTCTTCTATTCCACATTAGGTCTACAACATCACGTGATTAAAACAAGACTAGCTTAATGCTTCTAAGCTTTATGCAGAAATAAGAAGTCTCTTTTTTTTCCTGCATGAGTCATCATTAGAACTACAAGTCAGCACAGCTCCACCTCTTCTTCAACTCCTGACCCAGCTGCTCCAGCCCCCCCTTGCTTTTATCTTCTCACTGTGTCAGCCTCTAATCTAAACCCTGGTAAAAATACTTTTCTTCTCACTGTGGTGCAATCTAGCTATTAGGTCTAGTAAGTGTACTTATGTAAATCTACCTGTACTTATAATTCAAAGAATGTTTTTTTGTAAGACAATTAGCTTGACCTCAGATAAGGCCATCTTACATGTCGACTGTTAGTATCGGGTGGGTGCTCAGGAACGCACAGAGTATCATGGGTGCTTGAGCTACATGCTTGAGTCCCCACCCCAGGGACGGTTTTGTCTAACAGGCTGTTTCTGGCAGGCAATCCCCACATGTTTTCTTTTAGCTGTCTAACAACTGCAAAACATGCGGGGCGGGGACTCGGGCATGTATCTCGAGCACTCGCGATACACGGGCTCCCGATGCAAACTCCAGTAGCTAACACACTCGCTCATCACTAATGTCCATGCTTCATCTTATTTGATATGAAATGTTTTAAAGAAGCACTCCTCCCATCAAAGTTTTTATGCTATTAGTATACTGCAGTCATCATATTACATAGCACTGTGTACTTACAATTGCTCATTTTGGCTTTCTACAACTAATTCTTCTCTTTTCTCTTCTCTACATAGAAACAGGAAGTCTCTTTTCCCTGCATGAGTCATTCCCCTCTTCAAATCCTGACCCAGCTGTTACTCCTCCCTCCTGCCAGGGACTTTTGTAGTGACTCATGCAGGGAAAACTGACCTCCTGTTTCTACATAGAGCTTAGAAGGATTCCGCTTATCAGCTGTTAATCACGTGATGTCATAGACTTAATGGAAAGAGAAGAATTAGCAGGGTAGAAAAGCAAAATAAGCAATTGTAAGTACACAGTGCTATATAATATGATGACTGCAATATATTAACAGGATAAAAACTTTCATGGGAGGAGGGCTTCTTTAATTGTATTTTGAACTTCTGGGTCAAAGTGTCTATTGATGTAACATATACAAATATTTTAGAACAAACAATTATTTTCCCTGTCTGACATGTAGCACTGCTGAATGTATTAGTAGGAATATAGCGGAGCTTTATGCGTTACAGCTCAGCATGACCCAAACTAACACATACGACTCTATGTGATCTGATCTAACACATTCAACACTGCTTTATCCAAACTAAAACATATAGCTCTGCTTCATCTATAATATGTTAGTTTGGATGAAGCAGAGCTGAAGGTTTTAGTATGGATATAGCACAGTGTTTATGCATTACAGCTCTTCTTCATCCATAGTAACACATCCAGCTGTACTAGATTTCAGTGAGACTAAAGAATTGTATATTGAATTGCAACATTTTTTTCACACCTGCTTAGACCTTTTGCACAGTAGTGTAGATTTCTCCATTATTGACTTACATCTAACACTAGAACTTACCACATGAAACACTCCCTTTTAAATGCTTACGGATTACTAAAGGAAGAATTGCAATTGTGATAGTGCATTTATGGAAAACTGTATAATTATAAAGCTTTCATGACCGGCGTGGTGGAGTAATTGGATTTTCATGGCAGAGCAAAAGCTTCACATTTTATTAAGCTGCATTCTGAAGATGAATATTATGCTATTTTTTAGTCTAGTTGTAATTATTAAAACCAGTTATTAATACATAATCGTTTTTTTTTCAAACCATTTTTATGTCTAAATATAGCTATTTTAAATCTATTTTTGGACCATGATTAGTTATGGGCGAACCCGTGGATATTATAGTCTGAGGGGGTTCGGCCAAACATCTAAAAAAAGTTTGGTTTGTGTACTAGAATGGTGTCCAAACCTGGATCCAGTCGGATGAATCAAAGTAGAGATGGGCGGACAATTTGGATGTTCGGGTTCGGCAGAATAGTTACAAAAAGTTCAGATTCGTATACCAGTACAATACCCGGACCCAGACCCCATTCACTTGAAAGGGGGGGCCCGAACATCCAGTGTTCGCATGTGCATGACAGAGCAGCAAACATCGCTTCTGATAGGCAGTAAAATCATCACCGCCGGTCAGACAGCCGCAGTTCACACGCTGTCAAAAGACAGTGTGAGCATGCAGCGTATACAGTTTACCTCTGGTCACTGGTGTCAGTTGATGGGACTATTGCTCCCATCAGCCGACGCCTGCAGCCGCAAATAACAGTGAGAGAAGAAGCGGCTGATGGGAGTATTTATCAGCCGGCTCCTGCGCTGTAACTAATAAAAAAAAAAAAAAGATAAAAAATAAATTAAAAAAAACAGCATGGGTTCCCCTGTATTTTTGATAACTAGGCAGGCAAAACTCACAGCTGGGGGCTGCAACCCTCAGCTGTCATTTTCAGCAAGGCTGGCTATCAAGAATAGTGGGGATGCCATGCTGCTTTTTTAATTATTTAAAAAAAAATGGAATGGGGTTCCCCAGCTGTGGGCTGGTATTGTCATTCTGGTAAGGGGCCATGGATATTACCCCCCTCCAGTAGCCCAGAAAAGGCTCACCTATTAGATGCGCCAATTGTGGTGCTTTGCCAGGCTCTTCCCACTTGCCCTGTAGCAGTGGCAAGTAGGGTTCATATTTGTGGGGTTGATGTCAGCTATGTAGTCAGGTCACATCAAACCCACGGATTACTAATGGAGAGGAGTCTATTACCTATCCATTACTAATCCTTGCCACCTCTGCAGGGCAAGTGGGAAGAGCCTGGCAAAGCATCACAATTGGTGCATCTAATAGGTGTGCCTTTTCTTGGCTGCTGGGGGATGAGGGGGCAATATCCATGGCCCCTTACCAGCCTGAGAATACCAGCTCCAGCTTTCTGCTTTAGCTTGGACGGTTGTCAAAAATTGGGGGGACCCCACGCCATTTTTTCTATTATTTATTTAAATAATTTAAAAACAAGGCGTGGTGAGCCCTCTATTTTTGATAACCAGCCTTGCTGAAGCTGACAGCTGAGTTTTGTCTGGCATTTTAGCTGGATATCAAAAATACAGGTGAACCCACGCCGTTTTTTTAAAATTTATTTTAATTATTTATTTACAGCGCAGGAGCTGGCTGATAAATACACCCATCAACCGCTCCTGCTCACTGTTCTTAGCGGCAGCAAGCGTCGGCTGATGGGAGAAGTAGTCCCAGTGACCGGCGGTAAACTTTATACCTCCGATCAAAGCTGAGCGCTCACGCTGTCTTTTGAAAGGGTGTGAGCCGTGGCTCTCTGACCGGGGGTGATTTTACCACCCATCAGAAGCGACGTTTGCCGCGCTGTCATGCATAAGGGGGCCTGAGTCTGTGTCATTATTTCAGTTAAATGATTTTTCTGGCTGTGTTTGTTTTTTTTTTTTTTTTAACAATCAACTTGGAGGTTAGTAATGGGCATTTACAAGCCTCTCATTACTTTAAATTTGGTCCCACTGTGCCACAAACCTGACAACCTGAAGAAGCGTGACTAGGACAGCGCCTTGGTTTTCACTGGAGCCTCTGATGGTGAGGTCAGGCTTGTGCGCAGCAGCTGCCACTCCAGGGTGTGTCTGCTGGCCGGCTGATCCCACTTGGGAACGTGGCACGGCCTGAGACACTGGCAGGCGGGCACGGCTGAGACACTGGCAGGCGGCAGGCTGAGACACTGGCAGGCGGGCACGGCTGAGACACTGGCAGCGGGCACGGCTGAGACACTGGCAGGCGGGCACGGCTGAGACACTGGCAGGCGGGCACGGCTGAGACACTGGCAGGCGGGCACGGCTGAGACACTGGAGCGGCACGGCTGAGACACTGGCAGGCGGCACGGCTGAGACACTGGCAGGCGGGCACGGCTGAGACCTGGCAGGCGGGCACGGCTGAGACCTGGCAGGCGGGCACGGCTGAGACTCTGGCAGGCGGGCACGGCTGAGACTCGGCAGGCGGGCACGGCTGAGACTCTGGCAGGCGGGCACGGCTGAGACTCGGCAGGGGCACGCTGAGACTGGCAGCGGGAGGTGAGACCTGGCCGGGCACGCTGAGACTCTGCAGGCGGCAGGCTGAGACTTGCAGCGGCACGACGAGACTTCGATAGAGGCAGCGGCAGTTTGCAGCGACGAGGTTCTGAAGCAGCGTAATTGCGGGGCACAATGCAGGCGAAACCGCAGGGGAGTACTGGCAGCACAGGGCAGAGTCACACAGTAGTAACGTGAGACAAGCAGGAACAGTAGTCCTTTCACAAGAGTACAGACGCAGGCAGTAGACCGTCACAGAGTGCAGCAGACCGAAGAGGAGTGCGCGCAAGAGTGAAGCAGACGCCAAGCAACGAGTCGAGCACGGGAGACCCAAGAGTGGGCACGATGCCGCAAGAGTGCAGAGCCGCAAGAGGCGGCCGCAAGAGTGCAGAGCCGCAAGAGTGCAGGAGATCAGAGCCGCAAGAGTGCAGAGCCGCAAGAGTGCAGAGCCGCAAGAGTGCAGAGCCGCAAGAGTGCAGAGCATAAGCAGAGCTGCGAGAGTACGGAGCACAGGCAGAGTCACAAGAGCACGGAGCAGGCAGAGCCACAAGAATGCGGAGCATAAGCAGAGCTGCGAGAGTATGGAGCAGGCAGCGCCGCAAGAGTACAGAGCATAAGCAGAGTCACAAGAGTAGACGCGAGTACGAGCAGAAAGAGTCGCAAGAGTACGGAGCATAAGCAGAATGAGAGGACACAAGGATAGACACAGCAGGTAAAGTAGCCACAGACAAGGAGATCAAGAGAGAGTGGTAGGACTGAGTTCAGACAAGGTAATGGTTTTGAGACAAGGTACAGGAAAAAGACACAGGGACCAGGATATTCTGCCTCCTGGAGGGCGGCAAGGACAAGTACAAGGCAAGGTAGGAACAAAGACACAAAGACTAGGATATTCTGCCTCCTAGAAGGCGGGCGGAGAGGTATAAGGCAAAGCTAGGAACAAAGACACAAAGACTAGGATATTTTGCCTCCTAGAGGGCAGACAGACAGGTACAAGGCAAAGCTAGGAATCAAGCCTCCAGAGAAGGAGGAACACAGAGCAAAACCTGGCAGCTCAGTAGAAAGACACTAACTGAGTTAACACATTGCACAGGTAAGATCCACAGGGTGGAGCTGCCCTAAATACTAGAGAGCTCGTTAATTGGTCAGGGACACATTAAACAGGTGCACCCTGACTCGATAAGAACCAGAGAGTTCTGGCGCCGCCCTCCTAGGAAACATGCACAGAGCAGATAGGAGACAAGAGGCACAGAGCATGGAGCTGGCAGCAGACAGAAATCACAGCATCTCCTGTAGCGTGAGTAAGTTGGTGTGTGGGGGATGGGAGGCCATGCAGCAATGCCAGCAGGGTTGTTACACAGAGCAGGACCCCGCCTGACTGTCTAAATATCTGCAGGTGGAAAGCTATATAAATTAAATGCAGAGCTCAAAAAGAGGGAGTTTGTTAATGGCCACATTGTGAATTTGCACCTACACATTGCACTTATAGCAACATGTGCACTACCTCACTTATTTGGTTTTGCTTTAGTTTTTGTACAAGTGCAAGGCTCTCCCTCTTTGTGCATTTAATCTATATAGCTTTCCACGGACAAGTGTTTAAACAGTCAGACCTGGGTCCTGCTTGCCCCCATCTATTGAGGGCAGCTAGCACAGAAAGATTTTACATTAGAAATAGGACCATCCTGATTGGGTGCACCTTCTCACAGTGAAATGGCTATTATGCTTTTTGGATCAAAACAGTGTCAATTAAGTACCCTATGTTATTTACATGTACTATTTACTTATTCACTTACTGCAAGGTATTTGCTCAGTTTTTATCCTAGGTTATGAATGTTAATAATGACCTAGGTGTGAATGGACACCTACACATTGTAGTTATTCCAAGGTGTAGAAATTGGACCGCACGTCCCCCCCCAAAAAAAAAAAAAAATAATTACTTACCGGTAATTTGATTTTCCAGAGCCATGACAGCACCGACATGAGAGTATTGTATCCGCCCCCAGGAACAGGAAACCTGCAGCAGAGATAAAGAAGGGGGGCGGTACCTCTCCCTCAGTTTGTTTCAGAGTATGCAGGGTAACAGCCAAAATTAGTCGTTATATATACACATATACTAGCATAGTTACGACAACTACCTTCTTTATATATCAATTTATACATGCTTTTTTTTTTTTTTGTGAGTCACACAACCATCACCAAGATAGGGCAGGAATTAATACGGTGCTGTCATGGCTCTGGAAAATCAAATTACCGGTAAGTAATTATCATTTTTCCCTTCCCCATGACAGCACCGACATGAGAGGAAGAAATAGAAGAGCCTCCTAGGGTGGGACAACAGCAGATAACACCTTTCTACCAAAGGCTAAATTCGAGAGACCTAAGTCTAGCCTATAATGACGGAAAAAGGTGGAGGGTGACGACCATACCGCTGCCCTGCAAATCTGTTCTATTAACGCATTTGCCCGTTCGGCCCAGGATGTCGCAACAGCCCTTGTGGAGTGAGCCGTTACAACCCAGTTGGGGAGTCTGATCGGACGAAGAATAAGAAAGTGAGATAGCCATGCGTAGCCACCGTGCAATTGTAGCTTTTGAAGCTTTTTTCCTCCCTGTTTATCCCCTGGAAGGAGACAAAAAGGGCCGACGACTGTCGCCAAGATTTTGAAACTTCTATATATTGAAGTAGGCAACGTCTTACATCTAAACAATGAAAGGTTTGCTCTCCCTGGGATTTTGGGTTGCACAAAACGAGGGCAAAATTATCTCTTGGTCCCTGTGAAATTTTGTATTAACCTTCGGGAGGAAGGCTGGGTCAGTTCTTATGATCACTCTGTCATCCATAAAGGTAGTATATGGGGGATTTACAGAGATAGCTTGCAGCTCGCTGACTCGCCGAGCTGACGTCAGGGCAACCAAGAGCACTGTTTTTAGTGTTAGAGCCTTTATCGAAATGGATGAGATAGGCTCAAACGGGTTTGTAGTTAACGCATTCAATACTAAATTGAGATCCCAGGGAGCCACCTTAGGTACAAATTTCGAGGGTCTGGCTGAAAAGGAGGCCGAATGAACCTATAGACCCATGGGTGGTCAACCAGTTTTTTGTCAAATAGCGCACCTAGTGCCGAGACTTGCACCTTTAGGGTGCTTGTAGACAACCCTCTTTCCAGGCCTTTTTGTAGGAATTCTAGGATTTCCGTCATCGGGACATTCTGGACTGTCTCCGAAAATCGTCGTCCTGAGAAGTCTAAGAACTTTTGCCAGATCTTATGATATTTGGCGAGGTGACTTTTTTCCTACTAGTGAGCAAGGTGGTCACCAAGGCCCTGAGAACCCTTTCGCTAATAGGAGTCCCCTCTCAAGTTCCAGGCAGTGAGGTGTAGTCTGTGCACCTGAGGATGTTCCACTGGTCCCTGCTGTAGTAGATTGGGAACATCGGGTAAGATCCATGGGTCCGAGGCAGACATGCGTGTGAGCCATGTGAACCAGCTCTCTTCGGCCAGAAGGGCGCTATAAGTATTACACGGCTTTTGTCCTGTCGTATTTTTCTCAGGAATACTGGTATTAGGGGTAACGGTGGAAAGGCATATGCCAGTTTGAACCTCCAGCGGTGCAGCAGCACATCTACTCCTTCTGGATGTTCTCTCGGGTTCAGGGAGTAGAACCTTTACTTTTCGGTTCTTCTGTAGTCCAACTACAGGTCCCCTGCGTCTGCCCAAGCTGACATAATTTATGCCAATTCGTCATAAGGACCACTTAACTCTGATGCAGTACATGCCGACTTATAAAATCTGCCACGTATTGTCTGTGCCTTTAAGGTTGTGCTTGATGATGGAAAAAAGTTTTTCTTCCCTAAGATGTAATAATTATAACTTTATTAATGTCTCTTTTTATATAGCGCCCAAATTCCCAGCGCTACAGTTTAACAGTTTCAAATCCTCATGGTAAGTCCCGTTAACCAATACAATAAGTTAAAGCTAAATAAGCCGACCCCTCCTAGGGACTTACACATCCTCAATGAGGTGGGTGATATAAATTACAGGGTATGTTATACATTGGTTTATGATGTCCCCATCTGAGGAGTGACTGATGGATGGATGTGAATGGGCTCACTAATCACAGTTAAACATTAAGCCTTGGTATGAATTGCTGCAGCCACTCTGACAAATGTCGCTCATTGGAGGGACTGGCTGAATACCCAACAACATTGTTAGTCGATTTTCTGGGTAGAGCTTCCAGATTGGGATGCTGAGGAGCTAGTCCTTGGGTCGGGAGTGGGGTTCGGATTAGTGCAGAGTATTCCAAAGTCTGTTTCAGCGGCTAGCTTTGGATTAGGTGATATCGTAATATGACTAGTGGAGGATTAGGTGTGGTTGCTGCACTTCGGAGTCTCTTGTGTGTTAGAAGTCCAATAGGGTATCAGTAATACCTATTATCACAAAGTGGCACCTGAATATTTGGAAAACGGGTCCACCGAATCCGAAGGAAGATTTGGTATGATGCCTGGGACTGCTGCAATGTACAAGAGCTGAATTGGTGGATTGTCGATTATAGGGAGGCCAGTTGCAGACGTTCACGTATGTACACTGGCGAGAGTACGTGATTGTTCAATGACTCACCGATGTAGGGTTTTGTTTGTTGAATGATATCGAGCAGAGGCGGGATTTGAGAGATGGTCTTAGGTGTAACGCCAGTCCTACTGGTGATTGGTATTATAGAGTTGTGAATAGGAGAGATTGTTCAACATAACCTGCATGCGCTGCTGCCGGGGCTTGATTATGGTGCCGCCCAGAGAGGGAGCGAACTTTGGGAGTTAGTAGAGGCGGAGCAGAGGAGTTCAGTCTTGGGAGGTTAAGTTCAGATAGATGAGCGGACATGATGTTGGAGACTGCGGACATGTTCAGCGGTGGTGTTCTGTAGAAAGCGGTGGGTAAGTTCGGGACTGACTTTGAGGGTTGTGTAGTAACGCTTACACTGGTACTGAAAGCCCCAATACCTCTCGATGGTGTCCAATTGCGCCTTCTCTAGAAAGGAGAGGAGAAGGGGGCCAAGACTGAGCCTGGGATACACCGACAGTGAGGAAAGTTATCTGACCGAGACATCAAACACGAAGGAGGGTCAGAAAGTAGCCAAGGGAAATGCGAGAGTTACTGTCCTTAATCTCCGTCATGTTCCACGTAAGCTAGGACTGGATTGGGTCAACGTGTCGAAAGCTGCAGAAAGGTCGAGAAGAATGAGCAGAGAGTGGTCGCCGTTACGTTTTGCTGTAAGAAGGTCATTGGTCACTTTGATGAGTGCAGTTTCAGTCGAATGTAGGGGGCGGAAGCCGGACTGTGAAGGGTCTAGGAGGAGTAGGTGGAGAGGTAACGGGTGAGGCGGGAGTAGACTAGGCGCTCCAAAAGTTTAGAGATGAAGGGGAGATTGGAGACCGGTCTGTAGTTGTTTGTGCAGGAAGGGTCAAGAGCGGGTTTCTTTAGTAATGGAGTAATGATGGAGTGTTTGAAGGAGGATGGGAAATGCCAGAGGAGAGTGAGAGATTAAAGATTGTAGTTAGGTGAGTTGTGACAACTGGAGAGAGAGACTGGAGGAGATGTGAGGGGATGGGGTCGGTAGTGCATGTAGTCGGACGAGAGGAAGGGAGGAGTCTGGAGACTTCTTCTTCTGTGATGGGATCAAATGTGGAAAGTGAGCCAGGGGAAATGCAGGGTGGGATGGGAGTCACAGCACTTGGTGGTTGAGAGCAGATTTCCTGACGGATAGTATCTATTTTTTCTATAAAGTGGGAGGCCAGGTCGTCAGCACAAATGTCTGTGATAGGGGCTTGTGCTTTTGGCCTGAGGAGGGAGTGAAAAGTGTCAAAAAGTTTCTTGGGGTTGTTGGCTAGTGAGGAGATCAGTGTGGTGAAGTAGGTCTGTTTGGCGAGGTGAAGGGCAGCATTATAAGTTCGAACAACTCTCTCGCTTCCGCCATAAGGGATGGTGATCTTGTACCTCTCTGTCGATTTATGTCTCTTTTTCCACCTGATGAAGTGCCAGCTTAACCGCTGTTAGCTCCAAATTGGAGGATGTTTCCCTCATTGAGGGTTCCCATTGGCCTTGTACAAGTCGTCCTGTTAGATGTGCTCCCCATCCTGAGGGACTCGCATCCGTGGTCAATACCACTTGGTTGTGAATTGACCAGGGTACTGCTCTTTTTAGGTTTTCGGGTTGTAGCCACCATTCCAATGAGCTGTGAACCTGTGACGTTAGGGTGAATCGTCGATTTTAAGCTGGTCGGGTCTTTTGCCTGCTCGGCTAAGATTTGCCCTTGCAGATCTCTTGTGTGGCTTTGCGCCCACTGGACCGCTGGTATTGTTGCTGTTAATGTACCCAACAACGACATTGCTTATCGGATTGTTATGGCTCTGCTCGACCTCAACTGTCGTATCTTGTGTTGAATGGAGCCTATTTTCCTGTCTGGGAGGACACATTGCTGTTTGCAGGAATCTAACAGTATTCCCAAAAATTCTTGTTTTCTGGCTGGGATTAGCTTTGATTTTTTGTCGCTTATTATCCAACCTAAGCTGGTTAGGATTTCCAGTATCCTTGTTATTGCCTTCCTGCATTCTCCTTCGGTATTTGCTATTACTAGGAAGTTGTCCAAATAGGGTACCAGTAATATGTCTTCTTTTCTCACAAAAGATGCCACTTCTGAAATTAATTTTGTGAATATACGGGGTGCCACCGATATCCCGTGCAGATGCGTAGGGACCTGTGCAATCTGTACCAACAGTCTTAGATATTTTTGGTGTTCTTCCCAGATTGGTACATGGTAGTAGGCATCTGTCAGATCGATCACCGCCATGTAGCAGCCTGGTTCGAGCAGCTTCACTGTTGATCTTAGTGTTTCCATTTTGAACTTTTCCACTCGGATGTACTGGTTCAGCGCTTTCAAGTTGAATATCACTCTCAGCGAGCCGTCTGGTTTTGGAGTAAGGAACAGGGTACTGTAGAACCCTTCTCCTACTTGGTGACTTAGTACTTCTACTAACACTTTTTTTAACATAAGGAGAGTGACTTCTTTCTCCATTGTGGCTTGGTTCTTCTTGGCGACCTGAGTTATCTTTAGTCGCTGTGGCGGGAGGCTGAGACAACTTAATCGTAGGCCTTCGGATAGTAGATTGGTTACCCACCGTGAGGCGGGCAATGTTTCCCACTGATGTACAATTTTTTTCAGTCTTCCTCCCACCGGAGTCATGGCGTCATTGACGTTTCGTATCTGATCTGGGAGGGCCCTTGAAGAGGAATCCTTTCTCCCTCCTCTCTCCCCAAGGTCTGCCCCGGATAGACCTCTCATCTGGTCGACTTCTGCCCCCTCTATTCCTTGCTCCACGAAAGGACGAGCGAGCATCACTCCAACGACGTCTTGATACAGGCGGTAGCGAAATCGTTTTTTCTTATCCGATGCTTTTTCCAATATATCGTCCAGTGTTTTTCCAAACAGGTATTGCCCCTCACAGGGAATTGCGCAGAGTTTTACTTTCGACCTGAAAGTCTGCCGTCCAATTTTTCAACCATAATGCCCTGCGACCTGAATTAGAGAGAGCGCATGCACGGGCGGCACCTCGCACGGAATCCACCGCCGCATCTGCTAAAACCTTGCCGCTTTTTGTAGTGACGGTATTACGTCCAATAGCTCCTCTCTTGGGCACTTATTTTTAATCTGTTCACTGAGCTCTTCCAACCATTTGACCATGGCCCGAGCGGTGCAAGTGGCGGCTATCCCCGGTTTAATTGACCAGGCCGATGCTTCCCAGGCAGATTTTAAAAAAGCATCTGCTTTTTTTATCAAGGGGTCTTTCAAGGCATCTGTCTTCGAATGGTAACGCTATTCCTTTAGATGTACTAGCAATGGCGGCGTCTAGTTTAGGGGCTTTTTCCCATTCCCCACAAATTTCCTCATCAAACGGATATTTCTGTTTTAATGCTTGTGGAACAGACATCTTCTTATTGGGTTTCTTCCACTCTTTTTTAATAAATTTTAATAGATTTTCATGGAAGGGAAAAACTTTACGTTTTTCCCCCTCTAGATTACTGAACATAGAGTCCTGTACTGAAAGATGTTCCTTTGGCGTCTCAACCCCCATGGTAGATCTAACCAATTTCAATAATTTTCCGATGCCCTTTGGATAAAAAATAAGAGTGACCATATTCCTCGTTTGAGGAATCCTGGTCTGAGCTTCCAGAGGTCTTAACTCCGTCGGTTCGTCATCCGACTCTACGTCACTTTGTTCCGTAGGAGGGGGGGGAGGAGGGCCTGAACTAACTGGCGTGTGCTGTTTTAACTCGTTTAACTGTTGACTTTACTTCCCGACAGATGATGGTTCTAATATCTTGTAACAGGGACGGTGATTCCTCCGCTACCGTTTTCTGCACACATGAGCGACACAGCCGCTTATTGTACTCTCTGGGAAGCGTTTTTTTGCACAAAGCACACGCTTTGTTTTACTGTTTGGCCGTAGCTTTCCTACCCTAGGGAGAGGGGAACAGGATAAATGCCATCACTATATATGTTCTTCGCCTTACAAAGGCACTCACTCACCGACCCCCTGGTACCACAGCGGTCTGCTGGCCTTCCTCCTCTGGCACGCGCTCATCTGCAGCCTCCATTGCCCAGTCGAGCCGATGCCAGCGTTTACCTGCCCTCAGGCAGGTTATATTTGTGAGGGGGGTTCAGGGGGAGAGCGGTGTGCGCGTCTCTGGAGCGACTTCCGCCCGGAAGTGTCCAGCACACCGCTTCTCCCGGCGTGTAGCGTCACTTCCGGTGCGACCGGAAGCGCCCCACTCAGTCGGCGCCAGCGTCGTGGTGGACACGCCTCCCCGCTCTGCTCGCCGGAGCGACCGCCGGGGAGTCCACCGGGTGGTGAGACGCGGCCAGGCAGCCCCCAAGACGCCGGGATGAAGAGCGCGCTCCGCCACGCTCAGCTGCGATGCCTCCCCTCGGGACCTCTGTCTCCAGACCGGCCATCCAGGGGAAGATTCCCCTACAGGTACTCCATACCCACAGGCATCCACCTGCAGGAACAGGAAACCAAAACTGAGGGAGAGGTACCGCCCCCCTTTTATCTCTGCTGCAGGTTTCCTGTTCCTGGGGGCGGATACCATACTCTCATGTCGGTGCTGTCATGGGGAAGGGAAAATATAAATACATATTTTCTGGTATGTACAAGCAAATTTCTACCTTTACCTCCTGTACTGCATTTCTTAGTATATCATGAATAAATCTATATTTCATCACAGCAAAAACACTCATTTCTGTGATAAAACAGGCAGAAAATAGCAGCTTTCAGCTCCTGCAGTTTCAATTGTAGACTCACTTACTGGAAGTGACTTATGCTCTACCCTGCCCCATTACCCCCGACAAGGAGCTGCGGTATGTGCACACCATGAACAGGAGCAGCTCTGCATAGTCAGTCTCCACAAATAACAGTACATAGCAGGGGCACATTCAGATTAAGATTGTTTCAGCACAGGAATACTATTCACTAACACAATGAATTGTGGAAATTATTGTTATTCCAAGATCTATTGATTAAAATGTACTTTGTGGGAAAACCCCTCTAATTCTATGCTCACTTTGGGCAACTCTCCGCCATATTGTAGGCAGAGCCAACAGAAAGTATCTAAGGCAACTGGTACTGTATATGCCTCAAAAAACATCTTCATTGATCACTACATATAAAACTATAACCTTTTGGCCACTACTGGCCTTTGTCAAGCAATAGATTGGAAAAGTGATGCCTTTTTAGCTTTATATGTTAGCAATAAAGATGTTTTTGAGGAATATACTAGGTGCTTTGGATACTTTTTGTTGTCTCTCATGCCGACATCATCTGTTTCTAATACTTTTGTTCCCTTTGCATAGAGAACAAAGAACATACAACTCTGGCAAAAATTAAGAAACCACTGCACAGTTTTATAAAAAAAAATCAGCTTCTCTACATGTCTGACAGCCATTCCATTCCAGTGTCAGCTGAATTCCAACCAGAGTACACCTCATTCTTCTTAATGTGCTTCTGATTAGGTGATCAGCTGAACCAAATCTATTTAATGAAGGAAAGTATAAAAAACACTGCTGTGGTGTTCACAATACTCTTGCAATAGGACAAGCTGGATGGCAAAACAAGTGCTAGTAATATCCCGAAAGTAACAGGAATGAAAAAACTTTAATCATGCCAAGGGAGTTGAAAAGAAAAGCCTTAAGTGAGAAAAAGAAGGGCTCAATTCTGGCTTTACTAGCAGAGGGATACAGTGAGCGTCATGTTGCCTCAATCCTTAAAATTTCTAAGACGGCAGTTCATTATAAGAAGGTTAAGCAGCAGACATTGGGAACAACAAAGCTACAGACCGACAGAGGGCGAAAACGACTCTCCATTGACCGGGATGAAAGTCATCTTATTTGAATGTCACTCAGCAACTGCAGGATGACATCAAGTGACCTACAAGAGGAATGGCAACTGGGGTAAAGTGCACGGCAAGAACACTTCGTAACAGGCTCCTAGAGGTAGGGCTCAAGTCATGTAAATCTAGAAAAGAGCCTTTCATCAATGAGAAAAAAAAAGGAGAGCCAGGCTGAAGTTTGCCTAAGACCATAAGGATTAGACCATAGAGGACTTGAGTAAGGTAATCTTCTCTGTAGAGTCTAATTTTCAGCTTTGCCCAACACCTGTTCATCTAATGGTTAGACGGAAACCTGGAGAGGCGTACAAACAACAGTGTCTTGCACCCACTGTGAAATTTGGTGGAGGATCGGTGATGATCTGGGGATGCTTCAGTAAGGCTGGAATTGGGCAGGTTAATCTTTGCGAAGGACGTATGAATAAAGCTGCATACAAGGTTATCCTGGAAAAACCGTTGATTCCTTCTGCTCAGGCAATGTTCCTCAACTCTGAGGACCGGTCTTTCCAGCAAGACAATGCGCCAGGCCACACAGCTAGGTCAATCAATGTGTGGATGAAGGACCACCACATCAAATCCCTGTCATGGCCAGCCCAATCTCCAGACCTGAACCTCACTGAAAACCTTTGGTATGTAATCAAGAGGAAGATGGATAGTCACAAGCCATCAAACAAAGAAGAACTGCTTACATTTTTGTATCATGAGTGGCATAAAGTCACCCAAAAGCAGTGAAAGACTGGTGGAAAGCATGCCAAGATGCATGAAAGCTGTGATTAAAAATCATGATTATTCCACAAAATATTGATTTCTGAACTCTTCCTGAGTTAAAACATTAGTATTGTTGTTTCTAAATGATTATGAACTTGTTTTCTTAGCATTATTTGAGGTCTGCAAGCACTGCATTTTTTTGTTATTTTGACCATTTCTCATTTTCTGAAAAAAAAAAACACAAAATTATTGCTTGGAAATTCGGAGACATGTTGCCAGTAGTTTATAGAATAAAATAGAAATATACATTTTACTCAAAAATATACCTATAAAGAGAAAAATCAGACAAACTGAAAATTTTGCAGTGGTCTCTTAATTTTAGCCAGAGCTGTAAGAAGACCAGCCTTGCCGAGTGTCTCTCTGCATGTGGAAGTCCGGGATTTAGTTGTCGGCTAATCAATAATTTGGATGATAACTCCCTAATGTGAATGGGGACCTTATGCGCATGGAAATCTCTCAAGAGTAGAGCAGTGAAACAGCACACTGAAATTCACTGATAAAACTGGGCATACTCAATCATATTTAAATAATGTATCTATTGAATATGCAATGTTGGTGGGTGACTTTTGGCACTGCAGGTTCAGAACTCTAAACTATGCTATAAACTCAGAATTTTGCAACACCTGAGTTACTTCATATAGCCAGACTACCCGTGTAATGTGTCTGTCGCTGAACCCACTTTTAAAGGAGGTTCTGTTACCACTGTACTCTCCAAATATATTAGTATTTACACTGGAATTTGTTAGTTTACAAAGATCCTAGAAAACAGGAGAGAGAAGACCAAGGACATCATCAACTTGATATCCACACCTCCGAGTAAATCAGCGTAAAGAACATACATAAAAAGGAAACAAATGTGAAATTCCATTTTTGCCAGCTCTTACCGGAGGTGACGACAGCCAGCCAAACTTTTCCTCTAATCTATTCATGTCTCGGTCAAAGGCATAAAGAAATCGGTAGCGCAAAAGGTTATCATCAGTCAAATGAAACTGTCTCCTGGCATAATGGTAACTTTCATTATTTCCTTTTCTTGGGAAATCCAACCACTCTGGGTGACCAAATTCATTACCTATGAAAAAATAGTACATTACTCAAAAAAAAATATTTTATAGTTTAAGAGTTTTTGAAGTCACAGAAAAGATGGCATATCCTGGCAATAAGTCACCAAGATCTATTAAACAGTGGTGTGACCACAGGGACACCAAAGATTTTAAGATTGAACTTACACAGTGTTACCTTAGAAGTTCTAGGTCCGACTTCAGCAAAGCCATTTTGTATTAGTAACTACATTGTAATACCTTGCATCATTAATCTGTATTACACAATTAGTGGGCATCTATGTTCCAACAGAACATTGGAAAGTGATGATCCCTCAATAAGGTCTGAAGGCTGATCCAAAAAGCCAAATAAGACTCTGATTATTAGTAGTATTAATTCCATCAATAAAGTTAGACTCCTCCTCTCCTATAATAGTCAAAGAGGAAAAACTCAACAGGACGCTTGTATGAAAAATGCAGAACAAGATTACGCATTATTCTGTACTTGACACAAGGCATACACCAGGATTGACATGTGTCGGTCAGACCACTGTTCGATTCATTGACAGATTAGAGCTAAGTTCAGATTATCCACTGGTCCAATCATAACTGATTTCTACTTTTTTAAATAAGCAATTTGCTAAAATTTCTATCTTTGCATGGAACTGTAAAAAGATTGAAAAAGCCATTGAGGAATTTCTCCTAATCAACACCAACTCTGCTTGTAACACCTTCGAGCCATGTTCAAAAAGCATATATAAGCAGCGCGCTCATGAAAGCAAATGATAAACAAAGGGTATTTGCATATGCCATGTGATTCAGGTGGATTCTGCCAGAAAAAGAGCTGCAAGAAATTAACAAAATGCACAGAATGTAAAAACGACATTGCTGTGCACACGTTCAGCCTTTTGTTACTTCTTTTAAAAGCTTCAGGGTGCAGAGACTATGAAGCGGTTAAATAGAAGTAGAAAAGAAGATGACTGTTCATTATATTTTGAAATAATATATTATATATCTATATTTATCCAGATAGAAATACAGTATTCGGACCCTTTAAATTTTTCACTCGTTTCATTGCAGCCATTTGGTAAATTCAAAAAAGTTCATTTTTTTCTCCTTAATGTACACTCTGCACCCCATCTTGACTGAAAAAAACAGAAATGTATACATTTTTGCAAATTTATTAGAAAAAGAAAAACTGAAATATCACATGTTCATAAGTATTTAGATCCTTTGCTCAGACACTCATATTTATGTCACATGCTGTCTATTCCCTTGCAATCCTCCTTGAGATGGTTCCACTCCTACATCAGAGTCCAGCTGTGTTTAATTAAACTGATAGGACTTAATTTGTAAAGGCACACACCTGTCTATATAAGACCTCACAGCTCACAGTGCATGTCAGACCAAATGAGAATCATGAGGTCAAAGGAACTGGCCAAGGAGCTCAGAGACAGAATTGTGGCAAGGCACAGATCTGGCCAAGGATTACAAAATAATTTCTGCAGTACTCAATTTTCCCAAAAGCACAGTGGCCTCCATAATCCTTAAATGGAAGAAGTTTGGGACCACCAGAAGTCTTCCTAGAACTGGCCGTCCAGCCAAACTGAGCAATCGTGGGAGAAGAACCTTGGTGATAGAGGTAAAGAAGAACCCCAAGATGCAGCAGAGAGAAAGTTCCACAAAGTGAACTATCACTGCAGCCCTCCACCAGTCGGGCCTTTATGGCATAGTGGCCCGACGGAAGCCTCTCCTCAGTGTCAAACATATGAAAGCCCATACAGAGTTTGCTAAAAAAAACACACATGAAGGACTCACAGACTTATGAGAAATAAGAGTCTGTGGTCTGATGAGATGAAGATAGAACTTTTTGGTAATAATTCTAAGCGGTATGTGTGGAGAAAACCAGGTACTGTCTCACCTGCCCAATACAATCCCAACAGTCAAACATGGTGGTTGCAGCATCATGGTGGTGCTTTTCAGCAGCAGGGACAGCACAACTGGTTGCAATAGCAGGAAACATGAATGTGGCCAAGTACAGAGATATCTTGGATGAAAACCTCTTCCAGAGTGTTCTGAACCTCAGACTTGGCCGAAGGTTCACCTTCTGTCAAGACAATGACATTAAGCACACAGCTAAATTAACAAAGGCGAGGCTTCAGAACAACTCTGTGACCACTGTTGACTGGCCGAGCCAGAGACCTGACCTAAACCCAATTGAGCATCTCTGGAGAGCTGAAAATAGCTGTCCAACGTTCACCATCCAACCTGACGGAACTGGAGAGGATCTGCAAGGAAGAAAGGCAGAGGATCCCAAAATCCAGGTGTGAAAAACTTGTTGCATCATTCCAAGAAGACTCATAGCTGTACTAGCTCAAAAGGTGCTCCTACTCAATACTGAGCAAAGGGTATGAATACTTCAGACCAAGTGACATTTCAGTTTTTCTTTTTTAATAAATTTGCAAAAATTTCTACATATTTATTTTTTTTTTATTAAGATGGGGTGCAGCGTGTACATGAATGAGAAAAAAATGAACTTTTTTGAATTTACCAAATGCCTGCAATGATAGAGTGAAACATTTTGAAGGGGTCTGAATACTTTCCGAACCCACTGTAGATAGATAGATATTATACAGACACACACAAACACAGTGGGTGAGATAAGTATTGAGCATGTCATCAATTTTATAAGCAAACATTTTTAAAAGTGCTACTGACATGAGAATCTCACATCTAATACTTTGTACAAAAGCCTTTGTTGGTCATGACCTCTTCAAGACGCTTCCTGTATGGAGAAACTAGTCGCAGGCATTGCTCAGGTGTGATTTTGGCTCATTCTTCCTTGTGTTCCATTAGTTTTCTATTGGATTCAAGTCAAGTGAATGACTGGGTTATTCTAGCAGCCTTATTTTCTCTCTCTGAAATAAATTGAGAGTTTCCTTCACTGTGTGTTTGTGATCATTGTCTTGCTGAAATCTCCACCCTCTAGTCATCGTCATGGTAGATGTCAGCAGATTTTTTTTTTTTTTTATCAAGAATGTCTTGGTATGTTGTCCATTCATTCTTCCTTCAATGATGTGAAGTTTGCCATATGTTGAAAAACAGCCTCCCACAGGATGTTCCCACTTCCAAACCTGCAACACCTGATGATATGGTGATATGCAGTGCCTTTTGACCTCCAAACATGGTGCTTATGATGGTATTCAAAGAGATCAATTTTGGTCTCATTTGACCAGACTATTTTCCCAGTATTTCACATTCGTGCTAAATATTGGTGAGCAAAGTTTAAAGGGAATCTGTCACCCCAAAAATGCCATATCAAGTAAAGATATGGCTGAATAGAGCGTCCCATAACTAAGCTAACGGTGGGTATCATATATCATGATACCCCCGTTTTCATAGCAAAATACCTCTGTAAAGTTGGTGATTGAACGTGTCAATCACTGCAGTCAGGTCAGGAGGGCGGTGGTTTTCATGTCCTCCCCCGCTCCTCGTCATCTGTTGCGTATTGCCGTCTGTGAATACCACAGACGGCGTTAGTTTCCCGCAATTGCGCAATTCAAAATTCTGCCCGGCGCATGCGCAGTATGCTTTGCCCAGCAGTGGGCAAAGCATAAAATTACTACAGCGCATGAGCTAGTCTTTCCTTGCCCCGGAAGTCGTCCAAGGCAAGCAGGATTTTCCGGGGCAAGGAAAGACTAGCGCATGCGCTGTAGTAATTTTATTCTTTGCCCACTGCTGGGCAAAGCATACTGCGCATGCGCCGGGCCGAATTTTGAATTGCGCAATTGCGGGAAACTAACGCCGTCTGTGGTATTCACAGTCGGCGATACGCAACAGATGACGAGGAGCGGGGGCGGGGGAGGACATGAAAACCGCCGCCCTCCTGACCTGACTGCAGTGATTGACACGTTCAATCACCAACTTTACAAAGGTATTTTGCTATGAAAACGGGGGTATCATGATATATGATACCCACCGTTAGCTTAGTTATGGGACGCTCTATTCAGCCATATCTTTACTTGATATGGCATTTTTGGGGTGACAGATTCCCTTTAACCCGCTTGAACATGCTTTTTATTCAGCAATGGAGTCTTGTGTGAGCGTTCATACAGGGCATGGAGGTTGAGTGCATTACTTATAGTTTTCTTTTGAAACAAATGTACCTGCTGATTCCAGGTCTTTCTGTAGCTCTCCAAAGGTGGTCGTTGGCTTTTGGACAACTCTTCTGACAATTCTTTTCACTCATGTCTGAAATTTTGTGGGGAGCACCGGGTTGTGGCTGGTTTATGGCGAAATAATGTTCTTTCCACTTCTGGATTATGGCCACTACTGTACTCGATAGAAGAACCTTCAGTAATTTAGAAAAATGCTTACGTGACCAATGCCTTTAGTATGTTTTACAACAATTAGGTTGTGAAGATCTTGAGACAGCTCACTGGTTTTACCCATCATCTCCTCTATACAGAGTATGGTGGACTAACAGCTCCACTACACAAAGTATGGCGGGCCCACAGTTCCACTATACACAACATGTATAATGGCCCCAACAATCGTCCTCACATTGTATAATGGCCTTCACACAGTATGAGGGTGCCCAACAATATTCTCCACATTGTATGATGGCCCCGACAGTAGCCCCCAAACTGTGTAATTGATACCACAGCATCCCCAACACTGTATGAGAGCCCCCCTACAGTAGTCTCCACACTATGTATGATGGTCCCCACAGAAGTCCACACACTGTATAATGCCTTCACAATCACACAAGTCTTAATTAAAATAAAAACATCTTTTACTCACCCAGGGTCCCAACAGGTCCACTGGCAAAGCACGAGCAGACCAACGCACTGATGCCATCACAACGGCGCAAGCACACGATGTCCCTGAAGCGGGACTCTGGTATCTTGTGCATGCACCTCAGCCAGTGCAGCACCCTGCCATTGTGTTGGCCGCAGGCTTAAATGACCTGCAGTCTACGGAGCAGAAAGTCCATTTCTCCCTGCTTTACCACAGGGCTTAACTATATCTGCGTGCTACGTAGCCAATACAGCTAGAAGTGCGATAGCTCTGGGTGGGCCCAGGGCGATTGCACCTTATGTCTCCCTGGTAGCTACGCTACTGTGCACAAACTATAGTCTGGGAAAAAAAATCTAAATTCCTGATCACCCTACCCTTCCTCTTAGGTTCCTTAAAGAAAATCAAACTTTTTTTTTTTTTTATATATATATTACAGTTACTCAGATTCTGACATTTCAACTATAATCATACACCAAACAAGAAAGATTATAACAATAGATTAAAAACAATGCAAAAGATAATTAAGTAACTCCAGAGAAATACGAAAGCTTTTATCCTCACAATTCCTCTGTAAACAGCAACATGTGAAGCATGGATAATGTGGAGGTAAGTACGAGGACATACCACTGAGATTTGTGTTCCTGTAATTAATTTTAAGTTGTTTCTTCTAAAACTATAAAATGACAAAGAGACAGGGATAACAATTAATGGGATTTAAAACAATAGGGTGCTAATGAATAACAAAAATATCAGCTAAGGAACATTTTCTTTATTCTTGTAGAGGACGATCTTTAGCAGACCGTAGCAATTACCATTGAGTTTTTTAATAATAGCCTTTTATGAAAAAGATAAAAAAAAAGTCTAAATATTAGAACTTGAGAACAATGTTGACGTGATAAAACTTTAAACATGAACAGAGCTTCACCAACAAGGACGTTAACTGTATTCAAAGGTTTTCTTAACCCTTTAATGACCGTCAATACGTCTTTTTACTGCCCTGAGATATAAGAGACTAGCATCCTCACACAGGTGACAAAACTTACTGCATAGCCACGATCAGTGTTCGCACCATATCTGTTTAACCCATTAGATGCTGCTGTCAATAGTGACTACATCATATAAATAGTTAACAGACAGTGGGGGCTTCCTCTTTATCCCCATCAGCACCCTGAGATTATGATTGTGTGGTCCTGATATTTGCCATGGCAAATCATGACCAAATAGCGGCCTTAGAGTCTACCGGCTATAGCGGCCTGTTCAAAAGTTAGCGACATTTAGGTGGTAAAAATACACTTTTTCATTTATGTCATGCCACTGAAGGGTAAATAAACTACCTGACAGCAGTTTTCAATATGTTTTTAAAATGGTATCAGTTTTGGGGGTTTCCGAACATATAGGCCATCCAAAGTCACTTCCAACATGGATAGGTCCCTGAAAAATAAATTTTGTAAATTTCCTTGAAAAAATGAAAAATTGCTGCTACATTTTTAAACATCTAAAAACAAATGCAAACAAAATAAAAGAACATTTTACAAATGGTGCTGATGTAAAGCAGACATGAGAGAAATATTATTTATTAAGGTTTTTCTGTGATATGACTATCTGTATTAAAAGGGATAATCAAATTGCTATCGTATAAACTCGAGCATAAGTCGACCAGAGTATAAGCAGAGGCACCTAATTTTGCCATGAAAAACTGGGTAAACGTATTGACTCAAGTATAAGCCGGGTATGCATTGTCCCCTCATCCCTATCCTGGTATGCATGGCGCCCCCGTCCCTGTACGAATGGCTCCTTATCCACTATCCTTGTATGCATGGCTCCTTATCCCCTGTCCTTGTATGCATGGCTCTTTATCCCCTATCCTGGTATGCATGGCTCCCCGGTCCCTGTCCTTGTATGCATGGCTCCCCCCGTCCCTGTCCTCTTGTATGCATGGCTCTCCCCGTCCCTGTCCTTGTATGCATGGCTCCCCCATCCCTGTATGAATGGCTCCTTATCCCCTTATCCTTGCATGAGTCTTATAAAAAAAAAAAATCCTACTTACTTTACTTGAGCTGCATTTCGTCCTGGCACAAGCAGCTCCGCCGGCCCAGTGATCACGTGGCCCCGCTCATTAAGGTAATGAATATTCACTCCACGCCTATGGGAGTGGAGAGATGTGAATATTCATTACTTTAACGAGCGGGGCCATGTGATTGCTGGGTCTGGAAGAGCTCCTGGCGCCGGAACCAACAAGATGCAGCGAGGGTGCGCAGGAAGGTAAGTAGGATGCGTGCTGAAAGTCAGCGGCTGCGGCTGTCACTATAAGAGAAATGAATATTCATTTCTATTTAGAAGCGGCACAGGCTTTAGCCATAGCTGTCGGCTCCTACCTCTGTGACCCGCTACTCCACTGCTCCCCCTCTGGCTTCAAGGACAATGACTTGTGTATAAGCCAATGGGGTGTTTTCAGCACAAAAAAATGTGCTGAAAAACTCGGCTTATACACTAGTATATACGGTAATTTTTTAAACATTTTTCTCAAATTTCTGAAATTTTTCGTAAATACACACAAAACATATCCACCTAAATTTACCATTATCATAAATTATAATGTGCCATGAAAAAAAAAATCTTAAAAATCACTGGGATTTGTTGAAGTATTCCAGAGTTATTACCACATAAAGAGACACTGGTCAGATTTTTAAAAAAATTTGGCCCGGTCACTAAGGGGTTTAAGTAAACCACCTATGCAAAATTATTGTAGCACCCGCATTTCTGCCTGCAGTCCCTCTCTCCCTGCAGAGACATCAGCGTACTCCCGCCAAAGGCTCCTTCCGGGTCTGCTGCTGCCCAGGGTGCACGCACTTCTAGCAGGTCTCCAGGCACTGTGTTTAGAGGTTTCTATTTAAACCGCCTCCTCCAACATGGAGGTGACTGTGTACGCGTGTCAGTTCTCAGGTCCCTGTACTAGTATCTCAGTCTGGTGCACCCGCCAGTGCTTCCTTCAACGGCAGCGAGCTAGCTGCACCCACCATTGCTCACCTCAGCGGCAGCAGAGCCAGCCGCACCCATCAGTGCTCACCTGAACGGCAGCAGAGCCAGCTGCACCCACCAGTGCTCATCTCTCCGTCAGACTGTCCTGTCTGCACCTGCGGTTCGTGTCATCTTCTCTACCTGCACGCATCTGTTGGACATTCCCCCACGCCATCCCAGCTACCTGTTCCTAGGGGTCAGCTGCTATCTACTGTTATGATTTGGTAGCTGAGGAGAGCAGGCAAAAACGGCAATACACCAGAGAGGTTGAAATCTACTGGATTGCAGTACCCTGACTAACCACACAACTAAAGGCAGCCATGGAGCGTTCCTACGTTGGTCCTAGACGCCTCGTCACAGCCTGAGAGGTTAACTACACCTAAAGATAGAAAGAGGAAAGCTATCTGCCCCGGAGCAGATCCCCAAAGAACATAGGAAGCCCCCAAACATGTAATGGCAGTTAGACAAGAGGAAATACAGACACAGACAGAAAATAGAATGAGCAAACGTTGGGGCCCAATCTTCCTAGACAGAAAAGGATAGGAAGGACACTTACTGCAATCCAAAAAACCCTAAAAAAAATACCAACTCTACTAATTGCAAAAACACCTGAGATCACACGACCTCTACCACCTAAATTAGTTCTCTGGTGTAACAAAACTAAGCCGCAGCCACTGAAAAAACTGGAAAAGGCAAATGAACAAATAACAAAGGCTCCAAAAGAACTGAGAGGAGCACAAGCCCCCCGGGGGGGGAGGGGTGGACCTGGCTAACCTCACAGAAATGCAGAGAAATATGAAAATGGTAAGCACAAAAACAAAAAACAGAAAATATCTTATCTGAGAGCAGGAGAAGAGGCAAGACTCAGCAAGCTTCCAAGTGAACCAGGAACCACAGTTGAGACGAGAACAATTGATCACCGGCAACCATGATGGGAGGGAACCTCCCTTATATAAGACCAGTCTGTAACTCCTGATTGCCAATCCTCATTGAATGGTTCAGTACTGTTTGTAACCACCAGAGGAGCTTCTGCTCAGAATTCATTTCTAACACATTTACAACAGTACTCCCCCTTGAGGAGGGGTCACCGAACCCTCATTTGGGCAACCAGGTAGGTCAGGATGAGCTCTGTGATACGCACGGATCAGTCTCCTAGCATGGATGTCCGAAGCAAACACCCAAGAATTGTCCTCCTGACCATAACCTCTCCACTTAACCAAATACTGGAGTTTCCGTCTAGAAAAACGAGAATCCAATATTTTCTCAACCACATACTCCAGATTGCCCTCAACCAAAACAGGGTCAGGAGGCGCAGCCATAGGAACCACTGGCTCGACAAACCTCTTCAATAAGGACTTGTGGAACACGTTATGGATCTTAAATGTCCCTGGAAGAAGTAAACGAAAGGAAACAGGATTAAGAATCTCCATGATCTTATAAGGTCCAATGAACCTAGGCTTAAACTTAGGAGATGCAACTCTCATAGGGATATTTCTTGAGGACAACCAGACCAAGTCCCCCACTTCAAACCGAGGACCATCAGTCCTATGCCGGTTGGCAAACCGCTGGGCCCTCTCCTGAGAGAGGGACAACCTCTCCACTACCTGGTCCCAAATCTGCTGCATACGCTCCACAACAGAGTCAACACCTGGACAGACAGAAGCCTCAGTCTGTCCCGAAGAAATTCGAGGGTGAAACCCAAAATTGCAGAAAAATGGAGACATCAAAGCGGCAGAGCTAGCCCTATTATTAAGAGCAAACTCAGCCAAAGGCAAAAAAGAGACCCAGTCATCTTGATCAGCAGACACAAAGCATCTCAGATAAGTCTCCAATGTCTGGTTTGTTCTCTCAGTTTGTCCATTGGTCTGAGGATGAAAAGCCGAGGAGAAAGACAATTGAACACCAAGTTTAGAACAAAAAGTCCTCCAAAAATTTGCAACTCTCCTGATGATCAGGTTCAACCCTCATTATCACCTGAGTAGAGAACTGGGGTTTATTCTCAGCCAAAGGGGTAGAATTAATCCCCAGTAGGGGAATAGACTTCCTAGGGGTATCAAGGGAAACCCACAACTTTTAGCAAAATCAAAATCCATCAGGTCAATAGCTGCTCCCGAATCAACAAAAGCCTGAGCAGAAAATGTGGACAGGGAGCAAATCAGGGTAACAGTCAACAGAAATTTAGTCTGAACACTACCCAAGACAACTGAGCGTGCAAAACGTCTTCCCCGCTTAGGGCAGACTGAAATAGCATGAGAGGCGTCACCACAGTAGAAACATAACCCATTGCGTTTTCGAAACTCATGACGCTGTGCCCCAGAAGCCACTCTATCACACTGCATGGGTTCGGAAGCTGGTTCACAAGGCAACACTATTCCACGCATACCTCTACGCTCACGCAAATGTCTGTCAATTTAAATCGCTAATGACATAGAATCATTGAGACGAGAGGGAGCAGGGAAACCCACCATAACATCTTTTACGTTCTCTGACAGACCCTTCCGAAAAAGGGCTGCCAAAGCATCATCATTCCATTTGGTCAGGACTGCCCACTTTCGGAATTTCTGACAGTACAACTCAGCGTCCTCAAGCCCCTGATTTAATGCCAACAAGGTTTTTTCAGCTTGATCAGTGACATTAGGTTCATCGTACAATAATCCCAGAGCAAGAAAAAATGCATCAACATTACTCAAAACAGGGTCCCCAGGTGTCAGGGAAAAAGCCCAATCCTGAGGATCGCCACGCAGGAGAGAGATGACAATTTGAACCTGCTGTGCAGCGTTCCCTGAGGACTTAGGTTTTAAGGCAAAAAACAACTTACAGTTATTTTTGAAATTCAGAAATTTAGCTCGATCCCCCAAAAATAAATCTTGCATGGGGATCCTAGGTTCCACAACCGGCAACCCTGCAAGATAGGTAGCAATACTCCGAACTTCAGTGGCAAGCTGATCCACACGGCCAGACAGCTGTGCAAACTGCATTGAGAGAAAAAAAAAAATCCTCCTCAGCACCCAGAAAAAAAGAGGGAAAAAATGCAACAAACAGAGAAAAAAAAAAAAAAACTTTCTGACAACTTTCTCTTTTCTTTTTCCTTTTACTATTTTTCCCTTCTGTTGAGTACCATATAATTTTCAGTTTGGCCGGTGATACTGTTATGATTTGGTAGCTGAGGAGAGCAGGCAAAAACGGCAATACACCAGAGAGGTTGGAATCAACTGGATTGCAGTACCCTGACTAACCACACAACTAAAGGCAGCCGTGGAGCGTTCCTACGTTGGTCCTAGACGCCTCGTCACAGCCTGAGAGGTTAACTACACCTAAAGATAGAAAGAGGAAAGCTATCTGCCCCGGAGCAGATCCCCAAAGAACATAGGAAGCCCCCAAACATGTAATGGCGGTTAGACAAGAGGAAATACAGACACAGACAGAAAATAGAATGAGCAAATGTTGGGGCCCAATCTTCCTAGACAGAAAAGGATAGGAAGGACACTTACTGCAATCCAAAAAACCCTAAAAAAATACCAACTCTACTAATTGCAAAAACACCTGAGATCACACGACCTCTACCACCTAAATTAGTTCTCTGGTGTAACAAAACTAAGCCGCAGCCACTGAAAAAACTGGAAAAGGCAAATGAACAAATAAAGGCTCCAGAAGAACTGAGAGGAGCCCAAACCCCCCGGGGGGGAGGGGAAACCTGGCTAACCTCACAGAAATGCAGAGAAATATGAAAATGGTAAGCACAAAAACAAAAAACAGAAAATATCTTATCTGAGAGCAGGAGAAGAGGCAAGACTCAGCAAGCTTCCAAGTGAACCAGGAACCACAGTTGAGACAAGAACAATTGATCACTGGCAACCATGATGGAAGGGAACCTCCCTTATATAAGACCAGTCGGTAACTCCTGATTGCCAATCCTCATTGAATGGTTCAGTACTGTTTGTAACCACCAGAGGGAGCTTCTGCTCAGAATTCATTTCTAACACATTCACAACAATCTACCCAAGGTCAGTCCTGGAGTAGCACCTGGATCATCTCCCTTGTCTCTGCATGGACTGCGTTAGCTGCTGCGTGTTCGTGGTCGGTGAGGCTCCAAGTCACGCCCCTCCAGATCTTCCTTGGGCTTTGGCACAGTGGTTCCACCACCCAGCTTGTTACAATTATTCTGTACTGGATCCCATTTAAAGGGAGTCTGTCACCCCATTTTTCGACCATCAGCTGAAGCCACAGCCATCAGTGGCTTATCTACAGCATTCTGTAATGCTGTAGATAAGCCCCCGATGTCACCGGAAAGACAAGAAAAATTAGTTATATTATACTCACCCAGAGGCGGTCCGCCGTCCGGTCCGATGGGCGTCGCGGTCTGGTACGGCACCTCCCATCTTCTAGCGAAGCCCTCCTCTTCTTAGCTTCCCGTCGCAGCTCTGGCGCAGGCGCACTGCTCTGCCCTGGTGATGGCAGAGCAGAGCTCTGCAGTGCGCAGGCGCCGGACCTCTCTGACCTCACCAGGGCATAGCAGTGCGTCTGCGCCGGAGCCGCGACGGGAAGCTAAGAGGAGTGCTTCGCTAGAAGATGGGAGGCGCTGGACCGGACCGCGACGCCCATTGGACCGGACGGCGGACCACCCCTTGGTGAGTATAATATAACTAGTTTTTCTTGTCTTTCAGGTAACATCGGGGGCTTATCTACAGCGTTACAGAATGCTGTAAATAAGCCCCTGATGGCGGTGGCTTAGGCTGATGCTCGAAAAATGGGGTGACAGATTCCCTTTAATAGGTATGGTCACCCAAAGCCACCATCAGGGCATTACTGCCCTTACTGGCATATGGAGCTCGGCGAGCAGAGGGGGCTCACAGCAGGCCCTCTTCTCCTCTGCTCAGCGAGCCCCAGCGGCAGAATTCTGCTTACTTAACAGAGTGTGCTTCTGAAGACGCATGGACAGTTAAAATCTGTTGCCTTGCAGGAGATTCCTCCCGCAGGCAACAGTTAGCAGCCACCAAACACAGGCCAGCAGCTGACGACAGCGGGTACATCACCGGCATATGACGTCACTGTCATACGACGGTACGCGCCTCAGATGTATCAAGAGTAGAACACTGGACCTCAGCCAGGTAAGGCGAAACTTTTTTTTGTAAAGCCACGGTATGGGGCTGCATTATACCCCCTATGAGGGCGTCACTGCATTATACCCCCTATGGCGGCAGCACTGCATTATACCCCCTATGGGGGCAGCACTGCATTATACCCCCTATGGGGCTGTGGGGTCCAGAACGGGACAACATGTGTAGTGGCTAATTAAAAAATATTATTTTTGAGGATACTGTTTTCAGTGTTGGGGAGCAGAGGTCATGTTACTGTGCAGGGTGAAACTGTCACTTTTTTTCTTCATCTGGGGTAGTGTAGAGGTTGAGGAAAAATTGAGGAATGTGATCTACCGTATTTTTCGGACCATAAGACGCAAATTTGGGAGAAAGTGTGGGTGTGTCTAATGGTCGGAATGTAATGTGGGGAGGGGGCAGGGGGCAGCGGTGGAGTGGGATCGCAGGATGCAGGAAAATATCTCCTTCGCTGCAGAAGGAGGCGGCAGGAGGCAGAGTGCAGCAGGAAGCATCGCATACCTGACTGCACAGCCTGGGGGCTGAGCTGATGCGATGCTGAGTGCTCCTGTGGAGGACCTTGATGAGGTCATGAAGAGGGCGGGCTGGAGCATCACATGACCACACAAAGCCCTGCCTCTTCATGATGTCATCACACGTCCTGCAGACACACTGTACAAAAAAGAATTAAAAGGTTAGAAATTACAGCACATAGAAAAGCACTCTGCCATCCTGTGGTGGACTATAACTCCCAGCATGCCATAGGATCTGCAGGACATGCTGAGAGTTATAGTTCTCCCATGGGATCTTAAAGCAGCACTCCAGTGTTATTTTTCAGTGCTGGAATGGTGCTTTGAATATAAGCCCTGTGCCCCCATTCTTATACTCACCCTCCAGCATCTTCACATAGTACTTTACAGACACCACACTGGTCCCGCAGCACCAACTCCTTCCTGCTTCCAACATAATAACATACTATTATATATAATAACACCACATATAATAGTATGTTATTAAATAGTTTACATTTTTTTCTTCAAATATATTTTTCCCTATTTTCCACCTCTAAAACCTGGGTAGTCCGGTGCATATTATAGTCCAAAAAATACGGTATATAAACTTGTTTTCTGCAGAGACGAGTCCTGGCTGGAAGAAGTGATGAACTGGATGAAGAAGAAAAGCGAAGATGAAGGATTTCAACTAGAGATGTCACCAGTTATCTAGTGTGTTACCTGTACAATGACACTATATACTGTATACTATATATAGACCTTCTGTGTATGTCACCCATGATCACTGTATTATCTGTGCAGTGAAACTATATACAGAGCTCCTGTGTATAATGTCACTGGTAATCACTGTATTACCTGTACACTGACACTATATACAGAGCTCCTGTGTATAATGTCACTGGTGATCACTGTATTACCTGTACACTGACACTATATACAGAGCTCCTGTGTATTATGTCACTGGTGATCACTGTATTACCTGTACACTGACACTATATACAGAGCTCCTGTGTATAATGTAACTGGTGATCACTGTGTTACCTTTACAGTGATAGTATATACTGTACAGAGCTCCTGTGTATAATGTCACCAGTGATCACTGTATTATTAGTCTCCAGCAGGACTTGGCACCTGTCCACACTGCCAAAAGTACCAATACCTGGTTTAAAAACAACAGCATCACTGTGCTTGATTGGCCTGCAAATTCTCCTGACCTTCACCCCATAGAGAATCTATGGGGAATTGTCAAGAGAAAAATGAGAAACACCAGACCCAACAATACAGATGAGCTTAAGGCTGCTATCAAAGCAACCTGGGCTTCCATTACACCTCAGCAGTGCCACAGGATGATCGCCTCCATGCCACACCACATTGATGCAGTAATTGAAGCAAAAGGAGCCCCGACCAAGTATTGAGTACATTTACTGAGCATACATTTCAGTAGGCCAACATTTCGGATTTTAAAATCATTTTTTATGCTGGTGTTATAAAGTATTCTAATTATCTGAGATAATGACTTTTGGGTTTTCATTGGCTGTAAGCCATAATCATCAACATTAACAGAAATAAACACTTGAAATAGATCACTCTGTGTGTAATGACTCTAGATAATATAGGAGTTTCACTTTTTGTATTGAAGACCATAAATAAATTAACTTTGATGATATTCTAATTTTGTGAGATGCACTTGTATATGTTTGACCGCCTGTCTAGATTAAGAGACACCTTGGAAAGATAGGGCCAGCCTCCACTGAGTGGGGGTGCCAATCTCCACAGACAGGCAAGAACTACTCAGGATATATGTAGGGACCTTCTAGGTACAGTGAAGGAAATATTTATTTGATCCCTTGCTGATTTTGTAAGTTTGCCCATTGACAAAGACATGAACAGTCTATAATTTTAAGGGTAGGTTAATTTGAACATTGAGATAGAATATCAAAAATAAAATCCAGAAAATCACATTGTATAAATTACATAAATTTATTTGCATTTTGATGTGAGAAATAAGTATTTGATCCCTCTGGCAAACAAGACTTAATACTTGGTGGCGAAACCTTTGTTGGCAAGCACAGCAGTTAGACGTTTTTTGTAGTTGATGATGAGGTTTGCGCACAAGTCAGGAGGAATTTTGGTTCACTTCTCTTTGCAAATCATCTCTAAATCATTTAGATTTTGATACGGTCACTTGGCAACTTGGAGCTTCAACTCCCTCCATAAGTTTTCTATGGGATTAAGGTGCATTAAAGAAAAAAGTGCAGCAGGAATCGGTGCTTTATGGCATTTGTAGTAAATGAGAATTGAAAGAGAAAAATGTTAAAGATAACTATTATTGTATAAATATTTATTGATTTCTATGTGAGAATGATGTGGGCATGCTCAGTGACCTGAGCAAGGAAGGGGAGAATGTGGATTGTCATGATTACCTTTATAAATAGAGGATCATGTGTCATCTATAAACAGTTCTCAGCATAAAGGAGCACACACCAACAGAATTTTCAGAAAACACATTTTCTCTAGTATACACCACACTACAAAATATTCTCACAAACAAGCGTTGAAATTTTGTACACACAACAAACTAACTTGCCTAACAATTTCATTCTAGACCATGTTGCAAAAATGAGTACACCTCAATGAAAGTCTTTCAACTACAAAATTCTAATTATCAAGAATTCAACCTCAAGTATGTCTACTTATTCATTAAAACAGGTATCCAACAGACAGTTGACTATAAAATGACGTTCCTTAGCAAAGAAAGCCCCTTTCCATTTCACACTATCACCAACGGCACCACATGGAAGAGAAATGTCACAAAACATCAGAAAGAAAATATTTTCTTTACTCAAGAAAGGTAAAAGCGGCAAGATAATTAGCAAAGCTTTACTTAACAGTCAAATTACTGTAGCAAAAGTGATACAAAATTTTAACAAGAATGGAACTGCAATTATTTCTCAGAGACATGCAGGCCGACCAAGGAAGTTACCACCTAAACAGGAGCATTTTCTGCTGAGAAGGGTTGAATAAAATCAACATGCAAGTTCACTGCAGTTAGCTAATGAAGTGGAAAGCCAAACCGGTGTATTTCCCTTGACAAATTGCAGCCTAGACGGCAGAGACATAGGATGCATGGGTGTTGTCCACAATGTAAGCCCATGCACAAAAAAATCCTGTCAACGATTTGCCAGGGTCCATGATCAAAAATATGAAGACTACTGGGACTTTATACTCTGAATGAGGAGACCAAGATAAAATGTTTCGGAACTCTTGGCTTCCATACTGTATGGCGTTGCAAACATAAGAAGTACAAAGAAAAATACACGGTGCCTACAGTGAAATATGTGTAGGTACGTATCAGTGTCCTTATGTGGGGCTGCATGGTGTCGTTGAGCTACATTTCATTTATAGTATCATGAATGATGCTATCATCACTCCATGCCTTGGCAGATGTACACTTTTCCAACACGACAATGATCCAAAACAAACATGCAAGGCTACTGTCACATTTCTAAAGAAGAACAACAAGGCTGAAAGTGGTTCCGTGGCCAAATAGGTCTCCTGATGTTAACCAATCACACACCTATGGGCAATTCTGATGAGACAAAGTTGAGCTTCACTCTCCATTCAGCATCCAGTCTTTAAAAGAAGTTGTTTTTGAAGAATGGAAAAAAGATTTTGCAATATGTGGCCAACTTGTTCATTATATGACTAAAAGACTTGGTGCTGTTCTTAAGAATCATGGAGGTTATACATAATACACACTAGATTTAGTAGCCTTTGTAGTAGTCATATTATTAACCTTACTGTCATGTTATTTTACTTTTCAAAGGATGTGTACTCATTTATGATGAGCACTGTATATAGGTGATAGCTTTCAATGAAATTCAACCTGTGATTATGCGATAACTTCTGAGAAGTGGACAGAAAATATCAGTCTAATCAGTGGATGCAATAAAAACTGCACTTTACTTAAAAAGGTTGTCTACTAACCTGAGTCATTACAGGTTTTGCCATAAATGCTTAAGGATAATGTCCTTTAAGGTCCCCATATACCTTTCTGAATAAACAAGTTTCATGGCCTTCTGCTTCGCTCTAGCTGCCCTGGCACAAGCTATGCTGTCAGAGATCTCCTCTTCAGGATCCTCTACTCTCTTCTTGCTACATTTTCCATCATGTCTTCTGCTGGGCTGCAAGCCAGCAGTGAGCACAGACTTGTAATTCATCTAAACAACCCTCCCCCTTATGGTAACGTCCCATAAGGGAGGGGGAGCACAAAGGAGCAGCTCCAGCGTCACAGCTACTGGGAGTTAGAAAACGCACTATCATTTATCCTAATTGTATAATCATTAGGATAATTTTATTTATCTTCCCGAAGTATGCCTTTAAGCTTTTATTTTATGCAGCTTCCTATGACCTAGATACTCCCACAGACGGTGTAGGAGGGTTGAGCCTATGGACTGATTCCCTTTAAAGGGATCTACAGTCATGGCCAAAAGTTTTGAGAATGACACAAATTTGAATATACTCCAGAATGTTATAAAGAGTGATCAGCTTAACAGCAATTACTTGCAAAGTCAATATTTGGCTAGGAAATGAAATTTATCCCCCAAAACACATTTCAACATCATTGCAGCCCTGCTTTAAAAGGACCAGCTAACCTCTTTTCAGTGATTGCTCCATTAACACAGGTGTGGGTGTTGATGAGGACATGACTGGAGATCAATCTGTCATGATTAAGTAAGAATGACACCACTGGACACTTTATAAGGAGGCTGGTGCTTGGCATCATTGTTTCTCTTCTGTTAACCATGGTTATATCTAAAGAAACACGTGCAGTCATCATTGCAATGCACAAAAATGGCCTAACAGGGAAGAGTATCGCAGCTAGAAAGATTGCACCTCAGTCAACAATCTATCGCATCATCAAGAACTTCAAGGAGAGAGGTTCCATTGTTGCCAAAAAGGCTTCAGGGCGCCCAAGAAAGACCAGCAAGTGCCAGGACCGTCTCTTAAAATTGTTTCAGCTGCGGGATCGGGCTACCAGCAGTGCAGAGCTTGCTCAGGAATGGCAGCAGGCAGGTGTGAGTGCATCTGCACGCACTGTGAGGCGGAGACTCTTGGAGCAAGGCCTGGTCTCAAGGAGGGCAACAAAGAAGCCACTTCTCTCCAGAAAAAACATCATGGACAGACTGATATTCTGCAAAAGGTACAGGCAGTGGACTGCTGAGGACTGGGGTAAAGTTATTTTCTCTGATGAATCCCCTTTTCGATTGTTTGGGACATCAGGAAAACGCCTCATTCGGAGAAGACAAGGTGAGCGCTACCACCAGTCTTGTCTCATGCCAACTGTTAAGCATCCTGAAACCATTCATGTGTGGGGTTGCTTCTCAGCCAGGGGTATCGGCTCTCTCACAGTCTTGCCTAAAAACACAGCCATGAATAAAGAATGGTACGAGAATGTCCTCCAAGAGCAACTTCTCCCAACCCTCCAAGAGCAGTTTGGCGATCAACAATGCCTTTTCCAGCATGATGGAGCCCCTTGCCATAAAGCAAAGTTGATAACTAAATGGCTCAGGGAACAAAACATAGAGATTTTGGGTCCATGTCCTGGAAACTCCCCAGATCTTAATCCCATTGAGAACTTGTGGTCAATCATCAAGAGAAGGGTGGACAAACAAAAACCTAAAAATTCTGACAAAATGAAAGCATTGATTGTGCAATAATGGACTGCTATCAGTCAGGATTTGGTCCAGAAGTTGATTGAGAGCATGCCGGGGAGAATTGCAGAGGTCCTGAAGAAGAAGGATCAACACTGCAAATATTGACTTGCTGCATTAACTCACTCTAACTGTCAATATAAGCTTTTGTTACTCATATGTTTGCAATTATTATATTTCTGTCTGTGATAAAAACATCTGTCAAACACACATAAAAACCAGAGGGCAGCAGATCATGTGAAAATATAATATTTGTGTCATTCTCAAAACTTTTGGCCATGACTGTATAATCTGCTCTTTGGAAGGAGCAGCCAGTTAGATCAGTAATATCTCATGAAGTTTAAAGTCCATTAAACAAGACACGGGATTTAACATAACATCTTTGTTACATGGAGAAAATTGACTTTTACCCAGAAGGCAAAAAAATTTGTATAGCCTTCACCCATAAGCAAATATTAAGACGGCAAAGTAGCAGACATTTGTTTTGATTGCTGCCTCCTATCAGCTATAAGGTTCCTCTCCTTAGTACAGTCAGCTTTATAACAATTTCCACTTGTTGTGTACAATATATAATTTTTTTTCTTCAAAATAAAAAGTTAACATTCAAATTGTTTGACACCGACAAGGGACAATGCAAAAGAAAATGGAAAAAAAAAAATGTGGAGAAATTAGCAGTCGTAACAGCCTGAAAATAAATGCATGTGGCTACGGGCTCAGCATCAGCAATAAAACAACTTCAATAACGTTCGGTACTTGTGTCCTACATCTCAAGGTCAGTCTTTCCATATAAATAATGACAAAATGGAAATTCTGTATGGTTTCATTTTACAAATGTGAAAAGCCTTGTTCTGCTATTTTAAATACAGCATGCTTTGTATTTTCTACCTCGGCCTTAGTGTTCTAGTGTCAAAATGGATTTGTCATGGTGTTTGTGCGGGCAAAATACCGACAGCATCTAATAGTATGTAAGAAAGAAAGAAAAATCAAATGTATTATATTACTTATTTGCTATGCAAATGTTTTAATTGCTATAAATTTTGGAAATTTCAACAGATCCTTACGAACAATCCTTAGGTTTCACCATGACCGACCTTCTAATAATACACATTACCAATCTGCACATTACAAGAGTCTCACAATTACTGCTGATCCTCCAAGAATGCGACTGGTCAATGCCATCTATGAAGTAGCCTACATGTTACACTCCACAGACCGGTGATGCACATGCAAGAAAAGTGAGTCCATGACAAAAGAAAAATAAAATGGGGCCCACAACATGGTGGTTTTTTATCTTCACCAATGACAGACATTTGTTAGTATCTGTCCGCCACACCCTTTCTATTGCTCAAATTTCACACTTCGACCCTCTGTTGAAGGTTAGTCATTAGTTGGTTCGCACCACACAAAAGGATGGGACTGACCTCTCCCTGCTGGTGCTGCCTCTAAAGCAGTGTTTCTCAACTCCAGTCCTCAGGACCCACCAACAGGTCATGTTTTCAGGATTTCCTTAGTTTTGCAAAGGTGATGGAATTAATGCTTGAGCAGGTGATAAAATTATCACCTGTGCAATACTAAGGAAATCCTGAAAACATGACCTGTTGGTGGGTCCTGAGGACTGGAGTTGAGAAACACTGCTCTAAAGTATAGTACCTCCTTGACATTGAATTTTTAGAAATTCTGAAAAAGGATAAAGGCCCATTTATATAATTTGACAGACGCTTGTTTACTGGCCTGCCTACACAGATGGACAAAAACTAATTGGAACAGAACAAATATTAATACAATCACTATGTCCCCATATTAGCATATTACGTGTTAACGGAGTAATTTGCCCTGAATGATTTTTATGCTGGCATAAAAGATCCAAATGAACCAACGAACAAGCATTTGGCTCATTCGTCAAGTGATTGCAGCCATGTTTGTTTGCATGGGCCAATTATCAGCTTGACTAAATAGGCATTAACTATACGACAGGTATAAAAGGCTAAAGGGTTAAATTGTCAGGAACCACCGTTTTGGGGTGATAATCTTGATTTTTTTTTGGGTGCAACATGAGAGATCTATTTGTTCCCATCTTCGGGCCTTTGATAAATCGGTCTAAAGACAGAATAATTAGGGGTAGTGTTCAGCCTACAGAACTCTGCAGGCCTTACCGAACATGATTAGGGCTGTGAATTGGGAGTCGGTAATTGTAAAATATTAATATTTCAATAATAAAATATAGATCATTGAACATATACATTATGTTCAATTAGCAAGCAGAGACTCTGGTTAGTGAATGAATGAGTTAATTCTGAGGATGCTGGTAGAGACATCTGTTCCCTGGTCGTCATAATTGTAAGTCTCTTGTCAGAACTGTCAATTTGTGACTATTTGGAGGTAGTAAATGGTTCCAAAGGTCATAGGTCATAGGCTTAAGTTTTTCAAAATAAGGTATCATATAAACAACTAATGCATATTCCATAAGTTAGTAATGTTCTTCTAATATGGTAAAAGAACGAACTTAGCGGCAAATCACCATTTGTGGTTATAAGACAGGAGAAAATAGAAACCAATGTAAGTCTATGGATCGAAATAGAATATAAACCGGTCTGATTCCTGTTCAGGCAGATCTCTCATACCATGAGAATCTCCAACACGGACCACATCATGCCTCAAGACCATATGTAAGAACCATTGAATGCTTGTTTTATTTTGTACTTCTTTTTGTGTGCTATGAACTCACTTTTCTTCATTTTTGTAATCACTTTTTCTGAATGAACATTAAACAAGTTTTGTTTTATCCATACTAGTAAATATTCTACTTTTTATCCTCACCGTGCTCTTACTTAAAGAAGTGAGAAAGGTTTTTTTTTTTTTTTTTAACAGTAATGGGTAGAGTCAAGGTCGGTCAAACTGTGGATTATGTTTAAACAATGTGGATCACTCCTTAAAGTAAATTTGTTTTTAATTATTCTACAAAAGCCACTTTATGAACAAGTTAGATTATAAAAAAAAAAGGGAAGAATCTGGCTTACTGACTCCACATCAGTGTTCAAAACAGATGTACTAAAATAACTGTGAATACATTATATATCCAGGTTATTGCTTTTCCCAAGCCTGCTTCGCTATACCTTGCATCAGCTATAAAATGACCAAAGCAGCTCTGCCAGAAAAAGTAACAGAAAGGGCGCGTTCTCTCCAAGATGGCACATTGGCACATGCTCTACAGATCTTTTAGTACTTTAGAATTAACCGCCGCAACTTAAATCCCTCCACATACCTTCTTCACCTACCGATAAAATTGAGGTATCCTTCTCCTCCAAGGGCATGTGTTATCAGGCGGATCATTTTATGAAGCTGAATTCCACGGTCGATAACTGGCGTTAACGGAGACATCACACTCATGTTTGAGTACATTTCAGCATCCATTAACCAAAAGGCCAACGTTTTATCTCCAACTAGTGCCTAGAAATTCAACGTAGAAAAACATTTTATAACGTTAATGCACGAGCACAAATACTAAAGATATTGGAACATCCAAAAGATATTTATTGTAGGTGTTGCATTTCACCTAAACAGTGTTGCTAATCATCGATCTCATAGGAAATAAATTTGTAGTGTATGTGGCCTTCATAGCAGGGAACCCCCACCATGACTGATGCAGAGAGCAGTGTCTACTCAGACAGGCCATTAAGTCATTTAATAACTTCAATGGGCACAGATATACTGCATTTCCCTGCGGAAGTTAACCACTGCTTCATAGGTTATACAAACATGAATGTGGATTTCGCCAGCTGGACCATGGATTATCTTTTTTAAGAAGAATTTTTTACAACCTCTCACCAGATATCTAAATCAAAAGAGAAATGGCAACATGCAGTATGACCTGTCATCAACATGTTATAGAGCAGGAGGTGATACAATAACTTGTATTTGTAGTAAAATGATCGATCACTTTGGGCTTAGCAGTCAAGAGGGCAGAGTCTAAAGGTACTGCCACACTAAACAATCCCGCTAGCGATCACGATAACGACGCATACTAATGCGATCGCTAGCGGGATTGTTTCTATATCGCTAAATGCGGTCACATTTAGCGATATAGTTAACGACGCTATTGCCGTTAGCGATCTTCTTAACGACTTTAGCGGTACAAAAGTACCGCTAAATCGCTAAGAAAAGGTGCCACACTAGCGATATATACTTACCCAGCGGGAGCGCCGACGAGAAAATAGGGTCCGGAACGATTCCAGCGACGAGCGAGATCACAGCAGGAAGCTCGTCGCTGGAAGCTGCCGCACTGAACAATATCGCTAACGGGATCGCTAAATAGTGACGTTTTTTAGCGATCCCGTTAGCGATATTGTTTAGTGTGGCATACCCTTAAATCAATGACTAACCACTATCGTTGCATGCACACTTATACAGGGAAGGGTGTCAATCACTAACAAGAATTGCACGCTAAACCCATAATAAACAGGGATTAAATCTCTTCCTATCAAAGTCAATTTTGTTTTGCATTTTTAATTTCTTCTCTATTTCTTTCAAGGCTCATTACTTATTTTCCTTGAAACATAGTCATGTGTATACTTTAATTTAAAGGGGCTCTGTCAGCCCAGAATGACTGTTCACTTCAGGTACAGCTGCTCAATGGCCAAACATTTAAGTGCAGCTTTCCTCCTGCTTGTCCCATCTATCTCCACCCTTCCCTGGCTTTATGAAGCCAAAGCTGTCAATCAAAGAAGAGGGGGGATGGAGATAGAAGGAAAACGAGCAGGTGGAATGTGTATTTAAATGTACTTAGAACAGGTACTCACCCTGCCTGGGTCCAGTGCTGGCGCCCAGCTGCTGTCCTGGCATCAGCGTTTTGGCTGCAGCGGTGACGTTGCATCAAAAGCATGCATTACTGGTCTAGCCAATGACTGGGCTCAACATGATACCATCGGCACAGCCACTGTCATGGAGGGTCAGAACCTGCTGCACTACCCATTTTAGGCATTTTACAGAATTTGGCGCACTTTCTTGAAAGCGTTGAAACGTCCTTTAAAAGGGTTGTCCAACTAAGTGTGTGCACTTGTCTGAATAACCAAGTCTCTGTGCATTACCTCAGGATTATATCTTGGATTTGTGGATGATAATTAAAGGGAATCCTGTCAGTGGGATCAACCATCCTAAGCAGTCTATATGGACATGCAGGTCATAGAAAGGATGAATAACATGGTATCTTGAGATCTGCGTTCTGACGCCTTATTCCGGAGAAATTCACGTTTTTCTTAATATGAAGGGGTGTTACGAGTTTGAGACATGTAGATAAGGAAAGCCGACTGTCAATCATTACATGTCCCACACTAGTAAAATCCCCTTTCATTTATAATAATCTCTGGATGTACATACTCAAGGAGATCTAGAACAGCTCATTAACATATAAAAAAGTGGATTTCTCTGTAATAAAACATTGGCGCACAGATAAAGTTATTTTATTCACCTTTCTATGATCATATAAACTGGTTTGGATGGCTGATCTTACCGGCAAGATTCCCTTTAACCTACAATATACACCATGATGTGGCCCCATTGGGGTCTTTATCATCATTAGTGCTATGGAAATATTCATTATAGTCAAATAATTTAACCCAATGAACCTTGTGACATTGGATAGAGAATCTAAAATTGAATCAGAATTTTATTTCAGGGAAGTTTACTTTTCATTTGGGCTTGTTTTAGCCTTTATGCAAGTTTATCCCTTGTTAAATATGCATGCGGTGTAGCAACAAACAAAGTTGTACATAACTTTCTGTTAGTAATTGTTCATTCATTAGGGGAGGCGAATACGCAGCTTACATGGCTCATTATGCAGTTTGATAATTATAAAAGTTTTCCTTCTACACTCTGCACATTGTCATTGCCTCAAAGCCACAGGCTCCTGTAATTAGCACAGCGCCAAAATATAGCTGGCAGATAGAAGGGAACAATGTACAATATTAATAATTGGAGAATATCCAAAAATTTTCAGATAGAAAATGAATTTAATTCAAAAGCTTCAATCAAGGACTTAGATACCTGGAGAACAGCCAAGGACGGTTACATATGGGGATGACTGGGAGCATAAAATGTACAATGCCTTTAGAATTACATACCCCATTTGAGCATTTAGATCACCAAGAACAGCACAGAAATTAAAAAAAAGCTTTTTTTCACTCATATTACTATATTTTACACTATCCCTAAATGTTAAATTCAGCACAGTAGCATCAATTACCAATATCTAATTGCTAAGCCCTAATGTCATTAACAGCCATGTTCAGAAAAGACCTGTAAAATGGCCAACTTTTAAAGGGGTATTCCGATATCTATAAAGCCCTTCATAGTATCTATCTCTAACCCCTAAACACTTTTAGAATTTGCTGTATTATAAAACTCCCTATCATTCGCTCTACAGAGCTAATCTGCAAATGTATTGTTTTCCATTACTTCCTGTGACACTTCATTTGTGGAGAGTCTCAAAACAGAACGTCACAGGAAGACGGTCATAGAGACAATTTCTGTAGCTTCCTTCAACTCTCTTGTAATCAGGGTGTGGCGCTGCGATCAGTTACCACAGCTTCCATCAACACCATTCCCTGATGACGTTCAGTTACAGGAGGAACTAATGGTGAAGTGACCACAGCTTCAGTGGACGTCTCAACATCTCCTCTGTGCCCGACGTCTGCGTCTTCAAAAACTGTTGCTAGGGTCCCTGCTTCTAAACACCGTGTCTATTTCCCAAAAAAGATATGCCATCTAAGAGCAGTGATAGAAGCAGGGTGAGTGATAGAACCTGACAGGCGGCGCTGCCAATATTGCCCTCAAACAACCCATGATCAGGGTGCAGTGACAGAAGCAAGGTAAGTGACACCAGCACTGCCACACGGTTTCTATCACTGCCCTCAAATGAATTGTCATCAGCACAGCTGTCACTTACCCTGCTTCTATCAATGGCCCTGATGACGACTTGTTTGGGGAAAGACGCTGGTGATAGAAGCAGAGGGACTATGGCGTGGTGGCCATTGAAGAAGCAGGCACAGATGAAATTTGGCGGTGGCTACTGAAGATGCAGAGCCAGCACCTGAATACGTTTTGTGTCAGACTTCCATTAAACGAAACATCAATGGGATTAAAGTAAAACAATAGACATTTCGATTAGGTCTAAACTAAGAAAGAATAATATGGGAGTTTATAATGCAGCAAATTAAAAATGTGGTTACGGTTTGTTTTTTTTTCCAAATCTTTCTTTATTGAAATTTTTAGAACATACACATTATGCACATGAAATAAACAGTGACATTAAGAAAAATACAACAAGTTCTTGTTCCATCAACCATCAATATGTAACTCATCCCCATCAGTAGGAAATTTCCCACGGGACGTCCATATAAGTATCTATTGCAGGAGGGGGTTTTGACTGACCCCAAGCTACTCCTGCAGCAGCCTACAAGTCGGATTAATGTGACATAACATGTGTGAGAGCCCAATACGTATCTCAGAACAAAGAACCCAAACAATGACAGTTATGACACAACGTAGCACGACACAAAACGCCAGACAAAGGACAAAGACAACGAACAACAAAGAACAAACGACAAAGACAAATACAGTAGACGAGGACGTCAGATCATGGATGTCGGGGCAGCATCATCCTGAAGCACAGTGGCGCAATCCGAAAGAAGAGTCAGTGACCAGAAGAAAGATGGAAGAGAGATAGATAAGACGGCAAGGAGGGTAGGAAGAAGCAGTGCAAGAGAGGAACGAGAAAGATGAGGGAGGACAGGAGTAAAGGTGAAAAGCGGGGGTGGTTAACAGAGCAGTGAGGCATAAGACTAAAGAAAAGAACACCCAAACCCTGGTACCCTGGAATCTATAGCTGCTGAGCAGCTATGTGTGGGAGGGGCTGTCCATCCGTCACCACATTCGTGGAACCTGTACTCTTCCACCTCTGCCACGGTTCCCAGGTATCTAAATGCTTATCATGTTTCCCCCTTTCCCAACTAGTCAATTCCTCTAGCCGTTGTAATTGGTTAACCTTATCCATCCATTCCTCTCGACTAGGGACCAAGGTACTGTTCCAAAATCTGGGCACCAAGAGTTTGGCTGCAATAATAAGAAAGGTGAGTAATGAGCCCTTCGCAGTCGCACGCTCTGGGTATCCAAATTCAGCAGCACCAAAGAAGCCTCTAACAATATAGTGTAGCCCAAGATCTCATTTACACAATTATTCACCATCTCCCAGAAAGCCCTAAGTCGCGGACAAGACCACCAGATGTGTACCAGCATGCCACGTTCCACTCTACAGCGCCAGCACCTGTCCGATGCCTGCGGATACATCTGTGCCAATCTAACCGGATGCCTGTACCAGCGTGAGACCACTTTATAGGTATTTTCCTGAGTGAGGACACAGGAAGAAAAACCATGCGCCCTCTCCAGTATCTGGCGAATATTGGCCTCAGAAAAGACCATATCCAACTCTCCCTCCCATTGCATTAGAAAAAAGGGACGCTTGGGGGCATTTTCTGCGATCAATCGGTAATACAGGCAAGAGGTCAGCTTTCCCGGGAGAGTCGGCTGAGCGACCACCATCTCAAACCACGAAGGAGGACATCTATGGGTCTCCAGACCTAAAAACTTTTTCCAGAAAGACCGAACATGCTGGATATGGGTGTCGCCCAAGCCCACCTCACTTGCTATACATTGAAAAAGATCCTCAGTGTGCGCTGCCTCACCTTCGAGCAAGTCCCCTAGGGACCATTTAGAGAGTCTCTTCCACACCCCTAGGTGGTCATGGAAATCAGGGTTAACAACCCAAGGCAACACCGACAGGGGAGTACAGTGAAATGGCCTGGGGAAAAGTCTTTGCTCGTCCAGGGTGAGTTTTTCCGTCAGAGGAATTCCGCGAAAAAGCCAATGCATGTCTTTCACCTTGCCCCGTGCCCTGGCATATGAGCCTCGCCCATGGCGCCATGACGAGGTCCATAGCATCGCAACCCCTCTATCTCCCAATAGTTCGAACGCCAAGCTCTTGCAGGAAGTACGCCTAGAAGCCGACAGCAAGTCTGCCAGAAGACGGAGTTGAGACGCTTTATAATAAACCTCCATGTCTGGCAGGCCAATGCCCCCCGCATGGGTAGTCTTCCTCAAAGCCGCGTGGGCCTGTCTAGGTTTCTTCCCTCCCCAAATAAAGCTCGAGAAAAGTCTACGCACGGTAGTAAAAAAGGACTTAGGGACGGGAATAGGGAGTGTCTGCAAAAAATACAAAATTTTGGGCATTACATAAGATTTTACAATATTTTTTCTACCCAGCCAGGAGAGATACGGGATATTAATAGAAGATAATTGGCCCCTCACTTTCTGCAAAATATGACCATAATTGAGCTCATATAACGAATCTAAGTGTTCAGGGATCCGAACCCCCAGGTGTGTAATAAAGGTGGGCGCCCAGGTGAATGGGAAGTTCTCTTGAACCCTCCCCCTCCTGCCAGGCGAAAAATTGTGACCCAACATCTCGCATTTATTGAGATTAATTTTATAATTAGATACGGAACCAAATGATTCCAATAAAGACAACAAAGGGTCCAACGATAATTCCGGAGAAGGTAAGAAAAAAAGTAAGTCATCCGCGAAGGCATTCACCTTATGACACCTACCGCCCACCGAGATCCCCTGTATCCCTTGGGACGCCGAACAGCCTGTAAGAAGGGCTCTAGCATCAATACAAATAAAGTAGGGGACAGTGGGCAGCCCTGTCTCGTTCCATTCCTAATTTCGAATGGAGCGGACATTAAGCCATTAACTTTGACCCGGGCTCTAGGGGTGGAATACAGGTTACGCACTATTTTAATAAACTGGGCCGGAAATCTGAATCGAGTCAGAACCAATTCCAAGAATCCCCAGTCCACCCGGTCGAAAGCCTTTTCGGCATCAGTGGCTAAGAGCGAGAGAGGTAGGTCCCTTGCGGCAGAGTGTGCCATGGCATATATCACGCGTTGAACGTTGTCTCTACCCTCCCTGCCCGGGACGAAGCCCACCTGATCCGGGTGGACTAGGGATCCCAAGAATCCAGAAATCCTGGACGCCAACAACTTCGTCCACAGCTTATAGTCCGTGTTGAGGAGGGAAATGGGCCTGTAACTGCCACATTCCAGCAAGTCCTTATCGGGTTTGGGCAGAACAGTTATGTGGGCGTCCAAGGATGCCTGTCCCAAGGGCAGGCCTTTAAGCAGAGCATTAAAATAGTTCACTAAAAAGGGAGCCAAGGTCGGAAAAAACTTTTTATAATATAGTATCGGGTAGCCATCCGGCCCTGGGCTTTTCCCGGTAGGGATGTCTTTCAAAACTAGCCAAATTTCCTCAGAGGTAAATGGTGTCATAAGAGAGGACCTATCCGATTCCCCCAGGGTTGGGAGATCTACCGAGCGTAAAAAGGCGGCAGCCAAATCCTTCTTTGCCGCCGGAGACAGAGTCGAATCCTTCTCATGTAAATTGTAAAGGTCATGATGTAGGATGTGAACCTGTCCGCTATAGCTTGAGAATCTGTCAACACTGTGCCATCCTGTGCCTTTAGTCGTTGGATAAGAGAGGTTTGGTGTAATTGTTTTATCATTGCGGTCATGGCCTTGCTCCCCCTGTTACCATGCACATACGTCGTGTGACGGGCGCGGAGGTATGCTTTCGCAAGTCGCACATTCAGTAGATCACTCAACTGCGAACGTAATGTCTGGAGTTCAGCGAATACTGAACGCGCCAATGACTTCTTATGTTGGGATTCCAGTCTATGGATGTCTGACAGCAGGGCGTGAAGCTTGGCTGTCCTACATTTCTTAAAATGCGCACCCGAAGCAATAAAATGGCCCAGCAGGACCGCCTTATGTGCCTCCCACGTGGAAGCCGCGGATACCCCATCTGTAACGTTCAACGCAAAGTACTCAGAGATTCGAGAAGCGATAGACGCCATCTCCTCTTTACTATCCAACAGGGTCGGATTCAATTTCCAAGACCAATTGGTGCCTATATGCCCCGGTAGTGACATGGTTAAGGAAATCGGAGCATGGTCTGACAGGGAAATCACACCCACTGAAGCCTCCAAGACACAGTGAAGTATGGACTGTGAAACAAATAGGAAGTCTATCCGATGGTATGAGTCATGGACCCGCGAATAAAAGCTGTAATCTCTATCGTTGGCATGTAAAGATCGCCAACCATCTACCACCTTCAGTTCCTGCAAGAGCTTATGTATGGCGCGCAAAGCTCTTTGAGCAATCTTGGAGTGGCCGGACGATGTGTCCAGCAGAGGTTGTAACGCTATGTTCCAGTCACCCCCCAGTATCAACACGCCCTCTCCAAACGTTTGAACCATGAGCAGCATCTTAAGTAGCCAGGCAGCTGTATTTTTGTTGGGGGCATAAAGATTACATAGTGTGATTAGTTGGCCGTCCACGGTCCCTTTGAGTAACACGTATCTACCCTCTGTGTCGATAAGTGAAGCAGCGCACAAAAATCTGCAATCAGCACGTACACCAACACTTACCCCTCTTGACCTGGAAGCTGACGCCGTGGAGTGGAACCACTGTGAATAACGGAACCGGGCGGGCAACTGAGGAATCCCGTTGTCGCGGAAATGGGTCTCTTGCAAAAAGAGAAAATCTGGGATATCAGGCCTGAGAAGGGAGAAAACCTTGCTGCGCTTAAGCGCAGAATTGAGACCCTTTACATTATATGATATTATCTTAAGCGACAAAGGAGCCATCATAGAGTCCAGTAATACAGAACAAGCTTAGCATATAACCCCCAAATGCCCACCAGTCCATCATGCCTAACCGATCAGAAAGGGTACGGAGACAAAGAAAAAGAGAAGAGTAAAGGAGCACAGTGAAACGGGTCATTAGGATGAAAAGCAAGAGGGAGGTTAAGAGATGAGCAGAGCAGCCACTGTCAGGGGCGAAAAAGGGAATGGCAAGACCTGGGACAAAGCGCCACCACCGGGAGAAAAGGGGTAACGACCCCAACCAACTGCAGCATTTGAAAACAAGGTGCAGAGCTCCCGACGTCCAAGACCAACAAACACACAGACATAAACAACATCCACCACAAACACAACACAGAACATAGATGATTCCCTAAGGAACCTAACCAAAGGTTGTCAAAGCAGCCGTACTGGTGTATACACCTGAGTATACACAAACTCGGGGAGCTCCAAAAGGATAGCAGGTACCGTTCCAAACCCCGCTTAGGGGTCTGGAAGAGGCCCCACCCTCCCCTCCACCACCAACTCCTCCAGAAAGGGCGACTTAATGGTAGAGAAAAGGCTTGACCCATGCTAGGCAGTCGCATGCATGGCTGAGACCCACCAGTCTCATGAGAAATAAACCCAAAATGGCAAGTAAACAATAACACAACTAAACAGTAACATTGCAGAATAAGGAAAAAAGGGGGAGGAGCCCCCGGTTCATGCCCGCTGTATCCTCCCACTCCACAGCGGTGGTCTGAGCAGTATGCGCAGACCTAACAGTTAACAGTTAAGACACATCTCAAAACCCCAAGATGCAAAAAGCCTGGTGAAGATTAACCCCCCAATGAACTGCAGGGGGTAATCACAGGCAGCCTGAGGTTGTAAACGTTGAAGTACAAACATAAATTCCCTCAATCAGTTCAGAGAGCAAATGAAACTCAGAGAAAAGCAGGAGATGCAAAATAAGAATGGACAATCTAAATGGGAAAGAACCCAAGGGCTCCCTCCTGTGTCCAGGAGCATAAATTGCACGCTAAAAACTGGACAGGCTGTAAGGTTTAGTTCCATTCAGCTCACCGAACTGTACCACATCCCCCAGAAACATAAATGCAGCTCTCAGCATACCATCCCCCGCTCAAGGGGAAAAGGTTGGCAAACTCAGAGTAAATAACATATAGAAAAAGCATGTATACGAAAGGGAATCTCCATACCTCCCTATTCATAGCCATTCATGGAAGACAACTAAGCATAGAAGTAAACCCCTTCAACCAGCTCAGTCAGCCAGGGAAATGCAGGAGCAAAAAATGAAGAGAAAAAGTAGAGTATGGAGAAAACCCCCTCAGTGCTCCCCCCTGTGTTCAAAAGCAGGAATTACATTATAAACTGAGCACAGTGCATAGTTAGCTTCCACACAGAGAACTGAACTGCATCAAGACTATACTAAACATGAATGCAACTTTTAGTCAATCATTCCCATCACAGGGGAGAGAGGCATGGAAACACCATACAGCAAAAAAGACCTGTGGAAAAACCGTTAAATGGGGAAGATCCTCAGAACCTCCCTACACCTGGCAAAGCATAGCAGCACCAGGGAAAACAAGCAGAGCACGTCTCCTAGTACAGAAATCAGAATAAAGCCACACAGGCAGGCACATCTCACTCCACTGCTCGCGTGTGCCCCTTCTTCTTCTTAGTAGCAGTTACTTGCCACGCCGTCACCTTCCCTGGTTTGCGGACAGACACAGAGTCAGTGATCGGGAGCCAAGAAGGGATAGTAACAGGCTCCATATCCAATGCCTCCCAGAAAGCTTGTAAGTCCCCTGGATCATGTAATTCAATGGATTTACCCTTCACAGTGGCTCGCAGTCCAAATGGGAACATCCACATATATTTACAGTTCTGGGATTTTAGGGCCTCTAACAGCGGCTTAAGCAGCCTCCTCTTTGCCAAAGTGGAGGCAGCAAGATCCTGAAAAAGCGATATAGGAGCGTCTGCATAGTGTACAGTACCTTGTGTGCGCGCTGCATCCAGGATGGCCTTGGTGTCGGTGAAGGAGAGGATTTTACAGATCACATCCCTTGGAGGGCCAGATGCCGGCCCACGCTGTCTCAAGGAGCGGTGGATCCGCTCAATCTGTATGGAGCTGGCCCTATCCGGGCCTAACAGGTCAGTAAACAGCTCGGTCGCCACCTTGGTGAGAGCTTCTGCGGCCCAGGTCTCCGGCAATCCTTTAAACCTAAGATTGTTGCGATGCGATCTGTTTTCCTGGTCCTCCAAAGCTAAAAAAGCGCGGTTTAAATGCGCCTCATGCCGTTCAGCTTGCACAGTCAGGTCAGCCACAGTCGCGCTCGTCTGTGTGTGGGCTTCTTCCACACCATCCAGCCTCTGGCCCATTACAGTAAAGTCTGCCCGGAACTCTGCCATCTCCTGTGTGAGTGGAGTGAGAGCTGCTTGTAATTGCTTCTGCTGCAGCTGAAGCGAGCGACGGATCGCCGCCTTTAAGAAGGCTTTGGTGAGTGGGGCATCCTCCTCCTCACCCCCCTCCTCTTCACTCTCTGCACTCTCCCAGTCCTGCTGCTGCTGGCTGTGTGTCCCGACTGCCGCCGCCATCTTAGTAGAGGCCTGTGGTGTAGCAGTCCGGCTTTTGTGAGCAAACCGCTGCAAACTGCTGTGTGGTTTTGGCTTTTTGGGGGTCCCGCTGTGTTCCTCCAGTCTATCTCTGCCGTTTCGCACCATAATGGGAGAAAATAGAAGCTGTGGTGGGTCTCAGACTGAGCTCTCCCCAGGAGCTACTCCAGCATGCAGCTAGTCAGATGGACGGTCAAGCCACGCCCCCAAAATGTGGTTACGGTTTAAAGATATATATTATAAAGGGCAATATAGGCATTGATTTCAAATGACGAAGCATCTGGGTGAAACATGCGTTGGGGCAGGTGGACCAGGACGCATGTACTAGACCCACTTACACAAAAGATGGTATGTCAGTTAAAGTAATTACCTTATGCATTTTTTCACTAAATTATTTAGTACCAGTCATGACACTTGTTGTTTGATTTGAATTATTACATTGATGGGGTCCTTTGCCCTATTTGGAATATGTTGTGTTACTTTACATCTCTTACTTTGTACATGTTACTGGTGCCACTTCTAGGAACATTCTACCTTGGTATATGTATGTCTTTTGTATTTAAAAAAAAATCTTCTGTAAGTATATTTAATAAATTGTTAGCTTTTATGAGACCTTTGTGTGCATCAGTTATCTATCAGGAAAAGGGAAACATCTGTACTTTATTCTTTTTTTTTTTAAATGACAGTGGTTGGACTAAATAATTTAAGATATGTGGCAAGGCTGATTATAGGGTCAGACACTGACAGTCTAACTACCTCTTATTAGAGGAGCTACAAAACCAGCTTACTCCCTTCATTTACATGGCTTTGTCTCAAAGAGCGCCTTTTTACCTGACCTAAAACTCCACCTAGGCCAAATATCGGTCTTCAGAAGGCAAAAAAGTACCCCCCTTATACATCAAAAAAGAGCAGGCTCCCAATTTAAAAATTCATAATGTACCCTGGAATTCACATTATATGGAAGATGGTTATAAAGTTTATTAAATAAAAAATATATATTTTTTAAATTATCTGGAAAAATCTTAAATTCGCAGCTGTTCTTTTTTTGTTTTGTCGTCGAACACGTACTTCACCATTCCGTACATGTTACTGTTTGGATTCGGCCCCCCCGAACGCCGGGTGTTTGTCAAACACTGCTTCTGATCGACGGTAAAATCATCACCGCTGTTCAGACAGCTGCAGTTCCTACGTTGTCAAATGAAAGCATGAGCCCACAGCTATGATCGGAGGTATGAAATTTACCTTCTGGTCAATGGTGTCTGCTGATGGGATTAGTGCTCCGATCAGCCGATGCCTGCAGCCGCTAAGAACATTGAGCAGGAGCAGCTGATGGGAGAATTCATCAGCCGGCACCTGTGATGTAAATAAATAATTGAAAAAAAAAAAAAAGGCCGTGGGTTCCCCTGTATTTTTGATAACCAAAAAGGCAAAACTCACAGCTGGGGGCTGTAACACTCAGCTGTCAGCAATTCAGGTTAATAAGAACAGAGGGGTCCCCACATCGTATGTGCTAATTAAATAATTACAAATAAAGGCATTGCGTCCCCCCCCATTTTTGACAACCAGACAAGCTAAAGCAGACTGCTGGGTACTGGTATTCTCAGGCTGGTAAGGGTTCAGGGATATTGACCCCCCAGCATAAAAATAGTAGCTGCGTTCCTAGCCAGGCTGGACTACGGTGACCTAGATGAAATGCCCGCTAGCACTGTGAGAAAGTCTCAAAGCAAATGTGAGTTCACACAGTTCAAATTCACAGCAGTGAAATTCTCCTGGCAAACTGCGGTGAACTCACCTCTGCACCATGAGACCCGAACATCCAGGTGTCTGCCCATCTCTATTGATAACCTATCCTTAGGGTAGATCATCAATGCCTGATTGGTTGGGGTGCGACACCTGGCACCCCCGCGATCAGCTGTTCTCAGAGTCATAGGCCGGAAATGCTCAACTGCGGAGATGCTCCATCTTCTGATAGTAGTTGCGGCTGGTTACTGCACATCCTCCTCCTAGTGATTTGAATAGGATGTGGATGTGCAGTACCCTTCTGTGGCCACTATCAGAAGATGGAGCATCTCAGCAATTGAGCATTTTCAGCTGGCGGCTGCTGAAAACAACTGATCACCGGGGGTTGGACCCTGGCCGATCAGACATTGATGACCTATCCCAACGATAGGTCATCAATGATAAAGTAGTGGACAACCTCTTTAATGAAGGGAGAGCTGAAGTAAGATGCACCAAATTCATTAAGATATACATCAAAGGGAGAACTGCGGGTGTTGAGCGCTGCTGGTGAAGAATTCGCAGGATTCAGATGAATAGAAATAGATTGTAGTTTATTCCTAGCGTCTTTCTAGGTCGAACAGGCCTCTTCCTCAGGAAGACAGACAGTTTTCCAGCTTAAATACAAATTTTCAAAGACTGGCACAAAACCAAGTAAGAATGCCCACAGTCCTCCCTTTGGTATATATCAAAGTTGTTTTTTTTTCTAATTATCGAAGCAGCAGCAGCTGGGCTATTGTTATTTAAGGCTGTTCAAGTGATGTGGGTTCAAAGCATCACAATGTAAGTGCAAAAAAATGCAATAAAACTACATGCTATTTGTTTAATGCCCTATTTGTGCTTTTTGTCAATCCCTAACATATAAAATTAACTAAAAGGCATGTTGTCCTTCACCGCCAGAAATGTATGCCAGGCATAAGGTCTCTCTTAAAGAAGATCTGTTACCAGATTTAACAAAACAAACTGCGCATATTATTGGATAGATCTTAGACCTGATGAGGCTGGTGTACTTACTGAAAATAAGAGTGTTAATCTTTGTAATGTGACTGACTGCTCCTCAGTGTCCCTCTCCACTGCTGACAGGATCTCAAAACGCTAAGAACAACCTGGAGCCATCAGTCGGGCTCCGAGGGCGAGACTGAGCACATCTGGATTTAAGCTCCTTTATTCTTTAGCTGAGCTCAAAGTGCCCATTTTAAGAGCAGGTATATACAGCTATTCCAACAAGAATTTGCAAAGGAAGTGCACTGTCATTTCTAAGGGTATGTTTCCACGGGCCGGATTACATCCGGATTAGCTGCGGATTGAACGCTGAGTAAAGCCGCAGCGTTCAATCCGCAGCGTCCAGATGTTACAGCATAGTGGAGGGGATTTTATGAAAACCCGTCTGCGCTATGCGTGCGAACACGCATTCGGCGGTCCTCCGTCTCCGGACATGCGGCGCGTCTTTTTAGACCGCAGCATGTCTGTTTACCTTGCGGAGACGGAACGTCATCGCAAAGTAAATAACAGAGTCCTATGCATATCATGCCTCGATTTTAATGAACACATCAGGAATCACCGTGTGTACAGAAGGGGGCAGGGCTTTAGGCGGAGCGGGATTTCCGCTCAGTCCAAAGCGCAGGGATTACGGTACGTGGAAACCTACCCCAGTAGATCTAATAAATAAGGTATAGTGTCAGTATTGTAAAATCAGGTGACAGATCTGCTTTAAATACTCTATTAGGGCATTCTGAATCAATAGAACTCCCCCCCACCTCCATTGAAGATATTTAATCATCAGCCAAAGAGAAAAGCGGCTACAAGTCGCATCTCTCGCTCCGCATGATCCATTGTGAGCATGCATGTAATATCGTAAGGTGCAATGTTTCATTTCCCTTTTGTGGGCAGCAGAGAAATGTAATACTTGCCATCAAGGTGAGCGCTAAATCACATCTATGGGGGTCCCAGCATTGGGCACACTGAGAAGTTTTACATTTCCTGATCCTAATGACACAGAGTTATAGATAGTCAGGTCGGAATTACAGGAATGGAGAGACCCTACTGACCCTCATGTGAATGCAGTCTTTACAACAGAGTCATTTTTCATTAAAAAATTATTATATTTTGAGAGACAACGTTCCTATATTGAATCAGTGATCCATTACTTGGTCATGGCTTTCAGCATACGCAATGCACTTTTCATTATATCTTCTGTTGGTCAGGGTGTGAACGATGTTCCCCATGTTCCAATCTTCATCCTTCAATTCTTTCAGGATCTGCAATATAAATTAAGCGAACACACTTCTTTTGGAGCAGAAAGCATTCCTTCATATTACTGGCCGATTTCTGAAAGCATGTCCATCGTATAAGGCTTCGCTGGATGGGCCTGGAGAAAAGAGCTTGTATATATACCTGAATCCACTTATCTGGCACAGCCATGGCTAGCCGGTAATCAAATCCTCCGCCACCTTGTGTAACAGGACAGCAGAGAGCTGGCATCCCAGACACGTCCTAGAAAGGGGACAAGAGAACAAACTCATTCAATGTCATTTTAAAAAAAGAAATGGAAAAAAAGATTGAGAAATATAATTTTTAAACTTTTTACACATCCCAAATATTGCAGCATACTGTAACCTATTCCATTACAACTACTTTGAAAACTACTGATTTTCTCACATTTCAACTTCAGGAGCACACTTGCTCCCAAACCTCCTGGCTTCCTGTTTGCAGGGGGGCAGCTCGCTCCCGATAGCAAATTTTGACCAGCAGCATAATTGCTGCGCTCGCCCAAACTGTGCGAGATCCAACGCTACAAGCAGAGGCTAATTTACGTCTGTAGCATCGAGAGATCGGGGGCTTTAAAGCTGGCCGCATTATGAGCTTCAGCGATCCAGTCAGCAATGGATAAGTGACTGCATGTTCTATTAAAAAAAAAAAAAAAAAAAGTTTTTACGCACTGAGCATGCTCAGCCACCTCTGCTAGAATCCAGCAGTTGCTGGTAACGTAGGCAACTAGCATTAACCATTTAATTAAAAAACAGTTATTGAGAACTAAGAAGACTTAAGTTAATCGCAAAGTTGCTTGCTTTTACAATGCAAATTGCCTCTTCAGAGAGAAAGAGACAAGCAATTAACATTTTTAACCATTAGCGAACTTAACACAAACTTTTTTTTTTTAAATTTACCATTTTTCACTAAAAAAATTCAGCCAGAAAAAAAAAATCTGAACAAATGATATTATTTCTTAGTATTTCTTCCCATACATATTTTATTTTAGTGATTATGAAACATTTAGTAACTTGTACACTTGTGCTACTCAGATTGTATTGATCTCTAAGGCAAACTGGAAGCGCGTGCTATTTTTCCAGAACACCTTTTCTTTTGGTTGTAATCCCATTTTCGGTGATCTCCACCAGTAGCACCTGTCTCTGTTGTACTATAAGAGCCCATAGCAAACAATGTCAAAGTCAAAGCAATCACAATTATTCATAAACTTACATTTTACTTAAATTAGGATTTTGAGAGGAGGAATGAACATTACATGTGGTTACAATAAAACAAGTTTTCCAATTGACAACTACAAGGATCAAAGTATTTCCATTTATATGGGTATTTTTTTGGTAAGTAGTTAATTAAAAACTGACAACCATTTCTTCGAAAACTAGAAGACGACCAATGCTCCACTGCTTTTAAGAGCTTTCTCAATGGGCCGAGGATGCTTAAAATGGGTATTCCCAATCATGGATACCTAAGGTCCTGCAATGCCTGCACGTGAGGAAAGAGACATGGCGAATCAGAAGAACTACACATTTCTAATTGGCGGTATTTACTAACATTGTTATTATTACACTTACTACATATTGGGATAGGATCTTGGAGATGGGAATACACCTTTAAAAAACAAAGAAAATAAAACAAATCAGTGCCGCCCACTGGTCTTTGGAACACAGTGGGCGGCAGATGTGCAGACTGAGAGCATCGCTCGCCGATAGATGCTACTGCACATGTTCCGCCGCCATTTTGTTGAAGCTATGTTTTTTTTTTGAAGAACAGAATATTAAATGTGCAGTATTTAAAATAGGAGGCAATTCACTGAAGGTACAGTGACCTGTCATTTAAGCCCAGAATAACGATGATGAGGCCAGAGGACCAAAAAAAAAAAAGGCCCACCCATAGGCCGCCCTAGAGCACGAGCATCTCATTAACTCAAAACTGCAAACACAGATTAAACAAGAACCACAAGACAGATTTCTTCAATCCAGGTAATATTTTAATCAGTGTAACAAAGCCAACCTGACAGTGTCCGTAGTTTACTTAGCAAAATCCCGATGACAGGGTCGCTTTTAGTTCAGTCGTCTACTGCAGGTTACTTTATTGTATGAAACTCCCATGTCTGGCTTAAAGGAATATCTAGGAAGTGGTGGAGAAAGAGTACACTAGGCTGTCCCTTCTAATCGCCCAAAAAGGATGACCTAAGTTCAAGAAGGATGGAAACAACAGTTCGGAGTCTGAGTTTGTTGCCTACACAGTTACACAGGAAAGGTTGAAGTACCCTAATGGTTATACTCTTCAGAAACCAATCTAAACAAGAGGCTGAAATAGGGTGTTCTAGCAACGGTGCAGGGTACACAAGCTAAAAGTAGAAGTAGTAGAAGCTGAAGCACAGGCCATATTGAGAAACAAAGCAGGTCTACCCTGCAGTAAAAGTTAATAGTGTGCCTATGTTCCACTATGATGTATGATATTCACGATACTGGTCTGATACTTAACATAGACATCAAAAACAATTCACACAGCTCTGTGTATTCTACATAAATCCCATAATGTACTCATCATTCAGCAATTCTTTGATTGCATTCAGCTGGTAGCTAGGCATATGAATTCAATAGGAAGCATGTACAGATACGTAATTTCCCCCAAAAGACTACGGTAGTTTGCAGAAAATTAATAATGCCTGCTTGCACAGCAAGGAATGGAAACACTTTCCAATTTTTTGTTTCTCTTTTGCAAAACTGTAGCAGTAGGAAACAAGGTTATTTCAATGACCATTGATTTCAGATATTAGACTATCTTACGCAGCATGATAAAATTAAAATGCTATAGTCACAAGCAGGCTGAGCAATATTTTCAAATCTGTGCTTATTGTCTTTCTATATCGGCCATTTATCAAGGACAAATCCAGAGGGGGAGGGGGTCTGGAAGTTTCCAATGCAACTACTGGAAAAGATTATATGTACTGTGTTATTCTAGGAAAAGCGGCTTCTTTCCACAATTCAGTTTAAAGAGGTTTGATGGGTACAAAAACAAACAAAAAAAATTAAAACGATCTGGCTGCCCCTGTAATAAGCCCCCAAACACTAGTGTTGGACTAGGTACACATTACGTTTGTGCATACCGTCAGGCTCAGGATGCATGCTCCCAATAGTCACTGTCAGAACTGATGCCAATGCATCGATCCACCCTAAGAACCCACTGCACATTTCCATACTGTAGTCCTCTATATAGGAATACAGTATGTGAGAGAGTTCTTTCGGTCAGATGATGGCTGAAAGGACAAACTTTTTGCCTTCATCTAAAGAATGGTGGCCTCTGCTATTGTTACAGTATATGCTAGGAAAAACTTCAAACATATACTGTAGGGTGAGTACAAAGCAAAGTGTGCACCTAGAACTTACCTTTTTGCTTTTTTACCTCCCAGTCAGCCCCTTGCAGCCATTCTTGTGGCTGATTATGGTTGCAACCTGAACCTCCTACCAGTTCTCCCTCGCCCAGAACTCACTACCATCCTCAATGCCTGCCATTCCACCTACAGAGCACCATCCTGAGACTCCTACAAAGTCTCAAGGATAAATTGCTGCACATTCTGTTTCTCCCTCGTACTTCAGCTAGTATTGGATATCCTGACATTCTCTTGCAGTGAATAATGTTACAGACAATAGTGTTCCAGGTGTTGACTATAGCATTTACACTGGCGCTCCGAACTGTATTCCAAGTGAAAATAGGAATAAGGATACTTCAAAAATGCTATTCTAAAACACCGAACAATAAGCTGTTCTCACCTCCAAGAGCAGTCACTTACCAGTGTACAGAGCTGTGTAGCTCTGTATAGTTTACGTCCGTATCATTGGGGGTGCCAGTTGTCAGACTCACATTGTGCAAGTTAAAAACAGAAACACGTGAGCCATGCACACAGTGAACAAGCCTGTAGGGACATTGTTCACACTACCAGAAGACTGAAAACATAAAAAAGCACAGTAAAACTAGTGAGTTTTCCACCCCTCCTTTGTGAGCCGTGGACACATAAGCCGTTCTATGCTGTGTGTCCACATTGGACATTAAAAACCTGGTTATATGTATAATACCTGTATGAGCAGAATTCAGAAAGGTAAATACATCAGATAGGGATTACATACATTAGTCAGGGACTGCTCTGATACGGATATACAGTACAGACCAAAAGTTTGGACACACCTTCTCATTTAAAGATTTTTCTGTATTTTCATGACTATGAAAATTGTACATTCACACTGAAGGCATCAAAACTATGAATTAACACATGTGGAATTATATACTTAAAAAAGTGTGAAACAACTGAAAATATGTCTTATATTCTAGGTTATTCAAAGTGACCACCTTTTGCTTTGATGACTGCTTTGCACACTCTTGGCATTCTCTTGATGAGCTTCAAGAGGTTGTCACCGGAAATGGTCTTCCAACAGTCTTGAAGGAGTTCCCAGAGATGCATAGCACTTGTTGGCCCTTTTGCCTTCACTCTGCGGTCCAGCTCACCCAAACCATCTCGATTGGGTTCAGGTCTGGTGACTGTGGAGGCCAGGTCATCTGGTGTAGCACCCCATCGCTCTCCTTCTTGTCAAATAGCCCTTACACAGCCTGGAGGTGTGTTTGGGGTCATTGTCCAGTTGAAAAATAAATGATTGTCCAACTAAACGCAAACCGGATGGAATAGTATGCCGCGGCAAGATGCTGTGGTAGCCATGCTGCTTCAGTATGCCTTCAATTCTGAATAAATCCCCAACAGTGTCACAAGCAAAGCACCCCCACACCATCACACCTCCTCTTCCATGCTTCACGGTGGGAACAAGGCAATTCTAACAGTAGAATCCTATTCAGTAGGACTATCAGTTGTGTATCCACCAGACTTCTGCACAACACAACTGATGGTCCCAACCCCATTTATAAGGCCAGAAATCACACTTATTAAAGCTGACAGGGCACACCTGTGAAGTGAAAACCATTTCCGGTGACTGCCTCTTGAAGCTCATCAAGAGAATGCCAAGAGTGTGCAAAGCAGTCATCAAAGCAAAAGGTGGCTACTTTGAGGAACCTAGAATATAAGACATAATTTCAGTTGTTACACACTTTTTTGTTAAGTATATAATCCACATGTGTTAATTCATAGTTTTGATTCCTTCAGTGTGAAATTACAGAAAAATCTTTAAATGAGAAGGTGTGTCCAAACTTTTGGTCTGTACTGTACCGTGATGTTTAGTAGAGCGGCTTAATATACATTTTTTACAAAAAACGTATTAACCAAATACCCTGTGTTTTCCCATCATTTTATTAGCACTTGCTGTTTACTGTTATTTTTTTGCAACAGAGTATGTTTTGGTTTTACTGCGCTTTTTTATGTTTTCACATTGGGCAAGGATTTCACTACTACCCCACAAATTTAGCTTCTGTTCAAATTACTACTTTTTTAGGTTGCCATCAGGGATTCACACATTTTGAACACAAGAATAGTCCCAAATGCAGCGCTAATCTTGGCATTAGAAATACTGGAAACCAGGCTGGCGATATTGTAAATTAACATGACTATTCAAAACATATCCAGCATAGCTCTAATGTCCTCAATATGATGGGAATCTATGTTGCTGGTGTCAATACAGAAAGTGGACATGGAGTTGAGCACATCTCCAAAAATTCTATTTGAGCAGATTTGTTTAATTCAGGGAAAAATATGACTATCAAATTAATTTGATGTGAATTGCCTTCTAAAAGGGTTTAAAAAAATAGATAAAAATCTTATTCTCGCCTCTCATTGGCCCTTCCTAATTTTAACACCATGATGGTCCTCCTATTGACTCCACTATCTTTCTTCCGGCCAGGTCGTCTATTCACTGGTCCGCAGCGCTTCACATACGGTGTGATGCACATCATTCATGTGCATTGCATGAGGTCACATGGGGTGAAATGGCATGAGGCCTAGTAAATTAAAGACGTAACAAAAAAGAAGATAGCGTCGACCGGTGGACCTGTGGCTGTGGTATGTGGAGAGGTAAGTAAAATAGAGCACAGGAATTCTTATTCAATCCCTTATTGGCCCCAAATACTAAAGCAAACTGTTGTCTTTCTGAGCCCCCATTTTGCTGGATTTGAAAGAACCGATTCGCCAAAATTTTTTATTCTCAAGTCAATTCCTTTATTTCTATATGGTCACTTTGACATGGTAGACATATCATTTATGAAGAACTTTAGTAAAACATGTTTAACAGATTGGAAACTAAATTCCTGGTATCTTCTTTTTTTTCATGACAGTATCTCTTCTTCACATGGCTCTGTTCACAAAGGTATCATGGCTTACCTTTATATTGGAGCTTTGGCCAATAAGGTTTCTACCAAATGTGGATGGGCATTAACTTAACAAGTTGCAAACTTCCGAATTGCTGTGGGGCTCATTCGATCACCATTCCATTCATTATCTATAAGACTGCCGAAGATAGCCAAGTGCAGCCCTTGGTCATCTCCACCAATCCAGTAGACCATAAAAAGGAGCAGTGGAGCACATGATTCCAAGTAGGATTTTAGAGTGCAGTTCTGAAGATCAGGTGATAACTTGCTAAGACAGAAATGGGCATAACAGAGGCTCTGTGGTCAGCACTTGTACCGTCAGGGGTCTTCAGTTTAACTTTGATCAAGGACTAAATCAGCATGGGTTTTGTATGTTCTCCTTATGTTTCCTCTGGGAATTCTTGTTTCCTCCCACATTCCAAACGACATGGTAAGAAAATTAGACTGTGAGCCTCAATGGGGTCAATGAGTGATATTGTTATCTGTAATGCTCGGCAAAATATGTTGGCAATGTATAAGCAAGTATAATAAAAATCGTTGACTGTAAGCATACATCAGCAGCCTTAGAGCGTTTTCAATATGTACCTGTATAGCTGGAGTCACTCCGGTTTTAATTAAATTCAGTTAGCAAATACAAAGCCTTTGGAGTTCCAGGTATAATACATCAAGGTCTTAAATGTCACAATTCTGCTCACGCTCAATTATATGTTAAACAATGTAAAATGTCAGATTTGTGTGCGGAAATCGAACCCTATCTGCCAGTTTTGTGATGGCATTAAACATGTTCTTTTATAGCAAAATCAAACCATTAAAACTGTATTACAGAGTTCTGTATTGAAATTTGTTTAAAAGGGTTGGCATCTGTACAGGATTACACGAGCACACAAACACATTCGTTACTTGGCACAGAATCAATATTTGTCTCCACACTCATTTCCAAAACGCTCATTCAATAAAATCAAGTGGAAACAGAAATGTTAACTACCTCCGCGATTGTAATGCAGTCTGGATACAGGGAATGGATCATATGATTTGCTAGCATGAGGTAGACAAGGGAGTCTTCATCCACTTGTAAGCCAAAATATTCATTGTAATCGCCAGAGAATCCGCTTCCTAAAAAATAAAGAGGGGTCAAAGTAAAATTTTATGTTCCCAAGTGTCTATTCATAGCAGCTAATTTGAACAAAGCTTCCCTTAGACTTTAGATAGCTGTCGGTCAAACGATAACTTAGCCTACTTCATCTATTCTCTAGACTCCACCAAAGAGTTCTGGTGGTCTTTGTGAGAGAGCAGCTGCCTCATTCATCTGGAAAAGAACATAAGGATCAGCCGTCGGTTATCCAACGTGTCAGATCCTTCTTTTCCCGGACATTATCTATCAGGGAAGATGAAGAAAACCCCAATACACATTAGACTGATGATCAATCCTGCAGAAATCAGTGGATTAAGCTGACAGCAGTTGAATGGGTATGAAGGTTTTAAGTTTAACTCATATACTGCTTCAAAAAATTCCATGACATAACAGAAGTATAGAGTGAAAGTGATCAAAAAATTTTTTTGCAAGACCCTAGTCCAGCAGCGTTGATAGTCCATGGCTAGACCAGGACCAGAGTCCTCCAAAATGCTTTCTATTTGCCAACTTCTCCAGTTACTTTTCTGATTCGTAAGCCTGGCGTCATCACTGTGGCACGAAGCCAACAAGATGCAGCACCAGGTCTATTAATCAAAAGTGGCACCAGGGATGCTAGTAGATAGGAGGTTTGAAACGGTTTTGGTCTGATGGCCACGGACTACTGATGTGGGTACTGGACCAGGATCCAGCAAATCTTTTTTGATCATCTCTATTGTACAGCTAAGGAATCCTCTCAATGTGAAAAAATGGAAAACTAGTAATGAGCGCTGGCTATTCCCTATGGGGACCTTGAGATGTCTATGTATTTTGTGGATGGCCATTGAAGAGGAAATGACTGGCTGTGACCTAAAATGGTGAAATCAGCTGTTTACTGGGTGTTTTGGGATCATATATTACTAGCTCTCACACAATGGAGGCTGTAATGAGACCACCCAGGAAATTTTTTTAAACAAAACCAATAATAGCTACCAGAATGTCCCAAATTCTGTAGTATAAAAAGGCTGGAAAGACAATAGCGCAAAAAAGAGAGAGTTTCTTCTGGGAAGAACTGCTGTGGAAGGGATGAGGAAATTGCTCACCTGGTTTAGGTTGTGCATCCACAACCCCAGATAATGCTAGAAAAAGGCTGCCGCAGACCAACAAGGAAAAAATGGGTTAAATCCTGCACTGACAGATGGAGAGGTGTAGTTGGGCAGAGACAGAAACGGTTGAGTATGAATGTTTATAACTACATTCATACTCTATCCATTTACGACTCAGTCTGGCAGCGCAGGATTTAACCCGTTTATTCCTCAGAAGAGTATCCTAAATAACAGTCCAAAGAAACAGTGGCTGCCAGAATGCCCAGACAAGGCACCGGGCAAAATATTTACCAAAATATGTAATGTATCCCTGAACTGATTTCTTCCTCTACTACTAGGTGAGGACCTTTCTATAATTTAATCTGCAGGTGGCTATACAAGTTGTAGAAAATAAATTACCCATGAAGAGAGCTCAATGTTATCTGGCCTGAAGTAAAAATAAGAATTTACTATATTAGCAAATTTCTACTCAGGCAATGCTGTAATATTCTCAGCTATGTGGCGATACAGTACCATTTCATGGAAATTTTCAAGTAGCAACCAGACATGTTAGTCATAAGTTGCTATGGGCATTTTAACATTGAGACATCGCTAATGCTGTACAATTCAGTTATGAGCTCTACCAAGCAGAAACGTGTCCAGAATATGTAACAAGGAGCGTGATTACAATATCTCAACGTATTAGATATTTTAATTTACAGACGAGTCTGTTTGGACATCACAACGAAGAGCGAGTCCCTAAGAACTCCTGATACTGAAGTAAGCGGGGTCAGAGAAATCCTTAACGACAGCCCGCTGTATTTCACTGTGAAGTATACATTGCTTTGGTTTGGGCAGTATATACCTCCTTTTAAAGTTCCTTTCAACTTACAAAATGAGCAAAAAAAAAGAAGTCCAAGAAATATACTTACCTATTCCATGGTGATGGTAAAGCATCGATGTGACACCATCAAAACGAAAACCATCAAAACCATATTCGTCAATCCACCATCGCAAATTGGAGAGCAAGAATCTTAACACCTCCCAGCTTTAAGAAAAAATGTACATATATTTTAGCAAAATTAATTTGTTTTGGTTACACAATAAGGAAGTTTTAGAACAGTTTTTAAGCTGTACCTCAGTGGTTGATACCTTTTAATGGCTAACTGAAAAGATGGTAACAAATTGCAAGCTTTCGAGACTACTCAGGTCTCTTCATCAGGCTAAACTAATACAAAATCTGAAGAATCACATATTTATACACAACAGGACACAGGAATAGTACAAAAGATAAGACAAGTGACCTAAAGCAGAACTATCAATATGGGAGAGGGATAAACAGTTGTGGCCATAAATATTAGACCAGTTCATAGATAAGGAGTGAAAGTTTTATTGCCCTCTGATTGGGGCCTGGTAATGATTTGTGATGCCCCCACAAGGTCTTAGGAGCAAATTCCTTAACTTATGTAAAAAGACTGAAGTGTATAAATATGTGATTCTTCAGATTTTGTATTAGTCTTCGCCTGATGAAGAGACCTGAGTAGTCTCGAAAGCTTGCAATTTGTTACCATCTTTTCAGTTAGCCATTAAAAGGTATCAACCACTGAGGACTCTCAAGTCTAAATATTTTTCTATCTACTGGCTAACACGGTACAAAGATATACATCTTTCCTGTAAGCTGTACCTAAAATAAAACTATTTGCCGTACAAAAGGTGGTCATTTCTTCCAGATATTTTTACAGCAGAAAATAATAAATGTCTTTACTTCCATATACATTATATGGAACCTCAGTTTCTACCAACTTTTGCCTAACATATATAGCCGCCTTAAAATTCAGAACAGCAATCACCGTGAACATCTAAAAGTTGTTAAAACAATGGATGCTATGCCAACAAAATGTATATTTATTGGCATAAGAGTAGAAATAAACTCAGAAAAATGTGCAAAAAATGAAGATTACAATTTTATACATTAAAAAGGAATCTGTCAGCATGATTTCACCCCTCTCCAATTCTATTTATATGTGCATGGAACTCTTTCACAGACATGTCCAGCAATATATTTACATGGCCAGTTCATTCCTCCTCCTCCGTTACTGAGGAAATGGCAATTTGAATTGATATGCAAATGAGGCTAAAGAGCTACTTGTAGATCTGAAGCCTGTGTCACTCCAGCTCTGTTCTCTGCTCAGCACCGCATCCTCCTACTTGACTGACTGTCTCTATGCTGTGAGACTTCAGACAAAAAAAAAAAAGTCAAGCAAAAAGGAGGCGGTGCAGGGCAGGAAATAGAGCTGGATTGACAAAGGCTTACAGATCTACTATAGCCCTTCAGCCCCATTTGCATAGCAATTCAAATGCCAATTTCTCAGCAAAGGAGGAACGGACTGCTCATGTAAAGGTATTGCTGGATTTCTCATTGAATGAGCTAGATGCACATATAAATAGTTCGGGGTGTGAAAAAATGCTGACAGATTCCTTTTAATAGCATATCAACAGGATGTGCCCGATGAGTGTTTAACACTTCTTGGACCCTCACCATTTAGCAGGGGGAAAGGGTTCTGGGACACGATCATTAATTCAGAATGGCCGCTTTACCCACTGAAAACAATGGAGACTCTGCTTCGCTCGCAAATGGGTCTGTTCAGTTGGGTAGATGGCTGAAGAGGAAAGGGCTGGTCAAGAAACTCATCCACAGTGACCACCCTCGTCTTCCAGTATACAGTCAAAAGATGCAACCTAGTACAACTTAGAGGAGAGCCAAATAATCGTTTGGCAAATAGATTTCTTACTTGAACAACAGTGGTGTTGAGAAAACATCACGGCTTCAAATACCATAAAGATACATAAACGGTAAACGAGGGGACCAAGCAAAATCCAAGTATAAAAAAAGTGATCATCCAATTATGATCAACTTTCTTCATCTTGGCATCAGAAACAGTAGTCAAGCTGACAGAGAACCAGATGTATGGTAAAAGGTCAAAACATTGCTGCAGTTTCTAGATTCGTTGATGCCATTACAAAGAACGTGGCTCAGTGGTTACCATTGTTCCTTTGCAGCTCTGTGGTCCTGGGTTCAAATCCCACCAAGTGTTTGAGTAGGCTTCCTCCGGGTTCTCCGGTTTCCTACCACACTCCATAGACATACTATTAGGGAATTGAGATCATGAGCCCCAATGTGAACTGCGATGATAATGTATGGAAAGCGTTGTGGGATAGGAGGATTCCAAATAAGTATATTTTTTTACACACCTGGACAGAAAATTGTAGATTGTTTTTAAGATAACTGAGATCCTAATGTATCTGTCAAATATATGATAACAGGACAGCTGTTTGGAAAATGTATGCCCATTAATGTTTAGGGCCATGCCAGTATGTGCGATGGGAGAATTTGCAGCCATGAATGCAAATGGAAAATAACAAAACATAGGGCAGCACGGTGGGTCAGTGGATAGCACTGCAGCCTTGCAGCGCTGGAGTCCTGGGTTCGAGTTCCACCAAGGACAACATCTGCAAGGAGTTTGTATGTTCTCCCCGTGTTTGCGTGGGTTTCCTCCGGGTTCTCCGGTTTCCTCCCACACTTTAAAAAATATACTGATAGGGAATCTAGATTGTGAGCCTCATGGGGACAGCGACGATAATGTGTGCAAATTGTAATGCGCTGCGGAATATGTTAGCGCTATATAAAAATAAAGATTATTATTATTATAAATTTGACAAATATACCTGTACCTTCAGACAACTTGGTCTCATTTGCCAGTTTACTAAATATAGATGTTCGTGAAGCCGATAAGGAATTTAGACTGAGACTCATTGGGGAAAGTGATGATAATGTATGTAAAGCACTGCAAAATATTAGGGTGCCAAATAAGCAAAGCATAATAAAGCTGATCACTATTGGATGGTGAAGTCACTTACTTTGCCATCTCACTTCAAATACAGGAAGGCGCTGCTCAGCCAAGCGATATTGTGAAGTCTAAGAGTGAGTGGCAGCAAGACTCGCTTAAATATCAACAGAACGAATGGATCAGCCGACGGAAATCCAACAGGCGGTATCCAACTTTCTCCTCCGACATCAAGAGAAAGTCGGAAGGCCTTCATACAAAGTCGTTCTCTCCTGACTTTAGTCTAAGGTGTTTGGGGGTATTAAGCCTCCATGACAGAGATAATTGCCCTGTAGCCAATGACAAAATAGTCAACATTTGACTGGCAAAATTTTGTAGGAAAGAACTGTCTACATAGGGGGGGGCACAACATTTTTTGGACCCAAGGACCGTATTGCCATACTGAACCAATCCCAAGGGAAGCAAATGTTATTATTTTAAAGGAGTACTGACAAGAATACATCACGAGAGCCAGCATCAGTACATCTATGTGTGCAGTTTTGTGGATGTTCACCCCCTGCCTCTTTAGACAGCAATTGTTTGCAATCCTTCCAATGACTAACTTTACTTCTCCATTTTTCTCCTAACTGGAGTTAAATTAATGTTCATTCTGGCATTTCCAACCTTGACAGATTCTCTGAAGTTTTCACTTTCATTTCCCAAATGCCATATTACTTTGTGAGGTGTTCTGTGAAACGTGTGGGCATAATGTTGCTTGAAAGATACTTCTTATAAAACAATTACTTTTTTTTTTTTAAATAATTTAAGTGTTTCGCCAATCGACGCTGAGCACCATATTGCCATGGGCTTAATACTAGAGATAACCATTTAAAGTGGGGAAGTTAAAAGGTAAATCTTGAACAGGCTGTGCATTGCAAAAAAAAATAAGAGAAAGAAATATTAGGTTTTATACAGTGATAATCTGTTTGCAAAATCTGTTCCCCACTAGCGATTAGCTTCTCTTTCCTAGAATATTAATTAATAAGACGCTAAAAGGCAAGGTGACATTGAGTATAATAGAAGTGCTGCAGCTATAACGTGACACTGCAATAGTTTGTGTCTACAATTCAGAATATTTAACATTTATAAAACAGAAATCTGGTACATTATGATTCTCATCTTATTAGTACATAAGTATCTCTGCGCCTGTCCCTCATCTCCCTCCGCCGCTTTCCTCACTGAGCAGGCGCCAGATTACCAGCCCCGCAGTGTGAATACATTATAACAAATACATCATAACACACTGTGGGGCGGGATCTGGGGCCGCCGGTACACGAAGCACCGCCGGTGACGTCACAAGGAGGAGGCGGGGGCCGGAAACAAGAGGGGGATGATTGACACCGCTGAGGCCGCTGACACAGGGCGAGAAGACATAACTCCCTGATACAATAGAGATGTCGGACAGATTGTAAAAGTGTCTATTTTTGTATATTTCAGCGTTCCTAGAGATCAGAAACATAAGAGCCACCTTCACAGAATGCTGCCTTAGTGCTGCTGAAGGTGGCTCTTTTACTTAAAAAGGCCCTGGGGGGATGACAGGTTCCCTTTAAGGTATTGTGCTTCATATTATAGATAATGATAAGCAATTGTACATTTTGATAATTTAAAGGGGCTGTCACAAAGTTTTCGACGCCTAATCTGAGAATACCATAATGTAGAGACAGAGATTCGGATTCCAGCAATATGCCACTTACTGGGATGCTTGCTGAAGTTTTGATATAAAAAATAAATACCGTATATACCCATGTATAAGCCGAGATTTTCAGCCCATTTTTTAGGGCTGAAAGTCCCTCTCTCGGCTTATACGCGGGTCATATACGGGGGTCGGTGGGGGAGGGGGAGCGTGGGTGTCGGATCATACTTACCCCTCCGCCGGCGCGGTCTCTGCAGCCCCCCTGCTTCTCCCACGATCTCCGGCTCCTTCCTGCAGCTGTCACATGGCACCGCTCATTAAAGTCAAGAATATGCACATATTCATGACTCTAATGAGCGGTACCATGTGACCGCTGTAGGAAGGAAGCGCTGCGGAGAGCGCCGGGAGAAGAGGAGAGGCTGCAGGTACGCGCGGCGGAGGGGTGAGTATATGCTATATTTACCAGTCCCTCGGTCCACCGCAGCGCTGTTCCCTCGGTCTGACTCCTCTGTGTGTGAATGATCAGGCAGAGGGCGCGATGACGTCGTTAGTGCGCGCCCCGCCCCCTGCCAGATCATCACACACAGAGGAGTCAGATCAAGGGAACAGCGCTGCGGTGGACCGAGGGACTGGTAAATATCTCAGGTGCCGGGGTCCTGAGCGAGCGGTGACATCGGCACCTGTCCCCATAGTGCGCTGGTGTCACCGCCTGCTCAGGACTCCGGCACCTGGCCCCCAGCGACGAGAGGTGAGTATGTCTTCTTTTTTTTTTTGCTGCAGCATATGAGGCCTATACTATGGGGCATAATTGTGCAGCATATGGGGCATAATATGGAGCATATGGGGGCATAATATGAAGCATTTGGGGGCATAAGCTGTGGAACATATGGGGCATAATCTGGAGCATATGGGGGCATAATATAGAGCATATGGGGGCATAATATGGAGCATATGGGGGCATAAGCTGTGGAACATATGGGGCATAATCTGGAGCATATGGGGCATAATATAGAGCATATGGGGGCATAATATGGAGCATATGGGGGCATAAAATGGAGCATATGGGGGCATAAGCTGTGGAACATATGGGGCATAATCTGGAGCATATGGGGGCATAATATAGAGCATATGGGGGCATAAGCTGTGGAACATATGGGGCATAATCTGGAGCATATGGGGGCATAATATAGAGCATATGGGGGCATAATATAGAGCATATGGGGGCATAAAATGCAGCATATGGGGGCATAAGCTGTGGAACATATGGGGCATAATCTGGAGCATATGGGGCATAATATAGAGCATATGGGGGCATAATATGGAGCATATGGGGGCATAAAATGGAGCATATGGGGGCATAAGCTGTGGAACATATGGGGCATAATCTGGAGCATATGGGGCATAATATAGAGCATATGGGGGCATAATATGGAGCATATGGGGCATAATATGGAGCATATGGGGGCATAATCTGTGGAACATATGGGGACATAATATGGAGCATATGGGGGCATAATCTGTGGAGCATATGGGGGCATAATCTGTGGAGCATATTGGGCATAATCTGTGGAGCATATGGGGGCATAATCTGTGGAGCATCATATGGAGGCATAATCATTTTTCACCCTAGGCTTATACGCGAGTCAATAAGTTTTCCCAGTTTTTTGTGGCAAAATTAGGGGGGTCGGCTTATACACGGGTCGGCTTATACATGAGTATATACGGTAATCATTTTTTTTTCAGCAAGATATCATTACTAGAGGACTAGTAAACCTACTGTAAAGTGGTCCTACATACTCATCTTTGCATAACCCCGCCTCTACCACTGATTGGCAGCTTTCTGTGTACACTGTGCATAGGCAGAAAAGAATCAGGTGTGGGCGGTGTTATACAGATCTCATCATTCAAAAAACTGTTAGATCTGCAGTGAAAACAGCGATTCAGTCCTATGTCCCAATCGGTTTGGACTTCTTTAAATAGTGTACTCATGATTCTGTTTTACATTATATGATTAAAGGTGCCAGTGTGCGCCAGATTTTTACATGTGAATTGGATTCCAAGGGTTTATAAATAAATAAACAATAAATATATAAACAATAAAGTCGGATTTTTTATTAATCGCTGGATGACAGTGCCGCATTTCTCCTAGTTCTTTGTCTATAGTTTACTGCCACCTCACAATATTCATTTTCTTAGCGTCAGAAAGCAAGCGCCGCTCTGAGGCTAGGTTCACATGACCAAATATAAAAAAAAAAATCTGAGTTTTAACCAGAAACCTTAGGCAATTTTTTTTTCATCACTTGTCATCCATATACATTTTTTTTTTCAGCAGCAGCTTTTAATCATCTACAAGACCACTTAGTTTCCTATCTTCAAGAATTGCAGTGTATCCACGGAAAATACGGTAAATGTAATGCATATGGCACCCGATTTGTTTTGCACACCCATAGACTTCAATGTGTGATTCACCCAATTTGTGGAAGAAACTAGTGCATGCTGCATTTTTTTTCCACTCATATTTGGTCAGTGGAAAAAAAATCAGCACTGGCCCAATGAATATCACTGGTCTGAGTACTTTTTTTAATTTAGTTATTTTTTTAAAATAAAATAGCACTCAAGCCGAAAATATTGTCATGTGAACAAGCCCTGAAACTGTCCAGGTCGTTAGACCACTACTGCCATGCTGCAGTCAGAGTCACTGGTCTGCCCGGTCAATCTTCTGTAGTGTCCTTCCTTTGGCAAGCTGAGAGGCACAGGAGTGGGGTGCTACAGAGGATGAGTGCACCCCTTAAATCTAGCACAACTATGAAGTTGCGGTGTCATCCTAGCCCAAAACTGGTAATCATTCTGTGAACAGAGCACAGCAACAAATTAATCCCTTTAACATCCTCTCCAAGCCTGTTTTCAGGTTCATGACCAGGCCAAATTTTGCAATTCTGAACCGTGTCACTTTATGTGATAGTAACTCTGGAGAGCTTCAACGAATCGCACTGATTCGGAGACTGTTTTTCGTGGGATACTGCACTTCATGATGGTGGCAAAAATATCTTTAATATAACTTGCGTTTATTTGTTAAAAAAAAAATGAATACATTTTGTTGAAAAAAATGAGAAATCGCTGGTAAACTTTTAACTCTTCTAACTTCCTAACAAAACAAAATTGTTTAAAAAAATTGTACTTGTGTAAAGTGTACGTGTGGGGACTGTTGTTTATTAACTATTTCATGTGACACGACTGATTTTAGGGCATAAGAATTCAAACTTTGAAAATTGCAAAACTTTCAAGGTTTTCGCCAAATTTCCATTTTTTGGGTCTACATTACATTTGAGGTGACCGAGAGGTCTATATGACAGAAAATACCCAAAAGTCACACCATTCTAAAAACTGCACCCCTCAAGGTGCTCAAAACCATATTCAAGAAGTTTATTAACCCTTCAGGTGCTTCACTGGAATTTTTAGAATTTGGAAGGAAAAATGAACATGAACTTTTTTCCAATTTTTTTTTTTTTTTAATTTTCACAATGGTAACAGGAAAAAAATGGCCCCACAATTTGTTGTGCAATTTCTCCTCAGCATGCAAATATCCAATATTTGGGGGGAGAACCACTGTTCGGGCGCATGGCAGGGTTCGGAAGGAAAGGCGTGCCACTTGACTTTGCAAAATTTGATGGAATAACTGGTGGACATCATGTCGCGCAGAGGGCCCCGATGAGCCTAAACAGTGTAAATCCCCCACATGTGAAACCATTTTCGAAACTAGACCTCTCAGGAAACTTATCTAGATGTGTGGCAAGCACTTTGCACCCCTAGGTAAAGTTTATAACATTGAGGCGTGAAAACAATAAAAAAAATAAATAAATTTTTCCCACAAAAAAAAGTTATTTTAGCCCCAATTTTTTTTTATTTTCACAACGGTAATAGGAGAAAATGGAACCCAAATTGTTTTGTGCTATTCCTCCTCGAGTACGCAGATATCCATATGTGGTCAAAAACTACTTTGAGATACAGTGCAAAGCTCAAAAGGGATGAAGCACCATATTGAAGTTCAGAATTTGCTGAACTAGTGTGAGGGTGTCATGTCACATTGCCAGAGCCCCTGAGGTGCCATACCAGCAGAACCCCCAAAAGACAGACCATTTTACAAACAACACCTCTCAAAGAATTCATCTAGGGATGCAGTCACATAATTTTACATCATTGGGCAGAAGAAAATAAAATACATTTTTACCACAAAAATGTTGTCTTAGCTCCAGATTTTACATTTTCACAGTGGGCAATGGGTAAAAATGGCACCAAAATTTGCCCCACCAATTTTTGCTGCATGTAGAAATACCCTATATAGGGCTATAGAGTACTGCTTAGCCATACGGCAAGACTTGGTAGGGACGGAGCGCTATTTGCCTCCTGGAGAGAAGACTTTCCTAGAATAGCTTGCGGACTCCATATACAGAGCCCCTCCCTAAGTGCTAGAAAAGCACAATCCCCTCAAGTGACTCCATTTTGGAAGTTATTCTCCTTTGGGAATTAATCTACAGGTTTAGTGAGGATTTTGACTCTACGGCCGGGGTCACACTGGCAACAAAATCGGACTACTGCAAAGCGATGAAATATCGCATTGCAGTCGGACCAATGTTAATCTATGGAGCAGCTCCCAGTATCAGATTTTTTGTGGTCCGTTTTATACGTGCGAGTGCAATCGCAGCATGCTGCGATTGTTACCGATTGTGGGTCGACAATCGCCAATGCAAGTCTATGGGTGCGATGAAAAATCGGATTACAAACGGACCGCATGTGTGACTTGCGAGAAAATCACACTGGTGTCCTTTAGAAAAGCCGGCAATTCATCCCCGGCTATACTGTAAAATCACACTGACAGCTTTAATAAAGAATAGAAAGAATAGATATATACACATAGAATACATATATACATATATATATATACATATATATATATATATATATGTATACACACACACACACACACACACACACACCGTATATACTCGTGTATAAGCCGAGATTTTCAGCCCATTTTTTAGGGCTGTAAGTCCCCCTCTCGGCTTATACGCGAATCATATACCGGGGGCTTGGCGGGGGAGGGGGAGCGGGGGTGTCGGATCATACTCACCCCTCCGCCAGCGCGTCTCTGCAGCCCCCTTGCTTCTTCCACGATCTCCGGCACCTTCCTGCAGCAGTCACGTGGTACCGCTCATTAAAGTCATGAATATGCACATATTCATGACTTTAATGAGCGGTACCACGTGACCGCTGTAGGACTGAAGAGCTGCGGAGACCGCCGGGAGAAGAGGAGAGGCTGCAGAGACGCGCCGGCGGAGGGGTGAGTATAGCGATATTTACCTGTCCCCGGACCACCGCTGCGCGCTGCTCCCTCGTCCGACTCCTCTGGCTGTGAATGCTCAGGCAGAGGGCGCGATGATGTCGTTATTGCGCGTCGCGCCCCCTGCCTGATCATTCACTGCCGAGGACCCGGAAGAGGGAGCAGCGCGCAGCGGTGGAGAGAGGACAGGTAAATATCTCAGGTGCCGGGGTCCTGAGCGAGCGGTGACACCGGCACCTGTCCCCCATAGCGTGCCAGTGTCACCGCCTGCTCAGGACACCGGCACCTGGCCCCCAGTGACGAGAGGTGAGTATGTCATTTTTTTGCAGCAGCAGCTTGGCAGCATAAGGGACGTATACTATGGGGCATAATCTGTGCAGCATATGGGGGCATAATCTGTGCAGGATATGGGGGCATAATCTGTGGATCATACGGGGGCATAATCTGTGCAGCATATGGGGGCATAATCTGTGGAGCATATGGGGCATAATCTTTGGAGCACACGGGGCATAATCTGGAGCATATGGGGGCATAATCTGTGCAGCATATGGGGGCATAATCTGCAGCATATGGGGGCATAATCTGGAGCATATGGGGGCATAATCTGTGGAACATATGGGGGCATAATCTATGCAGCATATGGGGGCATAATCTGGAGCATATGGGGGCATAATCTGTGGAGCATATTGGGCATAATCTGTGGAGCATATGGGGGCATAATCTGTGCAGCATATGGTGCATAATCTGTGGATCATACAGGGCATAATCTGTGCAGTTCATGGGGGCCTAATCTGTGGAGCATCATATGGGGGCCTAATCTATGGAGCATATGGGGGCATAATCATTTTTTCACCCTAGGCTTATACGCGAGTCAATAAATTTTCCCAGTATTTTGTGGCAAAATTAGGGGGGGTCGGCTTATACATGGGTCAGCTTATACACGAGTATATACGGTATATATATACATATATATATACACACATTTATAGTTCATACACTTCTACATGGTATAATAGCCGCTACTTCAAATGCCGGCTTTTGTGAAATTACAGAACCCAACATGAAATGACACATGGTTTACATACAGTTAACCATGTCATTTCATGTAGTTTGATATATGGTTTTCACTAACAATTACATGAGTGTATGTGTGCAAAATTTCATACATGTAGGGGTTAATTAAAAGTGTAAATTCGTTTAAAAAAAATTTGCAGCTAATGGTGCCAGCTCAGCTGTAAACCCCCGAAGGAATGAGCTAATCTCCCGGCTGGCAGGAGAGGAAGTGATTAGTGTGTGAAGCTTAATTGATTGCTTCCCACGGTAATCAGTTCACTTCAGGTCAGCCGGTGACACGGCACAGCATCAGTGACGTCAGAGGGAGTCCCTGGCTGACCTGAAGTGAACTGATTACTTTTTGTTCAGCGGTGAGATGAAAAAGCATCGTTTTTTGCCTCTTTTTTCATTTTTTTTATTTATTATTGGATGATTGAATAAGGGAAGGGAGGAATGAGGAATAAGGGGAGGGAGGAATGAGGAATAAGGGGAGGGAGGAATGAGGAATAAGGGGAGGGAGGAATGAGGAATAAGGGGAGGGAGGAATGAGGGGAGGGAGGAATGAGGAATTAGGGGAGGGAGGAAAGAGGAATGAGGGAGGGAAGCAATGAGGGAGGGAAGCAATGAGGGAAGGAATGAGGGATGAGGGAAGGAAGGTTGAGGGATGAGGGAGGGAAGGATGAATGAGGGATGGATGAGGGAGAGGGGAAGAGAAGAGAGCGGAAGGGATGAGGGAGGGAGGAAGGGATGAGAGAGAGAAAGGG
>JARQOD010000002.1:603207891-603246897 GCA_033576555.1 Oophaga sylvatica | reverse complement strand
ATTTCTGTCTGTGATAAAAACATCTGTCAAACACACATAAAACCAGAGGGCAGCAGATCATGTGAAAATATAATATTTGTGTCATTCTCAAAACTTTTGGCCATGACTGTATGTGACTTAAATATGAGTGTCTGAGCAAAGGGTCTGAAAACTTATGACCATGTGATATTTCAGTTTTTCTTTTGTAATAAATTTGCAAAAATTTCTACATTTTTGTTTTTTTCAGACAAGATGGGAGCAGAGTGTACATTAATGAGAAAAAAGTAATTTTTTGAACTTACCAAATGGCTGCAATGACAGAGTGAAAAATTTAAAGGGGTCTGAATACTTTCAGTAGCCACTGTATATAGAGAGCAGTTGGGGCATAATACTGTGTGAAGACTAGCTGTGGGGCCATAATACTGTATATAGTGAGCTGTGGGGTCATCATGTTGTATATAGGGTTGGTGAGCTGTGGGCTCACAGCACACTAGACAATGCAACTGAACACAAAATATTTGTAGGACTCCATGACGTAGCATCTATAGAAAGTAAATTTTGTACACAATACTTCTGTTGTATCGTGTAGCCCCAGTCTAATTCTTTTCCAGTGTCCATAGTTGCCTTAAAGCACATTTTTAGGTAGGGTCATCACATCAAATTACTGATGAAACTTTTCTCAGATCCTCCTATTTTACATTTATCCTCAGCACCTGGTCTCATCAGTTTTCCATATGTCCTGTCTGAAATGCAAAGTGCAGGGGAATATGTTGGTGGTATGTACATTATAATTATTAAATTATTGTCACAAAGGTGACATCACGATAACATGGCTTCCTACATACAAAGATAAGACAAACGTGGCCAAAGGGGAGATTGAGAAATAATTTTAGATCAAAATAACTTACTTTGAATAGTCAAAAAGTCTGCTGTCCCAGAGGTCATGGTTTCCTCTAGGCCCATCATGGAAGAAGCAGGAGTTTGTACCGTCAAACTGGTTGAGACCGTCTTCACTGTTCTTTGACGCATGGCTATGTACAACATCAAGTAAAACCTGGATTCCCATAGAATGGGCAACGTCTACAAGCTCCCTTAGATCATCTGGGGTTCCATACCGACTAGAAAAGGAGAAGGAACATTAGTCAATGAGCAGAGAAGAGTTTCTACAAAGAATTTAGTAGATGTAATGAAATATGCAGGATAATGGGACTGACTAACGCTAAAGTGTTCTAACGATGGAGAAGGACAGCTCTAGAAAAGGCTAGAATTAAACACCTGCAATAGAAGAATCCTGCTTACTGGGGTTGTCCGCACTCAACATACAAGTCTGCAGTTACTCTACATGTGAATCTTCACATAGCGCGCACTGTGACGATTCTCCGGTGCTGAGCAGTCATGTGATTTGCATATTTCCCGCCACATTCCAACTAGACTGTTTCCGGCCTCGCTCAATACACTTGCGTTGTGTGAGTTTGTGTCCATCTCGTGGCTGGAAGTATGCCTATCGCATATGCGATGTGAGGATTCACAAGTCTGCAGGCACAGAGTGACTCCAGTAAGGACAACCCCTTTAACGAATGTGACAAGATCATGGAATCCAAGCTTTTGGAGGTTAATGCATATAATATTCTCTGGCAGTATGCCCTGATACATAACAGGAGACTTACTTGGCATGTTCGATATATTTATCTCTCTTATGTGACTTAATAGCTAGTGTACTTGGTGACCAATAAACTGTTTCAAGAACTGGAACTAAAACTTTGCATATTGTACAACTATAGTAGTGCTTGCCCACAATTACACGGATCTCTGCTTGCAAAAGCCTTTCCAATTATTAGTCCTTGAAGGGTGCTTTCTCCTCCCTGTTAAAGCCAGGTTCATAGCCCGTTTTTGTTTTTTTCCCACCCGTGAGTGGCTCCATAAGGGCCCCTATTATCTAAAGGCCAGAAAAAAAAGATTTGTCGAAGGTGCCATTGACTTTAATGTAGCAGTCACTTTGTGCTCGATGAGACCCAATTTTCAGCAGTGTTCTGTAAGTCTTGTATTTAGTTCCCACCTCAAGAAGGCGGACACTGCCAAAAAGGAGGTCAGACAGAGCCCAAAGGGACTCCCTACTACAGTAATTTCAATGGTTCAGAGTCTGCTGAAACAAGTGGATGCTGCAAAATCCGGCATTCTGCTCCATGTATTTGGCAGGCAGTGAAAGCACCAATATCCTCATCTTTACAATTCTGCGACCTTTACTAAAGAGAATCTGTCAGATGGTTTTTACTATGTGATCAGAGCAGCATAAAAGTAGAGACAGAGACCCCCAATTCCAGTGATGTGTCAATTCCTGAGCTGTGTTCTGCACTTTCAGTAATATCAGTGTTTTATCAGCAAGACATTATCACTACAGGACTAGCTGTCTCATGCCTCCTGGTCCAACCACTCCCCCACGACTGATTAGCAGCTTTCGGTCACTGTACAGTGTACAAAAAGTAGTCGATCGGTGTGAGCGGGGTAATACACAGAGCTCAGCATTCTGCTAGATCTGCAGGACAGAAAACAGTGATTCCATCAAAATGACAGCATGCAGATCAGCATGTCACATTGCTAAAATCGGGGTACCCGCCGCTACATCATGCTGCTCTCGGATTACATGGCAAAAGCCTGCTGACAAATTCCCTTTAAGGACTCAAATGTGTTAATATACAAATACTACAAATACAATACATTTGTGTCATGTGTTAAGCAAAATCCTTCAAAAGGCTGCAATTATCATCACAACTACTCGCTGGCTGGACACATATGGCATAGCCAACTCCTTAAAATTAAAAAAAAAAAAAAAAAGCATAACTTTTTTTTTATCATCACATGCCGATCATTTCAGGATGTGTTGAGCCAAAAGTAGTGTGGATGAACACATCTGTACCACAGAACGAAAGCTGTACGGAGATGGAGTCAAAAGAATACCAGAATATACGCCCAAGAGGCGCAGAGAGCTCCGAATGTTTGGTATATTTAAGTAGCGCATGTTATTCCTACAGAAGCCATGCTAGTCTATGGCACTAACTGCAACCCCACTGATATTTATTGAGAAAAGCTTTGGCCTAATTTAACTTCGAAATGGGGTATTAAGGTACTGTATATTTATGGTGAATACAGATAATTGATTTGTGAATATTTTATTTTTTTTGTAATACCTTGATGCAGCAAAGAAACTGGTGATTTGGTACCCAAAACTTGCATAATATGCATGTTCCATAACAGCCATCATCTGAATACAGTTGTAACCTGGTGAACGGAAATAACATTACAACAATGTAGTAAGTTTCATTGTGAGAAAGTGATATTAAACCTACATAAACGGTCAGTAATAGCAGGATATACAAACAACGCTGCCCTTTCTGGTCAAGCCATCTGCACTACAGCCCTAGAAGGTATACATATTAATGGATTACTATTTCTCTTTTTTTTTTTGGGGGGGGGGGGGGAGATTTGCACAATCTTTTTCCAACGCTATCTAAATGAGGTTGATCTTGGCACAAAGCAAATTCAGAGGAATTTTGTGTGATAATCATAGAAGTTTTAAAAAGCCTGCAGCAATGGAGTAGGAACAAACATGGCGATCGGAATTTTCCAGCCTGGTTAACGAGTGGTTAAAAAAATAAGACAATAGGGAAAACGTTACGCTGGAAGGCAGGGTATATTTTTATCTCCTATAGGCCCAAGTGCCAGGGAAACGCATCAAAATACTTATCTACTGCTCTTCCTGAACTTAAACAACTGTCTGTGCTATGCTCCAGTTGTGAGGAGGTTAATGGAGGTACTTGTCTGTGCGACCTTGAAAACTTTGGCAAACGTCACCGTCAAATGCGTTCACATTATGTAAAAACACAGAGATGCTGCAGGAAGGGGCAGAGCTAAAGCTAAAATCAATTAATACATTTACTGTATATCCCACAGTACACCGCCATACTTGTATATTTCCTGGAATATTCTACAAATTCCCCCCAACACTTTTGCAACTTTGCATGAAGTCAAAACATTTTGTAAACACTTCGAAAAATTGCAGACATGGATGTGTGGCCATATCAGCCCCCTTCACTAATCATGATGGGGTCTTGTTCTCAGGACCAATGCGGATATACTACAGAGGCATCTATGGTGAGGTATCCTGTGAATATTCTATAGCGTTTGTGATCGGACGACCCTATTTTTCTTTTATACTTGTAAAATACGGATTTTTGTGTTACTCACCGTAAAATCCTTTTCTCCGAGACGCTCATTGGGGGACACAGGACTGTGGGTGTATGCTACTGCCGCTAGGAGGCTGACACTAAGTAAACATGAAAAGGTTAGCTCCTCCTCCGCCGTATACACCTCAGCAGTGGCCGCAGGCAAACCCAGTTTAGTGCAAAAAGCAGTAGGAGGCTAAAAAATAAATCAGAGTTAACACAGATACAGTATATCCAGAAGAAAAAACTGCTGATACAGACTTAACAGAGAATAGAGTTAACTCAAAACAAAGCCAGCCGGCTCTTAGGGGGGGAGCTGTGTCCCCAATGAGCGTCTCGGAGAAAAGGATTTTACAGTGAGTAACACAAAAATCCGTATTTCTCCTTTGTCTCATTGGGGGACACAGGACTGTGGGACGTCCCAAAGCAGTCCCTTGGGTGGGAAACCGACTCCACAGTGTAATTTATAATCAAGCATTGCTTATAGGTGCGCAACCGCGCCCTGAAGAATCCTTCTACCCAGACTGGCATCCGCAGAAGCCTGAGTATGGACATTATAATGCTTGGAAAAGGTATGCAGACTGGACCAGGTTGCCGCCTTACAAACCTGTTCCACCGAAGCCTGATGCCGAAGGGCCCAGGAGGCACCCACCGCTCTGGTGGAGTGAGCCTTGATCCCTGCAGGAACCACCGCGCCTCTGATGCGGTAAGCCTCCTGAATGGCTAACCGAATCCACCTAGCCAAGGTAGACCTAGAGGCAGCGAGTCCCTTCCTGCGACCCTCAGGGAGGACAAACAGCGTGTCCGTCTGTCGAAAGGACGCCGTCCGAGATACATATCTCCTGAGTGCTCTCACCAGATCTAGCGTATGGAGAGCCTTCTCAACCCGGTGCGTAGGAGCTGGGCAAAACGAGGGTAGAACAATGTCCTCATTGATATGAAATGAGGACACGACTTTAGGTAAAAAAGGTGGTGTTGGCCTGAGCACTACCTTATCCTGATGGAAAAGTAAGTACGGAGCTCGACAAGACAGTGCTGCCAGCTCCGAAACCCGCCTTATGGATGTTATGGCTACCAAAAACACCACTTTCCAGGAAAGGAATGTCAGAGAAACCTCCTGCAAAGGTTCAAATGGAGACTCCTGCAGGACTCCCAGAACTAGATTGAGATCCCAAACCTCTAAGGGAGCCTTGTAGGGAGGAACTATATGGACAACCCCCTGAATAAAGGTCCTAACCTGAAAATTAGACGCGATCCTTCGTTGAAAGAGAACCGACAAGGCTGATATCTGCCGTCTAAGCGTACCTGGCGCTAGACCTGAATCTAGGCCCGCTTGAAGAAATGACAGAATGTTTGGAATTGAAAACAGAAGCGGGGAACAACCATGTTCCCTGCACCAAGCAAAAAAGACCTTCCAAGTACCGTGGTCGCGGCGACCTTTTTAGAGAATCCAGCCCTGGTCAGGATCCAAGATTCAACGGCCAGGCCGTCAAACACAGGACCGCTGAGTTCTGGTGGTAAACTGGGCCCTGGGAGAGAAGGTCCGCGCGCTCTGGCAGTCGCCAGGGTGCGTCGGCGAGCAATTGTACCAGCTCCGCGTACCATGAGCGACGCGGCCAATCCGGAGCGATTAATATCGCTGGGACCCCTTCTAACCTGATCTTTCTGATCACCCTTGGGAGCAGAGCTATTGGTGGAAACAAGTATGGAAGATGAAACTGATTCCACGGTAGAACCAGGGCATCCACTGCAATTGAAAAAGAAATGTTCCAGCTCCTGGAATCCAAAGGAATGGATTTGATCGTATGCTTAGGATGACTGCTGCCCGCATGCAAGATAGTATTGCCCCCAAACGGTATAATGTATAATGCCATAATGTATTTTATTATTTTTGTGTATTTTTAATGATGTTAATTCATTGTTTTTTGAGGACCTTTGATTATTTTTGATCGCAATTTACCTTCCAGGACCTTCAATCTATCATGTGATTGTCAGTTCAAATTTCATTGGTCCGTGATTAGTATATAGGTCTGCATGTTTTATATATGTATAGCAGCCTTGATGAAGATCAACTGATCGAAGCGCGTTGCTGTATGTGGCTTCCTTCTATGGAGCATATACCACTTTGTATTTTATATCGAATGGACGAATAAAATTTTGGAATTTTAAGGAGCTGGAACATTTCTTTTTCTCTTGGACTTCCCTGGACGTGTGTCAGACGTCGTTCCGTGCACCTGCTGTGGTAGTTGGTGAGCTGGTTTGCTTTTTCTTTTTCATCCACTGCAATTGCCTGCGGATCCCGGTACCGGGAAACGAAGTTGGGCACCTTGGCATTTATCTTGGAAGCCATCAGGTCCACATCTGGGGTTCCCCAGCGTCGGCATATCTGCTGAAAAATTTCGGGATGTAGAGACCATTCCCCTGACGCTATGCCGTGACGGCTGAGAAAATCCGCTGCCTAGTTTTCCTCGCCCGGAATGTGGACTGCTGAAATCACAGAGTGATTTACCTCTGCCCAGGTCAGAATCTGTTTTACCTCGTGCATGGCCGCCCTGCTGCGGGTACCTCCCTGATGGTTTATGTATGCCATCGCCGTGGCATTGTCCGATTTTATTCGGAATGGGCGGCCCGCCAGATGCTGGTGAAACTGCCTCAAAGCCAGCCGAACAGCTCGGATCTCTAAAATATTGATCGGGAGGGTCGATTCCTGCTGAGACCAAGTTCCCTGAGCTGTGTGGTGACGAAACACTGCTCCCCATCCGAGCAGGCTGACGTCCGTTGTGACTACCAACCAAAAATTTGGAGGAAACAAACGACCTTGTTGAAGAGTGGTGTCCCTCGTCCACCACGTAAGAGTCTGTCTGACCTGCAGGGACAGACGGCACCGAAGATTGAGGGAGTAAGGGCTCCCGTCCCATACCGCCAAGAGTGCATGCTGAAGGGGGCGAAGATGAAACTGGGCAAATGGAATAGCCTCGATTGCTGCCACCATCCTTCCTAGGACCCTCATGCAAAACCGGATGGTGTGAGGAATCGGTTGGCGAAGGATCCGTACCTCTTGACGGAGAACTAAGGCCTTGTCCTGAGGAAGAATTATCAACCCCTGAGCGGTGTCGAAATTCATCCCTAAAAAGGTGATCTTCCGAGATGGAACGGGAGATGATTTCCTCATATTCACCAGCCACCCCAGGCGAGCAAGGGTGTCTAACGTAATGATGACACTTTCCTCGCAGGTTTGAAAAGACGGACCCTTGATCAGGAGGTCGTCTAAGTAAGGCAGGATGACTATCCCCCTGGAGTGCAGAATGGACACAACAGCAGCCATGACCTTTGTGAACACCCTGGGGGCTGTGGCTAGCCCGAATGGCAGGGCTGCAAACTGAAGATGAAGTTTGCCAATGGCAAACCGAAGAAACCTTTGATGAGGGGGAAATATTGGAATGTGAAGATAGGCATCCTGGATGTCTATTGATGCTAGAAATTCCCCTTTTTCCATGGCTGCAATGACCGAACGGAGAGACTCCATTCAGAAATGTCGAATTTTGACAAACCGGTTCAGTCGCTTTAGATCCAGAATGGGCCTTACGGTACCGTCCTTCTTGGGTACAATGAACAGGTTGGAATAAAACCCCTGACCTCTTTCGACCTTCGGTACAGGTACGACAACCCCGCTGTGCCGAAGAGACTCGACCGCCTTGAATAAGGCGCGAACCCGAGACTCCTCCTTGGGAAGGCGCGAGGGAAAAAAAACGATTTGAGGGAAGGCTGGTAAATTCTATTTTGTACCCCGAGGAGACTAACTCCCTGACCCACTCGTCGTGAGTAATCGATAGCCAAATGGGGCGAAACCAGAGTAAGCGGCCGCCTACTCTGGATAAATTGACCGGATTCTGCCTCCAGTCATTTGTCCGAATATCTTTGGGGTTTGGACCCTCTAGATCTTGGCTGTTGAGATCGCCCTCTTCCCAGAGGGTTGGTCCTGTAGGAGACCTGGCGATCTCTGGCCTGATTAGGCCGACCTGAACCGCTGGAGGTGGCTGGCGCGGCCCAACCTGGGTTACGAAAGGCTCTAAAGCGAGGCTGAAGCTGTCGACGAAAAGGCTGTCTAATCTTCTGCTGAGGAAGGAAACTGCTCTTCCCTCCCGTCGCATCAGATATGAGCTGATCCAGCCTTTCACCAAATAACCGACCACTCTGATATGGTAAGGATGTAAGAGATTTCTTTGAGGTTGAGTCCGCTCGCCAAGTTCTCAACCACAGGGATCTTCTGATAGCAATTGCATTAGCAGCAGCTAGAGCTGCGCAATTTGCCGCATCCTTGGAAGCGTTAATTAAGAAGTCTCCTGCAAGAGCTATCTGATTAGAGATCTCAGTTACCTCAGACGGTACTTCTATACCATGGAGAGCTCGATTTAGAGACTCCGACCAGGATATCATGGCCTTAGCAACCCAAGTTGCTGCAAAAGAAGGAGAGAGAGCAGAGCCTGATGCCTCAAACACTGAGCGGGCCAAGCTCTCAATCAGACGGTCCGTTGGATCCTTGATCGAGGAACCGTTGGGAAGTGAGAGAAGCGTCTTAGACGCCAAACGCGACACAGGAGGGTCGACCGCAGGAGATTCCGCCCACTTCTTCAAAAGTTCGGGAGCAAAAGGATATCTAGTATTAATGGCCTTTTGTCCTGCGAAGCGCTTGTCCGGCTTCTCCCGGTGGCGCTGCACGAGCTCTTCAAACTCAGGATGAGCACCAAAAACTTTATGAGTTTGCCTGGCTCGTTTGAAGGACACCTTATGACCAGAGGTCAAGGTGGACTCATCTTCTACCCCCAGGGATTGATTGACAGCTTCAATCAGACTGTCAATTGTCTCCTGACAATTTGGTGCTTCTAAATTGAGGGAACCTTCAGAATCGGAGTCGGAATATTGATCACTCGCCTCCAAAGGTGAGGGAGAGCGAGAAACTGAACTGAAGGATGCCGAGGCCCCGGACGGCATAGGCGACGCAGTGTGGGTTCGCTTCCCCTGCGTCTGCCTGGTGAGAGCGCGGCCCCTGCAGGCCGGAGGTTCTTGAGACGTAGCCAAGACGGTTGAACCACTGTCCCTGCTCCTATCGGGAGCTTGAAGGGACTCGATTGCTCTCGTTAATGACGCCATAGATTGCGACAGAGATAGGGCCCACTCCGGGGGACCTGACGCACTGGGCTCTGCTACAGGTGAGGGCTCCTGAGCCCGTTCGGAGTTACAGGCTTCACAGACCCGACTAGTCTGGGCGTGCGGAAAAGGGGAACTACAGGCAATGCATGCCGTATACAGCACAGTGTGAGTCTTAGCCCTTCTGGACATACTGGATCTGTCACAGAGTCCTTTCTGCAATTTATTTGGATGTGGCGGTGCGGTGTAGCGGAGCGGAGCGCGGCGAAGCGGAGCAACCAGGCTGGAGGTAGTAGCACTTACCCCAGTCCTGTATCCCCGAACGTCTGAGAATGATGGTGCGAAGCGCTTGCGTAGAGGGTCACTGGGCGCAAGAGAGAAGACTGAGGCTCCAGACTTCAAAAAAGCGCGCTCCCCTTTCAGGGGGGCGTGCCTAAATAGCCACAGCCTTAGGGGGAGGGGTCACGAGGCGCAGCCTAGCGCCGGCCAAAGCCGGGGACTAAATTTCCGGCCGCGGCCTAGCGCTGGCCGAAGCCGGGGACTAAATTTCCGGCCGCGGCCTAGCGCTGGCCGAAACTGCGGCCTAAATTTCTGGCGGAGGCCGCCCGAGAAACAGGAGGAGGGCCCACCGGAGGTGTCGCTGCCGGGGCCGGAGCCCGGTCTATCTTCCGGCCAAAGCCGGGAGCTAAATTAGACGCCGCGGCCTAGTCCCCGGCCGAAGCCGGGGACTAAATTTCCGCCCGCGGCCTAGCACCGGCCGAAGCCGGGGGCTAAATTTTTGGTGGCGGCCGCCGGAAGATGACACTCTTTAGGGGGAGGGGCTCAGGCTGGGGGCTCGTGCTCCTGGCTGAAGCCAGGCTGAATCCCCGATCAGACGCTCTCACCAGTGAAACGCTTCCGTGCTCTCTTCATCTGTCATGTGCAGGCCAGCACATCCCCTCTGAAGGTGGGTTCGGGTTCCGTGTCCGTAGTTTTGCTTGCAGTGGACTCTGCCCTTTTAAAAACGGCAGTCCCAGCGTCTCGCCCAGTCTCATTAGAGGGGGGGGGCTCGCGGAACCAAAAATGGGGGACGGTGCAGGCACCCTAACTCCATCACCCCTTCAGGGGGTGAGGAGAGGGACCGTCCGCCTCCTTGCAGCACCGCAGTCTAGCATTGGTGGTGCAGTGGGGGCCGCACGGACTATCTCCTGCCACTGTACAGCCTAGGGTTTCAATACTCTAGGGTGGTCAGGGCTGAGTCCGGCATCATGTCCCACGTTGCGGGAAAGGATACGTGGAGGCTTCACTCCACGTGCTCGCCCGTTGATGGTTTGGGGAGATCGGACCCCTTCAAAAGGGTCCGTCGCCCCTATCTCATCTTCGTGGGAAAGACAAAAAAAAAAAAATGGTCTGGAAAAAGAACCAGACGTGTGCCTCCATCAGACACTAAGCAAGAACTGGGTTTGCCTGCGGCCAGTGCTGAGGTGTATACGGCGGAGGAGGAGCTAACCTTTTTCATGTTTACTTAGTGTCAGCCTCCTAGCGGCAGTAGCATACACCCACAGTCCTGTGTCCCCCAATGAGACGAAGGAGAAACTAAGGTTGCGTGGGCTTAACACACACAAACAAAAAGTTTGGAGAGCTTCTGCTCCATTCCACTTCCACCATACACTGCTGGTGACAGGTCAACTCTCTTTACAAAGTAAATGCAACAGTCCAACAATAAGCCATGGGACCTTCTATAAACAGGTCAATAGTAGGTTTGTTGCAAATGTAAATTCACTATTTATTGGCAACTGAAATAAAGTGCAGGATAAATGTTGATTCAAGGATCGGTCCAATGAAATAATCTGTCGTTTTATTGAATCTCTTCATTAAAAATAAATTATAAATCGCTTTAAATGGATGTAGAACATTCTTCAAGAGACATTTTGAACCTCATGGGTTCTTTGTCATAGTTTTAACAAAGAACTATGAATTGTATGGATGTGCTGGAATCATTCGTTGTAAGAGTACTAAATCCTGCAAGCCAACAGAAATACAAGCTCTCCTGATCATGGAAGGTTTCGGCTACAAGAGGACATTGTTGTTGGCACGCTGTCCCATAATAGGTAAGGAACTGGGAAATCGTTTTCACCCCCATGACAAGTCAGGTAATGAGGTGGTCTAATGAAACGAGTGGGACAATATGGATGTGCAGGGGATCCATCAATCAGAATCCAACTCTATGGCCACCTGAATCATCACTGCTGTTTTTCCACTTTTCTGAAGCAATTTCCTCCTTTGTTAGTGGCTTTGGTATTTGCACTTATTTTGTAAGTCTTTTCTTTTCCTTAATAAATTTGCTCATCCAGATGTTTTAGACAAATTCATGAAACAACAACTTTCAACAAATGTTGCATTATTTTGGGGCATCTCACTCCAGGACACCCCTCCACTTCACCCAGCCTGGTAGTAAGGTGTCTGAAGGAGTTTTCCATTTGGCTTATTTGTGTAACTTTTTAAAGGATTTGCGACTTTTGGTGCTAGAAAGACACAAAAACTGGTTAAAGAGGTTGTGCACTACTATTGATTCACCTACGTCTAATCGTCTGGAGTCAGACACCGCCAATCAGCCGTTATCGCTGACAGCGGCAGTTGGCCGGAAGCACTCACTTACAGAACGGCTGGGTACTACACATCCACCTCCTCTTCAAATTAATAGGAGGTGGATGTGCAGAACCTTTCGAGAGCCACTACCAGAAGACTGCCAGCTCTGCAAGTTGAGTCCTTCCTGCCGGCAGCTTCCACCGACACCAATGACAGCTGATCAGCGGGGGTGCTAAGGATAGGTCAGTCAAACAGTAGTTGCCAACCTCTTTGAAGACAAAAATAAGGAGCATTTTTGACTATGTGTCAAATTCATAAAACGCGTGCACCGTTTTGAAGAGTTTGTCGCACAAAAAAAAAAAAAAAGTCAGCGAATATCATAAGAGTCAAAATATAGAGCTACTCTATGAGAACAGATCTTGTGCCGGAAGACTTGAGACATCTTTGTATTACATGAAATTGATTCATCTGAAGAGAACCCATGTAATACCACAATTCCCCTACAGTGGCTCTTGCCAAGAAAATGCCAATCTGGTCGCAAAATTAGCCATGACCTGCGATGGCCAATAACTTAATGATCTGGCAGCTAGAATTTGAATGAGACAAGTCATTAAAATGCCTTTTGTATAGTAGTTTTTAACAGAATCATCAGCACTCCGACATTGAGAGAGAACTAACTTTTCTTTGTAGGACATACAACAACCATTATCTGAATCTTTATAAACATGGTGGATTAAAGTTAAAAAAAAAAACTAAACCAAACAAAACAGAAAGATGAGAAACGTGGGATAGGCAGTCTGTAGGAGCACCAGCCAGGCGTAAGTGTTGTATGCAATTAAGAGATATAATGTTGCTCCAGCCGGGTACCTCGAGTGGGATTACTATTGAGCAAGATTCTTGAAAACCCGGTCAGCAGGGCGCAAAAGACAGGAATCTTCTTAGTAAATGACAATCTTCATTGATTAAAAATTATTAAAAATTATGGTAAATCAATGAATCCACAACGCGTTTCAACAGAAAGGGCATATAATACAGGTTAGAGGAACTACATGCACATAAACATACTATAACATTTAACACGGCGTCATCAGCTGTCTACTCAGTACAGGCCCTACAAAATAGCAGCAGCTGTTGCCATTACTCCACTTACATTTTAAAGACCGTTTTTCCTTGGTATAACAACGTTTGACCATAAATGGGTAGTTTAGTATGGATTTTCCAAAGCAAAATCTCATTTGGAGAATTGTGATATAAGTTTAGGGGTTTTGCCATTCCGGTCTCTAGAGAGCCGCTACAAGAGGTGTCCCTCAATCTGGAAGCCTCAACGTTTATACAAACGGTCATGCTGCCCGGTCCATGTGTAGCAGGTATCAGACGCTGGCTGCAAAAATTTCACCCCTATAGGTTTAAATCTGAAAAGAAGCAAAGTTTCAGAGAAAAGCATAGTTTAATAGCCGCTGGGAAAAGAAAGAACAAGAGACGAGTTGGAGAGGAGGGTCTCCCCATACACGCATGTAGGGGGAGACCAGTCACTCCAAGGTAGCGGATGGGGAGGAGCCAAAGGGGACCCGAACGTCCAACTAGTCTCCAGCGCGGCTCGGTCCACGGTGGCTTTTAAACTATGTTTATCTCCGAAATGCTGAAGTATTTCAGAGTTAAACCAATTGATTTACCGTAATTAGAACCATATTACTTTCGGAAACAAAACTCTTGCTACAATGTTTGCACACAGATTATACTTACAAAATATTACAGAGCACAAAAAAAAATACTGCCCAAAAAAGAAAATGCTTTGCATCCAGAAAGGTTGGTCTCCGCATTCACGACCCCTGTAATCATGTAAAGTGTCCACAATAACATTGCTAAGTGTTTGTTACCTTTTAACAACTTAAAAAAGATTATTCTTAACCATTTAAAAAAATATATATATATATTAATATTTTCGGCCCGCCATCCCTTTTTCTTTCTTGACATTTTCTGCTTTTCTAACCTTGAGACACAAACACTTTTTCATCCCGCTTAAAATTCCATGCTGCGATCTTTTCACTTAAACTATGGATTTACTGATGAATATTTATAGGTTTCGAAATAGGATAAAACTAAGTAAAAAATAAAATAACATGATGCAAAACATTAAAGTATTCTGGAGGTAATAAGCATAACTCCCCTACAGTAGATACAGGCGAGAATATTTTGTGCGAGAAAAAAAAAAAATAATGCGTATAATCCAACTTAAATTAAAAACCTGGTATTTTTCATTAGAATGTAAATAGCGTTGCAACTTGCTGTCTGAAATTAAAGCCGGCTTAATATTTTAATGTTAATGGCCTTTACGTAAATGATTCAAAAGGTCGCTTGGCGATGTCCGGAGAAAGCCAAAACTGTAGCATTTTTCTGTTTTAATAAGACGAAAAACGAGGAAGATGCAAATACAAATCCAATTTGACTTGTGAATATTAAACGATGCCCATCTGCATGTCCTGAACTTCACGTGCACTTTTGATATTTACAAGGTAAATCATGAAAGGCGGCAGAAGTAATTGATTGTTTTGTACTATCCTTTACAGTTAACCGTGGCTTTCTTTTTGGGTAAATACATTTCAAACACCCTGTACTTATATCTTTAATCATTACACATTGCTTATCACATTCAATTCCCCAAAGGAAGCTCTTGAAAAGAACAGACATAAAAGGAATGTTTTTTTTTTTTTTCGTTTTGCAGCTCTCTGTACAAGAAACACCTAAAGAAAATACAAGAAGAAGTTTCCCCCCCTACTTCCTTTTCTCTCCTTTGCCGCGTTTGTCACCTAAACTGCTTTTCTGTGATATGAAATGAAGGAAACCTGAAGGGAGAACAGTTAAGTGATAAATCCACAGAAGTTAGAACAAATCCTTCTTATGTAAAACTTTAATGTCAGTAAAGAGATCCTCCTTCAAACAGATGGGAGATGATTAATATCAGTAAACGGAATAACCTTCAGGTTAATAAGAGCAAAAAGGAAGGAAGTTTCATTTTTTTTTTCTTCTCCCCTTTTGAATTCTGAACGTACTGTCATAATGTTCCTGCTCAAGTGTGAACGGATTCTAATTATTCTCGAGGTATTTATTTCGGCTTGTTTTAATTAAAAAGTATTCATTTTAACTTAACAAAAAAAAGAGAGAAAAAGGATTCTTCAGAGCGCACCGTAACGGCCAACCTCAGCTGACAAGCACTGCTCTGATGCTGGCCCGTTTGCTAGACGCTCCCAGCAGGGCTGGCTTTAGGCTAAATGGTACCCTGAGTTAAACTGCCTTTAGTGCTCCCCACTCTATTGCTTTATCTACTCAGTTTGCCCAGGACACCTGCAAGTCTTTTACACACCAAGAAAATGGATTGAAGCTTTCTTCACATTATGGCCGGCGTCACACTACCGTAGAATACGGGCGAGTGCTATGCGAGAAAACATCGCAGCACTCAACCCAGTGTTAATCTATGGGGCAGCTCACATCACCGTTTATTTTCTCAGGTGTATTCAGCGTGCGTGTAAAATCACAGCATGCTGCGATTGTACGTGTATATTGTCCGAGACTCGCCAATGCAAGCCTCTGGGTGGCAATGCGGACCATGCGAGTGCTGTTCGATTTTTACGCACCGGTGTCCTTTGAAAAGCTGGCAATTCATGTGCCGCGTACAGTGAAAATCACACTGACAGGTCAGAATAGAATAGATATAAAAACATAGAATACATAGATACAGTGGGGAAAAAAAGTATCTAGTCAGCCACCAATTGTGCAGGTTCTCCCACTTAAAAAGATGAGAGAGGCCTGTAATTGACATCATAGGTAGACCACAACTATGAGAGTCAAAATGAGAAAACAAATCCAGAAAATCAGCTTGTCTCATGTGGCAAGATTTATTTTGCAAATTATGGTGGAAAATAAGTATTTGGTCATTAACAAAAGTTCATCTCAATATTTTGTTATATATCCTGTGTTGGCAATGACAGAGGTCAAACATTTTCTGTAAGTCTTCACAAGGTTGCCATACACTGTTGGTGGTATGTTGGCCCACTCCTCCATGCAGATCTCCTCTAGAGCAGTGATGATTTGGGCCTGTCCCTGGGAAACACAGATTTTAAAATCCCTCCAATGGTTTTCTATGGGGTTGAGATCTGGAGACTGGCTAGGCCACTCCAGGACCTTCATATGCTTCTTACGTGCCTTTCACTCCTCAAATGGAATTTTGGACCACTCTTCATTTGCAAACTGCTCCAGGTCTCAAATTTGAAGGATACCTTCTCTCAACACCAATTTTAAGATCTCTCCAAAAGGTGATCAATGGGATTTGGATCCATACTCATTGCTGCCAATTCAGAACTCTCCAGCGCTTTGTTTCCATCCATTTTTGGGTGCTTCTCGAAGTATGTTTGGGGTCATTGCCCTGCTGGAAGAACAACGACTAAGACACAAACCCAGATTTCTGACAGACCCAAAATCCTTTGGTAATCATCAGATTTAATGATGCCTCGCAAACAGTCAAGGCGCCCTGTGCCAGAGGCAGCAAACACACCCCTCTCAAAAAAAAAAAAAAATCATCTTTGAAACGCCACCATATTTGCCTGTAGGTATTTGTTTCCTTTTTTTGCAGACCTCATTCCATTTTCGGTAAACAGAATGATGTGCTTTACCAAGAAGCTCCATCTTGTGGACAGATGAGACCAAGATATTTCCCCAGAAAGATTTTGGCTAAAGGTACTGTCACACTTGGTCGAGATCGCTAGCGATATCGCTTAAGCGACAGCGATTTTATGACGCAGCAGCGACATCGTCAGCGACGTTGCTGTGTGTGACATGTAGCAGCGATGTGGCCCCTGCTGCGATGTCGCTGATCGTGCACGAACGTTCTGGACCATTTTTTGATCGTTGGAGTCCCGCTGGTGAGCCTGAGTCACTGAGTTTGACACCCTTTATGAATGATGAGCGACCTCGTTGGCGACTCATGTCAGCGGCGCAGGCGGGACTAGGTTTTAACGCCCCTCAGCTCCGATTGGTGGCCACAACATCTAGTCCTTTGTGCGTTGGTGCGAGGATACTATCGTGTGGGGTTTTGCGATCCTGTCAGAGTCGCTACAGTGCTTCATCTTTGCCTTTTATACAAGACGTTTTTGGGATCCTGAAAAAATGATTCCGGGGCAAACGCAATAGCGGCACAGACTGGATCGCAGTAGCTGCAAAGCAGAAGGCTAGCAGGACGCAGTATGGAACGATGCTGGAAAATTCGTATGAACCACTTGCGGCGTCTTTTATGACGCGGACGTCCGATCACTAAGCGAGAGCTGTGACATATGACATACAGTGCACCAATCTGTGCTGAGGGGCCTGGAAAAGGTTGCGCTCAATCACGCCTATCGAGGTTGAGATCTTTAACAATACATGCTGTGTGACAGGTCCCAACAACCGCCGAGGTCGTTATACAGATCGCTGATGTGTCGTTTATGAGATCTTCCTGTTTGTAAGATACTAGCGACCAAATAGCGATCACACCAATGATCTCGCCAGGTCGTGTCGTTGTCGTGATCGCTGGTGCGATCGCTTAGTGTGACAGTACCTTTACTCACATGCATTTTGGCAAACTGCAATCTAACTTTCTTAGGTCTCTCTGTCTGCAGTGGGCACTCTTGGGTTTCCTGCAAAAGGCATTCATTTCATTCAATTCAAATGTAAACGGACAGGTTGTGCGGACACTGATGCAATGCACCCCGAGCCTGCGGGACAGCTGGAATTTCTCTGGAACTGGACTGGGGTTGCAGCCTCACTATCCTGCATTACAACCTTTGATCAATTTTCTCTGCCCTCTACATCCAGGGAGATTAGCTACAGTGCCATGAATTGACTATGTTGCACACAGTGGAGAAAGGATCATCAAGATCTCTGGAGATGGACTTGTAACCTTGATATTGTAGATATTTTTCAACAATTGTGATTCTCAAGTCCTCAGATAGATATCTTCTCTTTCTATTCTCCATGCTTAGGTGGCACACACAGACACACAATGCAAACACTGAGTCAACTTCTCTTTTCTCTCTGGTTTCAAGTGTGATTTTCAGATTGCCCACACCTACTACTTGCCAAAGGTGAGTTTGAACGAGCATGCTTTTGTCAGGCCCATTTTTGGGGTTGTGGATGAAATTATGTCAAATTTGCCTTTTTTTCTCTTTATTTTTTTTCTGCTGCTTTTGTGTTTTTTTCTTTGTTATTTTGTGTTGTTCCAATACACACAAACGAAATAAAAGTGTAATTGCAATAATTTTCTGGGAGAAATATTTCATTTTCTGGAAGAATTTCAAGGATGCTAACACTTTCAGCCATGAGTGTATATATTTACATATATTTCAATAGGTGTCAATAGAGTTTTATGAATGTGTAGTTGAATATGCATGGAGTGGCCATGCTCTTAGCGGCACACTTCAAATGCTTCTGCCAAATGTAATCCTTAAACGTTGTGGAAATCTAGCCTATATTTAAGAAAAAGTAAAACCACAAAACATTTAATCATACTTATGGCTCAGACAGAAAAAAAAGGTTTACTTTGCCTCAGAAAAATAAAATGTCTGAATTGCCCAAAGTTGACGGGAACTAGAAAGGAATAGCAGCTTTAGACTGAATGTATCACTCAACATGAGCCTATAAGGAGTATTACAGTCTATAAAATGACTTTCTGGAGGAAATGTCACAAGGTGAGCGATTATTGCTTTGAAAATGTAACATATCGATCAGAGAACAATGTAAGGAAGCAGTAGACACAAAGTATTCTTCCTCCAACTTACCAAGATCCTTTATCTTTGGTAGCACCTTGTGGGTGAAATTTTTATAAGATGCAATTTTTCCTTCCGGTGATGCAATTCCGACGTGAGCTTCATAAATGCGGATACTGTTTGGCTTCCTTGGGCGCTCATACTTACACTATAAGAAAAAAGGTACGTTGTTATCTCTAACATCATGTAAAAGGACATTACACAAAAATACATATTAAATTGAGATTACTCAGATTTTCTTAGCTAACAGCTTTATACTTATTGCTGGGTATAGTGAAGCTGTCTCATCATAGACTCCGGATATATGGGAGTCGCGAGAGATCCGCTGACTGAGAGCAACGACAGCTACAGATTTCCATAGACATTAGAACTGACTGCACTTCAAAGAATGGGGATCCATGTAATACAGCGAGTCGCTATGGCTGATGCTGAGGACCCCCCATCTGTTCTATGATGACCTCTAAAGATACAGAAATGGGATGTCTTGATGGATCACACAGCCAAGTGAAAAAAGCATATGTTCCTGAAGTGATGATTGGCCACTGTAAGCTATAGGTATTGTCTTGTTTAAAATAGGCCCCCCATGTCTTCCACTGACTCCCAAATGTGTAGTGTTGGACTGTATATAACAAATGGATTATTTTCACATTGTGACGCAAGTTGGGGACCCCGGCAAATTAGACTCATACTAACCCATGTTCCTGGGAGCAGAAAATTACTTGCTTACAGAGGACTTCCAAAAATAGAACTTTACTGATTTTTTAACCGCTTGTTTTAAAACTGTTTTTGCACCTTTTAGGCATATCTGTTATTTCCCTATTTTTTTTATACATACTAATCACTGTACCTATTGTGTAATAAAGTTAGTATTGATCCTTTTCTAGCATCGGGCGTAATAGTACGCCAATGTCAGACTCCACCTGTTTGGTGCAAGCTCTGGAGTTGAGTCCACACCTTTCCGGGCACATCACAGCTATCTATACAGCTGACATGTGCCCGCAACAGCAGCGGGTGGAATTGCAATTTCTAACAGCGGCATTTAACTCGTGCTTACCAGAAGAGCGTAATAAATCCCATCGCATGATCGATGATCGGGCCATGCACAGCGGGATGAGGGGGACCATGCACACCAGGATAAGGGATGAGGGTGGCCATGCACACCAGGATAGGGGAAGAGGGTGGCCATGCACACCAGGATAGGGGATGAGGGGGGCCATGCACACCAGGATAGTGGATGAGGGTGGCCATGCACACCAGGATAGGGGATGAGGGGGCCATGCACACCAGGATAGTGGATGAGGGGGGCCATGCACACCAGGATGGGGGATGAGGGTGGCCATGCACACCAGGATAAGGGATGAGGGTGGCCATTCACACCAGGATAAGGGATGAGGGTGGCCATTCACACCAGGATAAGGGATGAGGGTGGCCATGCACATCAGGATAAGGGATGAGGGTGGCCATGCACACCAGGATAAGGGATGAGGGTGGCCATGCACACCAGGATAGGGGATGAGGGTGGCCATGCACACCAGGATAGGGGATGAGGGGGGCCATGCACACCAGGATAGTGGATGAGGGGGGCCATGCACACCAGGATGGGGGATGAGGGTGGCCATGCACACCAGGATGGGGGATGAGGGTGGCCATGCACACCAGGATAGGGGATGAGGGGGGCCATGCACACCAGGATAGGGGATGAGGGGGGCCATGCACACCAGGATAGGGGATGAGGGTGGCCATGCACACCAGGATAGGGGATGAGGGGGGCCATGCACACCAGGATAGGGGATGAGGGGGGCCATGCACACCAGGATAGGGGATGAGGGTGGCCATGCACACCAGGATGGGGGATGAGGGTGACCATGCACACCAGGATAAGGGATGAGGGTGGCCATGCACACCAGGTGTCAGGAGTCGAACCCAGTACCTCTTGTCCACTGGCCAGCAGCTCTACCATCTGAGCTATTCTGCTGGCTGCAAAGTTCCTTGCTGAACCCTGATACCATTGACTGTTCTTCCTGATTAGCTACACCTAGTGCTCTTTTGATTGGGCCTCTGATTGCCAATTACACACCCTATATAAACCTGGCCCTGTGGGTGTGTCATTGCGAGATTATTGAGCTCCAAGCCTTTAGTCAAGCGTTTCCTGCTGATCCATTGCTACAAACACTGCTCTCCTGTGAACCGACCTCGGCCTGCCTTCTGACTACGCTCTCCGCCTGATCCATTGCTACAAACACTGCTCTCCTGTGAACCGACCTCGGCCTGCCTTCTGACTACGCTCTCCGCCTGATCCATTGCTACAAACACTGCTCTCCTGTGTACCGACCTCCGGCTGCCACCTGACTAGGTTATCTGCCTGCTCCTCTGTTACCGAACTGCCTTTCCTGTGTACCGACCTCCGGCTGCCACCTGACTACGTTATCCGCCTGATCCATTGCTACAAACACTGCTTTCCTGTGTACCGACCTCCGGCTGCCATCTGACTACGCTACCTGCCTCTGCTTCCCCTAGTGTTTGCAGTAACATCGGCTCCAACCCAGACGGGATCTTGACAGAATAATCTCGCGCCAAAATGGAGTCCGCTGTGAACACCCTGAGACGGCAAGTTACGGAGCTTCAAAGTTTTTGTACTGACTCTCAAGGAAAATATGCCAAGTTACAAACTGATTTCACGGCGATACAACAGGAAGTAATTGAGCTACAAAAAACAATTCTGGACGTGCGCAATTCAGGGTCCGAATCAAACGCGCGGCTGCCGCTGCCTGCAAAGTTCAGTGGGGATCGCAAGCAGTACCGAGGATTCCTCAATCAATGCCGCATATACTTCCAGATGCAACCTGCTCCCTTTACCAGTGAGAGGAAGAAAGTTTTTTTCATGATAAATCTCCTGACGGATGAAGCTCTTGCTTGGGCTTCACCTTATGTAGAAAAGGACTATGACCTCCTTAATGACCTGGAAGCCTTCACCGCAGCTATGAATCAAGTTTTTGATGACCCAAACTGCTGTGCCACAGCAGAAACCAAATTACATAATTTGCGCCAAGGACGTCGCTCTGTTGCGGAATACACATCGGAGTTCCGTCGCTGGGTGGCCGACACCACCTGGAATCCAGCGGCCCAGAGAAGTCAATTTCGACGAGGGTTATCAGAACCAGTGAAAGACGAGCTTGCAGGGTTGAGACCCCTGACCAGTTGGAGGACTTTATTCAACTATGTATCCGGATTGACCAGAGACTTACTGAAAGGAGAAAGGAGAGACTGCGAGCACTTGGGAATAGCCCTGGCTTCTCATTTTCAGCATCGGACCACCAAGAAAAGACGCAAGGCGTGTCTGAACCGATGCAGATCGACGTCATCCGAAGACCACTCTCTGCACAGGAGAAGGAGAGGCGACGTGCAGAACATCTCTGCCTCTATTGTGGGGACCCTGGACACTATGCCATCAACTGTCCTAACAAAAGGACTATAGCCTTTACCAACAACAGGTCTGCCAGCAATATGGACCTTTCTCAGCAGTCGGATTCCATCTTGCAGACTATCTCATCAGTAACGCCAGAAATAGACAAAATACATACTACATCATCTCATTTTGTAATCCCCATTCAGGTTGTAATGGGCACCCAAAAAATACAATGCTCTGCCCTGTTGGATTCGGGAGCAGGAGGGAATTTTATGGACTTAAAATTTACACATGATAATAATATTTCCAGTAGGACCAAATCCACACCAATTGAAATGGAAACGGTGGATGGATCACCCTTGTCTTCTGGACCTGTCACGCATGAGACAATCGAACTGGAGATTTGTATCGAACCGGATCATCATGAAGCTGTCAGTTTCCACCTTATCTCATCTCCGAAATTTCCGGTTATTCTAGGGATCCCCTGGTTTTCAGTCCATAACCCTTCTATCAACTGGGCATCAAGGACCATCACCTTTCCATCTGACTACTGTAAGAATAATTGTCATAAGGAACCCCCTGTTCTCCAACAAGTCCAAATCTCTGAGATTTCGCATGAGAAGGAAGAGAAACTACCACCTCAATATCAGCAGTTCTCTGATGTCTGCAGTAAGAAGAAAGCAGATCAATTACCTCCTCACCGTCCTTACGACTGTCCCATTGAATTGCTGCCAGGAGCAACCATTCCATTTGGACGGATTTACAATCTTTCCGAACCTGAATTGAAGGTATTAAGAAAGTTCCTGGATGAAAATTTAGAGAAAGGCTTTATTCGACCTTCAACATCTCCAGCTGGGGCACCCCTGTTCTTTGTTGAAAAGAAAGACTCCACTCTGCGGCCATGTATTGACTACAGAGAGATGAATAATATCACTGTCAAGAATCGCTACCCGCTACCCTTGATTCCTGAACTATTTGAGAGACTCCGTTCTGCGAAAATCTTTACGAAGCTGGATCTTAGAGGGGCTTACAACCTCATACGGATTCGCCCAGGAGATGAGTGGAAGACCGCCTTCAGAACGAGATATGGACATTTTGAATCTCTGGTTATGACCTTTGGTCTTAGCAATGCCCCAGCCACCTTTCAACATTTTATTAATGATGTATTTCGAGATTTCTTGGACCAATTCGTTGTGGCTTATCTCGATGACATTCTTATATTTTCAGACACCTTGGAAGAGCATCGCAGGCACGTCCAGTTAGTCTTGGAACGACTACAGGAGAACCATCTTTACATTAAACTTGAAAAATGTGAGTTTGAACAAACCAGTATCCAATTTCTGGGATATATCATCTCCCCAGAAGGTCTGAGCATGGATCCCGGCAAAATCAATGCTGTAGTGGACTGGCCTGTTCCAAGAAATTTAAAAGACGTCCAGCGTTTCATAGGATTTGCAAATTTTTACCGAAAATTTATAAAGAACTTTTCACGGATCATACTACCAATTACTACACTAACAAAAAAGACCAAAGCATTTTTCTGGTCTCCGGAGGCACAGGAGGCTTTTGACAAATTGAAAACTCTTTTTACGTCTGCTCCATTGTTAGTACACCCAAATCCTGAATTGCCATTTACAGTCGAAGTGGACGCCTCGGACTCTGCAGTGGGAGCCATTCTGTCTCAGCGAGTTGGGGACAAAATGCAACTTCACCCATGTGCGTTTCTTTCCCACACCATGTCATCTGCAGAAAAGAACTACGACATCGGTAATAAAGAACTGTTAGCCATTAAAGTTGCCTTCTCCGAATGGAGACATCTTTTGGAAGGTGCCAATCACCCTGTGACTGTCCTCACGGACCACAAGAATCTTGAATTCCTCCGTACAGCAAAAAGATTGTCTGCAAGACAAGCACGATGGGCCTTATTTTTCTCAAGATTCAATTTTATAATTTCTTACCGGCCTGGTTCAAGAAATGGCAAGGCTGACGCCCTGTCCAGGATGTGTTCGGAACCTCAGGAGAGGTCTAGTAATGACGATACAATTCTAGGCCCTAAAAATTTTTTGGGAATATTGCACTCTAGAGGACTATGTAATAGAATTAAAGATGGATATCAAGAGGACTCTTTCCTTAACCATCCTTCGGAAGACGTCAATCTTTCATTCAAAGAGGGGTTTTGGATGCAGAAACACAAAATATATGTACCTGAATCTTCTCGCCTTGAAGTCCTCAAAAGTGTCCATGATTCTAAACTGGCAGGACATCCTGGAGTTGCAAAAACACAAGACTTACTACTTCGTTTCTTTTGGTGGCCTAATTGTAGGAAGGACGTGAGGAAATATGTTTCAACCTGTTTAACATGCGCACGAAACAAGACCCCACGATCGTCTCCTCTAGGACTCTTGCAACCACTTCCAGTTCCATCCAGGCCTTGGGGATCTATTTCCATGGATTTTATTGTGGAACTACCCCCTTCCAAACAGATGACCGTCATCCTTGTCATAGTGGACCGACTCACAAAAATGGCCCACTTTATTTCAACTGAAGGAATTCCTACTGCTGAAAAAACTGCAGAACTGATAATCAAAGAGGTATTCAGGTTACATGGAATTCCTGACAGCGTGGTGTCTGACAGAGGCGTTCAGTTTACGTCAAAATTTTGGAAGAGTTTCTGTACAGCCTTGGGAGTCACGGTGAATCTTTCTACCGCTTTCCATCCTCAGTCCAATGGCCAGACGGAGAGAACGAACCAGACTTTGGAGCAATACCTCCGTTGCTTCATTTCCTATCTTCAGGATGACTGGGTGGACTATTTACCAACAGCAGAGTTTTCCTACAACAACTCCATACATAGCGCTACATCTCAAACCCCATTTTTTGCTAATTATGGAGTACATCCAGTATTTATCCCTAATCTGCCAGTGAACACTCCCATTCCTGCTGTAAATGACAGGCTTGCAAAATTACAGGAATCCCAGAAGGAATTATCAGAGATATTACTCAAGACCCAGGAAGTATATAAGGAAGCAGCAGATAAACATCGGAGAGTGCCCCCTGCTCTTCAGGTTGGAGACAAAGTTTGGCTGTCCACTAAAAACCTTAAGACACATGTGCCATCCTCCAAATTGGGTCAGAAATTCATTGGACCTTTTCAAATTTCTGCAAAAATTAACCAGGTTGCTTTTCGTTTGGAACTTCCCAACAATCTAAAGATTCATCCAGTGTTTCACATATCCTTGCTCAAACCCTTCTGTGAAAACCCGTTTCCAGGAAGAATTCAGCCACCTCCTCCACCAGAAAGGATCCGTGGTGAAGAAGAATACATTGTGAATAAGATTCTGGACTCCCGAAAATTCAGAGGTAAACTGCAGTATCTGGTGCAGTGGAAGGGTTACGGACCAGAGGAAAATTCATGGGAACCAAGGGACAACGTCCATGCTCCTAGACTAACAAGAGCCTTTCATCAGAGGTACCCGGATAAGCCAGCTCCTGAGATGTCCAGAGGCCATCCTGGAAGGAGGGGAGTACTGTCAGGAGTCGAACCCAGTACCTCTTGTCCACTGGCCAGCAGCTCTACCATCTGAGCTATTCTGCTGGCTGCAAAGTTCCTTGCTGAACCCTGATACCATTGACTGTTCTTCCTGATTAGCTACACCTAGTGCTCTTTTGATTGGGCCTCTGATTGCCAATTACACACCCTATATAAACCTGGCCCTGTGGGTGTGTCATTGCGAGATTATTGAGCTCCAAGCCTTTAGTCAAGCGTTTCCTGCTGATCCATTGCTACAAACACTGCTCTCCTGTGAACCGACCTCGGCCTGCCTTCTGACTACGCTCTCCGCCTGATCCATTGCTACAAACACTGCTCTCCTGTGAACCGACCTCGGCCTGCCTTCTGACTACGCTCTCCGCCTGATCCATTGCTACAAACACTGCTCTCCTGTGTACCGACCTCCGGCTGCCACCTGACTACGTTATCTGCCTGCTCCTCTGTTACCGAACTGCCTTTCCTGTGTACCGACCTCCGGCTGCCACCTGACTACGTTATCCGCCTGATCCATTGCTACAAACACTGCTTTCCTGTGTACCGACCTCCGGCTGCCATCTGACTATGCTACCTGCCTCTGCTTCCCTAGTGTTTGCAGTAACATCGGCTCCAACCCAGACGGGATCTTGACACCAGGATAGGGGATGAGGGTGGCCATGCACACCAGGATAGGGGATGAGGGTGGCCATGCACACCAGGATAGGGGATGAGGGGGGCCATGTACACCAGGATAGGGGATGAGGGGGGCCATGCACACCAGGATAGGGGATGAGGGTGGCCATGCACACCAGGATAGGGGATGAGGGTGGCCATGCACACCAGGATGGGGGATGAGGGTGACCATGCACACCAGGATAGGGGATGAGGGTGGCCATGCACACCAGGATGGGGGATGAGGGTGACCATGCACACCAGGATAAGGGATGAGGGTGGCCATGCACACCAGGATAGGGGATGAGGGTGGCCATGCACACCAGGATAGGGGATGAGGGTGGCCATGCACACCAGGATAGGGGATGAGGGGGGCCATGCACACCAGGATGGGGGATGAGGGTGACCATGCACACCAGGATAAGGGATGAGGGTGGCCATGCACACCAGGATGGGGGATGAGGGTGACCATGCACACCAGGATAAGGGATGAGGGTGGCCATGCACACCAGGATAGGGGATGAGGGTGGCCATGCACACCAGGATAGGGGATGAGGGTGGCCATGCACACCAGGATAGGGGATGAGGGTGGCCATGCACACCAGGATAGGGGATGAGGGTGACCATGCACACCAGGATAGGGGATGAGGGGGGCCATGCACACCAGGATAGGGGATGAGGGGGGCCATGCACACCAGGATAGGGGAAGAGGGGGGCCATGCACACCAGGATAGGGGATGAGGGGGGCCATGCACACCAGGATAGGGGATGAGGGGGGCCATGCACACCAAGATAGGGGCTGAGGGGCGCCATGCACACCAGGATAGGGGATGAGGGGGCCATGCACCCCAGGATAGGGGATGAGGGGGCCATGCACACCAGGATAGGGGATTAGGGTATACCAGGGTAGGGATGACTGAGCCATGAACACCAGGATGGGGGATAAGTACAAATTTGACCACATTTTTTGCTTCAATATTTTTTTTATAATTTCCTCCTGTAAAACCTAGGTGTGTCTTATAGTCCGAAAAATACGGTAATTTGTGCATGTGGCCTATGTATGGCCTGCGGGCAGTAAGTACACTGTGTACGACATTGAGACTTCTCGCCATCTTGGTAACTGGTGGCAGCATGAGCGTGTTAGGAATGTGGACTGGCTTTGGGGGACGTTCTGTGTTCAATCTGCAGTCTGAGTGAGGGGAGAGTATGAGATAGTATGGGATAGAGCTGTATTGTGAAGTGGACCCTTTAAACTCACCCCCACCCCACGTCATGTCACAGAGGCTAAGTGAGGACCTGACCACATCCGTTACCTTAACATTTTTAATACTTGTAGCACATTTAGCCAATGTTTCACCAGAAGCTTCAGGAATTTTAGAGATGCTAATTGCAACGTTTAGAAGCAATGGCAGCAGTTATCACCTTACCATATAAGAGTCAGCTGGTTGCCAATGAACCCAGTCATACACCACCTTTGTTTCCTCTTGAAAAACATACTTTGCCCATGGTGAGATCCGATAGATCACTTCTCCTGACTTGGTTTTAATTACCACCTTTAAGAGAAAAAAAAAAAAAAGTAAACTTAGTAGATTTAAGTTTCAGATCAGTGACTTTAGTTTTTCTTATGGATAATTCAACTCACAAGTAAAACTGACAAAGGAAGGCGGCTGTATCAACAGTGGCAACCAGAAGTTTTGCTTTTTTTTTTTTTTTTTTTTTTAAAAGTGTGATTACTTCTGTCTGGTAGCTGTGATTCCATTTTCCTGGTGATGTTAGTAAACAAGAGGCAAATGGTTGTCAGCTATAAGGGTAAAAATTGTGTTTGACACGGTTTTATCCCTTTATGTGTTAGTTTTCAACATCTTCAGGGCCAAATGTTTTGCATACTTTGTCATGGGTAGTCGAATTTTGTCTAAAATTCTTATTCATTTTTTTTATTCGGGTTTTCGGTTAAAACATGACAAAGACAAAGCCAAATTTCTCACCAGCTGTCAGGAAGGTTATTATTCTGAGAGTGAAGTCAGGCAAATGCCAAAAAGAGGTATCTATGGAATTCAACTGTTCTCAGAGTCAAAAGTGATAAAGAAAGAAAAAGAAGGTGATGGAACAGCTGACAAAACCTAGAAGTGGATGACCACAGAACACTTCCTCCAAAGTTGATCAAACTATAAAGAAAAAGTCAGTATCTGATGTCCATAAAACTGCTGTACAGATTTTGAATGATACTAATGAAAAGTATGGGGTCAAAGTGATTTGCCAAACTGTGGGCCTGCCTAACCCAACAACCCATCTTCTGATCAGGGCTTAAAAAAGTGCAGGGATGAGGGGTATTTTCATGTTAGATTTTTATGGAGTTTGACCCCAGTCCTGCCAAGTGAAGAGGTGATAACACATGCACAACTCTCAATTAACTTATCTGAGAAATGTGAATTCAGGTGAGAAATTGTGAGTCCCACTGGTGATAAAGAGAAAAATGCCAGCATCTACTAAACATTTACGGTATGTCATATTGAGGAAATACTATAAATGTCCAGGTATGCCATTTACCTGCATTTATCTGTAAAAATATAACATTTGAATACTGTGTAGCCAGCTTACTGGAAGCATGGCTTGAATAGGAGAAAATGAAGCTACAGTGGCATCTAAAAGTGTGGGCACCCCTGGTATAAAATAACTTATTGTGAGCAGTTAAGCAAGTTTAATATGAAATGATCTCTAAAGGCCTAAAGTTAACGTTGGGTTTGGGCACCTTGCATGGTAAGTACCTAGAAACACTTCTATTGAAAGTATCAAATCTTGAAAATGCATTTTGCAGCCAGACAAGCACCTTTCAATTCTTGATGGAGGAATTTTCATCCATTCTTCCTTGGAAAATTGGAAAATTCTTCCAGTGTGCGAGGTTCCTGGGTTATCTTGCATGCACTGCTATTTTAAGGTCTAGCCACAGATTTTCAATGTTCAGATCAGGGGACTGTGAGGGCCACTGTGAAACCTCTTCATCAGGACCAAACCACAATGGGTCATTCATTGCATTGTATCTCCTTGGTAGGTCCTGCTTCAGCCTTTACATGCTTCTATAGGACTTGTGACTGTCACAACCCTATTAAGTGAGCATACCTATAATATTTTACACCACTTGGTTATCAGATAGGACTCTATTTGTGCTTTTATGTCTCTCCAGTTTTACCATTTGATTTATATTTGTGCAGGAGTCTCTGCACTGTAGAACAATGTGCCACAACTCCAGAGTCTGCTAAATTTTTCTGAAGGTTTCTCGCAGTCAAGCGGGGGTTTCGATTTGCCTCTCTGGCAATACTGCGAGCAGCTCTCACTCAAATATTGCTTGGTCTTCCAGACCTCATCTTGACCTCCACTGTTCCCGTTAACTGCCATTTCTTAATTACATTTTGAACTGAGGAAAGGGCAACTTGAAAATGCTTTACCATCTTATATCTTTCTCCTGCTTGGTGGCCCTCCACCATTTTCAGAGTGCTAGGCAGCTGCTTAGAAGAACTCATGGCTGTTGTTTCTTTGGCATAAGGTTAGTGGAGGCTTTGCTTTATAAAGCTGGGAAATTTGCATCAACTGGCTTTTCCTAACAATGACAGTGAACAAGCCATAACCCTAACAGGCTAATTAAGGTCTGAAAATTTGGTCAAAGGTATCTGAGCACAAAAATCTCCAAGGGTGTCCAAACGTTTGCATCGGCTCATTTCTTTTTGTAATTTTTAAATGAAAAAAATGACAATATATATATATTTTTTTGCCTATCATCAAACCTTCAACTTGTTTAACTGTTGACAATAACAGTAATTTTGATAAGGGGAGCCCAAACTTTTACATTCCACTGTATAGACTCCTTGCAGCTGCTCAATTCTAGTCATTGAGGTGGTTACAGTCACCGCTCACTACACAGTTTGGGCACCTTGACTGACAGCCTGCTCTCCAGCATAAGTGCAGTGTGTATGTGCACAGGTCCACGTGCCAAGAAGAAATTACAGCTGCTTCACTGCAATATGAGCGGTGACTGTAACCACTCACTCTACAGCTTAAGACTGGGGGTAAGAAGAATATAAGTTAATTATCTATCTATAGCTACACTTTCATTAAGCATGAACATAGGCTATAATCCTATAACTCCAAGTATATAGCATTTATGGACTTGAATAAGCAGAGGCTGATATGTCAATTCAGATAGTGTGGTTGTAGCAGATTGATAAAAATTAACTTTTATTCGTATAATTAAAAAACCCAAAGTGCCAATAACGTGCCAAACGAAAAAAAACCCAAGGGGTGTATGTGAGTGAGAAAAAGAACAAAAAGAACAAAAACCCAAAGTGCCAATAACGTGCCAAACGAAAAAAAACCCAAGGGGTGTATGTGAGTGAGAAAAAGAACAAAAGAAAAAAGGTTAAAAATTGAACCACTGATTAAATAAAAAGCTGAATTAGATCTAAGCAATGAGATCGCTTACTGCCTTTATGCTCCTATTCACTTTCTTCAGATATAACCATCCTATTACTTATTGCAGAACATATTGGCTGCTTTATAGATGGAGCATATATGGTGGATTCAGCTTCAATGTGGCTGGGGGAAGGTTAATTCTTCCTATGTCAATCTTATAATATATATACACACAAGTCCGATATGAAATAAACAGGAAACTTATATAGTGTAAAGATTGAAAACCCCCTTATACAATAACCTCATGCGCTGAGTATTTTGTATATGTGAGCATGGGTTCAAACATATATGTACATATTATCAATGGTTCTAACATTTGCTCCTGTATAAATTGGAGTCATATATATGCGTGTCCTGTCATAAATGTACGCCTCCGATACAGATCATCATAAACCCAGCCTAGGAGCCCCAGAGTTATGTATACTCTGTATTCAAACGGTCTCACTGTGGGTATTTTTGATTCATATGATACTCATCTGCATCGTTGTATTGTAGGCATAGATGCTGATTCAGCCTGGGGGAGACTTTCATTGGCCATTTAGGTCAGTCGGTCTCTACCCCTCTGGCTCTCCCAACGCGTTTCATCTATCAGGAATCATCAGGGGAGGTAAAGTGATCTGGGTTGAAAAAACAGGGAAGACGAATTGCTTAAGTTCTTACTTTTATAGTTCCCGGGTATACGTTGCTGGAATTCATTTCCGGACGCCAATTACGTCATTTCCGCTACATGTGGTGCATCGTCACATTCATGTGGCGCATGCGTAGTAAATGTAGGGAATTCATGTCTCTCGGAACGTCACTTTCGGTTTATAGAGACCAGCGTCCCGTGGCTGATAATAGGATATTCCGTCTGCAGTCTATGCAGTCCTGTGTTTAGTTAGCTAGCGTTTGCATAGTTAATGTCTCATAATATCGCATACACATGTGGCCTTGAAATTACAAGCTGAAGGGACTGTGTATGGTTAAAAGATCCCTATTGATAAGAAAAATTCTTATAAATCTCAATAGAGATAAGCCTTATCTTTGTATATGTGCAGGTTATTCAAGATCCTAGTGGTTGTTGATATTCAATGGGTATGAAACATTATATTAGGTCCTCGGTAAGACGAGGGAAAACAAAAAAAAAAACACACCCCCATTATAGTGTAAAGTCCACCAAGGAGGCACATTATTAATGTAAATCACTTTTGGGGATGTACATTGTCGTCAGATAGAAAGACAGGCTGAATCAGCATCTATGCCTACAATACAACGATGCAGATGAGTATCATATGAATCAAAAATACCCACAGTGAGACCGTTTGAATACAGAGTATACATAACTCTGGGCTCCTAGGCTGGGTTTATGATGATCTGTATCGGAGGCGTACATTTATGACAGGACACGCATATATATGACTCCAATTTATACAGGAGCAAATGTTAGAACCACTGATAATATGTACATATATGTTTGAACCCATGCTCACATATACAAAATACTCAGCGCATGAGGTTATTGTATAAGGGGGTTTTCAATCTTTACACTATATAAGTTTCCTGTTTATTTCATATCGGACTTGTGTGTATATATATTATAAGATTGACATAGGAAGAAATAACCTTCCCCCCAGCCACATTGAAGCTGAATCCACCATATATGCTCCATCTATAAAGCAGCCAATATGTTCTGCAATAAGTAATAGGATGGTTATATCTGAAGAAAGTGAATAGGAGCATAAAGGCAGTAAGCGATCTCATTGCTTAGATCTAATTCAGCTTTTATTTAATCAGTGGTTCAATTTTTAACCTTTTTTCTTTTGTTCTTTTTCTCACTCACATACACCCCTTGGGTTTTTTTTCGTTTGGCACGTTATCATTTATGGACTTGACAGGTTACCTTCAACTAACTGGCCAGGGACTATGCATCTCGAATGACTCGTCCAAGGCAAGACCCCAGCGGCTGATCTACCCACCCTGCTCATTGACTGATGGGCCTCTTTCTATATACATACAGTCATGGCCAAAAGTTTTGAGAATGACACAAATATTATATTTTCACATGATCTGCTGCCCTCTGGTTTTTATGTGTGTTTGACAGATGTTTTTATCACAGACAGAAATATAATACGGTAATTGCAAACATATGAGTAACAAAAGCTTATATTGACAGTTAGAATGAGTTAATGCAGCAAGTCAATATTTGCAGTGTTGACCCTTCTTCTTCAGGACCTCTGCAATTCTCCCTGGCATGCTCTCAATCAACTTCTGGACCAAATCCTGACTGATAGCAGTCCATTCTTGCACAATCAATACTTTCATTTTGTCAGAATTTTTAGGTTTTTGTTTGTCCACCCGTCTCTTGATGATTGACCACAAGTTCTCAATGGGATTAAGATCTGGGGAGTTTCCAGGCCATGGACCCAAAATCTCTGTTTTGTTCCCTGAGCCATTTAGTTATCACCTTTGCTTTATGGCAAGGTGCTCCATCATGCTGGAAAAGGCATTGTTGATCACCAAACTGCTCTTGGAGGGTTGGGGAAGTTGCTCTTGGAGGACATTCTGGTACCATTCTTTATTCATGGCTGTGTTTTTAGGCAAGACAGAGAGCAGATTCCCTTGGCTGAGAAGCAACCCCACACATGAATGGTTTCAGGATGCTTAACAGTTGGCATGAGACAAGACTGGTGGTAGCGCTCACCTTGTCTTCTCCGAATGAGGCATTTTCCTGATGTCCCAAACAATCGAAAAGGGGATTCATCAGAGAAAATAACTTTACCCCAGTCCTCAGCAGTCCACTGCCTATACCTTTTGCAGAATATCAGTCTGTCCATGATGTTTTTTCTGGAGAGAAGTGGTTCTTTGCTGCCCTCCTTGAGACCAGGCCTTGCTCCAAGAGTCTCCGCTTCACAGTGCGTGAATATGCACTCACACCTGCCTGCTGCCATTCCTGAGCAAGCTCTGCACTGCTGGTAGCCCGATCCCGCAGCTGAAACACTTTTAAGAGACGATCCTGGCGCTTGCTGGTCTTTCTTAGGCGCCCTGAAGCCTTTTTGGCAACAATGGAACCTCTCTCCTTGAAGTTCTTGATGATGCGATAGATTGTTGACTGAGGTGCAATCTTTCTAGCTGCGATACTCTTCCCTGTTAGGCCATTTTTGTGCATTGCAATGATGACTGCACATGTTTCTTTAGAGATAACCATGGTTAACAGAAGAGAAACAATGATGCCAAGCACTAGCCTCCTTTTAAAGTGTCCAGTGGTGTCATTCTTACTTAATCATGACAGATTGATCTCCAGCCATGTCCTCATCAACACCCACACCTGTGTTAATGGAGCAATCACTGAAAAGAGGTTAGTTGGTCCTTTTAAGGCAGGGCTGCAATGATGTTGAAATGTGTTTTGGGGGATAAAGTTCATTTTCTAGCCAAATATTGACTTTGCAAATAATTGCTGTTAAGCTGATCACTCTTTATAACATTCTGGAGTATATGCAAATTGCCATTAGAAAAAGTGAAGCAGTAGACTTTGTAAAAATTAATATTTGTGTCATTCGCAAAACTTTTGGCCATGACTGTACATTAGGAGAGACCTGCGAGTCTAGGGGAGCGAAGAAGAGACAAGCCATTCGAGAGATGCCTACGACTTGTTATTCGAGATACATAGTCACGAGGCCGGCTTTTAACGTATGTTTGTTTTCTCTAAAATGTCTCGGCATCAGAGTAAAACATAACAGACTACAATAATACAGCAATTGTCTGATTCATTCGGCATGTGTTCAAGCAGCATAAATCTACCATCACGTTCCAGTTAAGGGATGTACGTAGGAAGTAGCTATAGAAAAGTGTACAAAGTGGTCTTAAAAAAAATAAATAAATAAAAACAACATTTCAGTGGTGGCATGTTTTATTAGTGTAATTATATATATATTTTTTTTTTTACTTTTTTTAATGTACGGTGAAAAGTTATTCTGACAAAGCACGTGCATTGTTTCATTATGCAGATAGCAGTGTCTGCCAGCGAAGGTTGTTGTAGATTTGTAGAATTCAGAGACAAACCATGACGGTTCAAGGAGACTCGTAGCCTCAAGCTCCCTACAATCAAGTCTCCAGATTTAGAGTTATTTTTTTATTTTTTTGAGCATTGCAGGATAGAGTATGTAAAAAAGTTGCTTTAGATTTAAAGTGTACCAGTCTATCCAGTGCCTGGAGCGGCCACTTTTATCAGTCCATCACTTCAGAACTCAAGATAAATGTACTGGTCAGTAGAGATTTATAGCTCTTAGCCCTCAGCCTCAAAAACAATCCCAGGGAATAATACAGCATTTTAGAATACAAAAAAAAAAAAAGTTGCGATTCAAGCAGGATCCTTGAATCACTGAAGAATCTGAAAAATAGAAAAACAAAAGACATTTTGAATAAAAGTTTTATCATCTTCTTTTCCCCTCTCTGTAGCGTAAAGTAGTAAGAAAGACATTAACACTATAGAAATAACACGCTGACAGAAGACAAATAAATACATAACAAGCCAATAAGCCATTCTGCCCTTTGTGCATTAAAGCCACAGCTGGTATTCTAGCACGGATTCCATGGCTAGGTATATAATAAGGTGACACAGACCTGGGCTCATCACGTTCCTTACAAGCCTAAGTCTCCTTGTGCTCAATTCTATACGCATCCCACTCATCTAAGGAATCTATTAAACGTGTGTTATGACGAAGTAACAACCAATATTCGCGTAACAATATGGTGTGCACATAATCAAAAAACGGGCAGATAAGAAACAATCATAATGAGAGAACTGATCAGGCTGCCCTAGCATTTAATGTATATTGGACAGGTAAAAAGCAATTCTTAGAAATAAAAAATACATAATGTAGAAAATTTCTTTCTCACCCTCCACTGGGGGTGGTCTTTTGTTGTCCTTTCTCATTCTCGGGTCCTCTACCAGAGGCCTGAGAGTTTGAGGGTTCTGCGCAGGATCTAAGTTGTTCCCAGCATTGCGCTTTTCTGGACAGAGAGCTCAGATATTGCTCCTGGGATCTGTTGTAGTCATTCTCCCAACTTAGGAGCACTTGGAGTATTGACCCCTATCACCACTGGAATCACTGTTGCCTTCACCTTCCACATCTTCTCCAGTTCTCCTTTGAGGCCCTGGTATTTCTCCAGCTTCTCATATTCCTTCCTTCTGATGTTGATGTCACTTGGTACTGCCACATCTATTATCATTGCTGTCTTCTATCCCTTGTCTACTTTCACAATGTCTGGTTGGTTAGCAACACCTGCTTATCCGTCTGGATCTTGAAGTCCCACAGGATTTTAGCCCTTTCATTCTCCACCATTTTTTCTGGGGTCTCCCACCTGGACTTAGACTTAACCCATATGCTTTGCAGATGTTCCTGTATACAATCCCCGCTACTTGGTTGTGGCGTTCAGTATACGCTGTTCCCGCTTGCATTTTGCATCCTGCCACTATGTGTTGGACGGTTTCTGAGGTTTCTTTGCATAGTCTGCACCTTGGGTCTTGTTTTGTGTGGTATATCCCTGCTTCTATGGATCTGGTACTTAGTGCTTGCTCTTGTGCCTCTATGATTAGTGCCTCAGTGATGTCTCGGAGTCCAGCTTTCTCCAGCCATTGGTAGGATTTCTCTATGTCAGCCAGCTCCGTTATCTGTCGATGGTACATCCCATGCCGCGGCTTGTTTTGCCATGGGATAAAGCGCCTGATAAATGTGATCCCAAACATTATGTAAAATGTTCCTGATAAAAGCTTCAACTCAATCCACAAAACAAAAAAACACAAGCCCTCAGTCAGGTCTGTCACATATTAACGGAAATATAGGAGGCTTCCACGTTACTGGTAGTACCAAGGCTCTGGAAAAGCGAAATGGCTCCTCACCCGACAAAAGAAATTCAGCAAATTCTCCACTCCAAAATCCAAATGCCTCCTCCCTTCTGAGCCCCACAGTGTACCTAAACCACATATAGTGTCCACATGTTTGGCATTTCTGAAGCGATGAGAGCCCGTCTAACTTACAGGTCCAGAATCATGGGCTGGGCATAACTTACTCGTGACCGCAACGTACTGGTCACAACAGCGTACTGGTCACTACAATGGTAGTTTGCAAATTTCACTTGGCAACATTTATTGCTGCTTGTTTCTGGAAAATGACCATAATAAATAAATTCCCAAAGGGGTATAATTTCCAAAATGAAGTCTCTTGAGGGAAGATTCTGCTCTTCTAGCAATTAGGGGCTCTGTATATGGAGTCTGCAAACTGTTCTAGGAAAAGCTGCGCTTCAAGAGGCAAATAGCGCTCCGTTCCTCAGAGTCTCTCCGTATGGCTAAGTAGTACTGTACAGCCACATATGGGGTGTTGCCATGTTCAGTAGAAATTGTGGGACAAATTATGGTGCCATTTTACCCACTTCTTTTGTAAAAAATGTAAATTCTTGGGCTAAAACAAAATTTTGGTGGTAAAATGAAGTTATTTTGTCTTCACTGCCCAATGGTATAAAATTCTGTAATCACTGCAGCCCTAGATGAATTCATTGAGAGATGTAGTTTGTAAAATGGGATCACTTATGGAGGCTTCTGCCATTCTAGCACCTCATGGGATCTCTCAGTGGGTCATGGCACCTGCAAACCATAACAGAAAATCTGGTGCTCCTTGCCTTCTGAGTTTTGCACTGTGCCTGAAAAATATTTCCCAATTACATTTAGGGTATTGACACACACAGGAAAAATAAACTTCAGTTTGTTAAAAAAAAAAATTCCCATTAGCCCATAGAAAAATGAAAAACTTGGGGCTAAAACAACATTTTAGAGGTAAAAATGGAATTTATTCTTTCTTCACCGCTCAGTGATATAAGAATATGTGAGGCACATGTGTTGTCAATATGATCACTGCACCTCTAGATGAATTCATTGGGGAGTGTAGTTTGTAAAATTACTTCACACATAGGGAATTTCTGTTGTACTGGCACCTCAGGGACTGCCAATGTGACATGGCACCTCAAACTATTCCAGCGAAATCTGAACTTGTGAAGCAACTAAACGGTTAATGAAATTCTTGAATATGGTTTTGAGCACCTGGAGGGGTGTAGTTTTTAGAATGGTGTCACTTAAGTATTTTCTGTCATATAGACACTCAAAGTGACTTCAAATGTGAAGGGGTCCCTAAAAAAAAAAAAAATTTTGTTGGAAAAAAAGCAAAATCGGTGGTCAACTTTTAACCCTTATAAATTCTTAACAAAAAAGTGGTTCTAAAATTGTGCTGATGTAAAGTAGACATGTGAGAAATGTTATTTATTAACTATTTTGTGCTACATTTCTCTGTGATTTAAGGGCATGAAAATTCAAAGTTTAAAAATTGCGAAATTTTCAAATTTTTTGCCAAAAGTCATATTAAAGAAAATTTTACCACTATCATGAAGCACAATATGTCAGGAAAAAAAAAAAAAATCTCAGAATTACCAGGATCCGTTGAAGCGTTCCAGAGTTATAACCACAAAGTGACAGTGGTCAGAATTGTAAAAATTTGCCTGGTCATTATCATGCAAACCACCTTCGGGGGTAAAGGGGTTAAGCCAGAGAGTTATGTCACACAAAATGTCTAATAGATTGGTCGCCACTCCGATTTAAATTATTTTTAATCACTTAAAAAATGGCATGGGGTCCTCCTCATTTTTGACAACCAACCAAGCTAAAGCAGATAGCTGGGGACTGGTATTTTGTGGCTGGTTAAGGCCCATGGATATTGCCCCCCCAGCCTAAAAATAGCAGCCCGCAGCCGCCCAGAAAAGGCGCCTCTATTAGAAGCGCCAATTCTGGCTCTTTGGACAGCTCCCTCCACTTGCCCTGTAGTGGTGGCAAGTGGGTTTCATGTCACATTTGTATTGTCTGGTGACATCAAGCCCACGGGTTAGTAATGGAGAGGCATCTATAAGAGGGATATGTTTGTTTTTTATTTTTGTTTTATGACAGGAGACCATAGCTTCAGTGGAATGGGTGATGACGTGAGTATTGTTTAATTTAGAATCATTAAAGGGGTCTGTGTCATTCTTTCAATTAAAAGACTTTATTCTGGCTGTGTGTTTATTTACAATATAACTATAGGATTAGTAATGGAGAGGCGTCTTATATCCGTGTGCTTGATGTCACTGAACAAAACAAAGGTGACACCAACCCCACTTGCCACCGCTACAGCGCAAGTGGGAAGACAAGGAGTGAGAACTGGACCATCTAAC
>JARQOD010000002.1:603071543-603207791 GCA_033576555.1 Oophaga sylvatica | reverse complement strand
CCGATACAGATCATCATAAACCCAGCCTAGGAGCCCCAGAGTTATGTATACTCTGTATTCAAACGGTCTCACTGTGGGTATTTTTGATTCATATGATACTCATCTGCATCGTTGTATTGTAGGCATAGATGCTGATTCAGCCTGGGGGAGACTTTCATTGGCCATTTAGGTCAGTCGGTCTCTACCCCTCTGGCTCTCCCAACGCGTTTCATCTATCAGGAATCATCAGGGGAGGTAAAGTGATCTGGGTTGAAAAAACAGGGAAGACGAATTGCTTAAGTTCTTACTTTTATAGTTCCCGGGTATACGTTGCTGGAATTCATTTCCGGACGCCAATTACGTCATTTCCGCTACATGTGGTGCATCGTCACATTCATGTGGCGCATGCGTAGTAAATGTAGGGAATTCATGTCTCTCGGAACGTCACTTTCGGTTTATAGAGACCAGCGTCCCGTGGCTGATAATAGGATATTCCGTCTGCAGTCTATGCAGTCCTGTGTTTAGTTAGCTAGCGTTTGCATAGTTAATGTCTCATAATATCGCATACACATGTGGCCTTGAAATTACAAGCTGAAGGGACTGTGTATGGTTAAAAGATCCCTATTGATAAGAAAAATTCTTATAAATCTCAATAGAGATAAGCCTTATCTTTGTATATGTGCAGGTTATTCAAGATCCTAGTGGTTGTTGATATTCAATGGGTATGAAACATTATATTAGGTCCTCGGTAAGACGAGGGAAACAAAAAAAAAAAACACACCCCATTATAGTGTAAAGTCCACCAAGGAGGCACATTATTAATGTAAATCACTTTTGGGGATGTACATTGTCGTCAGATAGAAAGACAGGCTGAATCAGCATCTATGCCTACAATACAACGATGCAGATGAGTATCATATGAATCAAAAATACCCACAGTGAGACCGTTTGAATACAGAGTATACATAACTCTGGGGCTCCTAGGCTGGGTTTATGATGATCTGTATCGGAGGCGTACATTTATGACAGGACACGCATATATATGACTCCAATTTATACAGGAGCAAATGTTAGAACCACTGATAATATGTACATATATGTTTGAACCCATGCTCACATATACAAAATACTCAGCGCATGAGGTTATTGTATAAGGGGGTTTTCAATCTTTACACTATATAAGTTTCCTGTTTATTTCATATCGGACTTGTGTGTATATATATTATAAGATTGACATAGGAAGAAATAACCTTCCCCCCAGCCACATTGAAGCTGAATCCACCATATATGCTCCATCTATAAAGCAGCCAATATGTTCTGCAATAAGTAATAGGATGGTTATATCTGAAGAAAGTGAATAGGAGCATAAAGGCAGTAAGCGATCTCATTGCTTAGATCTAATTCAGCTTTTTATTTAATCAGTGGTTCAATTTTTAACCTTTTTTCTTTTGTTCTTTTTCTCACTCACATACACCCCTTGGGTTTTTTTTCGTTTGGCACGTTATCATTTATGGACTTGACAGGTTACCTTCAACTAACTGGCCAGGGACTATGCATCTCGAATGACTCGTCCAAGGCAAGACCCCAGCGGCTGATCTACCCACCCTGCTCATTGACTGATGGGCCTCTTTCTATATACATACAGTCATGGCCAAAAGTTTTGAGAATGACACAAATATTATATTTTCACATGATCTGCTGCCCTCTGGTTTTTATGTGTGTTTGACAGATGTTTTTATCACAGACAGAAATATAATACGGTAATTGCAAACATATGAGTAACAAAAGCTTATATTGACAGTTAGAATGAGTTAATGCAGCAAGTCAATATTGCAGTGTTGACCCTTCTTCTTCAGGACCTCTGCAATTCTCCCTGGCATGCTCTCAATCAACTTCTGGACCAAATCCTGACTGATAGCAGTCCATTCTTGCACAATCAATACTTTCATTTTGTCAGAATTTTTAGGTTTTTGTTTGTCCACCCGTCTCTTGATGATTGACCACAAGTTCTCAATGGGATTAAGATCTGGGGAGTTTCCAGGCCATGGACCCAAAATCTCTGTTTTGTTCCCTGAGCCATTTAGTTATCACCTTTGCTTTATGGCAAGGTGCTCCATCATGCTGGAAAAGGCATTGTTGATCACCAAACTGCTCTTGGAGGGTTGGGGAAGTTGCTCTTGGAGGACATTCTGGTACCATTCTTTATTCATGGCTGTGTTTTTAGGCAAGACAGAGAGCAGATTCCCTTGGCTGAGAAGCAACCCCACACATGAATGGTTTCAGGATGCTTAACAGTTGGCATGAGACAAGACTGGTGGTAGCGCTCACCTTGTCTTCTCCGAATGAGGCATTTTCCTGATGTCCCAAACAATCGAAAAGGGGATTCATCAGAGAAAATAACTTTACCCCAGTCCTCAGCAGTCCACTGCCTATACCTTTTGCAGAATATCAGTCTGTCCATGATGTTTTTTCTGGAGAGAAGTGGTTCTTTGCTGCCCTCCTTGAGACCAGGCCTTGCTCCAAGAGTCTCCGCTTCACAGTGCGTGAATATGCACTCACACCTGCCTGCTGCCATTCCTGAGCAAGCTCTGCACTGCTGGTAGCCCGATCCCGCAGCTGAAACACTTTTAAGAGACGATCCTGGCGCTTGCTGGTCTTTCTTAGGCGCCCTGAAGCCTTTTTGGCAACAATGGAACCTCTCTCCTTGAAGTTCTTGATGATGCGATAGATTGTTGACTGAGGTGCAATCTTTCTAGCTGCGATACTCTTCCCTGTTAGGCCATTTTTGTGCATTGCAATGATGACTGCACATGTTTCTTTAGAGATAACCATGGTTAACAGAAGAGAAACAATGATGCCAAGCACTAGCCTCCTTTTAAAGTGTCCAGTGGTGTCATTCTTACTTAATCATGACAGATTGATCTCCAGCCATGTCCTCATCAACACCCACACCTGTGTTAATGGAGCAATCACTGAAAAGAGGTTAGTTGGTCCTTTTAAGGCAGGGCTGCAATGATGTTGAAATGTGTTTTGGGGGATAAAGTTCATTTTCTAGCCAAATATTGACTTTGCAAATAATTGCTGTTAAGCTGATCACTCTTTATAACATTCTGGAGTATATGCAAATTGCCATTAGAAAAAGTGAAGCAGTAGACTTTGTAAAAATTAATATTTGTGTCATTCGCAAAACTTTTGGCCATGACTGTACATTAGGAGAGACCTGCGAGTCTAGGGGAGCGAAGAAGAGACAAGCCATTCGAGAGATGCCTACGACTTGTTATTCGAGATACATAGTCACGAGGCCGGCTTTTAACGTATGTTTGTTTTCTCTAAAATGTCTCGGCATCAGAGTAAAACATAACAGACTACAATAATACAGCAATTGTCTGATTCATTCGGCATGTGTTCAAGCAGCATAAATCTACCATCACGTTCCAGTTAAGGGATGTACGTAGGAAGTAGCTATAGAAAAGTGTACAAAGTGGTCTTAAAAAAATAAATAAATAAAAACAACATTTCAGTGGTGGCATGTTTTATTAGTGTAATTATATATATATTTTTTTTTTTACTTTTTTTAATGTACGGTGAAAAGTTATTCTGACAAAGCACGTGCATTGTTTCATTATGCAGATAGCAGTGTCTGCCAGCGAAGGTTGTTGTAGATTTGTAGAATTCAGAGACAAACCATGACGGTTCAAGGAGACTCGTAGCCTCAAGCTCCCTACAATCAAGTCTCCAGATTTAGAGTTATTTTTTTATTTTTTTGAGCATTGCAGGATAGAGTATGTAAAAAAGTTGCTTTAGATTTAAAGTGTACCAGTCTATCCAGTGCCTGGAGCGGCCACTTTTATCAGTCCATCACTTCAGAACTCAAGATAAATGTACTGGTCAGTAGAGATTTATAGCTCTTAGCCCTCAGCCTCAAAAACAATCCCAGGGAATAATACAGCATTTTAGAATACAAAAAAAAAAAAAGTTGCGATTCAAGCAGGATCCTTGAATCACTGAAGAATCTGAAAAATAGAAAAACAAAAGACATTTTGAATAAAAGTTTTATCATCTTCTTTTCCCCTCTCTGTAGCGTAAAGTAGTAAGAAAGACATTAACACTATAGAAATAACACGCTGACAGAAGACAAATAAATACATAACAAGCCAATAAGCCATTCTGCCCTTTGTGCATTAAAGCCACAGCTGGTATTCTAGCACGGATTCCATGGCTAGGTATATAATAAGGTGACACAGACCTGGGCTCATCACGTTCCTTACAAGCCTAAGTCTCCTTGTGCTCAATTCTATACGCATCCCACTCATCTAAGGAATCTATTAAACGTGTGTTATGACGAAGTAACAACCAATATTCGCGTAACAATATGGTGTGCACATAATCAAAAAACGGGCAGATAAGAAACAATCATAATGAGAGAACTGATCAGGCTGCCCTAGCATTTAATGTATATTGGACAGGTAAAAAGCAATTCTTAGAAATAAAAAATACATAATGTAGAAAATTTCTTTCTCACCCTCCCACTGGGGGTGGTCTTTTGTTGTCCTTTCTCATTCTCGGGTCCTCTACCAGAGGCCTGAGAGTTTGAGGGTTCTGCGCAGGATCTAAGTTGTTCCCAGCATTGCGCTTTTCTGGACAGAGAGCTCAGATATTGCTCCTGGGATCTGTTGTAGTCATTCTCCCAACTTAGGAGCACTTGGAGTATTGACCCCTATCACCACTGGAATCACTGTTGCCTTCACCTTCCACATCTTCTCCAGTTCTCCTTTGAGGCCCTGGTATTTCTCCAGCTTCTCATATTCCTTCCTTCTGATGTTGATGTCACTTGGTACTGCCACATCTATTATCATTGCTGTCTTCTATCCCTTGTCTACTTTCACAATGTCTGGTTGGTTAGCAAACACCTGCTTATCCGTCTGGATCTTGAAGTCCCACAGGATTTTAGCCCTTTCATTCTCCACCATTTTTTCTGGGGTCTCCCACCTGGACTTAGACTTAACCCATATGCTTTGCAGATGTTCCTGTATACAATCCCCGCTACTTGGTTGTGGCGTTCAGTATACGCTGTTCCCGCTTGCATTTTGCATCCTGCCACTATGTGTTGGACGGTTTCTGAGGTTTCTTTGCATAGTCTGCACCTTGGGTCTTGTTTTGTGTGGTATATCCCTGCTTCTATGGATCTGGTACTTAGTGCTTGCTCTTGTGCCTCTATGATTAGTGCCTCAGTGATGTCTCGGAGTCCAGCTTTCTCCAGCCATTGGTAGGATTTCTCTATGTCAGCCAGCTCCGTTATCTGTCGATGGTACATCCCATGCCGCGGCTTGTTTTGCCATGGGATAAAGCGCCTGATAAATGTGATCCCAAACATTATGTAAAATGTTCCTGATAAAAGCTTCAACTCAATCCACAAACAAAAAAACACAAGCCCTCAGTCAGGTCTGTCACATATTAACGGAAATATAGGAGGCTTCCACGTTACTGGTAGTACCAAGGCTCTGGAAAAGCGAAATGGCTCCTCACCCGACAAAAGAAATTCAGCAAATTCTCCACTCCAAAATCCAAATGCCTCCTCCCTTCTGAGCCCCACAGTGTACCTAAACCACATATAGTGTCCACATGTTTGGCATTTCTGAAGCGATGAGAGCCCGTCTAACTTACAGGTCCAGAATCATGGGCTGGGCATAACTTACTCGTGACCGCAACGTACTGGTCACAACAGCGTACTGGTCACTACAATGGTAGTTTGCAAATTTCACTTGGCAACATTTATTGCTGCTTGTTTCTGGAAAATGACCATAATAAATAAATTCCCAAAGGGGTATAATTTCCAAAATGAAGTCTCTTGAGGGAAGATTCTGCTCTTCTAGCAATTAGGGGCTCTGTATATGGAGTCTGCAAACTGTTCTAGGAAAAGCTGCGCTTCAAGAGGCAAATAGCGCTCCGTTCCTCCAGAGTCTCTCCGTATGGCTAAGTAGTACTGTACAGCCACATATGGGGTGTTGCCATGTTCAGTAGAAATTGTGGGACAAATTATGGTGCCATTTTTACCCACTTCTTTTGTAAAAAATGTAAATTCTTGGGCTAAAACAAAATTTTGGTGGTAAAAATGAAGTTATTTTGTCTTCACTGCCCAATGGTATAAAATTCTGTAATCACTGCAGCCCTAGATGAATTCATTGAGAGATGTAGTTTGTAAAATGGGATCACTTATGGAGGCTTCTGCCATTCTAGCACCTCATGGGATCTCTCAGTGGGTCATGGCACCTGCAAACCATAACAGAAAATCTGGTGCTCCTTGCCTTCTGAGTTTTGCACTGTGCCTGAAAAATATTTCCCAATTACATTTAGGGTATTGACACACACAGGAAAAAATAAACTTCAGTTTGTTAAAAAAAAAAATTCCCATTAGCCCATAGAAAAATGAAAAACTTGGGGCTAAAACAACATTTTAGAGGTAAAAATGGAATTTATTCTTTCTTCACCGCTCAGTGATATAAGAATATGTGAGGCACATGTGTTGTCAATATGATCACTGCACCTCTAGATGAATTCATTGGGGAGTGTAGTTTGTAAAATTACTTCACACATAGGGAATTTCTGTTGTACTGGCACCTCAGGGACTGCCAATGTGACATGGCACCCTCAAACTATTCCAGCGAAATCTGAACTTGTGAAGCAACTAAACGGTTAATGAAATTCTTGAATATGGTTTTGAGCACCTGGAGGGGTGTAGTTTTTAGAATGGTGTCACTTAAGTATTTTCTGTCATATAGACCACTCAAAGTGACTTCAAATGTGAAGGGGTCCCTAAAAAAAAAAAAAATTTTGTTGGAAAAAAGCAAAATCGGTGGTCAACTTTTAACCCTTATAAATTCTTAACAAAAAAAGTGGTTCTAAAATTGTGCTGATGTAAAGTAGACATGTGAGAAATGTTATTTATTAACTATTTTGTGCTACATTTCTCTGTGATTTAAGGGCATGAAAATTCAAAGTTTAAAAATTGCGAAATTTTCAAATTTTTTGCCAAAAGTCATATTAAAGAAAATTTTACCACTATCATGAAGCACAATATGTCAGGAAAAAAAAAAAAAAAATCTCAGAATTACCAGGATCCGTTGAAGCGTTCCAGAGTTATAACCACAAAGTGACAGTGGTCAGAATTGTAAAAATTTGCCTGGTCATTATCATGCAAACCACCTTCGGGGGTAAAGGGGTTAAGCCAGAGAGTTATGTCACACAAAATGTCTAATAGATTGGTCGCCACTCCGATTTAAATTATTTTTAATCACTTAAAAAATGGCATGGGGTCCTCCTCATTTTTGACAACCAACCAAGCTAAAGCAGATAGCTGGGGACTGGTATTTTGTGGCTGGTTAAGGCCCATGGATATTGCCCCCCCAGCCTAAAAATAGCAGCCCGCAGCCGCCCAGAAAAGGCGCCTCTATTAGAAGCGCCAATTCTGGCTCTTTGGACAGCTCCCTCCACTTGCCCTGTAGTGGTGGCAAGTGGGTTTCATGTCACATTTGTATTGTCTGGTGACATCAAGCCCACGGGTTAGTAATGGAGAGGCATCTATAAGAGGGATATGTTTGTTTTTTATTTTTGTTTTATGACAGGAGACCATAGCTTCAGTGGAATGGGTGATGACGTGAGTATTGTTTAATTTAGAATCATTAAAGGGGTCTGTGTCATTCTTTCAATTAAAAGACTTTATTCTGGCTGTGTGTTTATTTACAATATAACTATAGGATTAGTAATGGAGAGGCGTCTTATATCCGTGTGCTTGATGTCACTGAACAAAACAAAGGTGACACCAACCCCACTTGCCACCGCTACAGCGCAAGTGGGAAGACAAGGAGTGAGAACTGGACCATCTAACAGATGCGCCTTTTCTGGGCGGCTGTGGGCTATTTTTAGGCTGGGCGGAGGCAATATCCATGGCCCCTTACCAGCCTGAGAATACCAGCCCCCAGCTGTCTACTTTAGCTTAGTTTGTTGTCTAGGGAACCCATGCCATGTTTTTAAAATTTATTTAAACAAATCGGAGTGAGGACCCGATCTTGATAACCAGCCTTGCTAAAGCTGACAGCTGAGGGTTACAAGCCCTAGCTGTGAGTTTTGCATGGCTGGTTATCAAAAATACAGAGGAACCGACGCCATTTATTTCTTTCTAATTATTTATTTAGCACACAGGCTGATTAGTACTTCCATCAGCCACCGACTGCTCTTGCTGTTATTAGCGGCAGGTGATGGGAGTAGTAGTCCCATCAACTAACGCCAGTGACCGGAGGTAAACCTTTTACCTGAGATTACAGCTGCGGGCTCACGCTGCCATTGTCAGCGTGGGAACCGCGGTTGTCTGACCGACGGTAATGATTTTACCACGTATCAGAAGCAGTGTTTGCCGCTCTGTCGTGCACATGACAGCATGGCAAAACACTGGATGCTCAGCCCCCCATTCAAGTGAACAGGATCCGGTTCGGGTACTGTTCTGCCACCCAAACTTTTTTTTTTTTTTTTTGGGCCAAACCTGCCGATCCCTGGATCTCTATTTACTGGTTTAATACTTTTTCTTTTTTTGTGAATTTTTTTTAAATAAATAGTTTTAACCGCTTAGTGACCGAGTCCAAATTTTTCAAACCAGACCAGAGTTACTTTGAGTGGTAATAACACTACAACGTTTCAACAGATCTCATTGATTGAGACTTTTTTTTTGTGACATATTGTTAAATTTACGCCAATATTGTCTGCATTTATTTATAAAAATATCAGAAATTTGCCCAAAAACTCAAAAAATTTGCAATTTTCAAACTTTGAATGATTATCCCTTTAATCCAGACAGTTATACTACGTAAAATAGTCATTAAATAACATTTCCCTCATGTCTGCTTTACATCAGCACCATTTTTAAAGGGAATCTGTCAACCGGCTGGTGCCGGGAAAGGTCAGAGAGGCCCAGCGCCTGCGCAGTGCAGTACTTTGCTCTGCCCTCATCAGGGCAGATAAAGTACGCCTGCGCAGGAGCGCGCCAGAAGCAAGGAGGAGGACGTCATCGCTAGAAAATGGGAGGTGACGGATCTGCGACGCCCTTCAGACAGGACCGCATCGGACAGCCCCACAGGTGAGTATACTATAACTTGTTTTTCTTATCTTTCAGGTTACATCGGGGGCTTATCTACAGCATTCCAGATTCTTTTTATTTTGTTCAGATGTTAGAAGGTTTAAAATTGTAGCAGCAATCTTTCATTTTTTCAAGGAAATTTACAAAAATTACTTTTTTTAGAGACCTATTCAGTTTTGAAGCGACTTTAGCGTAGCTATATGTCATAAAATCACCAAAAATGAGACCATTTTAAAAAGAGCGCCCCTCAGAGCATTCAAATCTGCTGTCAGGTGGCTTATTAACCAATTGGGTGCTTTTCAGGAATTAATACAAATTGGCATAAAAAGGAAGGAAAAATTTTATTTTTACAACCTAAAAGTTGATAACGTCTGAAAAAGCCACTGTAGCCGGCAGACTCTAAGGCCATTATTTGGCCATGAATTGACATGGCAAACATCAGGACCACACAATTCAGATATCAGGATCCTGATGGGGTAAAAAAGGAAGCCCCCAACACTCAACCATTTAGGGTTAAAAAGCCATAGTTGGTGCCAAAACCAATCAAGGCTGATACAGCAAGGTGTCTGCCATAGTATACAGTCGACAGCTGGTGCATTTTCACTAGTGATGAGCGAGTATGCTCGTTGCACGGGTTTTTGCAAGCATGCTCGGGTGGTCTCAGAGTATTTGGAAGTGCTCGGAGATTTAGTTTCTGTTGCCGCAGCTGCATGATTTGCGGCTACTTGACATCCTGAATACATGTGGGGATTGCCTGTTTGTTAGGGAATTCCCACATGCATTCAGGCTGTCAAATAGCCGGAAATCATGCAGCTGCGGCAACAGAAACTAAATCTCTGAGCACTTCCAAATACTCGGAGACCACCTGAGCGTGCTCGGGGAAACCCAAGCAACAAGTATACTCGCTCATCACTAATTTTCACCAGTCGGGGAATGCTATTGTCTGATATGTGAGGTCAGTAAAAAGACGTATTGGTGGTCACTAAGGGGTTAAAACATTTAACTTTTTTACTTGGTCCCTGCATGGGACTTCAATTTTTATTTTTATGATTACTGGTCTCATACATTGCAATACACATGTATTGCAATGTATGAGACATGTCAGTTTTACAAAGTCAGACTGCATGTTAGAGTCAGCTGCTGGCTGAGTCCAAAAGGCCACCATAACTGACAGACCCGTAGGTCATCATGTGACCTCTGGCTGCTGAGACAATGCTCAAATCCTCCAAAATGAGATGTGATTACATGAGAGGTGAATAAAGCAGTGGTCTCCCTCTGCTATCTTCTAAATGCCCCGATCGCGGCATGTAGAACATAGGAAAGGGTTAACATCATTTGGACGTAATCCAATCAGGTCCCGATGATGTCACCTACCAGAGCTACCGCTCTGCACCGGAATGTTCCCATTACTGAGATAGGAGATGCCAGTTAGACCTTATGAAGTTGGAGAGGAGGAGCTAAAAGCAGAGCTCCTACTTGCTCCTAGTTACATAGAATCTTATCAGCACCAACTGTCATCTTCTATCTCAGTACTGGGAACATCCGTCTTCACTAAATACAGATTTTACCCGAAAATTGCAAAATTTTGAAAAAGAATGATTAGTCCAGGAGAAGAAAAGAAAAATTCTCTGCTAAGATATATTACAAAGCTGCTTATATTCATGTGCAGAAATTCTTTTCTGAACTAAAAATCAAAACAACCATTACTATTCAAATGTCTAATAAATACCCTTACGAAATAAGGTATCTGGCAAGAAATGTGGTATCTCCTTACTTTGGGCAAGTTCCTGTAATTTAGTAGGTGAACACCAGAGAACATTGGGGCATTGTGTGCCTTCTGATTATCAGATATTCTGCAATAATGTTAAAAAGTACTTCCGATACTCACTTACCTAATTTATATTATTGTGGTTGCTCATATTGACTGGTTTTACGCACTGTGCATTTATGTCATTATTTTTGGGGGGGTTTTTTACGCTTTCCTGGAAGGTTTATATTTTTCTATCATACAATACAAATAAGTGTTTGCAAACTTTTTAGAAATTCCTTCAGCTTCATAATTCTGCAGTTTCAAAAGAATAGAAAATGTGTTGTGTTATCGTTAACAATATCTGGAATTACTTTTATTCTCCACAAAAATTGTGTCCGTAATTAGGAGAGCACTAATGCCGAATACAACTCCCGGTTAGAAAGTAGCAATTTACAGAGACTGTATTTGCACATTGATTTCTAAAGGAAACGTAAAATAGTAAAGATTACTAAATTTTCTTCCTACAGGGCAGTCAAGTCATTATGATGAAATGCAATTCCAGCATTCATACACAGGCTACCTACATACTTTTTTGGAAGAATTCAACTAATCAAGGTAGCAAACTGTGTAGAGCCGATAATTGGTTTGCTTATAAAATGATCATCAAAAGAGATTCAAACAATTACCAAAAGCTCCACAATCGTAAGATTAAATTAAAAAAAAAACTAAAACTAAATAAAAACCAAATAAATGTTTTTTTCTGGAAAAAAATAAGCTGTTACCAATCAATAGTTAATAGACATAAGCCACAAAAATAACTATAAAAACCACCAAATTGTTTACCTGCCGAAATGGCCTGTGGTAGTAACAAGGCGACAAAATAAAAATATATAAAATAGAAAAATGAATGTACCTTTATTTTGGAACCATGATGTATGATGGGCGACTTGTCTTCCTTCGGTGGAATGTACAATTCCCATTTCCCAAAATCTAACTTCTTATATGGATGTGAAAAGGGATTCCAGTCATCTAAAATGAAAAGAATAGTTACTGATTTCAGAGGTATATATTCATTTATTTAATGGTTTGGCAGTCCCTCAAAATCCTTTTGTTAATCTTAAAGAGGTTGTCCTTCAGATAGGTCATCAATGTCTGCTCGGTCGGGGTCTGACACATGGCATCCTCTGCCGATCAGCTGTTCTTGGTGTCAGCAGCGGCGGCTGCCGGCCGGAAATTGGCGGAGCTTGTGCCTACTTCTGATAGTGGCAGCGGCAGGGTACTGCACATCCACCTCCTGATGATTTAAATAGGTGACAGATGTGCCATACCCAGATGCGGACACTATCAGAAGTGGGAACAACTCCACAACTGAGCATTTCCGGTCAACAACAATAAGAACAGCTGATCGGCGGGGGTGCCAGGTGTGGGACCCTCAACTGATGAGACACTGATGACCCATCCTTAAAGGGCCCGTCTCACACAACGATCTCGCTAGCGAGATCGCTGATGAGTCACTAGTTTTGTGACGCAGCAGCGAGCTCACCAGCGATATCGCTGTGTGTGACATTCAGCGACGATCAGCCCCCCTGCCGGGTATCGCTGATCGTCGCTGAAATGTCAGGACATTTTTTTGATCGCTGGTCTCCCGCTGACAGGCACGCATCGCTGCGTGTGACAGGCGGCAGACCAGCGTTCCGCTGGTAACCAAGGTACACAGCGGGTTTCCAGGCGCGGGGCTGTGCCTAGAAACCCACTGTGTACCTTGGATACCAGCGCCCTGAAGCGGGGAGCTGGTAACCTAGGTACACAGTGGGTTTCCAGGCACCGCGCAGCGTCTTGAAACCCGATGTGTACCTTGGTTACCAGCTCCCTGCATCAGGGCGCTGATATCCAAGGTACACTGCGGGTAACTAAGCAATGTTACCCGCAGTGTCGCTTGTGCTGATCGCTGCCTGAGCTGCCTGTTTGGCAGCTCAGCAGCGATAATGTAGCGATACACCAGCGATCCTGATCGTTGTCGGGATCGCTGGTGTATCGCTATGTGAGACCCAGCCTAGGTCATCAATGATGAAGTAGTGGACAACCACTTTAACATAGGACAAAGTTATTTACTTCTGGAGTGGAACAAATCTGTGGCTGGAATGTGGCTCATGAATTCGGCCATGTGCAGGTGTCCTTCAGGTCCACTATGGCTGTACTCAACTGAACTTGGATCACCAGAGATCCAAGCTTGGTTATGTAGAACAAAAAAGTGTGTCACAATTGAAATAAAGCCAATAAACTATTGCTCTAATACCATACTCTGAAACTAACTTTTAGTCTTTAGTCAAGAGGTTGTTTCTTTTACAAATTAGGATCAAGCAGAGCGAAGTTACAAGGCCTCCACACACAAACGATTTGACGGGTTTAATAACAAGTCTATTGTTTATGAGGGCCACCAGAAAGATATAAGGATCTGGCCTGTTCAATTTTGGACTACCTATCTTTTTGTTCTCTACACCATGTTCCAAATTATTATGCAAATTGGTTTTTAGTGTAATTTTTTTTTGTAAATGAAACCCATTGATGGTATTGTGTCTCAGGGTTCTTTGGATCACTGAAATCAATCTCAGATACCTTTGATAATTAGTTTGCCATGTGAGCCCAATAAAAGGAAAACTGGATGTTCCACACTATTAAGCAGGCCAGAGTTTTCAAGTAACATGGGAAAGAAAAAGGATCTCTCTGCTGCTGAAAAGCATCAAATAGTGCAATGCCTTGGTCAAGGGATGAAAACATTAGATATTTCCTGAAAACTTAAGCGTGATTATCGTACTGTTAAGAGATTTGTGGCTGATTCTGAGCACAGATGTGTTCGTGCTGATAAAGGCAGAATGAGGAAGGTTTCTTGTTGTGAATGGACTTGAGATGAATTCTGAGCAGAGGCTCCCTCTGGTGGTTACAAGCGGTACTGGACTGTCCAGTGAAGATTGTGAGGATTGGGAATCAGGTGTTACTGACTGGTCTTATATAAGGGAGTCGCCTTCCCATCAGGGTTGCCGGTGATCAATTGTTCTGGTCTCAATCCTTGATTCCTGTTTCCTTTGTAGCCTTCTGTGTCGTGTCTGCATCTCCTGCTTACAGATAAGACATTTTCTTCTTTTTGTTTTTGTGCTTGATTTTTGCATTTTGTCCTGCACTTCTGTGGGGGCCTTCAGGGTCCCCTCCGGGGGCTTTTGCCCTCTCAGTTTAGTTCAGCCACTGATGTTTTGTACTTTTGCTTTTTCCAGTGGCTGCTGTTTTGATTTTGTTACACCAGAGAACTAATTTAGGTGGTAGAGGTCGTGTGATCTCAGGTGTTTTTGAAATTAGTAGAGTTGGTGCTTTTCAGGTTTTTTGGGATTGCAGTAAGTGCCCTTCCTATCCTTTTCTATTTAGATAGTTTGGGCCCCAACGTTTGCTCATACTATTTTCTGTCTGTGTCAGTATTTCTTCTTGTCTAACCGCCATTACATGTTTGGGGGCTTTCTATGTTCTTTGGGGATCTGCTCCGGGGCAGATAGCTTTCCTCTTTCTATCTTTAGGTATAGTTAGTTTCCCAGGCTGTGACGAGGCGTCTAGGACCAACGTAGGAACGCTCCACGGCTGCCTCTAGTTGTGGTGGTTAGTCAGGGTACTGCAATCTCATAGATTCCAACTGCTCTGGTGTATTGCCTTTTTTACCTGCACTCCTCAGCTACCAAATCATAACAGTATCACCGGCCTACTGTTATGATTTGGTAGCTGAGGAGTGCAGGTAAAAAAGGCAATACACCAGAGCAGTTGGAATCTATGAGATTGCAGTACCCTGACTAACCACCACAACTAGAGGCAGCCGTGGAGCGTTCCTACGTTGGTCCTAGACGCCTCGTCACAGCCTGAGAAACTAACTATACCTAAAGATAGAAAGAGGAAAGCTATCTGCCCCGGAGCAGATCCCCAAAGAACATAGAAAGCCCCCAAACATGTAATGGCGGTTAGACAAGAAGAAATACTGACACAGACAGAAAATAGTATGAGCAAACGTTGGGGCCCAAACTATCTAAATAGAAAAGGATAGGAAGGGCACTTACTGCAATCCCAAAAAACCCTGAAAAGCACCAACTCTGCTAATTTCAAAAACACCTGAGATCACACGACCTCTACCACCTAAATTAGTTCTCTGGTGTAACAAAATCAAAACAGCAGCCACTGAAAAAACTGGAAAAAGCAAAAGTACAAACATCAGTGGCTGAACTAAACTGAGAGGGCAAAAGCCCCCGAAGGGGACCCTGAAGGCCCCCACAGAAGTGCAGGACAAAATGCAAAAATCAAGCACAAAAACAAAAAGAAGAAAATGTCTTATCTGTAAGCAGGAGATGCAGACACGACACAGCAGGCTACAAAGGAAACAGGAATCAAAGATTGAGACCAGAACAATTGATCACCGGCAACCCTGATGGGAAGGCGACTCCCTTATATAAGACCAGTCAGTAACACCTGATTCCCAATCCTCACAATCTTCACTGGACAGTCCAGTACCGTTTGTAACCACCAGAGGGAGCCTCTGCTCAGAACTCATCTCAAGTCCATTCACAACAGTTTCTGCCAGGCAAGTTCATCGGATTAAGAGAGCAGCTGCTAAAAAGCCATTACAAACCAGCAAACAGATATTTGAAGCTGCTGGTGCCACTGGAGTCCCTCGAACCTCAAGGTGTAGGCTCCTTCAAAGGCTTGCTGTGGTGCATAAACCTACTATTCGGCCACCCCTAAACAGTGCTCACAAGTAGAAACAGTTGCAGTGGGCCCAGATATATCTGAAGACTAATTTTCAAACAGTCTTGTTTACTGATGAGTGTCGAGCAACCCTGGATGGTCCAGATGGATGGAGTAGTGGATGGTTGGTGGATGGCCACCATGTCCCAACAAGGCTGCGAGGAGGTGGAGGAGTCATGTTTTGGGCTGGAATGATGGGAAAATAGCTGGTAGGGCCCTTTAAGGTTCCTGAAGGTGTGAAATGACATCTGCAAAGTATATAGAGTTTCTGACTGACAACTTTCTTCCATGGTATAAAAAGCAGACACGTGCCTTCAGGATCAAAATCATCTTCATGCATGACAATGCACCATCTCATGCTGCAAAGAATACCTCTGAGTCATTGGCTGCTATGGGCATAAAAGTAGAAAAACTCATGGTGTGGCCACCATCTTCACCTTACCTCAACCTTATAGAGAATCTTTGGAGTATCATCAAGCAAAAGATCTATGAGGGTGGGAGGCAGTTCACTTCAAAACAGCAGCTCTGGGAGGCGATTCTGATTTCATGCAAAGAAATACAAGCAGAAACTCTCCAAAAACTCACAAGTTCAATGGATGCAAGAATTGTGAAGGTGATATCAAAGAAGGGTTCCTATGTTAACATGTAACTTGGCCTGTTAGGATGTTGTGGAGTTAAATAGCTTTTTTGTTCAGTGAATGTGACCTCCTAATGCTGCAAATTCCACAAATGAGCATTTTCAGCTCTTTAAAATAGATCAAATGTTCAGAAATTCTACTGTGCCTAATAATTTGGAACAGTGCATTTTGAGTTTTTATTCATTTTGGAGATTATACTGTTATCATTGGGAGGTTTCTTCAATAAAATTCGATGTATACTCTAACGGGTGATGACTTTTATTAGACTGACTGTCATTTGCACCGACCACTTAGGAAAATCAGAGAAAAATATCATCTGCATAATAATTTGGAACATAGTGTAGAAAGAAGCCACCGCCTGAGATATCTGGCATCACATCTACGAGAACACAAAAGCACTCATCAGAATGAATGCTCCTGATAAATAGCTAGTTGTTTCGCAGATAGATAGCCGAAAAGATTTGGGTGCTTAAAAGGCTTGTCCGGGACTTTAACATTGATGGCCTATCCCTAAGATAGGTCATAAATGTCTGATCAGTGTGGGTGCGACGCCAGTCACCTTTGCCATTCAGCTGTTCCCGCTGTTGGCGGCTGCCGAAATTGCTCAGGTACAGACCTGCGCAGCACAGCTTCGTTGACTGTATAGTGGCAGGGGTCGGGTACTGCACATCCAACTCGTATTCAAAATTTTGAAGACAAAAATTCATAATTTAAATAAAAGGTAACCAGTCACAAGGATTCACCCTTATAAATGGTTCCCAACCCACTTTTCATGAACTATCACATCAGCTCACAATTATACGGCAAATGCAAGCTGCCTGTTGTGGCTGCAATAAGTCGGTCCCCTTTCTCTGCACAGAGAGTATATCTGGGGCAGCCGCTACAACAGCGCCGGTGACGTCACAAGAAGGAGAGGAGGCTGGGGCCGGAAACAAGAGGGGGGTGATTGACACCGCTGAGGCCAGTGACACAGGGGGAGAAGACATACCTCCCGGACACAATAGCGGTATGTCGGAAAGATTATAAAAGTGTATATTTTTGTATATTCCAGCGTTCCTAGCAATCGGAAACCTAAGAGACACCTTCCAGAATGCAGCCTTAGTGCTGCTGAAGGTGGCTCTTTTACTTAAAAATGCCCTGGTGACAGGTTCCTTTTAAGACGCATCAAAACCTGATACCTGCCTTTTTTGCTGTGTTTTCGCAATTACTCATTGCTTTCCATGGGTGGAAAAAAAAGCTGAAGGAAGAGACATGGTGCAGTTTTCAAAAGTGCAGAAGTTTTCAAAATCAGGCAGGAAACAAAATAAAGAAAAATGTGCATAAGATTTGTGAACTCTCAGCTGTTGCTGGTACTGTAAAACGCAGCTTAAAATTAGCATTAAAGCAAAAACAAAAAAAAACACGCAGCAAAGACGCAATGTGTGAACATAGCCCAAGAGTCAGCTTTACTCGATACGTGCACAATTATTTTCTACTATGAAGTCATAAGTATTTTTCATTTTAATTGGCTTTGATGGAATGAGAAACTTCTTCTTAAAACCCCCTAAAAATCTCCCATAATGTACTGAATAGTCGTACGGTAAATTACATGTCGCTGTGTGTAAATATATACAGTCATGGCCAAAAGTTTTGAGAATGACACAAATATTATATTGTCACATGATCTGCTGCCCTCTGGTTTTTATGTGTGTTTGACAGATGTTTTTATCACAGACAGAAATATAATAATTGCAAACATATGAGTAACAAAAGCTTATATTGACAGTTAGAATGAGTTAATGCAGCAAGTCAATATTTGCAGTGTTGACCCTTTTTCTTCAGGACCTCTGCAATTCTCCCTGGCATGCTCTTAATCAACTTCTGGACCAAATCCTGACTGATAGCAGTCCATTCTTGCACAATCAATGCTTTCATTTTGTCAGAATTTTTAGGTTTTTGTTTGTCCACCCGTCTCTTGATGATTGACCACAAGTTCTCAATGGGATTAAGATCTGGGGAGTTTCCAGGCCATGGACCCAAAATCTCTATGTTTTGTTCCCTGAGCCATTTAGTTATCACCTTTGCTTTATGGCAAGGTGCTCCATCATGCTGGAAAAGGCATTGTTGATCGCCAAACTACTCTTGGAGGGTTGGGAGAAGTTGCTCTTGGAGGACATTCTGGTACCATTCTTTATTCATGGCTGTGTTTTTAGGCAAGACTGTGAGAGAGCCGATTCCCTTGGCTGAGAAGCAACCCCACACATGAATGGTTTCAGGATGCTTAACAATTGGCATGAGACAAGACTGGTGGTAGTGCTCACCTTGTCTTCTCCGAATGAGGCGTTTTCCTGATGTCCCAAACAATCGAAAAGGGGATTCATCAGAGAAAATAACTTTACCCCAGTCCTCAGCAGTCCACTGCCTGTACCTTTTGCAGAATATCAGTCTGTCCATGATGTTTTCTCTGGAGAGAAGTGGCTTCTTTGCTGCCCTCCTTGAGACCAGGCCTTGCTCCAAGAGTCTCCGCTTCACAGTGCGTGCAGATGCACTCACACCTGCCTGCTGCCATTCCTGAGCAAGCTCTGCACTGCTGGTAGCCCGATCCCGCAGCTGAAACACTTTTAAGAGACGGTCCTGGCGCTTGCTGGTCTTTCTTAGGCGCCCTGGAGCCTTTTTGGCAACAATAGAACCTCTCTCCTTGAAGTTCTTGATGATGCGATAGATTGTTGACTGAGATGCAATCCTTCTAGCTGCGATACTCTTCCCTGTTAGGCCATTTTTGTGCATTGCAATGATGACTGCACGTGTTTCTTTAGAGATAACCATGGTTAACAGAAGAGAAGCAATGATGCCAAGCACCAGCCTCCTTTTAAAGTATCCAGTGGTGTCATTCTTACTAACCCATGACAGATTGATCTCCAGCCATGTCCTCATCAACACCCACACCTGTGTTAATGGAGCAATCACTGAAAAGAGGTTAGCTGGTCCTTTTAAGGCAGGGCTGCAATGATGCTGAAATGTGTTTTGGGGGATAAAGTTCATTTTCTAGTCAAGTATTGACTTTGCAAGTAATTGCTGTTAAGCTGATCACTCTTTATAACATTCTGGAGTATATGCAAATTGCCATTAGAAAAAGTGAAGCAGTAGACTTTGTAAAAAAATTAATATTTGTGTCATTCGCAAAACTTTTGGCCATGACTGTAGTCATCCATCTGATATACGGCAGTGATGCACGCTGGCGTGATCTGCAACCCTCATCTACCGTCGCTCGCTGTGCATTTGTATACACACGGGTATAAGCACGCGTCCACACAAGTGATACTTCGTGTAATAAAACGATACCTTTGTTTGCTTATTGTTTTCTATTTCACCATATTTCTGTTGAAAGATTTCCATCAATATTTTAGCTGGAGGCGAGAGACAAGAATACGGGCACTGGAGTTGGTCTCGGAGATTTAAATTCCTCTGTTCCAGACAAATAGAAAGCTACCCACAGCGACTAGGGGAACGGTACAGGGAATAATAATCTATATGCAATAGGTAGAAAATGTACAAGCAGCATCAATTGTGCTGCTGCACCAGTAGGGTTCAGAGTAAATGTGATAGGTTCCCTGCAGGAAACATCTCTGCTGCCCCACAACGCAGAGATAAAGGGCTGACAGTTCAGGTGTTTTTTTTTTTTTTCATTTTGTTTTTTTGTTTTTTTTTCTTCAATGAAATGAGGAAAATAAGTTCCGAAAAAGTATTCTTCATAAGGATGTACTTTACACAAGAAATATAACCATATTAAAACTGCTGGAAAATGCTAAAATGCAAGACAGGAAATAAACATATGTAAAATTGAAAGAGGAAGTAGCACCTACGATTGGATGGAGGATGACCATACTTAAGTCTTTTTTGGTGTTGCTCAAGAGTTTCTAGAGCAAAAACACCCAAAAACCATGAAGGGTTAAAAAATGATGAGTTTTGATTGGAGTGTTTCTAAATGTAAAAAAAAAAAAACTTTGTGTGAACATAGTCTAAAGGCTGTTTATAGGAATTTCAAAAAAATTGCCCAACACCAAAAATCGTTATAAATAATAGAGTATTCTAACAGCAATCCTGTAGCGATGAGGTCCTGTCCATTAGTCAACTGACCGATGCTGGCAACAGTCACGTGAAAAAGGTCTGTGACCAGCAGGATCTCTGGAGAGGTCAGTGAGATCGCTCGGCGGCAGCTGGAGCTGCTACTCACCGGCTTGATTTATGATGAGCTCAGAAGGCTGAAAAAGCAGCAGAAATACGGATTTTTGTGTTACTCACCGTTACTTTACTCCGAGACGCTCATTGGGGGACACAGGACTGTGGGTGTATGCTACTGCCGCTAGGAGGCTGACACTAAGTAAACATAAAAAAGGTTAGCTCCTCCTCCGCCGTATACACCTCAGCACTGGCCGCAGGCAAACCCAGTTTAGTGCAAAAAGCAGTAGGAGGCTAAAACATAAATCAGTGCTAATACAGGTACAATATATCTAGAAGTAAATCTACTGATATAGACCCAATCAAATAAAATTAACTTAGAAAACAAAGCCATCCGGCTATAAGGGAGGGAGCTGTGTCCCCCAATGAGCGTCTCGGAGAAAAGGATTTTACGGTGAGTAACACAAAAATCCGTATTTCTCCTTTGTCTCATTGGGGGACACAGGACTGTGGGACGTCCCAAAGCAGTCCCCTTGGGTGGGAAACTGACTCCACAGTGCAATTATACATAGGCATTGCTCATAGGTGCGCTACCGCGCCCTGAAGAATCCTTCTACCCAGGCTAGCATCCGCTGACGCCTGAGTATGGACATTATAATGTTTTGAAAAAGTATGCAAACTGGACCAGGTTGCCGCCTTACAAACCTGTTCCGCCGAAGCCTGATGCCGAAGAGCCCAGGAGGCACCCACTGCTCTGGTGGAGTGAGCCCTGATTCCTGCGGGAACCACCGCGCCTCTGATGCGGTAGGCCTCTTGAATGGTTACCCGTATCCATCTGGCTAAAGTTGACCTAGAGGCAGCGAGTCCCTTCCTGCAACCCTCAGGGAGGATAAACAGCGTGTCCGTCTGCCGAAAGGATGCCGTCCGAGATGCATATCTCCTGAGTGCTCTCACCAGATCCAGCGTATGGAGAGCTTTTTCTACCCGGTGCGTCGGAGCTGGGCAAAATGAGGGCAAAACAATGTCCTCATTGATGTGAAATGAGGACACGACTTTAGGCAAAAAAGGAGGTGCTGGCCTAAGCACTACCTTATCACGGTGGAAAAGTAAGTACGGAGCTCGGCAGGATAGTGCTGCCAGCTCCGAAACCCGCCTTATGGATGTTATGGCCACTAAAAACACCACCTTCCAGGAAAGGTATGTCAGGGAAACCTCCTGAAGAGGCTCAAAAGGAGATTCTTGCAGAACTCCCAGAACAAGATTGAGATCCCAAACATCTAAGGGAGCCTTGTAGGGGGGCACTATATGGACAACCCCCTGAATAAAGGTCTTGACCTGTAAATTAGATGCGATCCTTCGCTGAAAAAGAACCGACAAGGCCGAAATTTGACGCCTAAGAGTACTTGGTGCTAGGCCTGAATCTAAGCCTGCTTGGAGAAATGACAGAATGTTGGGGATTGAAAAGTGAAGTGGGGAATAACCATGTTCCCTGCACCATGTAAAAAAGACCTTCCAAGTACCGTGGTAGATACGAGCAGAGGTGGGTTATCGGGCGCTAGCCATTGTGGCGGCGACCTTTTTGGAGAATCCAGCCCTAGTCAGAATCCAAGATTCAACGGCCAGGCCGTCAAACACAGGACCGCTGAGTTCTGGTGGTAAACTGGGCCCTGGGAGAGAAGATCCACGCGTTCTGGCAGACGCCAGGGTGCGTCGCTGAGCAACTGTACCAGCTCTGCGTACCATGAGCGACGCGGCCAATCCGGAGCGATCAATATCGCTGGGACCCCCTATAACCTGATCTTCCTGATCACCCTTGGGAGCAGAGCCATTGGTGGAAACAAGTATAGAAGATGAAACTGATTCCATGGTAGAACCAGGGCGTCCACTGCAATTGCCTGCGGATCTCGGTACCGGGAGACGAAGTTGGGCACCTTGGCGTTTATCCTGGAGGCCATCAGGTCCACATCTGGGGTTCCCCAGCGTAGGCATATCTGCTGGAATACCTCGGGATGTAGCGACCATTCCCCGGACGCTATCCCTGACGGCTGAGAAAATCCGCTGCCCAGTTCTCCTCGCCTGGAATGTGGACCGCTGATATCACAGAGTGATTTCTTTCTGCCCAGGAAAGAATGTGTCCTACCTCGCGCATGGCTGCCCTGCTGCGGGTACCCCCCTGATGATTTATGTATGCCACCGCCGTGGCATTGTCCGATTGTATTCGGACAGGGCGGCCCGCCAAATGATGGTGAAAACGCCTCAGAGCCAGCCGAACAGCTCGGATCTCCAAAATATTGATTGGGAGGGTCGCTTCCTGCCGACACCAAGTCCCCTGAGCTGTATAGTGACGAAACACTGCTCCCCATCCGAGAAGGCTGGCGTCCGTTGTGACTATCAGCCAATGGACTGGAGGAAAATATCGCCCCTGGCGAAGAGTGGTGTCCCTTGTCCACCACGAAAGCGTCTGTCTGACCTGCCAGGACAGACGGCACTGAAAATTGAGCGAGTAAGGGCTCCCGTTCCATACTGCCAAGAGAGCATGCTGAAGGGAGCGGAGATGGAACTGGGCAAATGGAATGGCTTCGATCGCTGCCACCATCCTTCCTAGGACCCTCATGCAAAACCGGATGGTGTGAGGTATTGGTTGGCGAAGGATCCGTACCTCCTGACGGAGAACTAGAGCCTTGTCCTGAGGAAGAGTTATCAACCCTTGAGCAGTGTTGAAAATCATTCCTAAAAAGGTGATCCTTTGAGACGGAACGGGAGACGATTTCTTTAGATTCACCAGCCACCCCAGGCGAGCAAGGGTGTCTAGCGTAATGCTGACACTCTTCTCGCAAGCCTGATAGGACGGACCATTGATGAGGAGATCGTCCAAGTATGGCAAAATGACTATCCCCGGGAGTGCAGAATGGACACAATGGCAGCCATAACCTTTGTGAACACCCTGGGGGCTGTGGCTAGTCCGAACGGCAAGGCTGTGAACTGGAAGTGAAGGTTGCCGATGGCAAACCGAAGAAACCTCTGATGAGGAGGGAATATGGGGATGTGGAGATAGGCATCCTGAATGTCTATTGATGCTAGAAATTCCCCCTTTTCCATGGCTGCAATAACCGAGCGGAGAGACTCCATTCGAAACCGTCGAATTCTGACAAATTGATTCAGTCGTTTTAGGTCCAAAATGGGTCTGACAGAGCCGTCCTTCTTGGGCACTATGAACAGATTGGAGTAAAACCCTGACCCCTTTCGACCTCTGGAACAGGAACAATGACCCCGCTGCGCCGAAGAGATTCGACCGCCTTGAATAAGGCGTGAACACGGGATTCTTTTTTGGGAAGACGCGAGGGAAAAAATCGATTTGACGGACGACTGATGAATTCTATTTTGTACCCCGAGGAAACTAACTCCCTGACCCACTTGTCGTGAGTAATTGATAGCCAAGTGAGGCGAAACCAGAGTAAGCGGCCGCCTACTCTGGATAAATTGACCGGATTCTGCCTCCAGTCATTTATCCGAATATCTTTGGGGTTTAGACCCTCTAGATCTTGGCTGTTGAGATCGCATTCTTCCCATAGGGTTGGTCTTGTAGGAGACCTGGCGATCTCTGGCCTGATTAGGTCGACCTGAGCCGCTGGAGGTGGCTGGCGCGGCCCAACCTGGGTTACGAAAGGCCCTAAAGCGAGGCTGAAGCTGTCGGCGAAAAGGCTGTCTAATCCTCTGCTGAGGAAGGAAGCTGCTCTTTCCTCCCGTCGCATCAGATATGAGCTGATCCAACTTCTCGCCAAATAATCGGCCGCTCTGATACGGTAAGGACGTAAGTGATTTCTTTGAGGTTGAATCCGCTCGCCAAGTTCTCAACCACAAAGCTCTCCTGATAGTAATCGCATTAGCTGCAGCTAATGCCGCGCAATTTGCCGCATCCATAGAAGCGTTAATTAAAAAATCTCCTGCAAGAGCTATCTGATTGGAGATTTCCGTTACCTCAGAAGGCACCTCTATACCGTGAAGGGCTCTATTTAGAGACTCCGACCAAGATATCATGGCCTTAGCAACCCAAGTCGCTGCAAAAGAAGGAGAGAGTGCAGAGCCTGATGCCTCAAACACTGAGCGGGCCAAGCTTTCAACCAGACGATCTGTTGGATCCTTGATCGAGGAACCGTTAGGAAGGGAGAGAAGCGTTTTAGACGCTAAACGCGATACAGGAGGATCGACTGTAGGAGATTCTGCCCACTTTTTCAGAAGTTCGGGAGCAAAAGGATATCTGGTATTAAGGGCCTTTTGTCCTGCAAAGCGCTTGTCCGGTTTTTCTCGGTGGCGCTGCACCAGCTCCTTAAACTCAGGATGAGCACCAAAAACCTTATGAGTTTGTCTGGCTTGTTTGAAAGACACCTTATGACCGGAGGCCAAAGTGGATTCATCGTCTATCCCCAGGGATTGATTGACAGCTTCAATCAGACTGTCAATTGTCTCCTGACAATTCGGTGCCTCTAGATTGAGGGACCCTTCAGAATCCGAATCTGAATACTGATCACTTGCCCCCAAAGGAGATGGAGAGCGAGAAACTGAGCTAAAGGATGCCGAGGCCCCGGACGGCATAGGCGACGCAGTATGGGTTCGCTTCCCATGCGTCTGCCTGGTAAGAGCGCGGCCCCTGCAGGCCGGAGGTTCCATAGGCGTAGTCAAGCCGGGTGAACCACTGTCCCTGCTCCTATCGGGAGCTTGAAGGGACTCGATTGCTCTGGTTAATGACGCCACAGATTGAGAAAGAGACAAGGCCCATTCGGGAGGACCTGACGCACGAGGCTCGGTTATAGGTAAGGACTCCTGAGCCCGTTCGGAGTCACAGGCTTAGCAGACCCGATTAGTCTGGGCGTGCGGAAAAGGGGATCTACAGGCAATGCATGCAGTATAGAGCACCGTGTGGGTCTTAGCCCTTCTGGACATACTGGATCTGTCACAGATTTCCTCCGAATAATTTGGATGTGGCGGTGCGGGTAGTAGCGGAGCGGAGCGCGGCAAAGCGGAGCAACCAGGCTGGAGGTAGTAGCACTTACCCCAGTCCTGTTCCCCGAACGTCCTTTAATGATTTTCCACCTCACTTGCTGGACCGTGTGGCGTAAAAGGGAAGACGGAAGCTCCAGACTTCCAAAAAACGCGCTCCCCTTTCAGGGAGGCGTTCCTAAATAGCCGAGCCCTAGGGGGAGGGGTCGTGGGGCGCGGCCTAGCGCCGGCCGAAGCCGGGGACCCGATTTCCAGCCGCGGCCTAGTCTCCGGCCGAAGCCGGGGGCTAAATTTCAGGCTGCGGCCTAGCGCTGGCCGAAGCCGCGGCCTAAATTTTTGGCGGCGGCCGCCGGGATCAGGGTGGCGGGCCCGCCGGAAGTGCCGCTGCTGGGGGGAGGAGCCCGAGAACGCGCCCATCCTCTGGAACGCCGAATTACCCCCAGCGCTGCCTGACCCTCGGCAAAAGCCGGGGGCTAGATTTCCGCCCGCGGCCTAGCGCCGGCCTGAAGCCAGGAGGTAAATTTTTGGCGGCGGCCGCCCCGGGGTCGGAGACCGGGCCGCCGGATGCGGGGGGGGGGTATGGGGAGCTCAGCCATGGACTTGCCTGATTCCTGGCTGGAGCCAGGCTGAATCCCCCGCTTCTGCTTTGGACGCGCTGCTCCTGAATCCTCCTTTGCTCCAACTACCTCCACGACTGACGATCCCGGATTAAAGGTGGGTTCCCGGCCGTGATCCACTGGAGCATACGCAGGAAAAAAGGTCCCAGCGTCTCTCAGCCGCAGTCTCAGGTTAGAGAGGGGCTTCACAGAAAAAAAGGGGTGAGGACGGTGCAGGCACCCTAACTCCATCACCCCTTCAGGGGGTGAGGAGAGGGACCGTCCGCCTCCTTGCAGCACCGCGGTCTTGCCTTGGTGGTGCAGTGGGGGCCGCACGGACTATTTTCTGCCTCTGTACAGCCAAGGGTTTCAATACCCTAGGGTGGTCAGGGCTGAGTCCGGCACTCGTGTCCCACGTTGCGGGAAAGGATACGTGGAGGCTTTACTCCACGTGCTCGCCCGTTGATGGTTTGGGGAGATCGGACCCCTTCAAAAGGGTCCGTCGCCCCTGTCACATCTTCGTGGGAAAGTAGAAAAAAAAAAAAAAAATGGTCTGGAAGAAACCAGACGTGTGCCTCCATCAGACACTAAGCATGAACTGGGTTTGCCTGCGGCCAGTGCTGAGGTGTATACGGCGGAGGAGGAGCTAACCTTTTTTTTATGTTTACTTAGTGTCAGCCTCCTAGCGGCAGTAGCATACACCCACAGTCCTGTGTCCCCCAATGAGACGAAGGAGAAAGACTCACTCTAACGATAAAACAGGCAGGGAAAGGTGTTCTTTAAGAAAGCAGCATCTGCAATCCCATGCTGTCCTGTCGGTATACTCTCTTTTGCTTCCTCCCCTGCGCAGGAGCTGTGGTATGATCAGACTATGCTCCTGCACGGTCAGATACATACATTACACAGTACACAGCAGGGGCACATTTATAAGATTATCTCAGCACAGGAACATTGTTTGCTTTTCTTATTTGTTTTTTCATATATCCAATTGTGAACCGGATTATTTTTTAGATCTTTTGATTAAAATGTACTTTGTTCACGGGACAACCAAATTAAAAGCCCCTGTAAAGACCCTTAATCTACCAACACCGCCTAGCTGAACATTGCTCACACCACTGAGCAGCTTGCGCAGCATGGCCTGCAGTGTCTCCGGACAGGTATCCCATCAAGAACATCTGGAACATCATTGGTCGACAATTGTAAAAGGGAGCTGCCAGCAGCGGATTTTGAGGATTTGCTTAATTGTATTCAGTGTGGCATAACATTCCTCAGATAACCATTCACAACTGCCAAGACATGGAAATGGGTCTATTTCTGAACACGGAGCTCAAACTCAATACTGAATAATGTTTTGAAAAAAAACGGTTTCCATTTTTTTATCATTTGTATAGATTAACTTGTCTATTCATCCTGTGATTTCCATAACTCTGCGACTTTTCCTTCTTAGTGATGCAATTTTAATGTTGAGGAGTGTATATAATTATACACACACACAGATACTAATTTAAAACGTACAATTTAAAGCTCTCCGTTCTGATAATCTGTCACTCATTTCACCGTTTATCCCTTTGGTATAATATTCTGCAACACACATCTCGAATTATAATGAGTATTACAATTTAACTAAGACCAAAGTTGCAAATTAAAGACAATGCCACCCAGGAGGGTACTTCAGATGCCTACTGCAAGGAGAACGTGCCTAATGTCTCAGAGACTCTATTTCTTCCAGTCTACCAAACGCGGTTGTAATTCAGAACGAGCTTTCGCTATTCTAATTTTCCAGCCTGCATTGTCTAACACATTAGTTTAAAACAATAATTGCGCTGCGCGTTTTACTTTCATCATAAATTAGATTCAGACTCCGCTGAACCGAAATCCACATGACTGTACGAACGCCAACAAAAATATATTAAATGTGGTTCATTGGACTCGTTATTTTTAAGGAACGAACCTGACGTCAGACAGGATCACTGGGCTTTTTTTTCCCATTTTGTTCCTCGTGAATAGATTTGTATATTCAACAAAAAGACAAGTAAAACTGGAACAAAAGGGCAGAAAAAGAAAAAAAAAAATTAAAACTACGGCAAACGCAATCCGTAGAGTTAGCATCTTGAATAAAACCACAGATTAGGATACAAAACATTGCAGAAAACATGAAATAATGCGGATTAATTTTGGTTCTGTTTCCTGTTTTAACCATCAAAGCCAAAATGAAAAATGAATTAAATATTTTGGACTATGGCATAAAATAATAAAGGCTTTTATGCAACTAATGTCCTTTGGCTTGGTAAAATAGTAAAAAACAAAATAACAAAAATAAACATTTTCTTCACAGTTTCTACTGTATTTTATATATCTCTGAAATTTTACACAATGATTTCCTTCAATTTTCCTGAGTAGAATGATGCCATGTATGCATAGAGTACTTGTTCTGTGGCACAGTCATTCTAGACAAAATAAAACGGTCCTCATTAATGGGAATCTGTCAGCAGGTTTTGTTACCCCACCTGACGGCAGCATAATGTAATGGCAGAGACCCCGATTCCAGCGATGGGTCACTTACTAAGCCGCTTGTTTGTCATTTTGATACAACTCCTGTTTTATCTGCTGCAGATCTAGCAGTTCTCTGAATGCTGAGCTCTGTATAACCCCGCCCACACCACTGATTGGCTGCTTTGTGTATACTGTATATGGGAATAAGGCAGCCAATCAGTGGTGGGGGCAGGGTGATACAGAGATCATGAATATGGAGGAACTAGTCCTCTTGTGATAATCTGCTGCTGATAAATCAGTGATTATATCAAAACCACAGTAAGCAGACTAGAAAATGACACATTGTTGGAATCGGGGTCTTTGTCCCTACTTTATGCTGCTCTCAGATCAGGTGGCAAAAACCGGTCAACGGATTCCCTTTAAGCTTTGAAGTCTGTCCAGCTCATTTGGTTTTTATATAGTACAAATGTACTGTAGTTAAAGGGGACCTGTCGGCCTGATATATCTGTTTTAATATACCGTAATTGTATTCCCCATAATATAATAATTCTTGATAATTATATTTTTACTTCTCTATCTTGTATCATTCCTCTATTACACCTCCTAGAAATGTAGGATTAAATTGACAACCGGGGGTTACCACTCGCACTATCCAATCAGTGTTGACAGAGCCAGGTTGTCTACGGACACGCCTCTTTGACCAGGGCAATGGTGAGAACTGGCTGTCAATATATTCAGAAGGAACAACAGAAAAGAGGGAAAGCTCAAGAATTCTAAGAAAAGGACACTTCAGAATTGTTATCAAGAATGTGCTAAAAAAAAAAAAAAAAAAAAAAAAAAAAGTCATGTCAGAAGTGGCGGCAGGTCCTCCAAGTGCAATAGCAGAAAGGGACATTACCGAATTCCCCAAACAATGGCGGGAGAAGAATTGTTTTTGGAGCGGTTGAGATGCCTACGTTCTGAATGATGTAGACATGGGCAGCAGCATTTAGGAAAGGACATCTATTTTATGAAGGATTCATGATTAAAGTGTGAGATTTGTTTTATTTTGTTCTTTTTTTTTTATTTTTTAATAGGAAGCAGGAAAAGGACAATTTCTGAACCAAGCACATTAAAAAAAAACTAAACTGATATCACAGCTCTAACATAAATACACCTGGAAGATTTTTATTCAATTACGGTAAGTAATAATATAGATTGGAAAGGTGAGAAATAATGCAGCCATGAAACTTCACGCTTCAACCTTATATACATACTGAAATCCCCAGTAAGGAAAACCGCCTCAGCACCCGGGGCCCATTCTTTGCAATAAATCCCACCATCGGGCTGGGTATGGATACCAAACGACTGATAACTTCTTGAGAACTTTTCCAGGCCGCCTTCGCATCCTTCAAGTTTATTCAAAAGATCTTTAAACAGAGCGTACCTGCAAAGAAATTAGTGAAAATAAATGCACAAAATGTTTTTCACCAATAACTATTTGGTAACAGATTTTTATTTTATGGCAGGATTTTTTTTTATTACTTGTTCCATGTGCTGTACATTGTTGACCAAGCATAAAAAAAAAAAAAAAAATTACTAACAACTAATCGTGGGAAAGTAGCCGAATACTTTTCAAGATACGGAGATGCCTATGATAAGGAGCACTGAAGAGTGATCTCTAAGAAACGTTAGTTTATTATGAGCCTTAGCGGCCAGAGTGAAATCTTGGCTTCATATCAGTAAGCAATGTTTTTGCTTACTGGTGACAGATCCTCTGTAGACAAAAAAGTCCAGTGAAAAGTCGAATAATTCTACCAGGATTCCCCCCCCCCCCCCAGACACACACACACACACACACACACACACACACTAAAAAGAAACAGCTAAAGGGAATCTGTCAGCAGATTGTGGTTTTGTAATCTGAGAGCAGCATGAATTAGGGGCAGAGACCCCGATTCCAGTGATGTGTCACTTACTGAGACGTGTGCTGCTGTTTCAATAACATCGAGTTTGATAAGCAGCAGATCAGTAAATGACCAGGTGCCTGTTGCCTCATGGTCCAATCCCACCCCCACCACTGATTAACAACTTTTCGCCAATGCACAGTGTACACAGAAAGCTGCCAATCACTTGTGTGGGGGCGAGGTTATAAAAGGCTCAGCATTCTAAGCACTGCTAGTTCTGTAGTAGAGAAAACAGGGATTGTATCAAAATGAGGAGGCGATGATCCAGCTTCCAAACATTTATTAGGTTAAAAAATAGATTCCATCATGAGTGTAGACACAGCTACATCCATTGCGTTCTTTAACCCCTTACTGACATAGGGCGTATTAGTACGCCGATGTCGGTAAGTCCTTTTTTGATGTGGGCTCTGGCGGTGAGCCCACATATTTTCCGGGACATGCCCGCCCTAGCCGCAGGTGGAATCACGATCCACCTACGGCTATTAACTACCGTAGTTAAATGCCGCTGTCAAATGCTGACAGCGGCATTTAAATAGAGCTTCCGGCCATTGGGCCGGAAATACGCACACCGGTGACCCCCGTCTCGTGATCGTGGGTCACCGGTGTATCGGCATAACAACCCAAGGTCTCCTGGAGACCTCTATGGTTGTCAGTGTCGAATTGCTATGAGCGCCACCCAGTGGTCGGCGCTCATAGCAAGTCACTAATTCTGCTACATACAGGCAATCTGCTCATCGCCTGTATGTAGCAGAGGCGATCGAGTTTTGCCAGCTTCTAGTCTCCTATGGAGACTATTGAAGCATGGCAAAAGTAAAAAAAAAAATGTGTTTAAAAATAGAAAAAAAAATAGAAAAAATCTGAAAGTTTAAATCACCTCCCTTTCACCTCATTCAAAATAAAATAAAAATAAAAAATCACACAAATACATATTAGGTATTGCTGCGTTCAGAATCACCCGATCTATCAAAAAAAAAATGGATTAACCTGATCGCTAAACGGCATAGGAAGAAGAAAAAAGTCAGAAAGCCAGAATTACGTTTTTTTGGTCGCCGCAGCATTGCATTAAGATGTAATAACGGGCGAGCAAAAGAACGTATTTGTATCAAAATGGTATCACTAAAAACGTCAGTTCAGCGCACAAAAAATAAGCCCGCACCCAACCCAAGATCACGAAAAATGGAGACGCTATTAGTTTCGCAAAATGGCGCCATTTTCTTTTCTTTTTAGCAAAGTTTGGAATTTTTTTTCACCACTTAGAAAAAAAAGAACGTAGACATGTTTAATGTCTATGAACTCGTAATGACCTGGAGAATCATAATGGCAGGTCAGTTTTAGCATTTAGTTAACATAATAAAAAAGCCAAACAAAACACAAGCGTGGGGTTGAACTTTTTTTGCAATTTCATCGCACTTGGAATTTTTTCCCGTTTTCTAGTACACGACATGGTAAAACCAATGGTGTCGCTCAAAAGCGCAACTCGTCCCACAAAAAGACAAGCTCTCACATGGCCATATTGACAGAAAAATAAAAAAGTTATAGCTCTGGAAAGAAGGGGAGCGAAAAAACGAAAAACGCTCCATCATGAAGGGGTTAACAAAGCTATACATGTGCCAAGTGCAGAGCAATTTAATCAACCTTCACGTGGTAAAGTGTCATGATTAAATAAAAACACCACATGGAAATAAACGTGAAGGAGGCACATAAGTGAGCAATAAAAACATTACAAGGGGATATAAACATGAACGCAAGAAAAGTGCCGTATATGTGAAAAAGCAGAATATGGAATATTAATAATGAAACATCAGTTCCCGCTTTAGATTTAAACCATTAGGACAGCAGGTGTCCAGGTCAAGCATCCAATACGCTTCCCTATCCAACAGACGCTTTCTAATGTCACCGCCCCTAGGATTTTAGGATTTTACTCGCTCTATTCCGAAAATTTGCATTGAGGTAGTATTTCTATTACGCTGTGATATGAAGTGTCTAGATGCAGGAGAGACGCTGCGAGTAGTGTTCAGTACACTATATAAATATGTTGATAAATTGTTTAATATTAAATACCTGACTTTGATTAGCGTCAGGAAAGATTTTGAGACGTAACCGTGTCATAACGCAATAAGGGTAAATATTTCATGCCTTTTATTTCATAAAATTGTGGGCTATACTGTAAAGCCAACACTAGTTTTGACGATGTATTACGCCTATTATGTGGTGTTGTAATTCCATTGATACCTTATCAGTCTGTTTTCTTACCATCTGCGATCTTAGATGCCCTGTCCAGAGTCCAAGTGGGACATCCTCTGCTGGACAATCTTTCTCTACATTCCTTCATTTCCTTATGACACCCGTTTGTGTTGCTGGAATTGTGTTTTATACACGTACATCAAAACTAGTATTGGCTCCAGGGTGGATAAAAATCATGATTTTTTTAAAAAAAATCAAAAAAATCGGATTTTTTTGATTTAAATCGGATTTTTTTGATTTAAATCGGATTTTTTTGATTTAAATAGGATTTTTTAATCAAGTTGTACACAAGCAAAACTTTGTCTTTTTGCAAATCAAATTATTTTACACAAATAAAAATATTAAAACAGTTGATGATTATGAAACCTAATAATTTTTATTTGCACTATTAAACAATCAGAATTGAACTACAGAGAGTAAGTACTTTTTAACAATAGCCTATCTCTAACGTTTGAAGTAAGCAAACATCTTCAGTGAATACATCAGTCCTTTAAGCCTACTGTTTATTTAGGACTTTTAATAGGAAAACTAGTTGTCCTGCTTTAGCAGTTCCTAAGCGGTTTCGGACTGTTGTGTGCACAAAACCAAATGAAGAAAACAATCTCTCTACTCCTGCCGATGAAGCCGATGCAGTCAGTAGCTGAGTAGCTACATTTATTATCTTCGCTGGAAGAACAAGTGATTGCGACTTCCACCAGTCCAGTGGTTTTAGTTCATTAACGACGTTATCTGCAAACATGTATTTTTGAAATGGTGCAGATTCACACTTCAATTTCAGCACAGTTGCCACAATGTCATGGTTAGTATTGGCGAGCCACTCCATTGCAGAGTTGATTTCCGCCTCAGATAGTTTTTTCCCTCTGTAGATGGGATGCAAGATATTGGCTAAATAGTGTTCTTCTTTTAATGCTTGGTCCTTGCGGTGGTGTATTGCAACCTTTACATTGTTTGAGAGGTTCAAGCGATCTAGCGAACCTTCTAAATCTTTCCAAACTTCTGTGGCATCAGCTATGGTTGCAGTATCTTTCTGCATTTTATCCAACGCAATAGATATTGGCTTTAACCTTTCCAAAAGGTCCTCGGCATTTCTCTTCACACCAAGATTTAATACTTTGCTTCGTATATTAGCATCAATTTTATCCCGATGTGTTTCGCAAATGGACACTAATTTTGACCAGTTGTTAATAAACAGTTCCAAGCATTCAGCCAAGGTATTCCATCTAACATCTTGTGGTAGAACCAACTTCAGTCCTCCCATTTCCTTGTAGGTTGCATGTGCAAAATGATTATTGCGGAAATATTTAACAATTTCTACAAAATGTTCCTTGACACCCGAAATATGCAGGTCTTTTGCCAAAAGATGCAACAAATGGGCAGAACAACCGTATGTAATGACATTTGTGTCATCCTCATGTGCCAGTTCTGCTCGCATTTTTGCCACATTGCTTGCGTTATCAGTAACTAAGCTCCTTACTTTACATCCAAACTGTTCTTGGCATTGGTGAATTGAGTTCTTAGCAATTTCAAGTAAATATTCAGCAGTATGTGAATTTCCAGATGTGTCGATTGTGTCTGTAAGGTAAGTTTCACCATCTTCTGTTGTGACACAAGTGCAAATTATGGGGTCGTTGTGGATGTTGCTCCAACCATCCAAGCTCATGTTAACAACTTTGTCTTTCAAATATTTTGTACAAGCCGCTCTTTCTTTGTCGTATATAGCCTGAAGATGTTTTCCTGAGATATCAAATCTACTTGGTGGTTTGTAGCCTGGTCTTATTCCATCGATCATTTGTACAAACAATGGGTGTTCAACTAGTCGGAAAGAAGAATTGGTTGCAAATATGAATTTAGCAATTAATTCATCAAAATGTTCTTTCTGGCTCGTCGTAGTCTTTAAGAGGAATTTTTCTACACTTTGCACGCAAAGTTTTTTGTTGGGCTGCTTTGTTGAAGTTGTACCCAGATATTGATTGTCACGTGCAGCACAAGCCATATTTGACCCTGAAAGCACAGTAATTAAAAATATAATTCGACTGCGTATTTGAAGAAATATAACGAAAATATTTTGAAACAAACTTTTTGAACAATGTAATGGTCCTCGTCCTATAAGGGCTGTCTCAAAAGTTATGCTACTCAAGTTTCCGGTGAAGTTGCTGTAATACTAGTAATATCAGAGCAACTGAAAAAAATTATGTCACAAAAGTTTTAAAAATGTTTTTTTTAAAAAAATGGTCAATTTGGCAGACTTCAAAAGTGAATTGTAGCCTACAATAAAAAAAAAAATAGGCGTATACACACTCTTTTATTTTTACTTAACGTTAATCTTCTGTGAAATATTGCCTTAACATAATTTTAAATTCTATACTCCAGAACTAGTGCTAGAAATTTTTCTTTTCATAGACTTTAATCATCCCAGAAAAACGTCTGTTAAAATAGGTTGTAATTGCCAGACTTACCACTAGTGCTAGGGTCCTGGTGCATAAGAAGCTGTGGGGGTTCATTGACATTAGTTGTATCACTATCAACATCTTCATTTCCCTTCTGGTTGCAGTTTTCATAATGTGATTTCAAACGGCAATCAAGTCCTTGGATATTCTTTTGACAGTATTTGCACTTTGCTCTCCCACCTTTCTTTCCAAGCTCTGCTGGCATCTCAACAATATGAACCCAAATAGGGTCTTTCTTACGACGACCTGCCATGGCTCACGCAGATCACTTCTGAAGTTTGATTGTTACTACAGCCAAGTACTGCTGACTGACTATCCAACAAGTTTGGGCATGTCAACTGAATGGAAAAAGAAACTGAAACCAAGCTACAGAAAGTGAAACCAAGCTAGAAGTGTGGAGTTAATTGAACAATGATTGAAAGTTTTAGATTTTAATCGTGATTTATATTAAAAAAATCTTTTGATTTAAATCAGTGATTTAAATCATGATTAAAATCACGATTTAAATCGATCTGATTTAAATAGAAAAAAATCATTTGATTTAAATCATGATTTAAATCGTTGATTTAAATCGGCGTGATTTAAATCAATCCACCCTGATTGGCTCTAATAGGATTCGTATCTTTTAATGTTATTTAACACAAAATGTCGACTATACAGTTTATGACCGCTACACTATCACAGCAAAACTCTGTATCGCAACACATTAGCCTCACTCGTGTCCTAATTCACTACAAGTTCTTCTTGTGAGGAGATTTTGGTGTCACTAAGTGCTAAAAGTTGAGCTCAGAGTTCTACATATCAAACTCATGAAATAAGAATTGGCATTACAGCACCAAGACATACAGCAATACTGTGCACGGACGTAACCACACACCTCCATGTCCCTCTCAAATCTCACCTATTCTCAAAAAATGTCATGGGGAGCTAAATAAACCCTTCAGGGCTGACCTCACCATGGCATTAAATGAGTATTCCTAGTACTATCATATTGAGGACCTCTATAGGATTGGTCATCAATCTGAGATCAGAGATGGTCCAGCACTCGGCAGCTTCACCGCTCACAGTCAGCTGGGGATAGTTCTGCTAGAAACTTGGACCATCTCCGCTCACACTATTCAGGGCGCTGAAGTCAAGTCATTTCATTTTTTTGCATTGCCATATTGATAAATATAATACTTTTTTTTAATAAAACTTCCTTCAACATAGCTGTATGATGGCTTTTGTGTTTATGTCAACACAGGTGAGTGTTTTTTAGATCTATTCACTTGATGAGATGGTGTGCCTGTGGGGTGGTGCGGCCTGGAGTCATGTGGGCTTTGCCCTGCAGCATGGGTGCTGTGAGGAACTAGGTCGGTCCCCATGCTGGTGTGATGTCGCCTAGGCGGTGGTTGGCGCATGAGGTCACACCTTTTAGGCTAGGGACCCACTGAGAGTCTCGCCATGACTTGGCAGTGGGCTTCATACAGTCTGATCAGAACAGTTAAACTAAGGACCTCATGTTCACTTGTGGACATTTCGCGCCTTGCGGCATTAGATCAATGTATGATTTTTGGATGTGTGGTCCATGTCTTTTTTTTCTAGTTATAGCTTCTCATAATACTCTTTTCTTTGATGTCAGCTGTGTGCTGTAGGCGATTTTCACAGACCCATAGTCTTGTATGGATAATTTAGATCTGTGCGAATCAAAAATGGACAAGCGGCCATGATGTTTTTTGCAAATACAGGGTTCACAAAAAAAAATATAAGACAGATATGCGAACAGCCACATAGTGTAGATACAGAGAGGCGGTGAGTCCTCCTTCAATGGAAGTCTTCAAACAGGCTGGACAGACATTTGTCTGGGATGGTTTAGTGAATCCTGCATTGAGCAGGGGTTGGACACGATGACTCTGGTGGTCGCTTCCAACTCTAACATTCTATGATTTTATGATCTACAGAAAAGCTTGTCTCAGTCAATTTGGGATCTGTGCACTAGGTTCCCCCCTAGGGATGTCCTTGCTACATTCCCATCTGTTGTGCTGCGGTAAGGAACAAGGGAGAAGAGAGGATTTAGACTATTTTGGTTTTCTCTCAGTCTTGTCTGCATCACACGGCTCCCTGCCTATAATGTTCTTAATCAGTCTGCTAATAAAAGTTTCTAATACAAAAAGGTGGGTAAAGATAGCGGCACTTTATATAGCGGCACTTTACATAGTGTTCAGTGGTCAATTAACATTTTCATCCGATTTATTAGCTCGCAAGACAGAGAATATCCCCATCTGTTGTGCCGATGACCGGACTAAGAGAAAACAAATTTACACTCCAAATCATCACTTTTCCCCCCTATAAAATATAATTTGTTTCTTTAGTCCCAAAAGTAGACTTCTCAAATGCAGGTTAATTCAGTATTGACTCCGTCAACCGAAACAATTATACCAGTCAATAACAGATTGTCGGCCAGTCTATCATACCAGGTCTTTGAAAAGACCTAAAAGGCCCATGACTGGTTTTGGCAGCATCTGAAAACAAGCTTCCACAGCCAGTAACAACTTATTGGCGAGGCTGTCAGGTGTCGCAGCTCCACGATCAGATATTGCTGACCTATCCTAACGATAGGCTATCAATTAAAAAAAAAAAAAAAGAAATTGGCAATCTCTTTAAACTGTTAGGATCACTGCCAATCTGAATCCTGTGGATCAATGGCTGCTAAGTATTACAGCCATCTACTGAAACTATAGGTTTGACTGTGGGAATATGTGGTCAAACTGGACTTAATAGTTACCTTCACTTGGGTAGGGGTTACAGGGTGTAATTCTAAAATTAAGTACAAGCAACAACACAATTTGAAGGGGGTTTTCTGTCCTGCTTCCAATAGTTGGCACTAGAGTTCTTCTTCTCTGGAGACAATTTGCATACTTAGTTTCCCAAGGGAGCATGCATGGCTTTTAAGTCTCCTCACTTTGACATGCCAAGCTTGACATGTCACTCTGCACAAGGAGAAAAGGCAACACTTAAAACCCACCCTATGGAAAAATTTTAGCAAATAATTTACACACGTGGTCAAAATTGTTGGTACCCATCGTTTAATGACAGAAAAACCCTCAGTGTACCCTGCACAGATTCTAGACACCCTGTGCAGATGCAGCAAAGCAGCCTCAGAACATAACAGAGCCTCCTCCATGTTTCAAAGCAGGGACAGTGTTCTTTTCTTGATATGCTTCATTTTTTCCGTCTGAACATAGAGCTGATGTACCTAGCCAAAAAGTTCCATTTTTGTCTCATCTGTCCATAGGACATTCTCCCAGAAGCTTTGTGGCTTGTCAACATGTAGTTTGGCAAATTCCAGTCTGGCTTTTTAGGATTTTTTTTCAACAATGTTGTCCTCCTTGGTCGTCTCTCATGAAGTCCACTTTGGTTCATACAATGACGGATGGTGCGATCTGACACTGATGCTCCTTTAGCTTGAAGTTCACCTTTTATCTGTTCAGAAGTTTCTCTGGGCTCTTTTGTTATCATTCGTATTATCTGTCTCTTTGATTTGTCATCAATTTTCCTCCTGCGGCCACGTCCAGGGAGGATGGTTACAGTCCCATGGAGCTTAAATTCCTGAATAATATGTTCCATTGTAGTCACAGGAACATCAAGCTGCTTAGAGATGGTCTTATAACTTTTACCTTTAACATGTTTGTCTATAATTTTCTTTCTAATCTGAGACAACTCTTTCCTTTACTCCCTCTGGTCCATGTTGAGTGTGATACACACCATGTCACCAAACAGCACAGTGAGTATCTGTAGGCCTCTATACAGGCCACTCACTGATTCCAAGATTGTAGATACCTGTGATGCTAAATAGTGGACACACCATGATTTAACATGTCCCTTTTGTCACATTTTCAGGGGTACCATAATTTCTGTCCAGGCCTATTTCATGAGTTATTTTTTTCTTAAATTCTGTGGAAGCATGGTTGAAAAGCAATGTCTGACTTTCATTTGTTCATATTAACAGATTTTTTTTATTTATTATTACTTTTGTCAAATTTAAGTTATTTCTGTGACCATTGTGGGTTTTTCTGTCATTAAACGAGGTGTACCAACAATTTTGACTACGTGTGTACAAATTGTTAGTTTTAGCTTGTGGTCCTATGGAAACTAGATTCTTATATGCTCTTAAGAAAACATTGAGAAGTGGATAAGAATCTAGTCGGTATTGACTGCATGTCTGCAAATTGCACACGTGCAGCGACGACCGCTCGTCCCCGCTAACAAAACCGAAACCTAGCAGTGTGTAAATTACACACTGAGTGCAGAAGGCCAAAAATTTGCTCTGGGTGGAAAACCTCTTAAAAGTTTGTCAAGCAAAAAGTTTTCATCCCAAAATTTTGATCAAAATAGAAATTTGCGAAACCCATGGTAAGTTTACAGACTAATGTCATTGCACTTTGCACTGCTGAATCACACTTGTAATGTAGAGCACTGGGTGATCGCTGGTTGTTAAGGACACAATGCCTGACAATCTCATATAACTAACTCTAGCTGTCAGGCAGTGTATCCCCAGCAACAATTTAATTCTGTCAAAACCGGCATTATGCTTACAGCAGACAATAGGTAAAGGGGATTGACAGCAGCCACAGGCACAGCAGCCTGCATTATTAATCAGATTTTTCTAAATATAAAATTTAGCTTAAAAAATCTCCTTGCTCACAACCAAGAACTTCAGCAGAGAATTTCAACTATTTAATTTATTCCTTTTAGGTAACCTGGCACAGAGTCAACCAGGACATTCATGTGGGTGAAAATCAATCTGCGCAAAATTACTTGTTCTCATGGATTCTAATTTGGTTTTGCAATTTTAGCAATAAGAGTTTTGCAATCAGCACAATCGATTTACAAGCAGAACAACTTACAAGGAGGTAATACACTTGCATCCTCTATAACCATCAAATCTGCACAGCCAGAAAATTGTCTTTATGGGAAGCCTGTTCTTTCAGATATTTTACTGTAAACCAGAAAATTTTGCTGCCACATAACAGGAACTTGTTGGCATTTGCATTCTCGAGTGTCAAAAAGGGCAGCGAGTTATGGGGTTGATAGAACACATATATAGGCCTAGAATTAGCAAAAAACAGCATAAGGCCGGGGTTCACACTTGCGAGGAACACGCACGAGTCTCGCACCTCAATACCCGGTACTCGGACTGGAGCGTTCAGCGGCACAGAAATACATGCAGCCGCACACTCCGGTCCGAGTGTCGGCGACAGTGCGGGGTATTGAGGTGCGAGACTCATGAGAGTTTCTCGCAAGTGTGACCCCGGCCTTAGGCTAAGTTCACACTAGGCGCTTTTGCAGCTTTTAATGCAAATTTTCAGCTGCGTTTTACAGTACCAGCAAAGTCTGAGATTTCAGAAATCTGATGCACAAAGCTTGTTTTTTGTCATCAGTTTTCTGTGCTTTGAATGTTTTTTTTATGCACAATGAAGCAGGTCACTTCTTTCAAGGTCTTTTCAGCAGTTTTCACCCACTGAAATGAATGGTTGGTGAAAAAAAATGCACCAAAAATGCAGGTATCAGGATCAGGTTATGCTGCGTTTTTTTGTGGCAAAACAGATTCTATAGAATAGGATTTTTTTTTTCAACAATAAACTCAGAATGCACAAAAGACATCTAGAATGACAAAACCGCAGCAAAACAAAAAAATGCAAGGAAAACATGCTTTTTTTCTGTAGCTTCTTTCCTGCCAAGAGATCAGGTTTTGCTGCAGAAAAAAAAAAAAAAAACACCTAGTGTGAACTTACCCTATCCGGTCTCAAAAACCGGCAAATCCTAACAGCGCACAATGCGTGCGCTGGGGGATTCATAAGTCTGCAGTCACAGAGTGATCCTTAAGAGTGCTCAGATCTTCAAAGGGCAAGGTAGATCTCTTGGACGACTTGGCCACCATCAAGTCAACCTTAGGGGCTGTCCCACATGGCCACTTTCTCCTCAAATGGATATCTCTTTTTGGACGATGATGGCAGCGGCCCCTTTTCTCAAGCTTCTTCCATTCCCTATTAATGAGCATTTTAATTCTCTCATTAACAGGACAAATACACCTTTTCTTTGGTTCCAAACCCCTCAACATAATGCCCTGGGCTGTTCTTGGGGCTTTGGTATCGGATGTGCCCATAGTGGTTGCCCATAGCGTTTCTGATTGCTTTTACTAACTTATCAGTGTCTTCCACAGGAAAACACTGCCTACTCCCTGTATCACTATCAGAAGATAAAGCAGAGGAAGAAGAGAACTTATTTGTTCTCCTCTGACTCTGACACCAGGGACTCATCTGAATTAGACCACCTGGCGTTTGGGTCTTTTTCCCACTCTTAACCTCTTGTTGCTGAATTAGTGACTTAATGGAGTCTTCAACTTCTGCACTAAATATAGATTTTAAATCCATAGCAAAGTAGGGGTTTCTTCAGCAATAGTCCTCTGAATACAATTGGGGCAGAGTTTTCATGTACCTGCTGGGTAGGTTATCCCCGCACAGTTCTTATTTATTTTTTAGCTTGGCGCTACACTTCTTAGGACTTTCCTTGAAAGAATACAGAGAGAAAAGGACCTATTTAACATGGTGAACTTCACAAAGGCCACTCACCACTCTGCCGTTCAGTCTAGGGTACTGGAGATGGAGGCTGGATCAGCTCACATGATCGTTCTTAACTGGAGGACTCACGACCTGCCCTGTTCTTCTGGCTGGTCTGGCTGCTACTGGAACAGCTACAGCGCCCCTGATGACACTGCTACTGTCGTGGTGACTGTGGCTGCTGCAGCGTCTGGTCCTCAAACACTTCCATATTATCAGGATGAAAGCTGCAGGTCTCAGTCATCCTATGACTATCCCATTATATAATGGAGTGACGAAGGAGCCACAACTCCTGCTCTTATTCCGGACTCTCCCACAGAATCCCCGAGTTAGACTCTGGTTTCCGGCGCACTGTGTGTAGGGAGCTATTGGCAAGCCCTGCGCATACCTGGCACTGACAGAGCTGGTTTCCGATGCACTGTCATCAGGCCACGCTGAAAACCTCATCAGCACGCCCCACACATGAGCACAGGCGCACTCAACACGGGGCACGCCGACCAGCGCACCCCGCCATGCGCAGATCCGGGAAAGGGTGTCGGCTGAAGACTTTTTAGCAAAGATGTCTCCGCCTGCACACCCGACCTGCTGGCCAGGGTTGCAACTCCAGACCTGTCGGTATCCCAAATCCCACAGATACAGTCCAGACGTGGGTAAGCTTCGTAGCGTCCTTTACTTCTAGGTTTCCTCAAGGGCAGGAAACCAAACTGATGCGGAGGAGAGGTGCCACCTTTTTATTCAGTAGGTTTCCTGTCCTTGATGGGCGGATACCCTCTCTCAGGTGGTGCAGTCATGGGATAAGGGGAAAAAATATAAAAGAAAATGAAGGTGGATAACTGATGACAAAATAGCAAAGAAGAGCTTACTGAAAATAAGGTGCAAGGTAAAATCTCTAGATAAAGTGCAATATATGACCGGATAAAGTCAGGGAGATGCAGATAATGTGCTCTCTTTTAAGCTCCACGCATATCGCTACCGCAACGAAGCTTCGTCAGGGGTAGTGATATAATTTCATTAATAATGATAAAAAGTGCCAAATACATGACAATTGCATGATGTATCCAGTTCAACATGAAAACCAGCCCTCTTGAAAGGGTCTTAAAAGAGAACCCATCAGATTCATGATGCCCAAACAATGGGAAATATGAATCAGACAGTGACTGTACATTTTACTATGAAACTCTGTGGTTTATCATAACATACTAAAGGACGGACGGCCAGGGGCTATGTGACTTTGTTGATTAGTTTGAGGCAGATCCCCTGCTGGTTTCTCTCCGTCTCCTTCAAGTTGACTGCCAGGTCTCTCCCTAGTTATATATTTAAAAGACTTGGATGATATAACATACTTAGCTGCAATCATAGCCAGTGCCTGATTCATTCTACCTGTGGTTCGGAGTAGCACAAATCTGATGACAGATTCTCCAAATTGTTATTACATCCCTTTCAGACCTTCTTTAAAAGGGGTTACACTTTCCTGCACTGGATATCTTTGTCATTTTAATGCTACATCTGTAATTTGACAGTCCAAAACCAGAGGAATGAGGGACTAAAATTTATAAATAGCGTTGACACAAAAAGTAAAAAGAGCTTGAGATGTATGGTACAGCTATCTATTATGATAAATAAGAATATTCTACTTAAAAAATGTAAGAACTGATAACCAAACAGTGTCTGTATATGTTCAGATACAAAGGACTACTGAGTACATTCATATTGTGGGAAACTGATGAAAGAGATCAATTTGTAACAAGAAATGTAAGAAAAGGGCGAACTAAAAAGTTCGATTAATGAGGTGATGTGATAGTCTTGAATAAAAAAAAAAGTGAATTTGTACAGCATCTTAGAACTATGGACAATAGGAATGAACCCGATTGTCATGGGTAGAAGTTTCTATAGAACTGATGAAGCATGAGAAAACGTCTGAGATGGGAGTTGGAAGTTCAGATCATGGAGAATAGAGAGCATGGGAAAGTTGGCAGTCAGCACAGTGGAAAGAGATATAGCAGAGTGCAATAAGTTTATGTTGTATTCTGCAGCAGATGGGTAACCAGTGCAATGACTGGCACAGGGTGGAGTCACGTCTAGGTGCTGGATAGAAATATGAGCCCAGCTATGTTCAGGATATCCTGGAGAAGGGGGAGGAAGACCGATGAGTAGAGAGTTGCAATAGTCAAGAAAAGAATAAATCAAAGTGACATTAAGAAATTTTACAGCATCGAACATAAGAAAAGGTCGAATTTTGACAATCAAACTTGCCCATTCCTCCTGCTCCAACACATGAACATCAAGGACTGATCGATAATTGATGCCACATAGATTTCCTTCCTCAACATGTGCAATTGACATGCTATATTCAATGTTAGTCACTGCATCTGCAAGTGATATCATCTAACAAAAGAGATATATTTACAATACACACACGTGCATCTACGTAGATATGAATGTGCGTATACAAACTCAAGCTGAATGCCAGACTGCTTTATTAATCCATTCTACTATATATTAATATTTTTTTTCTAACACTTCCTAAAATATCCTAAATATTCCCTTTTTTCTAAAGCACCTGCTCCCTACAATGCTTTCACTTTTTATTATCTCCAATCACAATGATTACTTTGAAACTTGCCTCCTTCATAAGTTGACATTTCACCTTCCCTTTCTAGTATATTCTTGAGTCTAATAAAAGACCTATTCACATAACAATTTATGAAAAACCATTGATAAAAATAATAAAGTGCTTTCCAGGATTACAAAGACTTTCCGAGTCCTGCCCTACTTAAAAGTTTACATTTGTGTATGAGACTGTAAGAGGTTTCTAAATTCAGGAAATTCTTATGACCAGTCATGGTCCTGCACACTGAATATGTTAAGATGCCAGGGCGCTTATGGCTCAGGTAGAAAAAGAAATCTTGGTAATGACTGTATTTTGGCCATATTAAATCACTGTAGGTAGTATTGAGATGTAACTGCAATAAAAAGTAAGAAACGCTCAATGAAAATATCAATATTTCAGTATCAATTACTAATAAAATGTGATGCTAGGGTAAGTTAACCCCTTAGTGACAGAGCCATTTTGCAGCTTAATGACAGGGCCAATTTTTACAATTCTGACCACTGTCAATTTATGAGGTTATAACTCTGGAAAGCTTTAACGAATCCAGCTGATTCTGAGACTGTTTTTTTCGTGACATATTGTACTTCACGTTAGTGGTAAAATTTCTTTGATATGACTTGTGTTTATTTATGAAAAAAACGGAAATATGGCGAAAATTTTTAAAATTTAACAATTTTCAAACTTTAAATTTTTATGCCCTTAAATCAGAGAGATATGTCACAAAAATTTCTTAATAAATAACATTTCCCACATGTCTACTTTACATCAGCACAATTTTGGGAACAAAATTTTTTTTGTTACGAAGTTATAAGGGTTAAAAGTTGGCCAGCGATTTCTAATTTTTACAACACCACTTTTATTTTAGGGACCACATCACATTTGAAGTCACTTTGAGGGGTCTATATGATAGATAATACCCAAAAGTGACACCATTCTAAAAACTGCACCCCTCAAGGTGCTCAAAATCACATTCAAGAAGTTTATTAACCCTTTACGTGCTTCACAGGAACTGAAGCAATGTGGAAGGAAAAAATTAACATTTAACTTTTTTTGCAAAAACTTTACTTCGGAACCAATTTTTTTTTATTTTCACAACTGTTAAAAGAAAAAATGAACCACAAAATTTGTTAAGCAATTTCTCCTGAATAAGCCGATACCCCATATGTGGGGGTAAACCACTTTTTGGGCGCACGGCAGAGGTCGCAAGGGAGGAGCGACATTTGACTTTTTCAACGCAGAATTGGCTGGACGCCATGTCGCGTTTGTAGAGGCCCTGATGTGTCTAAACAGTGGAAACCCATCACAAGTGACCCCATTTTGGAAACTAGACCCCCTAAGGAACTTATCTAGATGTGTGGTGAGCACTTTGAACCTCCAAGTGCTTCACAGAAGTTTATAACATAGAATAGTGAAAATAAAAAAATCACATTTTTTCCACAAAAACAATCTTTTGACCCCAATTTTTATTTTCCCAAGGGTAAGAAGACCCCAAAAGTTTTTGTGCAATTTGTCCTGAGCATGCTGATACCCCATATGTGGGGGTAAACCACTGTTTGGGTGCATGGCAGAGCTTGGAAGGGAAGGAGCGCCGTTTGACTTTTTCAGCGCAGAATTGGCTGGACGTCATGTCGTGTTTGTAGAGGCCCTGATGTGTCTAAACAGTGGAAACCCCCCACAAGTGACCCCATTTTGGAAATTAGACCCCCTAAGAAACTTATCTAGATGAGTGGTGAGCACTTTGAACCTCCAAGTGCTTCACAGAAGTTTATAACAGAACCGTGAAAATAAAAAATTATATTTTTTCCACAAAAACGATCTGTTCACCCCAATTTTTATTTTCCCAAGGGTAACAAGACCCCAAAAGTTTTTGTGCAATTTGTCCTGAGCATGCTGATACCCCATATGTGGGGGTAAACAACTGTTTGGGTGCATGGCAGAGCTTGGAAGGGAAGGAGCGCCGTTTGACTTTTTCAACTCAGAATTGGCTGGACGCCATGTCGCGTTTGTAGAGGCCCTAATGTGTCTAAACAGTGGAAACACCCCACAAGTGACACCATTTTGGAAACTAGACCCCCTAAGGAACTTATATAGATGTGTGGTGAGCACTTTGAACCCCCAAGTGCTTCACAGAAGTTTATAACTCCCGGGCATGAAAATAAAAAGTCATATTTTTTCCACAAACCTGATCGTTTAGTCCCCAATTTTTTATTTTCCCAAGGGTAACAGGAGAAATTAGACCACAAAAGTTGTTGTCCAATTTGTCCTGAGTACGCTGATACCCCATATGTGGGGTGGGACCACTGTTTGGGCGGCACGGCAGGGATTGTAAGGGAAGGAGCGCCGTTTGACTTTTTCAAATCAAAATTGGCTGGAATTGAAATTGGACGCCATGTCGCGTTTGGAGAGCCCCTGATACGCCTAAACAGTGGAAACCCCCCACAAATGACACCATTTTGGAAACTAGACCCCTTAAGGAACTTATCTAGATGTGTGGTGAGCACTTTGAACCCCCAAGTGCTTCACAGAAATTTATAAACGTAGAGCCGTGAAAATAAAAAATCATTTTTTTCCTCAAAAATGATTCTTTAGCCCGCTATTTTTTTTATTTTCCCAAGGGTAACAGGAGAAATTGGACCCAAAAAGTTGTTGTGCAATTTCTCCTGAGTACGCTGATACCCCATATGTGGGGTGAAACCACTGTTTGGGTGCATGGGAGTGCTTGGAAGGGAAGGAGCGCCATTTTGTAATGCAGACTTTGATGGAATGTTCTGCGGGCGTCATATTGTGTTTGCAGAGCCCTTGATGTGCCTAAACAGTAGAAACCCCCTGCAAGTGACACCATTTTGGAAACTAGACCCCCCAAGGAGCTTATCTAGATGTGTGGTGAGTACTTTGAACCCCCAAGTGCTTCACAGAAATTTATAAACGCAGAGCCGTGAAAATGAAAAATCATTTTTTTTCTCAAAAATGATTTTTTTTTAGCCAGCTATTTTTTATTTTCCCATGGGTAACAATAGAAATTAGAACCTCAAAATTGGTGTGCAATTTGTCCTGGGTACGCTGATACCCCATATGTTGGGGTAAACCACTGTTTGGGCGCACGGCAGGGCTCGGAAGGGAGGGAGTGCCATTTGACTTTTTGAAAGCCACGTCGTGTTTGGAGACCCCCTGATGTGTCTAAACAGTGGAAACCCCTAAGTGACCCCATTTTGGAAACTAGACCCCTTAAGGAACTTATCTAGATGTGTGGTGAGCACTTTGAACCCCCAAGTGTTTCACAGAAATTTATAAACGCAGAGCTGTGAAAATAAATCATTTTTTTTTCTCAAAAATGATTTTTTTAGCCAGCTATTTTTTATTTTCCCAAGGGTAATAGGAGAAATTAGAACCCCAAAATTGGTGTGCAATTTGTCCTGAGTACGCTGATACCCCATATGTTGGGGTAAACCACTGTTTGGGCGCACGGCAGGGCTCGGAAGAGAGGGAGCGCCATTTGACTTTTTGAACGCCACGTCGTGTTTGGAGACCCCCTGATGTGCCTAAATAGTGGAAATCCCTCAATTCTAGCTCCAACCCTAACCCCAACACACCCCTAACCCTAATTCCAACCCTAATCCTAACCTAAATCCCAACCCTAATTCCAACCCTAATTGTAACCCTAACCTTAATTGTAACCCTAACTCTAATTGTAACCCTAATTTTAACCCTAACCCTAATTGTAACCCTAACCCTAATTATAACCCTAATTATAACCCTAAGGCTAGGTTCATTTTGCGTTTTACCAGTCCGTTCAACACATAGCGTTGACGGGCTGGTAACGGTATAGCATAACGCGATCGCGTTATGCTATACCCGCTAGCGCAGAGGAATCAGCAGATGATTCATCTGCGCTAGCGGTGACGGAGCCCAGACGCTGCAGCCCGTGTCCGAGGCTCCGACACTGAATGATGGCACGTCGCAAACCCATGCCGCTTTACGGCATGCGTCGCGATGCGCCCTCAAATGGCGGTGAATGGCAGCGTTAACAGACTGCGTTACACCGCGGTGTAACACAGTCCCTCTAACGGACTTCCATAACGCAGTATGAACCCAGCCTAATTATAACCCTAATGCTAACCCTAATGCTAACCCTAACCCTAATGCTAACCCTAACCCTAATTATAACCCTAACCCTAACGGAAAAATGAAAATAAATATAATTTCTATTTTTATTATATGTCCCTAACTAAGGGGTTGATAAATGGGGGGGTTATGTACTGTTTTTTTTTATTTTGATCACTGTGATAGTTTAGAGAATGAACATTTTTTTGAATTTGCCGCCAGGCAGATTCGGCGGGCGCACTGCGCATGCGCCCGCCATTTTTTTTTACTGGATGAAGAAGCCGGCCTGAAAGGAGGACGGGGGGAGGAATGGAGGCCAGGGGGAGGATCGGACCGCACAGGGGGGGATCGGAGGACACGGGACCCCTGCAGGTACAAGGGGGGGGAGATCGGGGTCATGGGACACTATTTCTCTCCCCTCTGATGTGCGATCACATCAGAGGGGAGAGAAATTTACAGGCAGGATCGCGGCTGTGATTTCTCTTTTGCGATCGCCGCTATATGGCGATCGCAAAAGAGTGGTGACTGGGGGGGCCCCTATTATGTTCTCTGGGGTCTCAGCTACCCCAGGCAGCCGAGACCCCAGAGAAAATCGCCTATCCCCCCGTCACCTTGCGGCGGGCGCACCACTCATGCGCCCGCCATTTTGCAGCATGGCGCCGACACCGGGGGACACCGGAGGGCCCTGGGGCCATAAAGAGGGTTCGGGGGCCACAGTGAGGGTCCCGGGGACCCTTTTTCTCTCTCCTCTGATGTCCAATGACATAGGGTTAATAACGGCGATCGCAACATCGGTGTCGGTAAAAACCGACCCGATTCATGTTCTCTGAGGTCTCGGCTACCCCCGGTAGCCGAGACCCGGAGAAAATGCGCCTCTGGGGGGCACTATAGGCTTTTTTCACAGCGCCGTTAATTAATTAACGGCGCTGTGGTTTAAGTACCCTTAATGACCGCCGTTAAAAGGCGTATCGGCGGTCGTTAAGGGGTTAAGTGTTACTTAGATAACAATCTAACAAAAGTAATAATAACAACCGAACATTAGCAATGCTCATCATGTCCTTTTTAAAGCAGTAAAAAGCCACACTATAGGAAGAACAAGTAAATGAACCCTTAAAGGGAGTACCGTATTTTTCGGACCATAAGACGCACTTTTTTCCCCCAACATTTTGGGGGAAAATGGGGATGCGTCTTATGGTCGCAACATACCTAAAATTCCGGTGGCGGCGGCGGTCCCAAAGCCTCCCTGTGGTGCGGTGGTGGTGTCGGGGCAGCAGCGGGGCTCTGTGCTGCGTGGGGGGCTTCGCCGGCATTTTGCTGTTAGCGAGGGAAGAGATCTTGTTGCCGAGATTTGAATTTCAGCATGCGGCGGCCATCTTTCCGGAGGCCAGCTTTCAGGACGGCACGGCGTCGCAGCAGCGGAGCTGCGGGGGGCTTTCCGGCTAACAGCTAAATGCCGGCGGAGCCCCCCACGCAGCACAGAGCCCTGCTGCTGCCCCGACACCACCACCGCACGCACCACAGGGAGGCTGATCGGGACCGCCACCGGAGACCCCTGGTGGCCATCTTTCAGGAGGCCACCGCGTCGCAGCTGCGGGGGCTTTCCGGCTAGGACGAAATGCCGGTGGAGCCCCCCACGCACCACAGAGCCCCACTGCTGCCCCGACACCACCACCGCACCACAGGGAGGCTTTGGGACCGCCGCCGGATTTGTGAGTATATTGCCACCCCACAGAGCACAGCCACCCCACAGAACACAGCCACCCCACAGTGCACAACCACCCCACAGTGTACAACCACCCCACAGAACACAGCCACCCCACAGAGCACCACCACCGCACCAGCCTTGACCACCGAACAACCCCAGTGCCAACTCCTCTACCTGTGCTGATCCCTTCGCTGGTAAGCTGAATTCGGACTGTAAGACGGACCCCCATTTGACACAATATTTTTTTTTCTCTATTTTCCTTCTGAAAATTTCGGGTGCGTCTTATGGTCCGGTGCGTCTTATAGTCCGAAAAATACGGTAGGTCATCAGTTTTTTCCCACATCATCTGAGAGCAGCATAATGTAGGAAAAGGGACCCTGAATCCAAGAATGAATCACTTAGTTTACTGGGTGCAGCAGTTGTGACACAATCAGTTTTTAGGTGTAGAATGCAGAAGAGCTGAGAAAGCGCTGTACGGCGGCTCTCCTGACCAGAGAGAGACAGATGCATAGAAATACATGCTGTCAAGTTCGGGTCCGAAAAGCAGCTGGCCAGACCGAGCATTGCGATGTGATGTGATAATCGTTCATGTTATATGGCTGTCTGACTGCGCCTTAAAGGGAACCAGTCAGCAGGATTGTGCTGAGTAACCTACAGTGTCAGGTTAGCGCCGTTATACTGATAAAAATGATACCTTGGTTGATGAAATCCGACTTGTGGTTGCTGTGTAATCTTTATTTTCAGTTTTGAGTTAATGATATGCTCGTGCTCCGGGGCAGCCTATGGAGGGGAGGTGTTCTCTGATTAGGTATTCATGTGTATAGCTTCTGACAGGTCACTGATCCATCAGTGACCTGCCCCCTATTTCACATAATGAATATTAAATATTAAGAGAAAAAAATAAATCACCTTCTGCAGGCAGGTACCATCGCTGCAGAACGATCGCATCTATAACGTATATTAAATTATTGTCAGCCCTAGAGCACGAGCATATCATTAACTCAAAACTGAAAATAAAGATTAAACAACAACCACAAGATGGATTTCATCAGCCAATATCATTGTAATCAGTATAACGGAACCAACTTGACAGTGTCTGTAGGTTACTGTGCACAATCCTGCTGACAGCTTCCCTTTTTAAGGGTATGTGCACACGTTGCAGATTTGCCTGCAGAATTTTCTGCACAGAATCTGCATCTCTTCGCAGAAAACGCAGGTAAAAATCCACGTTGATTTGATGTGTTTTTTATGTGGAATTGATGCGGATTTTCATGCAGATTTTCATGCGTTTTTGTCAGCTAAATTAAGAGCTATTATTTAACAAAAAGAAAAAAAAAAAGAATTGTGATATTATTACTTTGTCCAACCTCTTATTTTACACACAGATAGATGGATGGATAGATAGATATATCTATAGATAGATGGATAGGTATATCTATCCATCTATCGATCTATAGATAGATAATACCAAGCCTGATGTTTAGTAATAAACATAACATGGTACACACACACAAAATCTGCACAATATCTGTTTAATTTAAAAAAATTAAAATGGCGTGGGCTCCCGCGCAATTTTTTGCGCCAGGGAGGGAAAGCCAGTAACTGGGGGCCGATGTTTAAAGCCTGGGAAGTGGGTAAAACTATGGATCTTCCCAGTCTATGAATATCAGCCCCCAGCTGTATATTTAGCCTTCACTGGCTATTAAAATAGTGGGACCCAAAAAAATAAATAAATAAAATGACGTGGGGTCCCCCTATAATTAATAGCCAGAAAGGCTATGCAGACAGCTGTGGACTGATATTAATAGCCAAGGAAGCGGCCATGGATATTAGCCCCCCCTTCCTCGGCTACAAACACAAGCTCTCAGCCGCCCCAGAAATGGCGCATCTCCAAGATGCGCCAATTCCGGCACTTAGCCTCTCTCTTCCCACTGCCCTGTAGCGGTGGCATATGGGGTAATAAGGGGTTGATGTCACCTTTGTAATGTAAGGTGACATCAAGCCCGGTTAGTAATGGATGTCACTGGAGCAGGCATTGCCGGATGGTACTAGTAGTCCCATCGGACGATGCCTACTTACACACAGATACGCGCGCGCGCACACAAACACACACACTTCCCTCCTCCCGATCTGCAGCGTTTCTCGCACTGACATCCGCAGCAAATCCGCAGATCTTTTTTAAAGCTACGGTTTTGCTGCGGATTTGACTTACTCAATGCAAATCATTGGGTGCAGAAACGCTGCAGATCTGCAAAAAGAATTGACATGCTGTGGAAAAAAAAAACGCCGCAAATCTGCGCGTATTTTTCCGCAGCATGTGCACAACACACCTCAACAACTCATAGAATAACATTGGCTGTGCACTACACTGCGAATGAAAGCAAATTACCAATGATGACAGGGGTAATGCTTGGGCCTGGCCTCAGTAATAGCCCCTGTAGTAACCATGACAACTGTTCTGAGGTCATAAACAAGGGTGATAAAGAAGATTCCATAAAAGAAGGCCGCGCTACCACAATCAGCGCCATTACTGATGCGCCTGAGGACGTTGAGCTTGTCCACCACACGTAATGTGCCGACCTTGGTGAAATTTGGAGGTTCTAACAGGGAAAGGGGTCATCTGCTTTAGATGCCCCCATGGTAAAAGAAGGTAATAGAGAGGGGTCCCAAGAACAGGATCCATTCTGTAACCCTCTACAAAGAGCTGCTCTCCTTTGGGAGTTCATACACGGATCTAACACTTTAACGGGTGATAAAATGGGAAGGGGGGGATATTTATCCTATTAGGGGTCATCCATAACGAACAATCCTTTTAACTAAGTGTCCAACTTCTTGAGACTTGGACCTGGATCAGTAAGGGAGAACAGGTACATGCACTGGACAATGAGATCAACCAAATTCGTTTAGCAATCAATATGGTGACAGATATTGCAGCCAGATCTCTCCCACATCCTGATTATTACATTTATAGTCTAAATTTGTTATTTCGTTGTCTTTAAATCTGGTAAAATGTACAAATTGTAAAATTCTGCAGTTCCAGCTGTTATATATCGGCACTAACTCTCTAAGCCCAAGGGAAAGGCCGATCTTCCAGTCATGGTTCCCTAGAGGTTTCCTCCACAGGAGGTTTTTCCTCTCCTGAGTGCTGCGGGGTAACTCTTCTTGAGTCGGTGTTGTGCCATTTTCGGTGTCATGTTTATTTAAATAAAGTTGAGAATGTTTGACACCCATTTGCAATGCTTCGTGAATTTATTTTCTGTGTTTCTATAAGATTCATTTTATTTGGGAGTAGGGGGTCCATCACACATCACAGAGTCATACGTCTGGACATTTGCCGGCACGGGGGGACGAAGATGGAGAAGAGGAGACAAGCATTATGGCACAGCCCCTCGGAGTAATGACTCACAGTACATCACAGGATTACAAGCAGCTTCCTCGCCTCATTCACACAGTCAGTATTTTACATCGGTATTTGTAAGCTAAAAACCGGAGGGAAGAAACATAGAAAAATACCAATCACTTTCACCTCTTCTATGTTTTTGATTTTCTCCTGGCGTCTGGTAACAAATACTGATACAAAATATCGCCATGTAAGGCTACTTTCACACTTCAGGCTTTTTGTGTCAGGCATAATCCGTCCTATGCCTGACAGGACGGATCCGGCGCTGATTTTAAAAAACTGATGCAACTGATCATTTTTTTTTTTGCCGGATCTGTCCTGACGGAGAGGAGAGAGAGAGAGAGAGAGAGAGACCTTGGATTCCGGATCACTTTTCTGAGGGATTTGACAAAAGACTGGTCCGGCTCCATAGATTTGCATTGTTTCCGGCCTCCTGAAGTGCCGATTCAGGCACTATCAGGCGGCTCCGGGAAAAAAAAAAAAACATTGCAGCCAGCGTCTTGTCCGGCCGCCGGAATGTACATTTCCGACGGATCCGGCCAAAAACGGATGCAACGCAGTGACATCAGGCGTGATCCGGCGCTAATGTAAGTCAATGGTAAAAAACCGCATCGTACCGGATGCGTTTTTTTAAAAACACGCCGGATCGCGCCTGATACAAAAAGCCTGAAGTGTGAAAGCAGCCTAAGAGTTCCCCAAATCCTCACTGACTGATCTGACAGTGTGAGCTGCAGTTAAGCAGCGGAGGTTGCAAGTTTAAAATGAGGTTTCAAACACCCCTGTGCCTTAGTTGCGGTTTTAAAAACAAACTGTGCATTTCTCACCCTCCCCAGGAAAGACACATGATCACTTCTATGATAACCACCTCCCTATCCTCACCTCACTTACAACCAGCTGCTGCATCTGAGTGTGAGGCGCACTCATTTAGACAAACTTCTGCTGCATATCTTTATGCAAAAGAAAAACAAACATTAAAATTCCAGCAAAGCGGACGACATGTATATGATCAAAAAGGCATGAGAATATCCACGCACAGACACTTGTAATGTGATGAGAGGTCGGCAGAAGGGAAAAAAAAAAACCAAATGATCCAGCATCAGAATCTTGTATTAAAAGCCAAAACTTTATTGTGCAAAAATAGAGAATGGAAGTAGCAACTTCATCTCTAAAAACCATTAAAAAAATCATGCAAACGCATTTCAGTCTGTCTCACTCACTGCATGTTGTGACTTCTGATAGGTATGAAAATCTCACGCCCTCGGCCTCGAACAGTAAAGAATTTGAAATGCACTGAGTTTATGTAATCTGCATCTATCACTTTCTCTTGTAGTTAATCTGTGTTTTACTTGCGGGTTTTACCCATAGACTTTAATGAGACGCAGAAAATCAGCATATAAATGTTTCTATTGCGTTTCTGCAGCAAAAATGGATGTAATCCACATGACCTTATCGATAAAGCTGTATCAAAGCTCAGCGGACAGGAAGTTCACAAAACAAAGTAGTTTTATTTAAAACACGATATCCAAAAGCAATGATGGAAAAAAAATGCGATACAAACATATAAGATAAACACTCAAAAATCCAACAAAAGTAGCTACATATGCAAACGATTTATTGATAATGATCAGAAACCCAAAGCAGGCCTTCCCAGCGATACTGGAGCTTCTGGACGTGTTTGGAGCGCTCTCCAACTTCAAGGTGAACCTGAGTAAATCGCAGGTCCTGAACATAACCGCCCCGAATTCTATGAAGACACAACTTGCTACCAGCTCTCCCTTGAACTGGTCCCTCTCCTCTATCAAATTGTTGGGCCTCTCGATTTCGCCTAATTTACGTGAACTTTTTGAACTGAATTTTCCTCCTATGCTGCAGAGCATGACTAAAGTTATACCTAATTGGAATATTCCATATATCGCATGGTTGGGTAGGAAAAATCTTTTGAAAAGTATTATTTGGCCCAAAGTACCGTAACATATTTAATACAAGCTATTCCAATTCACCTTCCCAAATCTTTTTTCTTAGAGCTGCAGAAACTGGACAATTCCTCTGGCAAAATAAGAAGCCAATGGCTGCAGCACATATGACTCTTCCACACCATAAAGGAGGCATTGATCTTCCAGACCCCAGAACACTTCAATGAGCCATAGACCTGCAAAGCATGGTGGACAGGATCTGGCATCCTACACACAAAACATGGATTGATATACAAGAGGCAAACCTTAAACTCCCACTTAAGCAACTAGTCTTCCACGTCCACATTGGGCCCTCCTTGGTTTAAAAAACCCATTTACGACTAAAACATAAAATATAGTCCAGTCCACAGATCAGACAGCTCTCCTCTCCCCTCCCATCACATCTTCCCCATCACAAAATGCAACAATGCACCGCTTTATACGAGACTCTACCACCCAGGTACAAATAACATTAGATAAAGGGATCTTTCCCTCTAATGAGGAATTAAACCAACTTATGGGCACTACAGTGATTAATCCATTTCTCTCACATAAATTTTCTATTGAACTTAAATCCATCTTTAGAGAATCCAACATTAATAGGGAAGTAACGGGATTTGAATCCTTCATTGCAGTAAGTAATCCTCCTAAGAGACTTGTAGCGGCCTTATACAATCTGCTAATTTCGGAGCAATCTCAAGGGAAATTACCTTTTATAACCAAATGGGAGGCGGACCTGAACAGATCTCTGTGCCCCTCTGAAATAAAAAGGGCACTAATAGCTCCAAAAAAATCCTCTAGTTGCACAAAGGTACAAGAGAATGGGTACAAGGTCCTGTCGAGGTGGTACATGACCCCCGGCAAAACTCCATAAATTTAATAAATTAATCCCAACTGTTGGAGATGCTGCTCGGAGGTGGGTACAATGATACACATGTGCCAAAAAAATAAGCCTTTCTGGCTAGAAGTAATCCAGGCTATAAATAAAATGTTGGAACTGCAATTAGTGGCAGCCCCGGAGATTTGTTTGCTGCATCTGTTCCCGGAAGGCATCCCTTAAATTAAACGCACCCTCCTTAGTCAACTCCTGGCCTCTGCCAGAATTCTAGTTCCTTGCATGCGGAAATCGGATCATGCGACATCACTACAACAGTGGAGGACCAGGGTAGAGCAAACATATAGATTAGAGGAACTGGCAAGTTGGGAGGCGAAGAAACAGACAATTCACTGAAACGTGGCGCCTTTGGTGACACATTCATTCTAAAGACTAATATTCGATACAGTCTCTCGGAATTTGTACACTTACCTAAATTCGCCCCCCTCCCGCCCCCAATCCCATTTGAATTCACAACTTAGATCTTTCCTTTCCTTCTTTTTGGCTCTCTACTTTTCTACCTTCTTTCTTCTCTGTATGGTTCCACGGTCCGGAACCACAGCGCTTTGGACGGAACGGAAAGTCCGCTCTGCCCAAAGCCCTGCCCCGTTCTGAACGCGAGGTGAATCCGGATGTGCTCATTGAACACATTCGGAATCACCGCAGATCTACATAGACCTATGCTATTTCCCTTGCGGCGACGGAGCTTCGCCGCAAGGGAAAAGGACATGCTGCGATCTGAAAAGACGTGCCGCAGGTCTGTTAATGCAGGTCTGCCGCCTGCGTGTTTTTACACATAGTGGAGAAGGAATTTCTTGAAATCCCCTCCACTATGCTGTAACATCTGGACGCTGCGTGTTTGACGCTGCACCAGTACACAGCGTCAAACACGCAGCATTTACTGACCGTGGAAACATACCCTAACATCTGGACGCTGCGTGTTTGACGCTGCGCCAGTACACAGCGTCAAACACGCAGCAATTACTGACCGTGGAAACATACCCTAACATCTGGACGCTGTGTGTTTGACGCTGCGCCAGTACACAGCGTCAAACACGCAGCATTTACTGACCGTGGAAACACACTCTTTTCCTGGTTGCAAATACCTTATATATAAGTGGGGAGGTGGGTGTGTGCGTGCCGGAAGGTGGGCACCCGGGCAGGTGTACGCACACATGCACATACACACAATCTCGTCCCGCGGAGTAAAACACCTTGAACAAAGTTTCTGTGCTGCTGGAAACAATGAGAGTTTGGGACCTTTCTTTTTCTTGTTCCTTGAGACTTGTGGATTTCAGTGCTGGCCGCAGCTGACTGGAAGCAGTGGAGACTAGCTTTTGAGGTCTGGTTTTGACTGTAGGCAACATAACTACTGTAACTTTTTAATTTCTTTTTTTTTCTCTCTACCTTTCCTTTCTCTTTTGCCTCTGCTCAACGTCTTTATAAGTGCTACTTTTCCTATTTTTCTATGATGATCTATTGTTTAGGGATTTATAAAAACATGGCTACTGCCAGTTATACTGCCACGCCTGGCTACAGGCGGTATGGGGTATTGCAGCAGAGTTTGATTTACTTCAATTGGGCCAATTTGCACTACCAGACACAATCCATGGAGAAGTGGGGCTGTGTTTTTTTTTTTTTTTTTTTTTTTTTTAAATTTTTTAAGCAACCATATTTTTCTAAATCCTGCACAACCCGATAAGCAGGAAAAACAGAAACGTTGCATTTACATACCACCCTGAAAAGGATGTCAAAATTCACTGTTAGTGCTAGAGAAAGCCTTAGCATAATAAAGGGATATTTTTCTATTATAGAGATAGATTGAATACGTACACATTCACTGTTTAAGCTTATTTTACATTTCTGCACATTTTCTCATGACCTCTGATTTACTCTACAAGTATGATATTTTTTTATCCAACAAATGCATTAAATACACACAAAAATGCTAATGGGGCTCAAAAACAGAAAATGAAAAGTAACCTGCAATAATAAAAAAAATGGTTTAGGATGAATAAGGAAAGGAACATGGAATAAATCGGGCAATGCATTCTCGTCTGGAATAATGGTTATTGAATTGTGTGTCCGACACCGAGGAATTACAAACAGTTTCTATCACAGATACTGTAAAACAGATCTTAATTTGAGTGGGGAAAAAGAGGAATATTAAGTGAGAAAAATCAGACGACGAGGGCTGTTAGCTGCGCTTCATATTACACAAGAGAAAATAAACTGAAAGGTCAGTTGAACAGTTACAGCCTTGCCCTTTTCCAAGATAATCAGCAGAGCATGTAGCACAGACGTGAACGGGGACGTGACTGGAAAGAAAGTTAATAAAGCGGAGCATTACTGGGAAGGACGAAACAGCAGCTCGGGGCCCACGGGCGTAACACACGGGTTTCCCATCTAGGCAAAATTTAACAAAAAAAAAAAAAAACGGACTTGAACTTCAAAAAAAAAAAAAAAAAGAAAAACAGTTGCAACTGACTGCAAACTCCCACACTACCAGTAAGTACCAGCACAGAGGAAGCTTGTCACACACAGAGTGGGAAGTCTAAAGGTACTGCCACACTAAACAATCCCGCTAGCGATCACGATAACGACGCATACTAATGCGATCGCTAGCGGGATTGTTTCTATATCGCTGATAGCGGCTTAACTTAGCGATGTCGTTAAGGACGCTATCGCGGTTAGCGATCTCCTTAACGACTTTAGCGGTACAAAAGTACCGCTAAATCGCTAAGAAAAGGTGCCACACTCAGCGATATATACTTACCCAGCGGGACGCCGACGATAAAATAGGGTCCGGAACGATGTCAGCGACGAGCGAGATCACAGCAGGATCTCAGCAGGGGCCACGTCGCTGGTAGATGCCGCACACCACAACATCGCTAACGGGATCGCTAAATAGTGACGTTTTTTAGCGATCCCGTTAGCGATGTTGTTTAGTGTGGCATACCCTTAAGTGCAATACGAGGGGGAAGAGGGGAAGGAAGCCCAGACGCAAGGGAAAGAGGGAGTGGAGACCCCTAGGCAAATCTAATAGCATCCAGCCTCCCGTACTATCCCTATATTGGTCCCACGTCAATCACCGAGCAGGAACCTAATCCCTCTATGTCCCTAGAGCGAGGCCCTGAATAGGGAAGGGGGACGATAACCACTGGTCGGTCCCTGCTGTACACTAAAGAGAAGAAGAGAGACAAACAGAGGTAACACCACATGTCCTCCAACAGCACCAGAGAGGAATTAAGCCGACTGTTATAGCGCCAAGCCTTCACAAGGGAAAATGTAAACATCACTGTCAACTCCCTGAAGCAGACTGGGAGTCTATAAACACCCAGGTCCAGGTGTGTCATTTAGAGCCGGAGGGAGTTTGCCACTGGGTCCAAAAGTCAGAAGGATTAAGAAGGCGTCTGCAATGCCAAACGCAGAGCATCTGACACACGCAAGACAAAGATGAATCGAGGTCAAGAAGCAAATTGGCAAAAAGTGCAGTACACTACGCCTTTAACCCATTACGGATCAGGCAATTTCTTTCTTCTGTTCCCACATTTTCTTTTTTTCCTTCCCTTCTCTCAAGAGCCATAAAATTTTTATATTTCAGCCGACATGGCCGTATGAAGTCTTGTTTTCACAGAACTAGTTGCAGTTTTGAATGGCACTGTTCTGGACATTTTATGGGAAAATGGAGGAAGGGGAGGAAGTATTTAAGCACTGCAAAATTATATTTAAAAAAAAAAAAAGCAAAAATTCCACTGTTTTATTTTTGTGGTTCATTGTGTAGTTAGAGTGTTCGGGCATCTCTGACATTTTCGAAGGCTCAGAACTTTTTTTTATTGTTACATCGATGGAGCTGGGTGCTTTTTGAGTACCATTTTTAGGGAGGTTCAAAAGCCAGACAACAAGAATTCTGCTACGTATGGTTTTCTGTCGCTTTACAGCCATTACTGTGAGTCTATTGAAAGGGGCTGGGCGATTTCTTTGGTTAGTGCAGTTTCCCTCATAAATTAGCACTTCTGTCCATACAACGGCTACTGGTGAAAGAGCATGTGAGCAGACCTGTCCATCATTCTCCTGTACAATATGTCTATTGGAGGAGGCTCAGGGACTGATCTGGTCACATGTTTCTTAAAATGATATGTATAAACAGGCAATAGGAGACCATTTCTATATTCCATTGTAACCTATTGGTTCGTGCACAAGTTATACTATTCTGAACACATTAGGCCCGAATAATCAAATCTTTTCCACTAGAATTTTGGTGTAAAAAGCTATTACTTAAAAATAAATAAATAATTAATCATCACCACATCATTTTCTTCCAGCTCCGGTAAAATCATTACATTGGTTTACATTTTTCACTTAATTTATAGTTCCCAAAGGGCAATTGAATCTCCATCTCGTTGTTTGTTCTATACAATGTAATACTGATGAACCTGGACTTAGGAAAATCAACATGGCAGCCATGGGGCCTTCTGAAGGATCCCCGGCTCATATGAGAACTCAACAGTAAATTGCGATTGCTCTTTAAATGGTTAAACAACAACGAGCTCCGGTTGCTCCCATTACAAGAAGATGCTGACTGTGTAACACTGCCAGCCTCTGCTAGGTCTGGTGAAGGCTCAAGTCATGAGTGTGGTCCATACATCAGCACACGAGGTGTGAAGCACTATTACATCACACGTTGGGGTACGTGCCCACGATCAGGAAATAGCAACGCTTTGGAAGCAGCGTTCAATCATGCAGTTAAATCCGCATCCAATACATTCTATTGTGAAAATTTCTGCTGCGGAGACAGAAATCGACATGCTGTGGCTTGTAAACCTGCAACGCGGGTGAGTTTACACAGCTTCAAATAGAAGCACAGTGGGCATGGGATTTCTATAAATCCCATCCACTGTGCTTGTGTTGTAGAACGCAGCGTTTCAGATGCAGAGCAGGTGAGCTGCGTCCAAAACGCTGCCGTTCCTGATCGTGGGCATGTACCATAACCTTAGAAAAAAAGTTAAAGGGAACCTGTCCGCACATCTTTTACATGTGGAGATAGTGGTTTGGCTGGATCAGGATAGGCGCTTGACCCTCAAAACAAATAATATTTTTTTTGTAGAGATCCAATCATGAGAAATCTGGCATAGTAGCCATATGAAAATTGGGCTAGAGAAGCACTTGCTGTTGTCCAAATATACTGCTATGCTTCATCTAAATGCACAAGCTCCCTGGCACCTATTTGTGGGGGACAGTGAAGCTGTACAGGGCCCTTTCCGCACAATGTAACGTTAGAGGTGGGAGAGAGGGCAGCCAGAGATCATACATACAAGAAAAGGAAAATTACTTCTCTAAACAATTTTGAGGACATAAATCAGCAATGTCTCAGATTTTTATACATAAATATTCGTAATGTTAAAGGGGTTGTCAGGACCAAATTGAACAAATTGATAACTCTGCAGTGACTGTGTGTGAAGACTTATGAATCCCCCCAGCGGATGCACGATTCACCAGTTCCAGAGCCAGGAACAGAGGGTATGTATATGTATATTCCTGGCCAGGGACCGTCAAGTGGGTGTGGCCTAGCGCCATACAGTTGTATTGAGAGGGGCAGCGCTCCGTCTTGTGATGCGGATCCGTCTAGAGGGACATGCAAGGTTATGGACGCAAGGTAGCACCCACTGGTCGGAGAGTATGTGTAACGCATAGATACCTTTCGCCCCTCCCCTGCAACAGCGTCCCTTCTCCTATGTGACTCCCACAGCAACAGCCCCCTCCTTTCCCATATAGATCACCCTTCCCCTCCCCACAGCAACATCGCCCACCAACCCTCTGGGCCTCCCCACAGCAATAGCATCCACCACCCCTCTGTATCCCCCCACAGCAACAGCGTCCACCACCCCTCTGTGCCCCCCCCACAGCAACAGCGTCCACCACCCCTCTGTGCCCCCCCCACAGCAACAGCGTCCACCACCCCTCTGTGCCCCCCCCACAGCAACAGCGTCCACCACCCCTCTGTGCCTCCCCACAGCAACAGCGTCCACCACCCCTCTGTGCCCCCCACAGCAACAGCATCCACCACCCCTGTGTGCCTCCCCACAGCAACAGCGTCCACCACCCCTCAGTGCCTCCCCACAGCAACAGCATCCACCACCCCTCTGTGCCTCCCCACAGCAACAGCGTCCACCACCCCTCAGTGCCTCCCCACAGCAACAGCATCCACCACCCCTCTGTGCCTCCCCACAGCAACAGCGTCCACCACCCCTCAGTGCCTCCCCACAGCAACAGTTTCCACCACCCCTCTATGCCTCCCCACAGCAACAGTGTCCACCACCCCTCTGTGCCTCCCCACAGCAACAGCGTCCACCACCCCTCTGGGCATCCCCACAGCAACAGCGTCCACCACCCCTCTGGGCATCCCCACAGCAACAGCGTCCACCACCCCTCCGTTCAGCAATACTCCCCTTCTCTTAGTAACAGGCTAGTTCAGGATTATTATTATTCTAGAACACTTCTGCTTTGTCTTACCCCTTTATTAATGTATATTATACCCTTTCCTCAGAACCCAGTAACAGTGGTAGAATATTTTTTTATTTGAAGCACTAACATATGAAGCTTTATTTATTTTTTTTACAGCAAATAGAGGGAGATTTAACACGAAAACACACGGTTATAGGATCACAACAAATCCACAAGTCCAAAGTTGTAAAAGCCACATACTGAAAATTGGATTTGGCCTCAGTGACCTCCTTATGTCAGGTCCCGTTATGGACTACAGCAATTAGCTTAATTTTAAGAGTCAAATGTTTTTCTTTTTTTGATTTTGTTTCTAATCCAATTTTAAAAGCCACCAGCATCAATCTATTTACTAAAGCAGACAGCAAGGTCACTTATAAATGGACTTTGTCTGGTCATTCATTCTGACGAAGGACAGCAGCAATTACAAGGGGTGGACAAGCAGGCAAGACAATATATTTTTAGACTGCTTGCAGACCTGCTCTGTCATATGAAGTCTTACAAGGAGAATGCCATGTAGTAGCCAGGATCCTGACCTTTGTCTGAGACATAGGGCTATGTGATGGACTTGGAAATGAACGAGCTGCAACCTTTAAAATTAACAAGCCTTTACAATCACTTAAGGAAAACTGTAACCCAAGCGTGAGTGTGCCACTGATAAATAGCATTACATGGCAATATATTAAGAGTTAATGCGATGTAGGACACAGAGGGGCATGGACTAAGAACCACAGTCACAACTAATGACCTTTACTGCTCTCACACAAGGCATTGAAAAAAAAAACCATTTACTTTCGAACACTTGTCACTGACTTGTTAAAGGGAATCTGTCAGCAGGTTTCTGCCACCTAAATATGAGAGCAGCATAATGTAGGAAAAAGACCCTGGTTCCAATGATGTGCCACTTACTGCGGTGCTTGCTGTAGTGTTGATAAGATCACCGTTTTATCAGCAGGATAATATTACTTGAGGATCAATCAACTTGCTGCCAAGTAGTTCTTAATATATTCAAGCGCTATATAACCCGCCGCCACCACCTATTGGCAGCTTTCTATGGGTACTGTGCATAGGCAGAAAGCTGCCAATCAATGGTGTTTGTGGATGGAGTTATATAGAGCTTAGCATTCGGAGAACTGTGAGATCTGCAGCAGAGAAAACAGTAATTTTATCAAAACTGCAACAAGCAGCCCAGTAAGTGACATCACTGGAATCAGGGTCTCCCATATCCTGTAGTGGCTTTCATATGGGGCAGTAAAAAACTGGTGACAGATTCCTTTAAAGTAAGAATGTTAGCAGGAAAAACCCCAAATAAAGTGTTCAAAAGCATAGTAAAATAAAAAAAATGGTGGCTTAGCATTGTGTCCTTGTCACGACACAGCTGTCGGGTGAACCTGGACCAGGGGCTCCTTTCCTGACCCTAACACTTGGGGGCAACCTAGCTCGCCCAACTCCCCGGATACTTCTGAAGGTGAAGATGCCGGGGCCTCCACCCTTGCCATATCGCCTGAATTAGCCCTCTATCTGTGATCTTCCCCCACCCAGGGAAGAGGGGCGCTACTGTGCACTGTAGTAAACCAACCTGACAAACAAGGCAACACAAACAAGGGTTAACAAAATACTCAAGCCATACAAAATTTTCACTCACATTTAACAGAGGAATGTACTGGGGCATGGAGGTAGGGAATAAACCGAAATAGATAAGGATAAAGAATTACCACACATACAAACCTAGCAACAGTCACTGATAACACCTCCAACTCTCCTTCTCATATGAACTCCTCTTTCTCTGTTAGGCTAGTTTCACACTAGCATTGCACTGACCTGCGTCGGTCAGCGCACGGCTGCCGCTAAGCTCTGCCCCCGGCCGTGCCTCCTCCCAATCACTCCGCCTATGGGCGCATGACGCTGCATGCGACCTGCGCACCCTATCTTTAGCATTGGGTTCGAAGGCCTATGCAGGTCGTGCACAGGTATGCGTTTGCTGGCGCATGCGTCCTTTAGACGGTGCGCCGACCTGCGCCCAACGCACCATATCGCATTTTGGTGCGCTCGACGCACCGTCAAAAGGATGTATGCGCTGGCAAACGCAAACCTGCGCAAGGCCTGCGTACCCAATGCTAAAGAATGGATATGCAGGTCGCATGCAGCGTCATGCGCCCAAAGGCGGAGCGATCAGGAGGAGGCGCGGCCGGGGGCGAAGCTTAGCAATGACAGTTTGCTGACCGACGCAGGTCAGTGCAACGCTAGTGTGAAACTAGCCTTAGCCATGCAGCAAATGCTAGCTTTAAAGGGTATGCCACACTAAACAATATCGCTAACGGGATCGCTAAAAAACGTCACTATTTAGCGATCCCGTTAGCGATATTGTTCAGTGCGGCAGCTTCCAGCGACGAGCTTCCTGCTGTGATCTCGCTCGTCGCTGGAATCGCTCCGGACCCTATTTTCTCGTCGGCGCTCCCGCTGGGTAAGTATCTTATCGCTGTGTGGCACCTTTTCTTAGCGATTTAGCGGTACTTTTGTACCGCTAAAGTCGTTAAGAAGATCGCTAACGGCGATAGCGTCGTTAACTATATCGCTAAATGTGGCTGCATTTAGCGATATAGAAACGATCCCGCTAGCGATCTCATTAGTATGCAACGCTAACGAGATCGCTAGCGGGATAGCTTAGTGTGGCAGTACCTTAACAAGGATTTCTAACAGAGCCCAGATTATAAAGAGGAAAGGAGTGGCTAATCAAGCACAGATGCGAGCGCAGGGATTTCCAACATGGCCGACTGTTATGTTTCAGTAGCTGAGGAGTGCAGGTAAAAAAGGCAATACACCAGAGCAGTTGGAATCTATGAGATTGCAGTACCCTGACTAACCACCACAACTAGAGGCAGCCGTGGAGCGTTCCTACGTTGGTCCTAGACGCCTCGTCACAGCCTGAGAAACTAACTATACCTAAAGATAGAAAGAGGAAAGCTATCTGCCCCGGAGCAGATCCCCAAAGAACATAGAAAGCCCCCAAACATGTAATGGCTGTTAGACAAGATGAAATACTGACACAGAAAGAAAATAGTATGAGCAAACGCTGGGGCCCAAACTAACTAAATAGAAAAGGATAGGAAGGGTACCCACTGCAATCCCAGAAAACCCTGAAAAGCACCAACTCCACTAATCTCAAAAACACCTGAGATCACACGACCTCCTCCACCCAAATTAGTTCTCTGGTGTAACAAAATCAAAACAGCAGCCACTGAAAAAACTGGAAAAAGCAAAAGTACAAACATCAGTGGCTGAACTAAACTGAGAGGGCAAAAGCCCCCGGAGGGGACCCTGAAGGCCCCCACAGAAGTGCAGGACAAAATGCAAAAATATAGCACAAAAACAAAAGAAGAAAATGTCTTATCTGTTAGCAGGAGATGCAGACACGACACAGCAGGCTACAAGGGAACCAGGAATGAAGGATTCAGACCAGAACAATTGATCACCGGTAACCCTGATGGGAAGGTGACTCCCTTATATAAGACCAGTCAGTAACACCTGATTCCCAGTCCTCACAATCTTCACTGGACAGACCAGCACCGCTTGTAACCACCAGAGGAAGCCTCTGCTCAGAACTCATCTCAAACCCATTCACAACAGTACCCCCCCTTGAGGAGGGGTCACCGAACCCTCATTTGAGCAACCAGGTCGGTCAGGATGAGTTCTATGATACGCACGGATAAGTCTCCTAGCATGGATGTCCGAAGCAAACACCCAAGAATTGTCTTCCTGACCATAACCTCTCCATTTAACCAAATACTGGAGTTTCCGTCTAGAAAAACGAGAATCTAATATTTTCTCAACCACATACTCCAGATTGCCCTCAACCAAAACAGGGTCAGGAGGCACAGCAGCAGGAACCACTGGCTCAACAAACCTCTTCAACAAGGACTTGTGGAACACATTATGGATCTTAAATGTCCCTGGAAGAAGCAAACGAAAAGAAACAGGATTAATAATCTCCATGATCTTATAAGGTCCAATGAACCTAGGCTTAAATTTAGGAGATGCTACTCTCATAGGAATATTCTTTGAGGACAACCAGACCAAGTCCCCCACTTTAAACCGAGGACCATCAGTCCTATGCCGGTTAGCAAACCGCTGGGCCTTCTCCTGAGAGAGGGACAACCTCTCTACTACCTGGTCCCAAATCTGTTGCATACGCTCCACAACAGAGTCAACACCTGGACAGACAGAAGCCTCCGTCTGTCCTGAAGAAAATCGAGGGTGAAACCCAGAATTACAGAAAAACGGAGACATCAAAGTGGCAGAGCTAGCCCTATTATTAAGAGCAAACTCAGCCAAAGGCAAAAAAGAGACCCAGTCATCCTGATCAGCAGACACAAAGCATCTTAGATAAGTCTCCAATGTCTGGTTTGTTCTCTCAGTTTGACCATTGGTCTGAGGATGAAATGCCGAGGAGAAAGACAATTGAACACCCAGTTTAGAACAAAAAGTCCTCCAAAATCTGGAAACAAACTGGACTCCTCTGTCAGACACAATGTTCTCAGGAATGCCGTGTAAACGAACCACGTGCTGAAGGAACAACGGCACCAATTCAGAGGAGGAAGGCAACTTAGGTAATGGCACAAGATGTATCATTTTGGAAAACCTATCACAAATTACCCAGATGGTGGTCATTCTCTGAGAAACAGGAAGATCGGAAATGAAATCCATAGAGATATGGGTCCATGGTCTCTTGGGCACAGGCAATGGCATCAACAAACCACTAGAGCGAGAGCAAGGCTTGGAGCGAGAGCAAGTCCCGCAGGACTGCACAAATTCCCTGACATCACGAGACAAGGTAGGCCACCAAAAGGACCGACTAACCAAGTCTCTGGTACCAAAAATTCCGGGATGCCCAGCCAATGCGGAACAATGAATCTCAGACATCACACTCTTTTTCCACTGGTCCGGGACAAACAATTTTCCAACAGGGCAGCACTCGGGCCTATCCTCCTGACACCCCTCCAGAGCAAGTCTCAAATTGGACGAGATGGCGGAAAGAACTACACCCTCTTTCAAAATAACAGAAGGATCAGATAACTCAGGAGAGTCCGCAAGGAAACTCCTCGAGAGGGCATCCGCCTTAACATTCTTAGTGTCAGGAAGAAAGGAAACCACAAAATTAAAACGTGTGAAAAACAAGGCCCACCTAGCCTGTCTAGGATTGAGTCGCTTGGCAGATTCCAGATAGACCAGATTCTTATGGTCCGTAAGGACCACCACCTGATGTTTGGCTCCCTCCAGCCAATGTCTCCACTCTTCAAAAGCCCACTTCATGGCCAATAACTCCTGATTACCCACATCATAATTACGTTCAGTAGGAGAAAATTTTCGAGAGAAAAAGGCACAAGGGTTACTTTTAGAGGTCTCTGGATCTTTTTGGGACAAAACGGCACCTGCCCCAATTTCAGAGGCATCAACCTCCACCTGAAATGGCAGAGAAACATCAGGCTGCCGTAGAACAGGAGCAGAAGTGAATCTCTGGTTAAGTTCCTGAAATGCAGAGACTGCCTCAGGAGGCCAATTCACCACATCAGAACCCTTTCTGGTCAAATCAGTTAATGGTTTAACAATAACCGAGAAATTACCAATAAATTTACGATAAAAATTGGCAAAACCCAAAAATCTCTGAAGAGCCTTTAATGAAGTAGGTTGGACCCAATCACAGATGGCCTGAACCTTGACCGGGTCCATTTCAATAACAGATGGGGACAAAATGAATCCCAGAAATGAGATCCTCTGTACGCCAAAAAGACACTTTGATCTCTTCACATACAGAGCATTCTCTCTCAAAATCTGGAATACAGTTCGAACATGTTTCACATGAGAGTCCCAGTCATTAGAAAAAATCAAGATATCATCCAAATAAACAATCAGAAATTTGTCCACAAAATCCCTGAAAATGTCATTCATGAAGGACTGGAAGACGGAAGGAGCATTAGTGAGCCCAAAGGGCATCACAAGGTACTCAAAATGCCCCTCCGGGGTATTGAATGCCGTCTTCCATTCATCCCCGTGCTTAATGCGAATAAGGTTATATGCTCCCCTGAGGTCAAGCTTGGTAAACCAAGTAGCGTTTTTCACCCCGGAAAACAGGTCAGAAATCAAGGGTAACGGGTATTGATATTTTACAGTAATATTGTTCAAGAGACGATAATCAATACACGGCCTTAATGAACCATCTTTTTTGGCCACAAAGAAAAAACCGGCACCTAAGGGTGAAGAGGATGGTCTGATATGACCCTTCTCCAATGATTCCTTGATATAAGACCGCATAGCGTCATGTTCAGGTACAGACAAGTTAAAAAGGCGACCTTTAGGGAATTTACTACCAGGCACTAATTCAATAGCGCAGTCATAGCTCCTATGGGGAGGCAAGGATGCAGATTTACTTTCGCTAAACACATCAGAAAAATCAATCAAAAAGTCAGGAACATCCTGAGCCTGGGGGGAGGCAGAAAAAACAGGAGTGTTGGTATTAACACATTGGCAGCCCCAACTGGTTATAGACACAGATTTCCAATCCAAAACAGGATTATGAGACTGTAACCAAGGGAAACCCAGCACGATAATGTCATGCAGATTATACAGAACCAAAAATTTGCAGCACTCCTGGTGATCAGGTTCAACCCTCATTATCACCTGAGTAGAAAACTGGGGTTTATTCTCAGCCAAAGGGGTAGAATCGATCCCCAGTAGGGGAATAGACTTCTGTAGGGGTATCAAGGGAAACCCACAACGTTTAGCAAAATCATAATCCATCAGGTTAATAGCTGCTCCAGAATCAACGAAAGCCTGAGCAGAAAATGAGGACAGAGAGCATATCAGAGTGACAGTTAATAAAAACTTAGTCTGAACACTACCCAAGACAACTGAGCGTGCAAAACGTCTTCCCCGCTTAGGGCAGACTGAAATAGCATGAGAGGCATCACCACAGTAGAAACATAACCCATTGCGCTTTCGAAACTCATGACGCTGTGCCCCAGACACCACTCTATCACACTGCATGGGTTCAGAAGCTGGTTCACAAGGCAACACCATTCCACGCATACTTCTCCGCTCACGCAAACGTCTGTCAATTTGAATCGCTAATGACATAGAATCATTGAGATCAGAGGGGACAGGGAATCCCACCATAACATCCTTTACATTATCTGACAGACCCTTCCGGAAAAGGGCTGCCAAAGCGTCGTCATTCCATTTGGTCAGGACTGCCCACCTACGGAATCTGACAGTATAACTCAGCGTCATAAGACCCCTGATTTAATGCCAACAAGGCTTTTTCAGCTTGATCAGTGACATTAGGCTCATCGTACAATAACCCCAAAGCCTGAAAAAATGCATCAACATCACTCAAAACAGGATCCCCAGGTGTCAGGGAAAAAGCCCAATCCTGAGGATCGCCGCGCAGGAGAGAGATGATAATTTGAACCTGCTGCGCTGCGTTCCCTGAGGACTTAGATTTTAAGGCAAAAAACAATTTACAATTATTTTTGAAATTCTGAAACTTAGCTCGATCCCCTAAAAACAAATCTGGCATGGGAATCCTAGGTTCCACAACAGGCAACCTAGCAAGATATGCAGCAATACTCTGAACCTCAGTGGCAAGCTGACCCACACGGCCAGACAACTGTGCAAACTCCATTGAGAGAAAAGATCCTCCCCAGCACCCAGAGATACAGAGGGAAAAAAATGCAACAAACAGAAAAATATCTCTGACAACTCTGACAACCTTTTTTCTTTCACAATATTTTTTCCCTTCTGTGAGTACCATACAATTTTCAATTTTTAGGCCGGTGATACTGTTATGTTTCGGTAGCTGAGGAGTGCAGGTAAAAAAGGCAATACACCAGAGCAGTTGGAATCTATGAGATTGCAGTACCCTGACTAACCACCACAACTAGAGGCAGCCGTGGAGCGTTCCTACGTTGGTCCTAGACGCCTCGTCACAGCCTGAGAAACTAACTACACCTAAAGATAGAAATAGGAAAGCTATCTGCCCCGGAGCAGAACCCCAAAGAACATAGAAAGCCCCCAAACATGTAATGGCTGTTAGACAAGATGAAATACTGACACAGAAAGAAAATAGTATGAGCAAACGCTGGGGCCCAAACTAACTAAATAGAAAAGGATAGGAAGGGTACCCACTGCAATCCCAGAAAACCCTGAAAAGCACCAACTCCACTAATCCCAAAAACACCTGAGATCACACGACCTCCTCCACCCAAATTAGTTCTCTGGTGTAACAAAATCAAAACAGCAGCCACTGAAAAAACTGGAAAAAGCAAAAGTACAAACATCAGTGGCTGAACTAAACTGAGAGGGCAAAAGCCCCCGGAGGGGACCCTGAAGGCCCCCACAGAAGTGCAGGACAAAATGCAAAAATATAGCACAAAAACAAAAAGAAGAAAATGTCTTATCTGTTAGCAGGAGATGCAGACATGACACAGCAGGCTACAAGGGAACCAGGAATGAAGGATTCAGACCAGAACAATTGATCACCGGCAACCCTGATGGGAAGGTGACTCCCTTATATAAGACCAGTCAGTAGCACCTGATTCCCAGTCCTCACAATCTTCACTGGACAGACCAGCACCGCTTGTAACCACCAGAGGAAGCCTCTGCTCAGAACTCATCTCAAACCCATTCACAACAGCCGACTAACCCATATTCTGCCAGAAGGAATAAACGCATTTAAAATGCAGTGCAGTCCTCAGCAACGATCAAAGTAAGCAGGGGTCACATAAAGTCTACATACGTTATATGGACAAGAGTAGTGGAACACACTTGGTCATTTAGTGCTACTAATAACCACCGGGTAATAAAATACGGCCCTATGCCTTACCGTCTGCTTTTAATAACGCGGAAGACAGAACGGCGGATGGTTAATATCTCATTGATACAAGCAAGGTCCTGTAATAAGAGCCACTGGTTAACAAGTCAGTTCATGACATTTCTTCTCTACTCTGAGTGTAATTGAAAAGTGGGAGGAACAGCAGCAACTTATCCACCCGCTACAGAGCGGGACCACTCAGTATTGAGGAGCACAGGGCACAAATGTCACCAACACTCTGCTGAGTCAGCCATGGTATGGGTTTCCATAGTCAAGCAGTTACATCAAAGCCTTACATCACCAAGCACAAAGCCAAGGGTCAGATGGATTGGAGTAAAGTCACCATCCGTGGACTTTGGAGCAGTATAAACTTGTTCTGTGTAGTGACTGCTTGGTGAATGCCAGGAGAACATTAACTGCCTGACTACATTGTGCCAGCTTAGAAGTTTGGGGTAATTCTGTGGGGCTGTTTTTCAGGTGTCAGCCTAGGCCCCCGTTTTCCATTGGAGGGAAATCTTAATCCTTCAGTGGGCCTTTTGACAATTAGACACAAAAATGTACCTAATTGCATAATGAATGTGGATAGTGCCACTATCTGTAGTCAAAGAAAATAGCCACATAAATATGAACCACTCCAGAATAACATTGTATAAACTGGAGGATAGCTTAGAGTTTAACTGGTTAAAAAGTTATAATTTTATTAATTACAACATTTTTTGGTTGAAATAGAAAAATAGTATATACAAAGTGCAGAAAGACAGCAAGGCAACATTCGCTGATAAATTGTCTCCTGTAGACATTTACCACTACCCTCCATAAAAGAACTGCTGTCGTCTTTAAAAACATTGTTTAACTGTAAGAGCCATGTCTCATCCCGGGCTCTGAAATCCATTTTAGGTTTAGGATCATGTGCGCCTCTCTGGCAGTCTATGTGCCGCCTGCGCATGTTCAGGAGCTTCGGCAACCGGCCGCGCTCCGAACATGCGCAATGACGGCCTGATGACTGAGCGGTCCTGGCAGGTACTATTGTTACCAACTCCCCTTGAGTTAGCTGATGACGAATAGTGAAACACGAGTTGGGGACTTAATTTTTTCTCCGGTAACAAACCTAGCTGACTATCAGTGGGTACGGTGGCCTCTCCTGTTACTTGCTATTAATACTACATGATATATTTGTGGATATTTACCACTTTGGGAGATTCCACACATACCCAGTGGGTATAATCTGAGATAATTTTATATGTATGCAATTTATCAACTATTATTACGGTACTTGTCTGTCTTTTTGCACTTTGTATATACTATTTTTCTATTTCAACCAAAAATATTTTTAATTAATAAAATATAAACTTTTTAACCAATAAAACTCCAAGGTTGTGAGTTGTAATAATCAACTAGGCAGGTAAACGACGCAACTATTTTTTATTTCTTAAGTCCATGGTTTTAGAACTGCGGGTAGATGGCCAAAATACATTGCCCCCGAACCACAAGATCCCCACCCGGGGGCTGGTAGATCTACTTTCCCTGTACCAGGTGATACTCACCGTCTCCCAACTTTTGGCTGGCCCACAGATTTCGCATCTCCGATCAGTATAGTCTGTAGTCACAGTCCACGCTCCTCCAGACGACAGATAACTGTAGCACATAAGGACAGATGCTGCCAGCTGAAGCTGGACCTAAGAGAACTGTTCAAATCCAGACGACAGATTCCACAACTGCAGAACGTTAATCCGGCCCAGACGGCAACTAATCTCCAAACTCCACAGGCCATCCATACGTGGGCAGCAGGACCTCAGCAATAGATCCTCACTACTCAGCAGAACTACACGAACTCCCCACTAAACATGCAACTTATTATTTTCCCTCTCCTAGGATCAGCCCCTGGATGGGCAGACATGTTCACATCTTTGCCCCCGAAGCTAATTGTGTACTGGTGGAGGTATTTTCCTCTGGCTGAACCCATCACCTGGGACTGGAGGTTAGGCCGGGGTCACATTTGCGAGAAACTCGCACCTCAACACCCGGCACTGCCGCCGGCACTCGGACCGGAGCATTCAGCTGCATAGAAATACATGCAGCCACATACTCCGGTCTCGAGTGCTGGCGGCAGTGCCGGGTCTTGAGGTGCGAGACTCGTGTGAGATTCTCGCAAGTGTGACCCAGGCCTAAGGCCCCCGTCTCACATAGCGAGTTCGCTAGTGAGATCGCTGAAGCGTCACCGATTTTGTGACGCAACAGCGACCTAGCCAGCGATCTCACTACATGTGACAAGCAGCGGCGACCGGCCCCCCTGCTGGATATCGCTGATCGTCCTTAATTGGCCTGGACCATTTTTTCATCGTTGGTGTCCCGCTGGCCAGCGCGCATCGCTGCGTATGACAGCGGGAGGACCAACGATCAGTGAGCTCCCAGCGCGTACAGCAGACGCTGGGAGCTGGTATCCAGGGTACACATCGGGTAACTAAGCGTCGTGCAGCGCTTAGTTACCCGATGTTTACCCTGGATACCAGCTCCCAGGACGGCACAGCAGAAGCTGGGAGCTGGTATCCAGGGTACACATCGGGTAACTAAGCGTCGCGCAGCGCTTAGTTACCTGATGTTTACCCTGGATACCAGCGTGCTCGCTGGTCCTGATCGCTGGTGAGTCTGCCTATGTGACAGCTCACCAGCGATCAGCTAACGATGTTCCAGCGATCCCAACCACGTCGGATCATTGTGGGATTGCTGGGAAATTGACGCGTGTAACGGGGCCCTAAGACAGCCTGTGGTGACAGCTCCCCTGGGTCTACTACCCCCATCCGCAGTGGGACTAGTGACTGGGAGAACAATGACTTCAGGCCACTAAGACACTAATGAGAGTAAACCAATCTTGGGTCTGGCCTTACGGTCAACTGAATGGAAACATTGATTCCTGAGGATGAACTGACAAGCAAGCAAATCTCTAACAAAACAACAAGATTGATGTAACCGGTGCTAAGTGCTGGAAAAAGTCTGCATCCCTTACAGCCATGGACTCCGCTCTACAGTACGTGCATTGGCCCAATGGTCTTTAGAACAAGGCCAGCTCCTCACAAGTACAATTTTCCACAGTAGTTAAAAATAAATAAATAAATGTTCGGTAGAGCGCCAATAAACCAGTCTCCAATGTTAAAGTACAGCTTTGGCTAAATGCTTCTTTCGCTGTACTTCAGCATCAAAACCCTCCATTAATAAAACTTCTGATGTGTCAAAAGTCTTCTGAATGTGCAGATACCAAAAAAAATAAATAAAATATCACATTACACATCATTGAAAGATATCCTGAGTATGGTGACCCTTGATTTTGTAATCAGATGTTGAAAAGCGAATGAAGCAACCTCTATAAACAGAGAAAATATTACAACACTTTCATGTCCAATCAAGTCATTCCTCAATATTGCAAATTTCTTCAAAACTGTATCAGGTTTACTCAAAAGTGAAGAACTAAAACGTGCTTTCCAGTTTCTACACATTTTATGGTATTTTCTATCGTTTGACTCAGCAGTCGGCCTTTTACAATTAGGAGAGATAAAATAACGACCGTCAGGACAACAATCCTTCCTGCTCAGAGGATATTTTACATAGCAAAGTGATAATTAGCCAGACCAGGCATTAAAGGGTGGTCTAAAACAATCTCATTTTAATTCAAAATGCCCATTTGATGTTGTAATTAATCATTTTTCTAATACACTTTTTAATTAAAAATCCCCTACCATTCCCTCAATATGCTATCTAACCGCTTTATTCTTTTTACGACTTCCTCTTTGATGACGCTTTATCTGAGAAGGCCAGTGCATGCTGGGAAACTCAAACAAGTTGTCATCAGGGGGCAGAGGCTGGAGTCATTGTCACAGCTGCTGCCCTCTCCCGGAAATGAAGAGCCATCAGTGACGCCTGTTTCAGGGGTTGGGATAATCCCTGCTCTATTAAGCATGCGCCAGTTGTCAATTCTGAAGTACACTAAGTAGATTGTTGTCACTGTGTCATGTGCGTCGTCAGCTCTGATCAGAAGTAATGAGCCGGCAGGAGAGCGCACTGTCAGTGCGCGTTGTTAAAATACCTGGTGTGCAGAGAACAGCGCCGACCCCAAAAGGGACATCACTTGCTGCGTCTTTCGTACCAGCCCTTTAACCGCCAGTTGCTACAGTTATAAGATGTCTTGTTTTTTTTTTGCAAGATGAATTGTAATGTCTAATTCCACCATTTTTGGAGAACAATAAACAAAGATTGAAGGTGTTTATCCACTACCACCAGCAATCAAAGTCATCACTTGCCCACACAGCATTGCAAGAAAAGTAGTGGGGATTTGGTAGAGGAGCACTCTATATCTTATTTTATTTTCTTTTAAAGAGGACCAAATTGTTAATTTTGAGCAGTAGCTGCAGAGCAGAATGAAACTTGTTTATTTATTTTGCATCTCCGTTGCAGAGAGATTAGCAAAGAATCTGGCACTAAAGAGTTAACATCCACTTTGACTTAACTTTGAAGGTGTGTGCTTCTTCCCCTGTGCGAGTTGCTATCACTAGGGGCCGTGTACTTCTTCCCCTGTGCGAGTTGCTATCACTGGGGGCCGTGTGCTTCTTCCCCTGTGCAGGTTGCTATCACTGGGGGCCGTGTGCTTCTTCCCCTGTGCGGGTTGCTATCACTGGGGGCCGTGTACTTCTTCCCCTGTGCGGGTTGCTATCACTGGGGGCCGTGTGCTTCTTCCCCTGTGCGAGTTGCCATCACTGGGGGCAGTGTGCTTCTTCCCCTGTGCGAGTTGCCATCACTGGGGGCAGTGTGCTTCTTCCCCTGTGCGAGTTGCTATCACTAGGGGCCGTGTTCTTCTTCCCCTGTGCGAGTTGCTATCACAAGGGGCCGTGTTCTTCTTCCCCTGTGCGAGTTGCTATCACAAGGGGCCGTGTTCTTCTTCCCCTGTGCGAGTTGCTATCACTGGGGGCCGTGTGCTTTTTCCCCTGTGCGAGTTGACATCACTGGGGGCAATGTGCTACTTCCCCTGTGACGGTTGCCATTACTGGGGGCCGTGTACTTCTCTCCCTGTGCGAGTTGACATCACTGGGGGCCGTGTGCTTCTTCCCCTGTGACAGTTGCCATTACTGGGGGCCGTGTACTTCTTCCTCTGTGCGAGTTGCTATCACTGGGGGCCGTGTGCTTCTCTCCCTGTGCGAGTTGCTATCACTGGGGGCAGTGTGCTTCTTCCCCTGTGCGAGTTGCCATCACTGGGGGCAGTGTGCTTCTTCCCCTGTGCGAGTTGCTATCACTAGGGGCCGTGTTCTTCTTCCCCTGTGCGAGTTGCTATCACAAGGGGCCGTGTTCTTCTTCCCCTGTGCGAGTTGCTATCACAAGGGGCCGTGTTCTTCTTCCCCTGTGCGAGTTGCTATCACTGGGGGCCGTGTGCTTTTTCCCCTGTGCGAGTTGACATCACTGGGGGCAATGTGCTACTTCCCCTGTGACGGTTGCCATTACTGGGGGCCGTGTACTTCTCTCCCTGTGCGAGTTGACATCACTGGGGGCCGTGTGCTTCTTCCCCTGTGACAGTTGCCATTACTGGGGGCCGTGTACTTCTTCCTCTGTGCGAGTTGCTATCACTGGGGGCCGTGTGCTTCCTCCCTGTGCGAGTTGCTATCACTGGGGGCAGTGTGCTTCTTCCCCTGTGACGGTTGCCATCACTGGGGGCCGTGTGCTTCTTCCCCTGTGACAGTTGCCATTACTGGGGGCCGTGTACTTCTTCCTCTGTGCGAGTTGCTATCACTGGGGGCCGTGTGCTTCTCTCCCTGTGCGAGTTGCTATCACTGGGGGCAGTGTGCTTCTTCCCCTGTGACGGTTGCCATTACTGGGGGCCGTGGGCTTCTTCCCCTGTGCGTGTTGATATCACTGGGGGCCGTGGGCTTCTTCCCCTGTGTGAGTTGCTATCACTGAGGGCCGTGGGCTTCTTCCCCTGTGCAGGTTGCTATCACTGGGGGCCGTGTGCTTCTTCCCCTGTGCGGGTTGCTATCACTGGGGGCCGTGTGCTTCTTCCCCTGTGCGAGTTGCCATCACTGGGGGCAGTGTGCTTCTTCCCCTGTGCGGGTTGCTATCACTGGGGGCAGTGTGCTTCTTCCCCTGTGCGAGTTGCTATCACTGGGGGCCGTGTGCTTCTTCTTCTGTGCAAGTTGCTATCACTGGAGGCTGTGTGCTTTTTCCCCTGGGCCGGTTGCTATCACTGGGGGCCGTGTGCTTCTCTCCCTGTGCGAGTTGCTATCACTGGGGGCAATGTGCTACTTCCCCTGTGACGGTTGCCATTACTGGGGGCCGTGTACTTCTCTCCCTGTGCGAGTTGACATCACTGGGGGCCGTGTGCTTCTTCCCCTGTGACGGTTGCCATTACTGGGGGCCGTGTACTTCTCTCCCTGTGCGAGTTGACATCACTGGGGGCCGTGTGCTTCTTCCCCTGTGACAGTTGCCATCACTGGGGGCCGTGTACTTCTTCCTCTGTGCGAGTTGCTATCACTGGGGGCAATGTGCTACTTCCCCTGTGACGGTTGCCATTACTGGGGGCCGTGTACTTCTCTCCCTGTGCGAGTTGACATCACTGGGGGCCGTGTGCTTCTTCCCTGTGACAGTTGCCATTACTGGGGGCCGTGTGCTTCTTCCTCTGTGCGAGTTGCTATCACTGGGGGCCGTGTGCTTCTCTCCCTGTGCGAGTTGCTATCACTGGGGGCAGTGTGCTTCTTCCCCTGTGACGGTTGCCATCACTGGGGGCCGTGTGCTTCTTCCCCTGTGACAGTTGCCATTACTGGGGGCCATGTACTTCTTCCTCTGTGCGAGTTGCTATCACTGGGGGCCGTGTGCTTCTCTCCCTGTGCGAGTTGCTATCACTGGGGGCAGTGTGCTTCTTCCCCTGTGACGGTTGCCATTACTGGGGGCCGTGGGCTTCTTCCCCTGTGCAGGTTGCTATCACTGGGGCAGTGTGCTTCTTCCCCTGTGACGGTTGCCATCACTGGGGGCCGTGTGCTTCTTCCCCTGTGACAGTTGCCATTACTGGGGGCCGTGTACTTCTTCCTCTGTGCGAGTTGCTATCACTGGGGGCCGTGTGCTTCTCTCCCTGTGCGAGTTGCTATCACTGGGGGCAGTGTGCTTCTTCCCCTGTGACGGTTGCCATTACTGGGGGCCGTGGGCTTCTTCCCCTGTGCGTGTTGATATCACTGGGGGCCATGGGCTTCTTCCCCTGTGAGTTGCTATCACTGAGGGCCGTGGGCTTCTTCCCCTGTGCAGGTTGCTATCACTGGGGGCCGTGTGCTTCTTCCCCTGTGCGGGTTGCTATCACTGGGGGCCGTGTGCTTCTTCCCCTGTGCGAGTTGCTATCACTGGGGGCAGTGTGCTTCTTCCCCTGTGACGGTTGCCATCACTGGGGGCCATGTGCTTCTTCCCCTGTGCAAGTTGCTATCACTGGGGGCCGTGTGCTTCTTCCCCTGTGCAAGTTGTCATCACTGGGGGCAGTGTGCTTCTTCCCCTGTGACGGTTGCCATCACTGGGGGCAGTGTGCTTCTTCCCCTGTGCGGGTTGGTATCACTGGGGCCATGTACTGCTTCTCCAGGTATGAGTTGCTAAAATGCATCACCCACTTGGATTTACCAAAAGTTAATTCATTCATAGCTAATATCTCTGTAACGGAGAGGCAAAAATTATTAATATATATATTTTTTTTTTTAATTACATGCTGCAGTCACTATAACTTTGGGTTTCCAGTTCAACATGAAAAATAAAAGGTCTGGAGGATTCCCAAAAGCTGGAGGCATCGGCTCTGGTAGCAACACTCTTCTACCTACACAAATCAGCTAAGAAGATAGAACAGTAGCGTCAAGTCACTTCAGTTTACCATTCCTGAACATCAGCACTTACAGAGTCAGTCATGAAATATAGTTGGCTTTCCAGCCTAAAAACACTTTCCGCTGAGCATAGTCGCATGCGGTAAGAAGTAGACGTTCCACCAAGTATATATTGCAGGATCACACTAGGACAGAACAGCAAGTTCTTTGCATATAAAGTAAAAAAAAAAAAAAATGAAAAGATGAGAATAGATTCACAGCGTATTTTTTAAGGAAATCTCCACTGTAAGAAACAGACACACAGATATGGTACCTACAAAGAAAATTGTCTCTGAAAAGTAATGTGGTGCTTGTCGGTGGTCTCCAAAACCTTCACAAAGAAGCCGAAAAGCATTGCTGGTCATCCTGACATATTGAATATTGTGGGCTAAAGAGGACCCTGTCCACGTCAAATGCCTGCACATCATATTCAACCATATACAGAAGTAAAAAATGCTTTTGTACATAGCGGCATTAGCTCCATAGATTGAATTTAGGAGCAGAATTTAAAAAATTATATATATATTTTTTTTTTAAATTATGCTCCTAAATTCAATACACAGCTAAAATAATAAAAGGAGTGGCTTCAGAACAACTCTGTGACCATTGTTGACCGGCCCAGCCAGAGCCCTGACCTAAACCCAATTAAGCATCTCTGGAGAGACCTGAAAATGGCTGTCCACCCACGTTCACCATCCAACCTGACGGTAGTGTGTATATGTATGTACATATACACACACTAGATGGAGGCCCAATGCTAGCGCATCGGAAGGGCGGTAATGTTATGATAGGGGCAGGCTTTGCAGGGTGGAGAATCTCTCCCCCATGTGCTCACCTACCTATCTACTCTCTCTTTCCCCATGTGCTGACTTCTCCCATCTGTGCTCTCTTCTTTGACCTGTCTACCCCATGTGCCTTCTTAGTTAACCTCATACACTTTGAAGCAGTAGACTCGGCGGTGTTGTGTGCTGGTTCCAATGGGTCATTTTGTGAGCATGATTTTGCTGTTAAGACTGCAGATTTCTGTTTGCGGCGCTGTTGTTGCCAAATGGCATCCTGTGATAATCTAATGACTTTTGCATCAGGGAATTCATGTGCTTGACGCCTAAGCTTATGTGCATTGTATTTGTCCCAGCGATGCTGTTGCTCTTCAAGAGTCTCATTTGCCCGTTGTCATCGACGTTGTACCTTTGCCGCTTTCCTTTCATTTTTATTGGCGTACTTTTTAGGATGAGCCATGTTGGCGTTGATATTTAATTTTTAAAGGTTTTCCCACGAACGAAAGTTCATTTTAAAAACTGTCTGTGTCTGACCATGTACAGAACATACAGTACCACAGCTCCTGGGCAGGGGAGAAGCAAAAGACAATACTGACATTACAGCAGGAGATCGCGGAGGATACATTTTGTGAGGTAAAATATTGTTTAAAAACAGTCAGTGAAATATTTTACCTCACAAAATACAGGTCCTTCTCAAAAAATTAGCATATAGTGCTAAATTTCATTATTTTCCATAATGTAATGATTACAATTAAACTTTCATATATTTTAGATTCATTACACACCAACTGAAATTTGTCAGGTCTTTTATTGTTTTAATACTGATGATTTTGGCATACAACTCCTGATAACCCAAAAAACCTGTCTCAAAAAATTAGCATATCAAGAAAAGGTTCTCTAAACGACCTATTACCCTAATCTTCTGAATCAACTAATTAACTCTAAACACATGCAAAAGATTCCTGAGGCACTCCTCCTGTACAAAGATGGCGGCGGTCAGTGAATCACTCGGCTAATCCCGGCAACGGTGTTCCGCTGGTGGTATCGTGAAAGAGGCTGCGTACGGCATATACAGTGTGTGTGTGTGTGTGTTGCGTACGATGTATACAGAGTGTGTGTGTGTGCTGCATACGGCTTGGCACCTGTCCACACTGCTAAAAGTACCAATACCTGGTTTAAAATCAACAGTATCACTGTGCTTGATTGGCAGCAAACTCGTCTGACCTTAATCCCATAGAGAATCTATGGGATATTGTCAAGAGGAAAATGAGAGACACCAGACCCAACAATGCAGACAAGCTGAAGGCTGCTATCAAAGCAACCTGGGCTTCCATAACACCTCAGCAGTGCCACAGGCTGATTGCCTCCAGGCCACGCAAACATTGATGCAGTAATTGATGCAACTGGAGCTCCGACCAAGTACTGAGTGCATTTACTGAATATACATTTCAGTAGGCCAACATTTCGGATTTTAAAATCATTTTTCAAGCTGGTGATATAAAGTATTCTAATTTACTGAGATAATGACTTGTGTTTTCATTGGCTGTAAGCCATAATCATCAAGATTAACAGAAATAAACAAACTGAAATAAATTAACTTTTGATGATATTCTAATTTACTGAGAAGAACTTGTATCTCAGGTCGGAAGACCCAGCAGCGGTACACTTAGCCCGTTTCGGTACTGGACACATAGGCTAAGTAAGCTATAAAAATAAAAAAACATCATTTACATACCAATCCTCTACTGCTCCACAACTCATTGGCATTCTCTCAGTGGTTGAAGCTGGTGCATTACTACTACAGTGTTCATATGCTAATGAGCCAAAAGAGATTACACCACTAGTTACTGCTATGGAAAAGCAGCAGAATGTCAAGTTAGTATGTACAATAAAAAAAAAAACAGCAGAACCAAAATTGTCAGAGAGACAGTCACTGGATATTCATAGGAAGATTGGGGGCAAACAGTAAAAGTCTAAGAACAGCAAAATATAAAGCAGAATAAAGTGCTCTGTGGATGTGGATTTCCTGGTTGTGGTATTCGGCCTCACCAGGGACACTGGTATGAGTTAACACGGCAGCAAAGTTGCTGCATTTCCTGCCAAAACCGTAATTACTAGCTGCAAGCAGATCAGCATTTTGCTATTACTTTGGATCGCCCTCAAGACAATAAAATTCCTAAAACTCTGAAATTAATTTTATATGAAGCTGTAGTGAAGGATAAGACACATATAGTCCTATGAAACACACAAAAAAGCACAGTAAAAAAAATGTATAAAAATACTCTGTTGTAAAAAAGTAACAGACAGCAAGTGCTGGTAAAAAGATGATAAAACACAGGGTATTTGTTTGATACGTTTTTTACAAAAAAATGTATACTAAGTCGCTCTACCAAATGTCAAAGTATACCCGTATCAGAGCAGTCTTTGACTAATGTATTTAATCCCTAACTGATGTATTTAAAAAATTTGTATTTAAATACATCAGTTAGGGATTAAATACATTAATCAGGGCTGCTCTGATAGGGGTATACCTTGACATTTGGTAGAGCGGCTTAGTATACATTTTTGCAAAAAACATATCAACCAAAAACCCCGCGTTTTATATTTTTACCAGCACTTGCTTTCTACTGTTACTTTTTTTTTTACAAAAGAGAATTTTTATACGTTTGTTTTACTGTGCTTTTTTTGTGTGTTTCAGTTTTCAGGTGGTGTGAACAATGTCCCTACAGGCTTGTTCACGGTGTGCATGGCTCATGTGTTTGTACATATAGTCCTATGTCTGGAGATGTGGCACGAAGAGAGGCATCTGGAGAAACCTGCAGTGTGCCGTCCAGTGAAAGACACAATTGCACCTGGCAGTGTGAAATGCAAGCTTCAGGATGGATGTCACTTTCAATATTTGTTTGGATCAAAGTCCACAAAAAAGGGTAGCTGAATTTTCTACATTCAGCAGCACAATGATCCCCAGTCTCCGGTATCCCTGCTTGCCCAGGGGGCAGCGGGCGCCTAATAAATGATTGGTTTGAACCAGTGTCACGGCTGTGCCATTGGCCCAAACTACGTCCTCTCCTATTTTGTAAGCAGAAGGGGCTATGCCTCTGCAACATCAGAGGAGCACAGGGGTATCAAAGTTGGCTGTACTTCAGAGCAGCGCTTACAAGCTTCATAGCAAATAGCTTGCCTTAGATGGAAGAGGTGGCCGGCAACCATGGAAACTAGTACTACACAATAGAATTAAAAGCCTGTTTTTGCAAACAGAACAGATTTTAATTAAGAGATAAATTGCAAAGTGGCTTGTTTTTGGAAGTTCTCTGCAACATTACCCATTTAAGTAGATGAGACAAGCCCTTTCTCAGTTTTCACAACACAGACTGCACACATTCTTAAAATGCTCTCAAACACCTGATGAGCCTAGAATACTTACTGTGAAAGCTCAGTATCAGAATGGTTGGAGCCTCTTTTAAAATGTTGCTACTTTTTGTTTTCAGAAGTCGGTAAAACAACATAATATTAAATAAATATATATAAGTATATGAAATATACATTTTATTACCAGGATTATACAGCCATTCTAAGCTGGAAATTCAAAGCAAGTACATCAACATCATCAAGTCTGAGAGATCGATTTTGCTTGTATTTCGAAAATTTGCTGACAAATTCATAAGCGCTAGATTAACATCAATTTTGGAGTCTTGGACAGTTATATAAAACCTGTTACCAGATTATCAATGCTTTTTTTAACTCTTTGATCTTGGTCTTGGGATATCCTGTAATATTTAACAGGTCTTTGATGGATTACCAAATAGTAATAAAAAGGAATTTTCTTTAATTAATGTTATTGATGAAGGATTCCCTTTACAAATGTGCAAAGAGAGGGGCAGTGCGGGTGTCTGACAATACACCCACACGGCTGCAATTTTCGCATATTTTCCACTTTTCACCGCTATTGTGAATGGACAGGCAGCCATGTATTTGGACATCTCTTCATTTCCTTTTATGAGATTTAGGGAAATGGACGACGTCTCCATTCATAGTAACTGTGTCACCCGGCAGCATTGTTGTCCAGAGGTCCCCGTTCTGGAGATCTGTGCTGGGACCAGTCGGTGGAATCCATGTTATTTCTATACATCAGCTGATGAGAGAACAGACGGCAGGGATGGTGCTCATCTTACCTCCTCTGGAAGTCCTTCGTGTACGGCCTGAGATAAGGGTCCTGATCTAGCAGCTTGTGCAGCTCTGGAACCATCACAACCTCAGCGTTATCCACATTGTCCTCCATCTCCACGCTATTAAAGCTGGAACAGTCAGAGACACAAGGAAGAGACTATTTTAGGAGACTTCAATGGGAATTACTGAACGGAGTCCAGACGCCCAACACCCTGTGATGTCAATGACCCCTCACCCTCCTGTCACAGCCGGTTACTAAGTCCAGCCGGTGACCTAAATGTTCCCTGCCAGGACAGCGCGTCACACACATCCCAAAGAAGACGGTGGAACAATAACGTTACACCAGTAATTCATCCCCAAGCTCTTCCTCCAGCAGCACATCTATATACAAAGCTTGGTCATTTACACATGGCCATTTCCTTTTGCTTAGGGATTTTATGCTCAGCATCACAGCCGTGGAGTCTCATCTAACGTTCAGCCTCATCTCTTTTCCCTGCAGTCCAACTTCTTCATACACGACTAATAATTTGAAATAAATTTAATATAGTAAAATCGCTGGATCACTGCTTTTAAATAAAAATAAAATCTCTAGTCATATAAGTAACATTTCTAAACTTGACGGATTTACGAAGAAAGATAATTTAAACAAGGTTCCAACAAATTTAGAAAGCTGACAACCTCAAGCATATCCAAAGTCTCAGATTCTTTTCCTACGCGTTTCAGAATGTAGCTCGGTCCTTATTCATGGATAATCAATCCGTGAATACATTTATCCTTGAATATGGACTGAGCTGCAGTATGAAACGCGCAGGAATGGCATATGACACTTTGGACATGATGGAGGTTGTCTACTTTTTAAACTTGTTGGAATAAAGTTTATTAGTGATGAGCGAGTGCGGTCGGATAAGGTGTTATCTGAGCATGCTCATGCGTTAAAGGGAATCTGTCACTCCATTTTTGGACTATGAGATAAGCCCCTGATGGCGGTGGCCGTATCTACAGCATTCTGGAATGCTGTAGAAAAGCCCCCGATGTCACCTGAAAGAGAAGAAAAAACGAGTTATATTATACTCACCCAGGGGCGGTCCGCCGTCCGGTCAGGTCCGATGGGCGTCACGGTCCGGTTTGGCGCCTCCCATCTTCTAGCGAAGCCGGCCTCTTCTTTCCGTCCCGGCTCCTGCGCAGGCGCACTGATCTGCCTTGATGAGGGCAGAGCAGAGTACTGCAGTGCGCAGGCGCCGGACCTCTCTGACATTTCCCGGCGCCTGCGCACTGCAGTACTCTGCTCTGCCCTCATCAAGTCAGATCAGTGCGCCTGCGCAGGAGCCACGAAGGGACACAGAGAAGAGGATGGTTTCGATAGAAGATAGGAGGCGCCGGACTGGACCACGAAGCCCATCAGACCGGACGGCGGACCGCCCCTGGGTGAGTATAATATAACTCGTTTTTCTTCTCTTTCAGGTGACATCGGGGGTTTATCTACAGAATTACAGAATGCTGTAGATAAGTCCCTGATGGCGGTGGCCATATCTCATAGTCCAAAAATGGGGTGACAGATTCCCTTTAATAGAGTATCTTCAACGTGTTCGATTACTATGTTCCAGTAATTGCGGCTGCATGGCTCGTGGCTGTTAGACAACCACAACACATGCAGGGATTGTCTAACAAACAGTCAATCTCTGCATGCGTTGTAGCTGTCGAACAGCCACGAGCCATGCAGCCGCAATTACTGGAACATAGTAATCGAGCACATCGAAGATACTCTATTAACGCACAAGCATGCTCAGATAACACCTTATCTGAGCACGCTCGCTCATCACTAAAGGTTACCATTTTACCTGGTATATATAAACATACTTTAAAGATCCGGCTGGATACCTTAGCAGGCAGAGACCAAACTAGTCCAGCTCAACACCCAGCTGCTCCTCTAGCAGGAAGAAAGAGCCGGCCAAGTATACAGCCATGCTAGTTTGGTCTCTGGACAGCTTTCTAAAGTATACTTTTTATGAAATTGTAGTGTTTCACAATACTACACCTTGCTGCAATCAGGCATCCAGGATTCCATTCATGCTGTCCGCAGTTTGAGAAGCATGAATCAGATGACAGGTGCCCCTTTAAAAAAATTCAGTGATCCAAAATAACCACATGCTCATAGGGAATTTTGAGGGCAAATGTTTAGTTATATTTGGTTTAGAAGTCCAGAGGAAACTTACTCTGTCAGTTTTACCAGAAAAAAAAAAAAAAGCGCAGCTGGATGAGTTTCCACGCAAAATGACAGCCCCACGATGGAAAACAAATTAGAGTTAGAGGAAACCTGTCAGGTTCCCGAAGGCTCAGAACATTTAGAAAGTAAATTCAACATCTAAATAAATGTTTCCAATGCTTGAAACAATACATATTATTACTGAAAAAAATGTAAAAAATGTTTAAATGCTGTCTTTGGCATATGCAAATGATCTGGTATAGTCCGAGGATGATGAGGATCTTCACTGAGAGCAGTCTGGCTATACGTGGTGTAATCAGAACCCCCAGGGTGTGAATGACAACCCGCGACTGGCTGTGTCTTCTACTGTACTCTGTGCCTAGCAAGGATCAGTGACGGACACATGCACAAGATTTCAAGCAAAGCAGAGAAGCATGGGTCACGATCACACCATGTTAAGACAGACTGTTTTTGGTACAGAACCCCACCCTCCTTATTGGCAAGGTTCATTTGTATACGCCAAGGATGACATTAAAAGTACATTTTTTAATAATAATCATTTAGTAATAATATCTATCACCTCAGGTATCACAGAAACTATTTGGGAAGCTGGATTAACCTTCTATATTGCACTGGGGGGCAGTTTCTGAGACTTTTAGAATCAGGAAGAAGCATTCAGCAAAACGCGCGTCGGGGTCAGGAGTGTTAGCGTGCCACATGGCATCTTACTTGTGGAGGCAGCACTGATCCAGGTAATATGTATTGGGCAGAGGTTATTGTTCTCTGGTCATTAATTAAAAAGAACTTTTGTTAGTACAGGTATACTAACAGCAATTGCTATTATGTTTATTGTTAAAATTCACGTCCTCATGCACATGTACTTTTCATACTGCAGACTACCTTATTGTCTTTATACGGTAATTACAGGCATATTCTGTGCCTATATATAAAGCCCTAATTATTTTTATGGCTGTGTGGGAAGAAAAAAACATTACATTACTGATTTTTTTCTCTGCGGATATACCGTGTTTATTATATTCTTCTGATTTCGGACAGCTGGTATACCATAGATGCAAGTTATTTCAGGATGTTGATATCTATTCAGTTGATTGACATGATATATTTGGCCATGCATATACGTGTTCCTGTATATTTATGCATACTGCTCCAGCTAATCTCAGTTTGTGTGTGCGTTCTAGGGTTTGAGGCACTCTGGCTTTAATTATCTGTGTATGTTTTAGGGTTATTGAAATAAAATAATTTATTTTTAATAACTTTCAATCTAAATAACACTCCTTGATCTACACGTGGTTTACCAACTACGGGATCAGTGGGCTTAGTTTTAGAATCTGACAGGTTCATATTAAGAGAGCGCATTTGGGGACAAATACGGTAAGTGCATTGAATGACTGAGCCGCGTCTTAGAACAGAGAGATGTAATTACTAATGCTAGCAAGAAACTGGCGGTTTCATTTATTTAGGTCATACATATTCTGACAATAATAAGTGTGCGGCAAAAATAAACTAAAATTTATATACATTAATGCAAGATCTTTTTTTGAAGAATATGATAAGCAGCTAGGGGCAAAGTTCACACGAGCGTATATATAAAAAGAAAAAAAAAAGTGGATGATTTTTCCTCTGAATGTTAATCTACATGGCAGTCGTGTGGATAGATCAACAGTAAATAAAGCTTTAAAAAGTTGCCTATGATAAGAATCGCAATGCATCTGTAAAAATCTGAGGCCAGGCATTCGATCTATATTGGACCTGTCACCCATAGACTTGGATAGGCGACTCATCCTAAATACAGAACATACTAGCAGTGGATTCTAATTTTTTCCCCTTGAATATTTGCGTCGAAGGAAAAAAAAAAAAAGTACAGTCATCTGACAGCACTATTTATAACATTGCTCAGTGTGGGGGGCGGTTTTTTGATGGAAATCACTTAGACTGTAAACACAGTGGCCTGAATGTTGCTACACAGGAGAAGAACATAGGCTATGGCTACTAAACCATCTCAGCACCCAGTGGGAAGAGGAGGACCGCATTTTTAAACCCAATGGTGGGTATTACCCGATCATCCATTTCTCCAAGCGGACATCATGTAACACTTCACCAGGGACTACACCAGTAACAAATATCTGATCTTAAAAAAAAAAAAAAAAGTTGAGAAGAGGTGGTCTGCATTAAACACCTCTCCAGTCCATCCTTAACTCTGCTGCCCGACTAATTCATCTCTCTCATCGCTACTCCTCCGCTTCTCCCTTCTGCAAATCTCTTCACTGGCTCCCATTTCCTCAGCAAATCCAATTCAAATTACTAATACTGACCTACAAGGCCATCTATAACCTGTCTCCCCCATATGTCTCTGAACTAATCCCCCGATACCTCCCCTCACGTAATCTCTGATCCTCCCAAGCAGGGTCGGCTCCAGGTTTTCATGGGTCTTCTGCTAAATAGTCTCAATGGGCCCCTTTAACACAGACCACAATTCATGATGCACAGATACGGCAGAGAAATATAGGTGTAGTACCAAGCCAAACATTTCACTTACTTCATACATTACATGAGTGATATCTATTGTAAATTCTACAATAGCGCAAAAGACAAACAGTATAGTTATCCATACAGTATTATGGGCACCCCATAGAGCTCCATACAGAATAATGGGCCCATATAATGCTCCATATATAATAGGCCCCAAATGATGCTCCATATATAATGGGCCCATTATGATGTTCCATATATAATGGGCCCATTATGATGTTTTATATATAATGGGCCCCATATATGATGCTCCAGTATATGGTGGGCCCCATATATGATGCTCCAGTGTATGATGGGCCCCATATATGATGCTCCAGTGTATGATAGGCGCCATGTAATGCTCCATATATGATGCTCCAGAGTATGATAGGCCCCATATATGATGCTCCAGTGTATGATAGGCCCCATGTAATGATCCATATATGATGCTCCAGTGTATGATGGGCCCCATATATGATGCTCCAGTGTATGATAGGCCCCATATATGATGCTCAAGTGTATGATAGGCGCCATATATGATGCTCCAGTGTATGATAGGCCCCATGTAATGCTCCATATATGATGCTCCAGTGTATTATAGGCCCCATATATGATGCTCCAGTGTATGATAGGCCCCATATATGATGCTCCAGTGTATGATAGGCCCCATGTAATGCTCCATATATGATGCTCCAGTGTATGATGGGCCCCATATATGATGCTCCAGTGTATGATGGGCCCCATATATGATGCTCAAGTGTATGATAGGCGCCATATATGATGCTCCAGTGTATGATAGGCCCCATGTAATGCTCCATATATGATGCTCCAGTGTATGATGGGCCCCATATACGATGCTCCAGTGTATGATGGGCCACATATATGATGCTCCAGTGTATGATGGGCCCCATATATGATGCTCCAGTGTATGATAGGCGCCATGTAATGCTCCATATATGATGCTCCAGTGTATGATAGGCCCCATATATGATGCTCCAGTGTATGATAGGCCCCATGTAATGCTCCATATATGATGCTCCAGTGTATGATGGGCCCCATATATGATGCTCCAGTGTATGATGGGCCCCATATATGATGCTCAAGTGTATGATAGGCCCCATGTAATGCTCCATATATGATGCTCCAGTGTATGATGGGCCCCATATATGATGCTCCAGTGTATGATGGGCCCCATATATGATGCTCAAGTGTATGATAGGCGCCATATATGATGCTCCAGTGTATGATAGGCCCCATGTAATGCTCCATATACGATGCTCCAGTGTATGATGGGCCACATATATGATGCTCCAGTGTATGATGGGCCCCATATATGATGCTCCAGTGTATGATAGGCGCCATGTAATGCTCCATATATGATGCTCCAGTGTATGATAGGCCCCATATATGATGCTCCAGTGTATGATAGGCCCCATGTAATGCTCCATATATGATGCTCCAGTGTATGATGGGCCCCATATATGATGCTCCAGTGTATGATGGGCCCCATATATGATGCTCCAGTGTATGATGGGCCCCATATATGATGCTCAAGTGTATGATAGGCGCCATATATGATGCTCCAGTGTATGATAGGCCCCATGTAATGCTCCATATATGATGCTCCAGTGTATGATAGGCCCCATATATGATGCTCCAGTGTATGATAGGCCCCATATATGATGCTCCAGTGTATGATAGGCCCCATATATGATGCTCCAGTGTATGATAGGCCCCATGTAATGCCCCAGTGTATGATAGGCCCCATGTAATGCCCCATATATGATGCTCCAGTGTATGATGGGCCACATATATGATGCTCCAGTGTATGATAGGCGCCATGTAATGCTCCATATATGATACTCCAGTGTTTGATGGGCCCCATATATGATGCTCCAGTTTATGATAGGCCCCATGTAATGCTCCATATATGATACTCCAGTGTATGATGGGCTCCATATATGATACTCCAGTGTATGATGGGCCCCATATATGATGCTCAAGTGTATGATAGGCGCCATGTAATGCTCCATATATGATACTCCAGTGTATGATGGGCCCCATATATGTTGCTCTAGTGTATGATAGGCCCCATGTAATGCTCCATATATGATACTCCAGTGTATGATGGGCTCCATATATGATACTCCAGTGTATGATGGGCCCCATATATGATGCTCAAGTGTATGATAGGCGCCATGTAATGCTCCATATATGATACTCCAGTGTATGATGGGCCCCATATATGATGCTCTAGTGTATGATAGGCCCCATGTAATGCTCCATATACGATACTCCAGTGTATGATGGTCTCCCTATATTGCGCCAAACATAAAAAATGAAATACCTCTCCTCACTGGCAGCTGATCTGCTCGAGGCACCGGCCCTCCATAGCATGCCAGTGTCCCCGAATGTGAGTGGGCCCCCCTGCCTGCTCAGGGCCCCGGCACTTGCCCGGGTGCTGACGCCGGCCCTGCTCCCAAGATCTCCCTCTCCTCCACACTTATTCACTCCTCACACAACCGCCTGCAAGACTTCTCCCGAATATCCCCCATCCTCTGGAATTGTGCCCCAACACGTCCGACTATCAACCACATTCGGATCCTTCAGACGGAACCTGGAAACCCATCTTTTCAGGAAAGTTTACAGCCTGCACTGACCCTGCTACCGCCTCAACCAACACCGGAACTGCCGCAAACCCCCTACCTACTGTCTCCTTCCCCATAATCCTGTAGAATGTAAGCCGGCAAGGGCAGGGTCCTCTCCCCTCTGTATCAGTCTGTTATTGTTAGTTTGTTTACCGTGAGTGATATCTGTATTTTGATGTAATCCCTTCTCATGTACAGCACCATGGAATTAATGGTGCTATAGAAATAAATAATAAACAGAAAAAAATATTAAATATTATATATGTCTCACACTGGCAATATTCACTTGGAGATCAGGAACGGTCGAGTTGCCAAAAGTCACAGAAAGATCTGCCATAATAAGAGCAGAGGCGCTCTATGGGACGCCATTTACCAATGGAGGGGCCCTATAAGGTTCGATCATACTGATGTTTTTTTTTTTCTGAGATTTTTCTATACAATATGCCGGCATTTTGGAGATCTCCTGCAAGGTCACAGGGCAAACGCCCATCTGATGGGCTGGAAGGGAGGCTGTGCTGGCGGTCTTTATGCAGAGACTGTGCCATCTTGATAACAGAAGGAAGATATCAAGTGTGAACATGAATGAATGGCGAGTAACTCGCTGCGCCCTCCTCACCCGGGGTCCATCTTGTGCTCCGCCGCCGGCTGTCACTGGCTTCCAGGCTGCTGTCACACGCGCGGCTCCTTCCTTCCCTCCCACCTGCTTCCCTCTGTCTGCATCATTCACTTCCTGGTTCTCGGACCACGTGACGAGTTTTCATCCAATCAGCGTCCAGCATTGCAGACAAGCCCGGCGGCCGGTGCCCGAGTGACCTCACGGAGCAGAGCTCCCTCCTCCTGCGGCCGCTGCTCGTTCAGTCACTGATTCCCGGCCGCGGTCTCAGTGGTGACTAGCGCTGATAATATCTGTCTGACACAGGTTATAAGGCGCAATGAGCGCTGCAGCGAGGAGACGTTACGTCACATGTCTGGTGCACAGACGACAAATGGAAAGTCCGCGACAATTTACAGCACTAAAGAGGGACGAGCGTGCCCCTAGTGAAGACCCTGCAGAGCTTAGGAAGGGGTTAATGTCTGGGTGTAAGCGCTGGTGATGACGGGGTACATTGCAGCAAATGTTCATCCCCCTGCTGCGCCACCACAGAAGTGTCGCATTGTATGGTGTATACGGGGACCCCAGAGGACGTCATGATGGAAGAATGGAAGGAATAGTCTCCATGGGATCAGCTGTCCTGTCCTACCTGAAGCCCTGCTATGTGCAGATAAAATGATCATCTGTTCTGAGTACCAGCAACAGTGGCGCTCACAGCAGATCACCAATGACAGCTACAGGGGTCTCCTGCAGACCCTGGGTTGTCATGCCAACACATTGGCGTTCCCCGCCCATCTGACACGGGTGCCCATGGGCGCGGTTTGTGAAGCGCTTCCAGTGCTATGCTATATGCTGCTTTCAGAGATTGACAGCTTGATTTACCATGTTAACAGCCACCGGTGGATCGCATTTCCACCCGCGGCTGTTAGGGTTACATGTCAGCTGATGAATTCGATGGAATGCAGGGACACGACCAATGACGTATACATACATCATAGTTCGTGTGTCACGATCCACTTTTGGATCTGTGGCAGATCTTTCTTTGTATACTGAAACCTTTTTCCTTTAAGGCCATCGGGGGTTAATGTTAGTCTTTTCCCCCGGTGGCCGCAGCTGTAATTACATTGCTGCTGACTTGTCAGAAGAAGGTGGTTACCACTTTATTATTATTTATTTCTATAGCACCATTGATTCCATGGTGCTGTACATGAGAAGGGGTTACATACAAATTACAGGTATCACTTACAGTAAACAAACTAACAATGACAGACTGATACAGAGGGGAGAGGACCCTGCCCTTTCGGGCTTACATTCTACAGGATTGTGAGGCAGGAGACAGTAGGTCGGGGGGTTGCAGCAGTTCCGGTGTTGGTTGAGGCAATATCTCCGGTAGTGGTGAGGAGGTAGCAGGGTCATTGCAGGCTGTAGGCTTTCCTGAAGAGATGGGTTTTCAGGTTCCGTCTGAAGGATCCGAATGTGTTTGATAGTCGGACGTGTTGGGGCAAAGAATTCCAGAGGATGGGGGATATTCGGGAGAAGTCTTGGAGGCGGTTGGGTGAGGAGCGAATAAGTGTGGAGGAGAGAAGGATGTCTTGGGAGGATCGGAGATTACGTGAGGGAAGATATCGGGAGATTAGTTCAGAGATATAAGGAGGAGACAGATTATAGATGGCCTTGTAGGTCAGTATTAGTAATTTGAACTGGATACGCTGAGGGAATGGGTGCCAGTGAAGAGATTTGCAGAGGGGAGAAGCGGAGGAGTAGCGAGGAGAGAGGTGAATTAGTCGTGCAACAGAATTAAGGATGGACTGGAGAGGTGCGAGGGTGTTAGCAGGGAGGCCAGAGAAAAGGGTGTTGCAGTAGTCGAGGCGGGAGATGATGAGGGCGTGCACAATCATTTTAGTAGATTGAGGGTTGAGGAAAGGACGGATTCTTGAAATATTTTTGAGCTGAAGGCGACAGGAGGTAGAAAGAGCTTGGATGTGCGGTTTGAAGGACAGGGCAGAGTCAAGGGTTACTCCGAGGCAGCAGACTTCTGGTACGGGGGAAAGCGTGATGTCGTTAATTGTGATAGATAGGTCAGGTAAGGAAGATCTGTGGGATGGGGGAAAGATTATGAGTTCAGATTTGTCCACATTGAGTTTGAGGAAGCGGGAGGAGAAGAAGGAGGATATGGCTGATAGACACTCCGGGATTCTGGATAGCAGAGAGGTGATGTCTGGGCCAGAGAGGTAGATCTGAGTGTCATCAGCGTAAAGGTGGTACTGGAATCCGTGGGACTTTATGAGTTGCCCCAGGCCAAGTGTATAGATTGAGAAGAGTAGGGGTCCTAGAACAGAGCCTTGGGGGACTCCAACAGAGAGAGGGTTGGACGAGGAGGTAGTGTGGGAGTGGGAGACGCTGAATGTGCGGTTGGAAAGGTATGAGGAGATCCAGGATAGGGCGAGGTCTTTGACGCCAAAGGAGGAAAGAATCTGTAGTAGAAGGCAGTGGTCAACTGTGTCAAAAGCAGAGGACAGGTCAAGAAGCAGGAGTATAGAGTATTGTCCGTTTGCTTTGGCTGTAAGTAGGTCATTAGTAATTATGGTCAGGGCTGTCTCAGTGGAGTGATGGGGGCGGAAACCAGATTGTAGAGTGTCAAAGAGCAAGTTAGAAGAGAAGTGGTAGGAAAGCTCAGCGTGGACATGCAGCTCCAGGAGTTTGGAAGCGAATGGGAGCAGCGATATTGGGCGATAGCTGGACATAGCGGTTCGGTCGAGGGTTGACTTTTTAAGGATAGGCGTGATTGTGGCATGCTTGAAAGCAGAAGGGAAGGTACCGGAAGTTAGTAATAGGTTGAAGAGGTGGGTTAGGGATGGAATAATAGTGGTGGTGAGGTTGGGGAGGAGGTGGGTTGGGATGGGGTCAAGTGCACAGGTTGTGAGGTGCGATTTGGAGAGAAGACAATTAAGCTCCCCTTCAGTTATGTTGGAGAGGGAGGTTATGGGGTTGGGGCATTGGTCTGGTATACAAAGTGGTTGAGGTGGTTGAACAATGAAGACTTGCCTTGTTTGGTCGATCTTATTTTTGAAGTGTGTGGCAAAGTCCTCAGCAGAGATGAGGGAGGTAGGAGGGGGCAGTGGTGGGCGGAGGAGGGAGTTAAAAGTTTTGAATAACTGTTTTGGGTTGTAGGATAGGGAAGACACGAGGGTTGTGAAGTAGGCCTGTTTAGCAGAGGTGAGGGCAGATTTGAAAGAGAGTGTTGCTTGTTTGAATGCAGTGAAGTCGACTTGCGAATTTGTTTTTTTCCAACGCCGCTCTGTAATCCTGGACACTTGCCGGAGCTTTTTAGTGGTGTTATTGTGCCAGGGTTGTCTGTTGGTACGTCGCACTCTGCCATGAACGAGAGGGGCGACCGTGTCAATAGCCGATGTGAGAGTGGCATTGTAGAAAGCAGTGGCACTGTATCGTGGAGTGAGGATATTGATGCCAGTGAAAGAATAGAGTCAGAGAGTGTGTGGATGTCTAGGTGTGCAAGGTGTCTGCGGGGGTGCACGTGTTGCTGGACATGGGTGACAGGAGAGGAGGACAGGGATGAGAAAGTGAGTAGATGGTGGTCGGATAGAGGGAGAGGGGAGGTGGTGAAGTTAGATAGAGAGCAGAGGCGGGTGAAGACCAAGTCTAATGTATGACCATCCATGTGGGTGGCTGAGGAGGACCACTGAGTAAGTCCAAAGGATGAAGTAAGGGACAGAAGTTTGGAGGCTGCTGACTGAAGGGTATCAGTGGGGATGTTGAAGTCACCCATGATGATGGTGGGGATGTCAGTGGAGAGAAAGTGAAGAAGCCAGGTAGTGAATTGGTCGATGAAGGCAGTGGTCGGGCCTGGAGGTCGGTATATGACGGCCACTTGGAGGTTGGAGGGAGAGTAGATGCGGACAGAGTGGACTTCAAAGGAAGGGAGGATTAGGGAGGGAAGAGGTGGGATTGGGTTAAAGTTGCAGTTAGAGGAAAGGAGAACACCCACTCCTCCACCATGTCTGTTTCCAGGGCGAGGAGTGTGGGTGAATTGGAGGCCACCGTAACACAGCGCAGCATGGGAGGCGGTGTCAGAGGGTGTCAGCCATGTTTCTGTGAGGGCGAGGAAAGCAAGATTGCGAAAGAGAAAGAGGTCATGAATCACATGAAGCTTATTGCAGATGGAGCGGGCATTCCAGAGTGCTCCAGAGAGAGGGAGCAGGGGGGTGGGTGTCAATGGCACAGGTTTTACGTTGGAAAGATTGCGGTGGTTCCTATTAGATAGGGAGCGGTAGGAAGGAGTACTAATGGTGGGTATGAACTGTGGAGGTCCAGGATTGGGAGATATGTCACCAGCAGTGAGGAGGAGCAGAGAAAGGGAGGAGCAGGTGGGAGGAGAGAGGGAAGCTTGTTTTGTGTTTTATTAGGACAGATTTGAGGTTGAGGAGCAGGTCAGCAGAGGAGGACAGGTGGGGAGGAAGGAGGGAAGGGGAGATGATTATTTGATTAGAGGGTGCTGGGGTTTGGGGATAGCAAAGGAGAGAGGATTAACGGAGCAAAGACTGTGAAGGCATATGTAAACATGGTGAAAGAGTGAGATGGGTAAATAGAAAAGCCAGGTACAAGTAATTGGAAGTGCTTACTCAGCAGACATACCCAAAAGAGACATAGTGTGGGGTCCTGACTCCTGCCGTGACTAACTGCTGTTAAATAACTGCAGCTTCATGATACTTTTGCTGCAGTGATACTTCTGCTGCAGGGAGACGCGTGCCAGACCCCACACGCGTGCCCCCCTTAGACTGCTACTGAATATATAGGACTGAGTAGAGGATCAGGTGATAGGAGTTGTGGTAGCTGCTTTGGGATAAATTAGCAAACATAGTGTTTGACTCATGTGACCAACTTTTTACTGTTGATGCTGCCTACGCCGCATCAATAATAAAAAGATCTAATGTTAAAAATAATTTTAAAAAAATATATTGTGATATCCTCACCTTCCGGCGGCCCCCGCAGCCTTCCCGCCTCTCAGCGACGCTCCCGGCCAATCCCGTTCCCAGTGATGCATAACGACAATGACCCCAGATAACGTAGCATCACGCGAGACCGCTTCGTCATCTGGGGTCATTGTCGCTAAGCTCCCTGGGAACGGGATTGGCCAGGAGCGTCGCTGAGAGGCGGGAAGGCTGCGGGGGCCGCCAGAAGGTGAGAATATCTTTTTCATTTTAATTATTGTTTTAATATGGATATGGTACCCAGGGCCTGGAGGAGAGTCTCCTCTCCTCCAGACCCTGGGTACCATCCGCACATGAACTGCTCACTTTGCGCATGGTGGGCACAGCCACATGCGGAAAGTAAGCGGTTCAATGCATTCCTATGGCGGCGGAATCGCAGTGATTCCGGAAAAAGAATGAACATGCGTTTTTTTCGCGGAAAAAAACGCAGCATATGCACAAAAATTGTGGAATGCATTCTACTAATAGGATGCTTAATGCGTTTTTTCAGCGGAAAACCACCGTAAAAACGCTAAAAAACGCGAAAAATCCTCAACGTGTGCACATAGCCTAAAGGGAGCCTGTCACCCCCACCAGGGCCTATTAAAGTAAAAGAGCCACCTTCAGCAGCACTAAGGCTGCATTCTGTGAAGGTGGCTCTTATGTTTCTTATCCCTAGGATCGCTGAAATAATAAGTTTTATAATTTTCCCGCTATACCTCTATTGAGTCAGGGAGGTTCGTTTTCTCCCCCTGACTCTATGTCCTCGCAGCCGTTCATCATCCCCCTCCTGTCTCCGGCCCGCCTCCTCTTTCTTGTGACGTCACTGGGGCCTGCGCTGTGCAATCAGTCCTCGGGCATGCGCTGTGCGTGCTCCCTGGCAACTTACATCAGGTGATGTAAGGATATCGCGCCTGCGTGTAGCGGAGGCCCCAGAGCCCGCCCCGCAGTGTGTTATGATGTATTCACACTGCGGGGCTGGGAATCTGGCGCCTGCACAGTGAGGATCTCTTTGCCTGTCCTCATCTCCCTCCGCCTCTTTCCTCCACCTCTTTCCTCACTGCATAGGCGCCAGATTCCCAGCCCCGCAGTGTGAATACATCATAACACACTGCGGGGTGGGATCTGGGGCTGCCGCTACATGCAGGCGCGATATCCTTACATCACCTGATGTAAGTTCCCAGACAGCGCACACGGCGCATGCCCGAGAACTGATTGCACAGCGCAGGCGCCGGTGATGTCACAAGAAAGAGAGGAGGTGGGGGCCGGAGACCAAAGGGGGATGATGGACGGCTGTGAAGCGATTGACTCAAGGGGAGAAAACATACCTCCCTGACTCAATAGAGGTATGGCGGGAAATTTATAAAAGTCTTTATTTCAGTGTTCCTAGGGATAATACACATAAGAGCCACCTTCACAGAATGCAGCCTTAGTCCTGCTGAAGGTGGCTCTTTTACACTAATAGGCCCTGGGGGGGGCGACAGGTTCCCTTTAAGACTAAGGCTGTGTTTCCACGTTCAGGAAACACAGCGCTTTGGACGGAGCGGAAAGTCCGCTCCACCCAAAGCCCCGCCCCCCACTGAACGCGCGCTCATTCCGGATGTGTTCAGGAACACATCCGGAACACATGCGGAATGACCGCAGGGCTACATGGCCCTGTGTTATTTGCCTTGCGGCGACGCAGCGTCGCCGCAAGGGAATAGGACATGCTGCGGTCTAAAAAAGACGCGCCGCATGTCCGGAAACGCAGGTCTTCCGCCTGCGTGTTTTGCAGCATAATGGAGACGGGATTTCTTGAAATCCCCTCCACTATGCTGTAACATCTGGACGCTGCGTATTTGACGCTGCGCCAACGCACAGCGTCAAACACGCAGCTGATCCGGACTGTTTCCTGACCGTGGAAACATACCCTTAACTACACATGCAACGCTGTCAGTAATGATTTGTGTTTGCGCAAAATTTTGGATGGAGGAGACAAGTCATTCAGAAGAGTCAGGGAGCTTCAGACAGCTGCGAGCAGGGAAAGATGGAAAGAGGACAGAGAGCTTTAAGTGCAGGACCAAACCTCTGTCATAGTGGTAACTTGCATGGTTCGTCAGCGCCGTCCTACTCTCAGTGGTCACCACATGACTAGGGATGAGCTTTCCAAAAATTGCAATATCGGAAATCGGCCCGATATTTGCTATATCGGAATTCCGATTCCGATATTTTTTTCATATTGGAAATCCCATAATTCTTCAGCCTCTGAGCGCTCCGTGGAGCCAATCAGTAGCTGAAGAATTGCTGACAACATTGTGTAACTCCCCTAAGCTTGGTAGGAGGCGTCCAAACTTGCTAGCTAGGGGCTGCTCTGCGATTGGCTGGCTGGATGGTGTGATCAGGCAGTATAAAAGGCTGCGCCTGCCATTTTAGCCTCACTCTACTGTGAAAGCAGATAGGGATAGGTTGCTGTTGGAGATAGGGAGAGATCTCGAATCTAATAGTGAAATTGCCGTTCTGAATTCATCAATAGAGATGAAGGCAGGGAGTAAGGGACGTCCCCGTGATGGCTGCGGAAGAGGTGCATCAGCAGCTAGACATGGTGCACATCCAAGGCAAGCCGCAGGCCCAAGTCACTCAGCACCTACTTTCACCTGGCAGCAGTCATTTATGCGCAGCTTGTTATTAGCACAGGGCCATAGGCTGATAAGAGAGGATCAAGTAGAAACCGTTGTTGGTTGGATGGCAGCTGAGGCATCCACCTCAATGAGCGCAGCATCCTCCCAGGACCTCTCCACCACATCGGGTCAGGCCACTGAAGAGCAGCACCCATCTGCTTCTTCATCGCCCACTAAATTGCCCAGACATTCAGAAGGCCAGGAGCCAACCTTAATCCTCTTCTCAGAATCTGTTGGCTTGGAATCTGTGTGCCAGCCAGACAGCATTCCTGCAGCTGAAGTAGAGGTAGTGTGCACAGATGCGCAACCACTGTGTGCGTCTGAGGAAGAAGTGGAGGGTGGGCCAGTGCCCACGGTGACCAGACCCCAGTCAGCAGATGATGATGAAACTCAGCTGCCAGTTTCTGCTGATGAAAGTGTATTGGATGACGAGGTCCTTGACCCATCATGGCATGCTGAGGGGCAGCAAGCAAGTAGGGATAGCTCAGAGGAAGAGCTTGCAGGTGTGGCGCAGCGTGGCCGTCCACGTGGGAGAGGAAGGGAAAAATTTATTGTCTGTTCCCTCAACTTCAGCACCCGTTAGGAGCATGGCTCTTTTAAAGAGCACAAGGGGTGTGCCCAAGTGTTGTGGTGCATGGGCCTTTTTCGACCAAGTTGCAGATGACGTTACAGTAGTCAGATGCAAGCTTTGTCGACAAACTGTGCGAAGAGGGAAGAATGTCAGCAACCTTAATACCACCAATATGTTGACGCATGTCAGGAAGAGGCACCCTGTGGAGTGCCAGCATCACACCCAAGATGATTCGCCACCTGCAGCTGGTCCCCCACCTTCCATCTCTTCAGCCACCTCTTCCTCCAGCTCGCAAACAGCTGCTCCCGCTTCCTCGCCAGAATGCCAGGGTGCATCTGCAGGCAGTATTGTACGGCGGCACACTGTCTGTACTTCGTCAGCATCAGCATCCCAATCGCTGGCATCCACACACTCCCAATCCAGTGTGCAGCCATCTGTCACACAGGTGTGGGAGAAAACGCGCCCATACTCGGCAAACCACCCACGAGCACAGGGCATGAATTCTCGCATTGCCAAACTGCTTGCAGTGGAAATGCTACTATTCTGACTGGTGAGCAAGCCAGCCTTTATCGATATGTTGGGGTTTGCAATCCCACAATACAGCGTTCCCAGCTGCTTCTACTTCAGCAGGCAAGCCGTCCCCGCCCTGCAACAGCACGTGGATCGTAAAATTAAGCATGCGCTACAAAATGCAGTTAGTAGCAAGGTCCACCTGACCACCGACGCGTGGACCAGTCTGCATGGCCAGGGACGCTACATTTAAATCACCGCCCATTGGGTAAATGTAGTGGAGCCAGGAACTGAAGTAGACAGTGCAAGTGCGTGGGTCCTGCCAACTCCACGGATTGCAGCCCTCTCCTCCGTACAAATTGACTCCTCCTCATACTCCTCATCAGACTCACCTGCACCCAGATGTACAACAACAACAACCGATTTCAGCACTGCATCGGCCAAATATCAACAGGCTGTGTTGAAATTGGTTTATCTGGGTAATGTTAGCCACACCGCAACCGAGCTGTGGAACACGCTCAAGGAGCAGAGCGACATGTGGCTTGTGCCGCTCAACCTCCAGCCAGGTGTGGTGTGTGACAACGGCCGAAACCTGGTCGCGGCTCTGGGCCTAGGTGGTCTGACTCATATTCCATGCCTTGCCCATGTCCTAAACTTGGTGGTGCAGAGTTTCCTTAGGAACTATCCTGACCTTGAGGAGCTGCTGCACAAAGTCAGATACGAGTGCTCTCATTTGAGGCGTTCAAGCTTGGCTGCATCGCGCCTTTAAGCCATGCAGCACAGATTTTGCCTGCCTGAGCACCGCATCATTGTTGACCTCCCCACCAGGTGGAATTCGACTTTGCATATGCTGCGGAGGTTGTGTGAGCAGCAACCTGCAATTATGGAATTGCAGCTGCAGCAGGCGCAAAGTAGGCGACACACATCTCAGCCCTCTCACTTTACAACCACAGAGTGGGAAACCATGAAGGACATATGCACCATTTTGAAGTGCTTTGAGGACTCCACTCTGATGGTGAGCACGGATGCTGCCCTACTCTGCCTGACTATTCCCCTTATATGTCTTATAGAATCATCACTTAAAGGACTAAGGGATGAGGTTTCTCAGGAAGAGGAGGAGTATGATGAGACACTTGCACCAACCAGGCAATCTTCATTGGCCCAGTTGGTACAAAGCTCTGTGGTTGGCTCACAAAGGTCCAGGCAGGACACAGCAAGCGAGGAGGATGAGGAGGACTATGAGGATGAGCTAGAGGAGGAAAGTACACAGCGCTCTACAGTACTAGTAGTCACCAGATAGAACGTGAATGGGGTGATGCAGATCAGCCAGAGCACATTCCTCCAGCTGGTGACAGCGATGCATGGCCAGTTGGCAGCCTTCAGCACATGAGTGACTTCATGCTGCAGTGTCTGAGAAAAGACCCAGGCGTGGCTCGTATTCTCCACACAAATGACTACTAGGTGGCCACCCTCTTAGATCCACGTTACCGGGACAGCCTTGAAAGCCTAATTACACCGTTGAACCGGGCGCGTAAAATGCAGGAGTACCAAGAAGCACTGGTTAATTCACTCATGTACTCTTTTCCACCGCATAGCAGTGATGCGCATGCACTAGCAGGCACCTCAGTGCGTCCTGGGCCCAGCGGAATCCGTTCAGAAGCCGGTAGCAGAAGCAGTACATCTGCTACTGACAGGTTCAGTATACCCAACCTGTTCCAACAGTTTCTGAACCCGCAAACAGTTCGGGCACCATCAGCACAGACAGTGCAACGCACTAGGAGGCAACGTTACCGTGACATGGTGGCACAATACCTCTTCACCCCTGTCAGTGGGCTTCAGGATGGATATGCCCCCTTCAAGTTTTGGGTCTCTAACCCTACCCCTTACTCTACTAACCATAAACCCTACCCCAACTAATCCTAACCCAAAGAAAAACACCGCTGTTAAGAAGATGGCGACCAGTTTTCCTGCTATAGTTTTCGCTCTGCATTTTTCTAGCAATTTTTTTTTTTTTTTTTGCTCCTCTGCATACTCCTTCCCCATTATCCTGAGGTGTTTCCCCTCCATTTTATCCATTATATAGCACTGTAGTGGTCATTTTGTAATTCCGATTTTTTTTTTCTCCCATTGACTTGCATTGATATCGGAAATTCCGATATCCGATATTTTTCCTATATCGGAAATCGGAATTCCGATACGATTTCGGGCAATATTGCTCATCCCTACACATGACTTCTCCTCTCATCAGGCCAGCTCACTGAGTTTTGTCTCTTGTACCACTGCTGCATCTGAATGTTGTTTCCATTTGGCTTTAAAAGGCATGGCCGTTCTCTGCAGGAAATTTACCCTGCTGTGTTCTGCAGAGATCAAGTTCCCTGGCTATCCTTTTCCAGCAGGCTCTTTATTCAAAGGAAACCTGTCAGCAGGATTGTGCACAGTAACCTACACACAGTGTCACGTTGTCGCCATTATACTGATTAACCCCTTTATTCCATTGGACGTAATATTCCATCCATGTGACCCTGGACCTCATTCCCATGGACGGAATAGTACGTCCAGGGCGATCAGCTGCGCTCCCGGGGAGAGCGCAGCTACCGTATTTTTTGGACCATAAGACGCACTTTTTTTCCTCCAAATTTGGGAGGAAAGTGTGGGTGTGTCTTATGGTCGGAATGTAACATGTGGGGAGGGGGGCAGGGGGCAGCGGTGGAGTGGGATTGTAGGAGGCAGGAAAATATCCCCTCCTGCTGCAGGAATCCAGCGCTGGGGAAACCCCTGGTCCCTACTTAAGTGCAGTGAATATTAATCAGCCGCTTCCCCACCCACCTATCAGCTGAGCAGTGAGCGGGGAGCAGCAGATAACAGAGCCACACAGTTTCCCCTGCACCTGATTCCTGCAACAGCTGGGCAGATCGGTGTCTGAAGGAGAAGGAGGCAGCAGGAGCAGAGTGCAGCAGGAGGCATCGCATACCTGACAGCACAGGGGCTGTGCTGATGCGATGCTGAATGCTCCTGTGGAGGACCTGTGATGAGGTCATGAAGAGGGCGGGCTGGAGCATCACATGACCAAAGCCCTGCCTCTTCATGATGTCATCACAGGTCCTTCAGACACACTGTACAACAGAGAATTAATTAAAAGGTTAGGCTACTTTCACACTTGCGTTTTTTTGTGCAGCGCATCATCTCTATCATCTCTGTCTCTATCATCTGTCTCTATCATCTCTGTCTCTATCATCTGTATCATCTGTCTCTATCATCTCTGTCTCTATCATCTGTATCATCTGTCTCTATCATCTCTGTCTCTATCATCTGTATCATCTGTCTCTATCATCTCTGTCTCTATCATCTGTCTCTATCATCTTTCTCTATCATCTGTCTCTATCATCTCTGTCTCTATCATCTCTGTCTCTATCTGTCTCTATCATCTCTGTCTCTCATCTCTGTCTCTATCATCTCTGTCTCTATCATCTCTGTCTCTATCATTTCTGTCTCTATCATCTGTCTCTATCATCTGTCTCTATCATCTCTGTCTCTATCATCTCTGTCTCTATCATCTGTCTCTATCATCTGTCTCTATCAACTCTGTCTATCATTTCTGTCTCTATCATCTCTGTCTCTATCATCTCTATCATCTCTGTCTCTATTATTCCTGTCTCTATCATCTGTCTCTATAATCTCTGTCTCTATCATCTGTCTCTATCATCTGTCTCTATCATCTCTGTCTCTATCATCTGTCTCTATCATCTGTCTCTATCATCTCTCTCTATCATCTATCTCTATCATCTGTCTATCATTTCTGTCTCTATCATTTCTGTCTCTATCATCTCTGTCTCTATCATCTCTGTCTCTATTATCTCTGTCTCTATCATCTGTCTCTATCATCTCTGTCTCTATTATCTCTGTCTCTATCATCTGTCTCTATCATCTCTGTCTCTATCATCTGTCTCTCATCTCTGTCTCTATCATCTGTCTCTATCATCTCTGTCTCTATCATCTGTCTCTATTTCTATGCAGCATGTATTTCTATGCAGCCGCACGCTCCAGTCTGAGTGCCGGCGGCAGTGCCGGGTGTTCATGCGAGAGACTCACACGAAATCGTGCGAGTTTCTCGCATGTGTGACCCCGGCCTTATACTCACCCTCCAGCGTCTTCACATAGTAGTTTACAGACACCACACTGGTCCCGCAGCACCATCTTCTACCCGTAGCTTCCAACATAATAACATACTATTATATATAATATAACACCACATATAATAGTATGTTATTTATGTTATTAAATATTTTACCACATTTTTTGCTTCAAATATATTTTTCCCTATTTTCCACCTCTAAAACCTGGGTGCGTCTTATAGTCCGGTGCGTCTTATAGTCCGAAAAATACGGTAATCGTCGCCCGGTGTCAGCTGATTATAACAGCTGACACCCGGGACTGTGTGTCACGGACCGCTCCCGGCACATTAACCCCTGGCACACCGTGATCAAACATGATCGCGGTGTACCAGGGGCACAGGGGAGCATCGCGCAGGAGGGGGCTCTCTGCACGCTCCCCTGAGACCCTCAGAACAGCGCTGTTCTGAGGCCTTTCTCCCTCCAAGGACCTGGATCCAAGATGGCCGCTGGGTCCTGCAGGGAGGCGGCTTACTCAGTGCCTGCTGAGAGCAGGCACTGAGAAGCCTGCAGCACTGCCAGAGCGATCGCTGGTGTGACAGTGCTGTGCACACTGTCACACCAGCGATCTCACCCTACATAGTGATGTCCCACCCTGGGACAAAGTATAAAAGTTAAAAAAAATAAAAATAAAAAGTGTAAAAAAAAAATTCCAGAAAAAATAAAAAATATTCCCCAATAAATTAATTTATTCCTGCAAATAAAAAAACCAAAACAATAAAAGTACACATATTTGGTATCGCCGCGTCCGTAATGACCCCCCTATTAAACTGTCCCACTAGTTAACCCCTTTAGTGAACCCCTTAAAAAAAAAAAAAAAAGCAAAAAATCAGTGCTTTATCATCATACCGCCGAACAAAAAGTGGAATAACACGCGATCAAAAAGACCGATATAAATAAACATGGTACCGCTGAAAACGTCATCTTGTCCCGCAAAAAATGAGCCACTATACAGCATCATCAGTGAACAAATAAAGTTGTAGCTCGCAGAATAAAGCGATGCAAAAATAATAATTTTTTATATAAAATTGTTTTATTCTATAAAAGCACCAAAACATAAAAAAATGATATAAATGAGGTATCGCCGTAATCGTACTGACCCGAAGAATAAAAACTGATTTATCAATTTTACCACATGCGGAATGGTATAAACGCCTCCCCCAAAAGAAATTCATGAATTGCTGATTTTTGTTCATTCTAACCTCCCAAAAATCGAAATAAAAAGTGATCAAAAAATGTCACGTGCTCAAAAATGGTACCAATAAAAACGTCAACTTGTACTGCAAAAAATAAGACCTCACATGACTCTGTGGGCCAAAATATGTAAAAATTATAGCTCTCAAAATGTGGTGATGCAAAAACTATTTTTTCCAATAAAAAGCGTCTTTTAGCGTGACAGCTGCCAATCATAAAAATACCCTATAAATAGTAAATGAACCCACCCTTTATCACCCCCTTAGTTAGGGAAAAATAATAAAATTAAAAAAATGTATTTATTTCCATTTTCCCATTAGGGTTAGGGTTAGGGTTGCGGCTAAAGTTAGGGTTGGCGCTAAAGTTAGGATTAGGGTTAGGATTAGGGTTAGGGGTGTGTTAGGGTTAGGTTTGTGGTTAGGGTTGGGACTATGGGTTAGGGGTGTGTTGGGGTTAGGGTTGGAGTTAGAATTGGGGGGTTTCCGCTGTTTAGGCACATCAGGGGCTCTCCAAATGTGACATGGCGTCTGATCTCAATTCCAGCCAATTCTGCATTGAAAAAGTCAAACGGTGCTCCTTCACTTCTGAGCTCTGCCATGCGCCCAAACAGTAGTTTACCCCCACATATGGGGTATCAGCGTACTCTGGACCCCAAGAGTTATTGTGCAATTTGTCCTATTTCTTCTGTTACCCTTGGGAAAATAAAAAACTGGGAGCGAAAATATCATTTTTGTAAAAAAAATGATTTTTTTGTTTTTACGGCTGTACGTTATAAACTTCTGTGAAGCACTTGGGGCTTCATAGCGCTCACCACACATCTAGATAAGTTCCTTGTGGGGTCTATTTTCCAAAATGGGGTCACTTGTGGAGGTTTCCACTGTTTAGGCGCATCAGGGGCTCTCCAAATGCGACATGACGCCCCCAGACCATTCCATCAAAGTCTGCAATCCAAAACATCACTACTTCCCTTCCGAGCCCCAACGTGTACCCATACAGTAGTTTTCTCCCACATATTGGGTATCAGCGTACTCAGGACAAATTGGACAACAACTTTTGCGGTCCAATTTCTCCTGTTATCCTTGTGAAAATAAAATATTGGGGGCGAAAAAATCATTTTAGTAAAAAAAAAAAAAAAGATTTCTTATTTTACTGCTGTACTTTATAAACTTCTGTGAAGCACTTCGGGGTTTAAAGTGCTCACCACACACCTAGATAAGTTCCTTGAGGGGTCTAGTTTCCAAAATGGTGTCATTTGTCGGGGGTTTCCACTGTTTAGGCAGATCAGGAGCTCTCCAAACACGACATGGCATCCAGCCAATTCTGCGTTGAAAAAGTCAAACGGCGCTCCTTCCCTTCCAAACTCTGCCATGCACCCAAACAGTGGTTTACCCCCACATATGGGGTATCGGCATACTCAGGACAAATTGCACAAAAACTTTTGGGGTCTTGTTACCCTTGGGAAAATAAAAATTGGGTGAAAAGATCATTTTTGTGGAAAAAATATGATTTTTTAATTTTACGGCTCCACGTTATAAACTTGTGTGAAGCACTTGGGGTTCAAATTGCTCACCAAAGATCTAGATAAGTTCCTTAGGGGTCTAGTTTCCCAAATGGGGTCACTTGTGGGAGTTTCCACTGTTTAGGCACATCAGTAGCTCTCCAAATGCAACATGGCGTCCAATCTCAATTCCAGCCAATTTTGGTTGGAAAAAGTCAAATGGTGCTCCTTCCATACCGAGCTCTGCCGTGCGCCCAAACTGTGGTTCCCCCCCACATATGGGGTATCAGCGTACTCCGGACAAATTGGACAACAACTTTTGTGGTCCAATTTCTCCTGTTACCCTTGGGAAAATAAAAAATTAGTGACTAAAAGATAATTTTTGTGGGAATAAAATAGGATTTTTTATTTTCATGCCCGGGCATTCTAAACTTGTGTGAAGCACTTGGGGGTTCAAAGTGCTCACCAAAGATCTAGATAAGTTCCTTAGGGGGTCTAGTTTCCAAAATGGGGTCACTTGTGGGGGTTTCCACTGTTTAGGCTCTTCTGGGGCACTGCAAACGGAACATGACCCCCATCAACGTCTGCATTCCAAAACGTTACTACTTTCTTTCCAAGCCCTGCCGTGCGCCCAAACAGTTCCCCCCCCACATATGGGGTATCAGCGTACTCAGGACAAATTGGACAACTTTTGGGGTCCAATTTCCTTGGGAAAAATCAAAAATTTAGGCTAAAAAAATTTTTTTGTGGAAAATTGTTTTTTTTTTTTTTTTCACACCCAGGCATTATAAACTTTTGTGAAACACTTTGGGTTCAAAGTGCTCACAACAGATCTAGATAAGTTCCTTAGGGGGTCTAGTTTCCAAAATGGTGTCACTTGTGGGGGGTTTCCACTGTTTAGGCGCATCAGGGGCTCTCCAAACGCGACATGGCGTCCAATCTCAATTCCAGCCAATTTTAGTTTGAAAAAGTCAAACGGCGCTCCTTCCCTTACGAGCTCTGCCGTGCGCCCAAACAGTGGTTTTCCCCCACATATGGGGTATTGGCGTACTCAGGAGAAATTGCACAACAACTTTATCTGTCCATTTTCTCCTTTTACCCTTGTGAAAATAAAAAAAATGTTTGTAAATATAATTTTTGTGGCTAAAAAGTTAAATTTCATTTTTTCCTTCCACGTTGCTTCAGCTCCTGTGAAGCACCTGAAGGGTTAATAAAATTCTTGAATGTGGTTTTGAGTACCTTGAGGGGTGTAGTTTTTAGAATGGTGTCACTTTTGGTTATTTTCTGCTATATAGACCACTCAAAGTGACTTCAAATATGAGGTGGTCCCAAAAAAAAATGGCTTTGTAAATTTTGTTGTAAAAATTAGAAATCGCAGGTCAACTTTTAACCCTTATAATTTCCTAACAATAAAAAATTTTGGTTCCAAAATTGTGCTAATGTAAAGTAGACATGTGGGAAATGTTATTTATTAACTATTTTTTGTGACAAATTTCTCTTTTTTAAGGGAATAAAAATTTAAATTTTGAAAATTGCAAAATTTTCAAAATTTTCGCCATATTTGCGTTTTTTTTAAAAATAAACGCAAGTTATATCGAAGAAATTTTACCACTATCATGAAGTACAATATGTCACGAGAAAACAAACTCAAAATCACGAAGATCCGTTGAAGCATTCCAGAGTTATAACCTCATAAAGAGACAGTGGTCAGAATTGTAAAAATTGGCCCGGTCATTAACGTGCAAACCATCCTTGGGGTGAAGGGGTTAAAAGAATACGTTGGTTCATGAAATCCATCTTGTGGTTGTTGCTTAATCTTTTTTCCAGTTTTCAGTTAATGAGATTCTCGTGCTCCGGGGCAGCCTGTGGCGGAGGTCTTTATGTGGTGCTCTGCTTACATATGCAACTGTATGACTTATCACAAGTTTCAGTGACCTGCCCCTATTTTACATACTGAATATCATTTGTTTTGGAAAAAAAAAATCACATTCAGCAGGCAGGCAGGCACTGGCGGCCACTGTGCTGCAGCATGATCGCATCCATAATATGCATTAAATTGTTTTATTTAGTCATATACATTTATTCTGAAAAAAAATCTCTCAAAATGGCGCCAGCTGCTCATGCGTAGTGGCATCTACTGCACCGGCGCCATCTTGCTAGAGGAAAAAAAATTGTCTACACCAAGATGGTGCCGGCAGCGCCTACGCACTAGCATCTGTCGGATTGCCGATGTTTATGCATTCCTTCTTTTCCCGAAAAATTTTTTTTAACAACCCGGTTTGTTTACCCGTCCTGCCTGACCTCTCTGTTCCTGACCTTGGCTACGTTTACTGATCTTGTGCTGCCTGCATCGACCTTGAACAGTCTGACTATGCCTCTGTTTCGCCCCTCTGTACCTTGTATCTGAACCACTGACCTTCCAATCAGCTGCTGCAGACCTGTGGATTGCTTTGGAGTAGCACCTGGTGACTACTGGTGGCCAAACCTATTTTCACCATCAGAGGTTGTAGCAAATACCCGGTAGTCACTTAGATACGTCCCTCCAAGGTAAGTCCGGCCGGTGGTGCAGCGAGACCACAACCCCCTACACTTGAACTCCATTTGCAAAACAATTGTATAAGGGATTACTTTGGAAGAGAAGCAAAGATTATAAAAAGAACGTAAATATTAAATCAGAAATAGTGTGACCTAACATAGATGTGTTTAATTTATGGTTCAAAAGCCTGCTTATGGGTTCCTTCTAAGTAGTCATCTATTTGGTTCTCCATGGTCAGTTTTCAGCTTCTGGTCTTTATTGTTAAATTGTATTGCAGGAAAGAAGTCGAGCACAATCAGAATCTCTAGATTGAAGGAATGTCACTCTACCAAACTTCCATTAATCACTACTAACTTTTTGGGTTTTGTATTAGCAAAACTTCCTAAAGCCTCGCTATCATTGTTAGTTTACAATTACTTTTCTTCTCCTCTTCTGTTTCTTTAAGTGACAGAAATTCAATAAATTCACATCAACACCGGTGACAAATTTTAAGAAATGGAAAGATACAAATACCTAAAATGTCAATATGTAGTAATAAGAAAAGCCGCTGTGACTGGCATTTTATGCTATTGTCAGTGCAAAGCAGAACTATACATCATATGAAGCGAAAAATATTTATATGATCAAATGATTGATATCCTGTCAAAACACTAAAAGCTTGAACATAGAAATATGATTTCTCCATGGATATCTGACACCAGCAGATTTACATAGGCCTGTTGTTATTATCCTTATGATTCCCACCTGAATCATTAACTGCTTTGAGACCTTTGACATTAGATAAATGTTAGCGCTTGCAGGGCATCTGCAGCACAATGTTTATATAGTGTCGGCGGCTTTGTTCTGATCAGGACCCCCATGTAACTTTAAAGGTGTGGATTTCAGTGCAGATCGCTGGCTATGACCCCTGACCTCATCGAGACCTCATTGGTTCAGGTCCTAATGACGTCAGCATCATGCCAGCCAATTAGAGCAATCACTGGGAAAGGTTGTTGCAGTAACAAACTTTCCCAGGTGATTTGCCTCATAAAATGCTGTTTCTCCTCTGACAGTGAGAGATCAGAAAAGAAACAGTGTGACAAGTACTGCTGGCAACAGCTGTGTCAGCAATCTTGTTATACAGTAAAACAACAGACAAAGCAATAGCTTAAAGTTAGAGTTAGGTTTAACGTTAGGGTTAAGCTCAAAGTTAGGGTTATTAAAGGGAACCTGTCAACAGGATTGTGCACAGTAACCTACAGGCAGAGTCAGGTTGGCGCCGTTAAACTGATTAAAATTATACCCTGGTTGATGAAATCTGTCTTATGGTTGTTCTTTAATAGAGTTGAGCGATACTTTCCGATATCCTAAAGTATCGGAATCGGAATGGTATCGCCGATATCACTAAAATATCGGCGATACCCGATACCGATACCGGAAGTCCCATGTAAGTCTATGGGAACAAAATATCGCAACTAAAAAAACCCCATTCTTTCCTTGTAAACACTAAATATACACACATAGAATACATTATATATATATATACATGTCATTGTGACATATATATATACATATATGTATAGTTTATACACTTCTACATAGTAAAATATCCTCTCATTCAATTGCCGGGTAAAGCCGGCTTCAGTGAAAAGACAGAAGCACCCGACATGAAATGACACTTGGTGTACATAGGGTTAACCATGTCTTTTCATGTCGTTTGCTATCTGATTTGCACAAACAATTAAATCAGACTATGTGTGCAAAATTTCACACCTGTAGGGGTTAATTAAAGGTGTAAATTTGTTGTAAAAAAAACAGACTTTTTTGCTACGAATTTACACCTTTAATTAACCCCTACAGGTGTGAAATTTTGCACACATAGTCTGATTTAATTGTTTGTGCAAATTAGATAGCAAAGGACATGAAAAGACATGGTTAACCCTATGTACACCAAGTGTCATTTCATGTCGGGTTCTGCATTTTCACAAAAGCCGGCAATTGAATTAGCGGCTATTATACTATGTAGAAGTGTATGAACTACAAATATAAATATATATATATATATGTGTCACAAATTCAATGACATGTATATATATATATGAGGTGTAAAATTGCTGAAAAAAAATGCGTGGGCTCCCGCCCTATTTTCGCAACCAGACAGACAAAGCCAGTGAGTGGGGGCAGATAATAATAGCCCAGAGAGGGACCATTATTTTTGCCCCCCCCGGCTACTAACATCTGCCCCCAGACACCCCAGGAAAGACAAATCTATAATTAGATTCGCCCTTTCTGGCACTTTGCCCGTCTATTCCCATTGCCCTGTAGCGGTGGCGAATGGGTTAATATGGGGTTAAAGCCACCTTGCTATTGAAAGGTGACCTTAAGCCAGGTTAATAATTGAGAGCTGTCAATTAGACAACTATCAATTATTAATCCTATTGCATGAAATAAAAATAAAACACACACACTTTAATTAAAAATCATTTTAATGAAATAAAGACACATGTTTTTGACCATCTTTTATTTTAATGCAAAAACCATTTCCTGTAATAAAAATAAAATAAAAAAGCAAAATTATTCTTACCTATCCCATGCACAGTCAGGTCCCACGGTGTAATCCTTCAGAAAGGGTTAATGTTTACTGCAGGGACCGCAGCTAATGCTGCAGCCTCACAGTAAACCCCAAATGAATGAGTTACTCTCCTGCCTGACAGGAGAGTAAAGGCTGGGTGTCACATAACGATACACCAGCGATCCCGACAACGATATGCACTTGTCAGGATCGCTGGTGTATCGCTACATGATCGCTGCTGAGCTGCCAAACAGGCAGCTCAGGCAGCGATCTGGGACAGCGACACTGCGGGTAACATCGCTTAAGGGCCCGTCTCACATAGCGATATCGCTACCGAGATCGCTGCTGAGTCACTAGTTTTGTGACGCAGCAGCGAGCTCACCAGCGATATCGCTGTGTGTGACATTCAGCGACGATCAGCCCCCCTGCCGGGTATCGCTGATCGTCGCAGAAATGTCAGGACCTTTTTTTGATCGCTGGTTTCCCTCTGACAGGCACGCATCGCTGCGTGTGACAGGCGGGAGACCAGCGATCCGCTGGTAACCAAGGTACACAGCGGGTTTCCAGGCACCGCGCAGCGCTTGGAAACCCGCTGTGTACCTTGGATACCAGCTCCCTGCATCAGGGCGCTGGTATCCAAGGTACACAGCGGGTTTCTAGGCACAGCCCCGCGCCTGGGAACCCGCTGTGTACCTTGGTTACCAGCGGATCGCTGGTCTCCCGCCTGTCACACGCAGCGATGTGTGCCTGTCAGCGGGAAACCAGCGATCAAAAAAAGGTCCTGACATTTCAGCGACGATCAGCGATACCCGGCAGGGGGGCTGATCGTCGCTGAATGTCACACACAGCGATATCGCTGGTGAGCTCGCTGCTGCGTCACAAAACTAGTGACTCAGCAGCGATCTCGGTAGCGATATCGCTATGTGAGACGGGCCCTTAAGTGGAAAGCTTAATTGATTGCTTTCCACTTTCACTTCAGGTCAGCCAGGGACACAATCAGTGACGTCAGAGGGAACTGATTAACAAAAATAGGGGTTCCCTTCGAAAAAAAAATGGCGTGGGGTCCCCCCTATTTTTGTTAACCAGCCAGATGAAGCAGACCGCTGAGGCCTGGATTTTCAGGCTGTTAAGGAGCCAAGATCCATGGACCTTGCCAGCCTGATAATACTAGGCCACAGCAGTCTGCATATCTTGGCTGATTAACAAAAATAGGGGATCCCCTCGAAAAAAATTGGCGTGGGGTCCCCCCTATTTTTGTTAACCAGCCAGATGAAGCAGACCGCTGAGGCCTGGATTTTCAGGCTGTTAAGGAGCCAAGATCCATGGACCTTGCCAGCCTGATAATACCAGGCCACAGCAGTCTGCATATCTTGGCTGATTAACAAAAATAGGGGATCCCCTCGAAAAAAATTGGCGTGGGGTCCCCCCTATTTTTGTTAACCAGCCAGATGAAGCAGACCGCTGAGGCCTGGTTTTTCAGGCTGGTAAGGATCCAATATCCATGGACCTTGCCAGCCTGATAATACCAGGCCACAGCAGTCTGCTTAGCTTGGCTGGTTAACAAAAATAGGGGATCCCCTCGAAAAAAAAACGGCGTGGGGATCCCCCCTATTTTTGTTAACCAGCCAAGTAAAATGCAGACTGCTGCGGCCTGGTATTAAAAGACTGTCAAGGCCCATGGATTTTGGCCCTCAACAGCCTGATAATACCAGGCTACAGCAGCCCCACATTTGGCGCATCAAAAGATGTGCCAATTGTGGCACTTTACCCGGCTCTTCCCACTTGCCCTGTAGCGGTGGCAAGCGGGGTAATAAGGGGTTAATGTCACCGTTGATTGCACGGTGACAATAAGCCCGGTTAATAATGGAGGGCGTCAATAAGACACCGATCCATTATTAATCCCAAAGTTATTAAATGTATAAAAAAAAGACAAAGCAAGAAAAAAGTATTTTAATGAAATAAAAGAGACAACACAGTTTTCATTAATTTTATTGTACACTCATTCCTGCGACGCCATCGATCTCCTGTAAAAAAAGAAAAAAAACAAACCAACAGTATACCACCTGTCCGACGCAGTCCATAGTAACGACAGTCCCACGACGATCCAACTCTGCTACATCGCAATGACAGGCAGAGCCTGTCATCGCGACGCAGCACAGCTGCTTACCAGCTTCCCCGGCGGTGACGTCATCGGACTGACTGCTTTACGGCCGGGATTACCCAGCAGTCACTGCAGTTATCGCGAGAAACTGCATGTGACCGCCGGGGAAAGAAGATTGCGGCCATGAAGCAGTCCAGGACGTGACCGCCGGAGATCTTCTGCCGGGTAAGTGCCGCTGACTCCTGACAGACCCGACAGACGGACACTGACAGTGACAGTGACATCCCGATTCCGGTATCCGATAAGACGAAAATATCGGAACTCGGAATCGGAATTCCGATACAGCCAATATCGGCCGATACCCGATATTTGCAGTATCGGAATGCTCAACCCTATTCTTTAATCTTTATTTTCAGTTTGTAGTTAATGAGATTCTCGTGCCCTAAGGCTGGGCTGGTGTATGTGTGCGCTGATTAGATATTCATAATGCAGACTGCTGACAGGTCACTGATCCCTAGTTTGCATAATGAATACCTAAGGCTAGTTTCACATTTGTGTCGTTTTGCGCAGTGCATCGTGCGCAATTAAAAACGCATGCAAGAACGCATACAAGCGCTTGCAAGCGCATGTTTTTTTAACGCATCAATGCACGCATAACGACAAAAAAGTAGCGTTTACATGCGTTTGTCAAGCGTTTTGCATGCGTTTGCGTTTTTTAGGCGCATGCTTTCACAAAGTGTCATATTTCCACAGGAGGAAAATCCTTGAAACAGACTCCACCAATGGGACACCAGTGGGCAAGTGTCATGGGACTTCTTTATATAGACCCTGTTACAGCTGAATTCTTCAGATTTTGCTGCTGTTTCCTGTGTCACCATGGATTTGCGTTGGGAGAGTTTTCGCTTCAACTTGGATCTGGACATCGCGCTATTTCTGGCTTTTGCATTTGCTTGCCAGCAACAAAGGGAAAGAGAGAGCAAAGACATCAGCCACGGCGTTTTTGGAGATATCCGATTATTGAAGTCCGTGAGAGCCGTGGAGCGTACCACACCCTCTTCAGCGAGCTCCACGCAAACCCGGCAAAATATAATGACTATACCCGGATGTCCCAAGAAAGCTTCATGTATTTGCTTGGTCGTGTTGAAGGAGCCATCTGGAGACAGGACATACAGCTTCGTCGTGCCATTCCTCCTGAGGAACAGCTCCTGGCCACATTACGGTACGTAATATTTAAAAACCAATGCGTGCATAATTTTTTTTGTTCTGCCATTTGCTAAAAGCCTGCAGAACTATAGTTCTCCCATGTACAGAATTTTTTTTCATGTCAGTGTTTTGCCAAAGCATAGACAATCACAATTTTTCTACCTCTGTTTTGCAGATTCCTGGCTTCTGGCGAGACCCTATCTTTACTCCACTTCCAGTACCGGCTTCGAATCTCCACCTTGTCGGGAATAGTTGCGGACACCTGCCGGGCTTTGTGGGACGTTCTATGTCCTGAATTTATGCCCCTGCCCACCGTGGAAAAGTGGATTGAAATAGCTGAGCAATTCTTGACAGTCTGCAATTTCCCCAACTGTTTGGGAACGGTGGATGGGAAACACATAAGAATAACCAAACCCGCCAAAAGTGGCTCTGAGTACTATAATTATAAAAAGTACTTTTCTACAGTACTCATGGCCATTGCGGATGCAGACTGTCGGTTTATTGTGGTGGACATTGGGGCATTTGACCGGGGCAATGACTCTCAGACTTTTAAGAACTCGGACATGGGTCGTAGGTTGTATGGCAACCATTTTAATTTCCCCCTACCGCGGCATCTTCCCCACACCGAAGGTCCGCCACTGCCATTGGTAATGGTTGGGGATGAGGCCTTTCAAATGTGCACCAACCTGCTAAAACCCTACTCCAGCCGGGACTTGGACCACACGAAAAAAAAATTTAATTACAGACTCACAAGGGCACGAAGAACTGTAGAGTGTGCTGTTGTGAATGTGCTAGAAATGAATTCTGAGCAGAAGCTCCCTCTGGTGGTTACAAACAGTACTGAACTATCCAATGAAGATTGTGAAGATTGGCGATCAGGTGTTACTGACTGGTCTTATATAAGGGAGGTTCCCTCCCATCAGGGTTGCCGGTGATCAAATGTTCTGGTCTCATCTTTGATTCCTGTTCACTTTGTAGCTTGCTGTTTCGTGCCTGCATCTTCTGCTAACAGATAAGACATTTTCTTCTTTTAGTTTTTTGTGCTTGCTTTTTGCATTTTGTCCTGCACTTCTGTGCGGGTCTGCCGGGTCCCCTCCGGGGGCTTGTGCTCCTCTCAGTTTAGTTCAGCCACTGTTGTTTGTTCATTTGCCTTTTCCAGTTTTTTCAGTGGCTGCTGTTTAGTTTTGTTACACCAGAGAACTAATTTAGGTGGTAGAGGTCGTGTGATCTCAGGTGTTTTTGTAATTAGTAGAGTTGGTACTTTTCAGGGTTTTTTGGGATTGCAGTAAGTGTCCTTCCTATCCTTTTCTATTTAGGAAGTTTGGGCCCCAACGTTTGCTCATACTATTTTCTGTCTGTGTCTGTATTTTCCTCTTGTCTAACCGCCATTACATGTTTGGGGGCTTTCTATGTTCTTTGGGGTTCTGCTCCGGGGCAGATAGTTTTCCTCTTTCTGTCTTTAGGTGTAGTTAGCTTCTCAGGCTGTGACGAGGCGTCTAGGACCAACGTAGGTACGCTCCACGGCTGCCTTTAGTTGTGGTGGTTAGTCAGGGTACTGCAATCCCATAGATTCCAACCTCTCTGGTGTATTTCCTTTTTTGCCTGCTCTCCTCAGCTACCAAATCATAACAGTGTGCCTTTGGGATTCTTGTGTCCAGATGGCGCATTCTTCGCACAGCCATTAATCTTAAACTGGAAACAGTGGATGAGGTGGTGAAAGCCTGTGTGGTTCTTCACAATTTTATTATGGCTAAAGAGTGCCCTAACTTTGAACTTGATGAACCAGCTGCCAACCCATTGCCTGATTTTACTCAGCACCCTCTCAGTCATCAGTTGAAGTTGGCCAAATGAGGGACCAATTTGTTGCCTACTTTATATCTGATATGGGACGTGTGTCATGGCAAGATCAAATAGTCTAAAAAATTTTTATTGTGTGTATGTTAATAAAAAAAACGGTTTTGATACCAGTACCGAGTGCACTCTGTCTTTATACACTCCAATACAATAATCACCTGCCCAGGTGTCCCAGTGAAGTCAGGATGCTGTGTTTTGTGCATCCTGACTTTAATAGGACTCCTACCAGGTGAGTCTACAGAGAAAAGTTGTATGACCTTCATCATCTCTCCAGTCTGTGTTCAAACAGATTGCAGCGACGGTGGAGATACAACCAATATTTAACACCGGGCCTGATGTAACAAATAGTGATTTTGGGATGCAATAGCATCCTTCAGTCTTTATGACACCTGACCATTAGAGTATAGATATTATTTGTAGTATCTCCACTGTGGCTTCAGTATGCACGCACACTGGAAAGATGATAAAGTAGACAACTTCTACAAATCCCCTGGCCTGGTGTCATGCTGAAGTCAGGATGCCAAAAAAAAAGCATCCTGACTTCAGAATTTAATGACACCTGGGCAGGTGAATACACATATGAGTTAACCACCAGCATCTCTCCAGTCTGAGTGCAATAGATAATGCAGACTGAAGCGACGCTGCAGATGACAACTCATAGGTATAGTCACCTGGCCAGGTATGATAGTTATGATACCAGGCCAGGGGATTGAAGCTATGACGTGTATTTTCTGCATCATCTCTTCAGTTTATTCACCACACACTGAATAGAGGATGTGGTTAATTACAAGGTATATCTACAATCCCCTGGCCTTGTGTCACAAAGAGTGAAATGTTGATGGGCAAAACACACCATCCTCCATTCACTCTTTATGATACCTGGCAAGGTGAGAATAGATATGCCTTGCACTCCCCAACATCCTCTATTCATTCTACTAATATTTGTTGACTGAAAAGACTGGTGATGAAAATACAAGTCATATATTTCTGTTTTTGACAACACATAGCTCCAGGACTGACACAAGAAGCATGTGTCGGTAATGGAGCTATGTGGTGGCAAAATCACAAAGTGTACAGTGCAGTTTGTGTACGGCGCTGTGTGTGTAGGTGGCGAAAGACACAATTAAACCAAACAGTTGGGGAAAAAAAAAAAAATCACATTTATTTTAGACAAGACAAAAAAAAAATAACGGGAATGACGTTTGGGGGAAGATGGTGGGAACTTGGGGGTGTGGAGGGACGAAGAAGGACTTAGGGTGGGCGATGAAGGGGTTTGAGGAGAAGGGGCAACGAAAGTTGAGGGAAGGCAGCGGGTCAGACACAGTGGGAGGTGAGGGGGAGGGAGGACAAAAGTTTTCAACTTTTTATGGAGTCGTCGTCCAGTCTTTTTGGTGTCTTTTTTCCAGGAACTGGGTGACCTCTGTGAACTGGGTGACCTCCGGGAACTTTGTTCTGTCCGGGAAATGGGTGACCTCAAGCTGGGGGACCTCCGTGAACTTGTTTCAGTCTGGGAACTGGGTGACCTCAAAATGGGGGACCTCCATGAACTTGTTTCAGTCCGGCAACTGGGTGACCTCCGGGTACTCTGTTCAGTCCGAGAACTGGGTGACCTCCGGGTACTCTGTTCAGTTCGGGAACTGGGTGACTTCAAACTGGGGGACCTCTGGTAGCTGGGGGACCTCCTGCCAGGGTCCGTGGTCCTGAAGACCGAGTGAGGGTTCCCCAGCTGCTGCTCGGTGGTGGTGGCATCCCTTGAGGTGGAGGAGGTCCAATCAGGGGTGAAGGTCCAAGCAGGGGTGGAGGATGTCCAAACAGGAGCAGCGCTTGCCATGGTGGTGGTGGAGGAGTGTCCAGCTGCACTGTGACTTGGTGTGGTGTGCAGCATGGCTTGGAATGCTGGTGGCCGTGCAGTGGTATGCAGCAGAAGTCTGTAGTGAGGTGAAGCGAGTCAGTGGTGGCACGGGTGGGAAAGGCACCACTGGCTGCTGCACGTACCAACTCTGCTGCATAGCCTGCATGTAAGCAGTGTTGCAGGCCTGCATCACAGTCAGCTGGAGATCAGGACTAAGGTGTTCCGCCATGCCTGTTCCATTTTATTAAAAAAATGGTGCACTGGTCTGTTGAGGTCGGCTTCAAGATGGTCTAGGCGACGCTCAACAGACTGGAAGTGGTGTTCCATTAGTGTAAAACCGCTATCCCTTCTGTCGCCCAGCGTCTTCAGGCCATTTTGAAGAACCATGCTCAAGTGAATGAACTCGGGCATGAGATTCCTGTCCGAGGCCTTCTGCCGCTGGCGGGAAGTGCCCGCAAAACCAGTGGCAGAGACCTGTGACAGGGGAACACCTGATTGACCAGCTTCCTGGTCTCCAGCTGGCTGTGTTGCTGACCCACAAGGTGCTTCTTGGCTGGTGGATGTCTGGGATGGGTCCGAGGCAGCTCTCTGAAGGACTGAACCAGGACCAGGTTGCAGGGTGCTGCTCCAGGTGCTGTGAAAAAAAAAATTAGGATCATGCATTTAAATAGTAAAAGCGCCAACTCCGGTGGAATAGAAAAACACAGAGTAAACACAATACAATAAATCAACAAAATACTTACGCTCTGGTGGCATGGACCGGTCTTAAGAACGCCAACGCCCGATGGTAGCGGTATTTTCGGGTGGTCCTTGCCGCAGCACCACTGGCAACCCGGTTCCCCAGTCTCAGGTCACTGTTGAAGCGGTCCTTCATCGAGAGCCAAAGGGTTCTGACCTTGTTCACTGTGGAAAAATAAAATTTAGACAATGCACTGTAGGCCGGGATAACACAAATGTGTGTGATGATAGAAACTCACTGGAGTTACTAGCATCACACACAGTTGTGTGATCCCGACCAAGGTCACTGCCGCATCACACACCATTGAAATACTTACGAAATTCCTTGCGGACCCGGGGAGAGGCGTTGTCCCAGCCATCCATCAGCGCTGCGGCCACCTCATTCCAGAGCCGCTGGATCACCACGTTGTCACAGTGCAGTGGATCACGGCTGTCCCACAACAGAACTCGCTCCTGGACCAACTGTATCAGGGCATCATTGTCCAGGGCGAGTTCCTCATCCTGTTGTGGAGCCTAGAAAAGAAAGCAAAACATTAATCTTGGAAAAATTTGGAAATGAAAAAAAGAAAACAAGACAGAATAGAAGCTAGATTGAGAATAGAAGCAAGATTGAATAGGAAAAACAGGCAAGGAAAAAGTCAGGGGCAAAAAAGAGTACAATCTGTCAGACTATACATACAGGCCGTCTCCCCGGCTGCACATGGACTGGCTGCTCCCATTCTTCTTCCGCTGCCGTGGACGATGTGGTCTGAAAAAAAAAAAAAAATTGCCACATGTGTCCATGCAACAGCAAATACCAATCAGTATGGAAGGAAGGTACTCACTTCACCCTCTGCTTGGGCCAGTTCACCAGGGCCAGGAACATATTCATCCCCAAAAGACATGCTGCAATAAAAAAAGAGACATTAGTACCTAGTAAATTGAGAAAAAGGAGAGAAAGACATTACATTTTATACTCACATTATCCAAGTTTCAAAGCTGTCCAAGTTTTTTCAATGCAGAAATAGCTGCTGTCTCTCTGGCTGGCTGTAGAGTAGTGGACTGAATGAAGTGCCAACACCTTCTTTTATATACACTACACCCATACAATGTTTGTTTGTTTGTTTAGTGGGTGGTTGAAACCAGTGTCTAGACATGTGTTATCTTTGACAACGCATGCGTAGTAAAACGCTGACGTGCGCCTGTCCAAGCACACGTCAGCGATCACATAGACTGTAATGTGTTGTTTTGGCGCATTCTGTGCACGATGCGAGCACATGCGCCTTTTTAACGACTTTAGGCAAACCCAAAAATGCAACATGTTGCGTTGTGCTCGCCAAGTCGCTCACGTCGAAATAACGCAAGCGCACGAAAATGCTGATAATTGCATACTAACGCTAAACCATGCGCCCCCACATTAAACATAGGGGTGCATGGCGCATGCGATCGGATGAGCACGATGCGCTGCGCTAAAAGACGCTAATGTGAAACCAGCCCAATATACTGAAGAAATTTACAAAAAACGCTTCTGCAGGCAGGTGCCAGCCGTGGCACCTGGTCTGCAGCATAATCGGTTGTTTAGTGTGGCAATAATACAGTTTCTTGATGTTACTCAGTTGGGGAAAAAAACATCTATTTGAAAATGGAGCCCGCCATGCCTGTGCAGTAGCAGCTATCAGTGTCTTATAGCGGTGATCCGATAGCTGCTACTGCACATGCGCCAGCGGTGCCATTTTACTGGAGATGAAAAATATTCCTCCTCCAAGATGGCGCCGCCCACACCTGCTCAGTAGCAGCTTGGAGATAGCACCATCTTGGAGGAAGAATTATCTCGGTGATGCCCTCAAAAGACAGAATCTACTGGCTTCCTGTAATGTTGGCCATTTTAAAACAGTCTTCACTTTGCCTTAATCTTGACTTTTTAGGTTCCTTGCCACGCGAGAGTCATATGCTGCCCTCCATTTAGAATTCCTACTTAGAAGAACAACAATCTCCAATATAGTGAAGCACATCTGTTCACAAATATGGAATCCTCTAAATAAGAAAGTGATGCCTGAGCCAACCACTGAAGACTGGGAGCGCATCTCAAGAGGGATGTATGTTAGATGTCAGTTTCCTAATTGTTTGGGCGCTTTAGATGGCAAACACATCCGGGTCAAGAAGCTGCCGAACTCATGGTCCCAATGCTACAATATTTTTTGGTGGTTCTTTTAGCATTAGTTGACAACAACTCCCAGTTTGTAGTAGTAGATATTGGGGCCTATGGAAGAACTGGATATTCTAGATTCTTCAATTCTTCCTTAATGGGTCGGCGGCTTATAGCCAATCAGATGGGTGTGTCACCCCAAGGATACTCCCAAGGTCAAGTGGGGAACCAGTTCCTTTTGTTATTGTGGCTGATAAAGCTTTTCAGGTCACACGCCTTTTGTGAGGCCTTATCCTCGGCGTAGTGTTGACTGAAGTCGTTGGATTTTTAATTACAGGCTTACTAAAAGCCTCTAAGACCATGTATCGATTATCTGGAACTCAATAAGGTGACCATCCGGAATCGGTATCTACCTTGCCTTTGATTCCAGAATTATTGGAAAGAATCCGTCATGCCAAGGTATTCTCTAAATTGCTGGGCGTATAATCTGATACGTATCCGTCACGAGGATGAATGGAAGATGGCATTCAGATGTCGGTATATACATTTTGCATACTTGGTGATGCCTTTTGGGTTGCGCAATGCCCCTGCAACTTTTCATCATGTCAATGATATTTTTAGAGATTTAATGGACCAGTTTGTTGTAATATATCTGGACGACATTTTAATTTTTTCTGACAATTTACAGGAGCACCAAGAACACGTTAAATTGGTTTTGTAGCGTTTACACAAGAACCATCTTTATATCAAGTCGGAGAAGTATGAGTTTCATCATTCTGAGATACAATTTTTTGGTTATGTCATCTCTCCCTAGGGGCTAAACATGGAATCTGGTAAGATTCAAGCAATCCTTGATTGGCCAGTGCCTAAGAACGTTAAGGAAGTTCAACGCTTTAGCAGCTTTGCAAATATTTATAGACGCTTCATTCAAAATTTTTCAGAGATTGCCGTCCTATCACTTCTCTGACTAAGAAGGAGAGATCCTTTAAGTCAAGGTTCCCCAACTCCAGTCCTCAAGGCCCACCAACAGGCCATGTTTTCAGGATTTCCTTTGTATTGCACAGGTGACGCAATTATCACCTGGGCAATACTAAGGAAATCCTGAAAACATGACCTGTTGGTGGGCCTTGAGGACTGGAGTTGGGGAACCCTGCTTTAAGTGGTCTTCACAGGCTCAGGAAGCTTTTGATCAGCTTAAGTCATGTTTCACTTCAGCTCCGCTTTTGATTCATCCGGACCCAACACTTCCTTTCATCGTGGAGGTGGACGCTTCTGATTGGGTGTTGGGAGCCATTCTCTCTCAAAGAACTGGGGAGAAGGCTCTGTTACATCCTTGTGCTTTCTTTTCCTGTAGACTTACCCCTGCAGAGAGGAACTACGACGTGGGAGACAAGGAACTTCTGGCAATTATTGTAACCTTTAAGGAATGGAGGCACCATCTGCAAGGGGCCGCACAACAGATTGTAGTGCTAACTGATCATCGCAATTTAGAATTCCTCAGATCTGCTAAATGTCTGTCTCCACGTCAGGCTTGGTGGAACTTGTTTTTAAACCAATTTAATTTTGTTATTTCTTACTGTCCAGGTTCTCGTAATGGGAAGGCTGATGCTTTGTCCCAAATCCATTCTTTGGATTCCGTACCTGGGTCCCCGCCCAAGACCATTTTATTGGATGCCAACTTCATCGGAGTAATCCATGATCCTGGCCTGTGGACGGAGATCAAGGAGGCTTATGACGGTGATGTATTTCTTGCTAACCCACCTGTGGATCTCAATCTTGTCCTTAAGGAAGGTTTGTGGTTCCATGATCGACATATCTACATTCCTGAGGCCGTACGTCTGCAGATCCTCAAGTTGGTACATGACTCCAAGTTGGCTGGTCATAGAAAAGTACAGAAGACACAAAAATTCCTGAGCCGATTTTTCTGGAGGCCAACTTGTCTGAAGGATACTAAGGACTGTTCTCTCTTGTGAGGTATGTGCTCATTATAAGACTCCTCGTGCTTCTCCTACGGGTCTACTTCAACCACTATCGGTTCCATCTTGTCCGTGGGGGTCAATCTCTATGGACTTCATTGTGGATCTTCCTACATCTGGTGGTATGAATACGATCCTACTGGTGGTTGATCGTCTGACTAAGGCTGCTCATTTTGCTCCTTGTGCCGGCCTTCACTGGGCTACAGAGACTGTGAACTTAGTGATACAGAATATTTTTTGGCTGCATGGGGTTCCAGATGAAATTATCTCTGACTGTGGAGTACAATTCACCTCAATATTCTGGAAGGGGTTTTGTGCTGCGCTTAATGTTAATGTTCGTCTTCCTTTCTTTCTTTCGCATATCACCCTCAGACGAATGGTCAGACTGAGCGAACCAGTCAGACTTTGGAGCAATGTCTAGGATGCTAAATCTGCCCTCTTCAGGATGATTGGTTGGAACTACTTCCTTTAGCGGAATTCTCCTACAATAATTTTCAGAATGCCTCCACTATGGTAACATCTTTCTTCGCTAATCTAGGTTATCATCCGAGCATCTTTCCTAGATCTCCGATGGATGTTCCGGCAGTGGAGGAGAGGTTGACTGCTTTGAGGGAGAATCTAGGAGTCCTTAAAGAATCATTAACTTCAGCTCAGGAATGTTACAAGAGATTGTCTGATAGATTCCGGAATCCGGCACCCATGTTCAAGGTAGGAGACTCCGTGTGGTTATCCACTAAGAATCTAAGACTGAACGTTCCTTCACAGAAACTGGGACAGAAGTTCATCGGTCCTTTCAAAATCAGCGGTATCGTGAGTTCTGTGGTCTGCCGTCTAAAGCTGCCGAGGACTATGAAGGTACACCCAGTATTTCATGATTCTCTATTGAAGCCTATCTCTCCTAATAGCTTCCAGGGACGCATTGTGCCCCTCCACAACTCATACTGGTAGACTGGCAGGAGCAATTCTTGATGGAGGAAATCATTGATTCCAGGATCCGCAGAAATCAACTTCAGTATCTTATAAGATGGCAGGGGTATCCACCTGAGGAGAATGCTTGGGAACCCGTGGCTAACATCTGTGCCCCGCAGCAGATTACTCAGTTCCATCAACGATACCCTGAGAAACCAGGTTCGGGATCATCCTGAGTCTGCTGTTAAGGAGGGAGTAATGTCAGGACCCTGGATTTCCTGTTCATCTTTGGTGCTTTATAGCCCTTTTTCAAGATGGCATCTGCTGCCTCGCTACTGCTCATGTGATCCGCATTCCCTGTCTTTATAACCCTAGTTTGCCTTCCAATCCATGCTTTTGTATTCTGCTTGATCCCTGGCTCTGTGTTGCAAAAGACTGCTCTTCTCCAAAGGATTCGGTTCAACCTTTCCAGCAAACCTTTCCAGCTCTCGGTGGTGCTCGTGCAACAAGCTGTGTATGTGTGTTTCTCCGCATCTGCCTCAGCCTGCCTGCTTAGGACACATAAGCTTGGCCTGCTTCAGCTAATTTTGTCTGTGTGCAGTGGCAACTTATTTGACTGTTCTGGACTTCCTAAAAGGCTAACAGCTGTGCACTGTTTTCGGGACTCTTATTCAGAGACTTCCTGCCCTTTTGTGAACTGTGTCTTCTGATCAGCATTTCCCAGTGCGTGCCTCTCCCCTGAGACTTTGCTTGCAGCAGTACTGCATATGAACTACTTCTAGTAACTCCCTGTTTGCGGTGTTTACTTGAACTGTTGCTCACGTGCTGCACCTACGTTTATGTCTGTAATACAGACTTGTTAATTGTACTCTTGTTCAGTTGACTCATTTGTCTCAAGCCAAGAGGTTCCTGAGAGCTCCACTATGATTGTTACACACAGCCTCTGGTAAGAGCGTTCCTTGGCATCATTGAGTATTATCGAAAGTTCATTCTTAATTTTGCTGGGAGAATAACACCCCTGACCGATCTGTTAAAGGGAAAGAAGTTGGTCATGGTCCTGTGGAACCCTTAGGCAGAGGAAGCGTACCAATCTATGAAGTTGGAGTTGTGTGGACAGCCCGTCCTCTATAGCCCCAACTTCAAGAAGAATTTCATTGTGCAAATGGATGCTTCTAATATGCGTCTAATATCGGCCTAGGAGCGGTCCTGTCGCAGGAATTGAATGAAGAGGAACATCCGATCACCTACCTTACCTGAGTAGGAAACACCCTCTGCCGAAAAGAATTATAGCGTAGTGGAGAAGTAGTGCCTGACCATTAAGTGGGCCTTGGAGTCCCTACGCTATTATATGCTCGGTCATCCGTTTCTCTTGGTAACAGATCATTCACCCTTGATCTGGATGAGAAATGCCAAGGAGAGGAATGCTCTGGTCACCTGATGGTTCCTGTCTCTGCAAAATTTCAATTTCACCATGGAACATCGTGCATGAAAGGCGCAAGGGAATGCGGATACCCTTGTTCGGGTACCCTTTATGGTGACAAGTGTTCAACCCAACAAGTTTGAACAGGGGTGGGGATATGTGAGGCAGTGAGGGGGATCATATGCGAGGGTCGATATGTGTCCCCCAGGATGCTGATGGAGTCCTATTAAACCCGCTGGAGAGCTTTGTGTTCACAGCAGGAAGCCTGTGAGTCACAAGGCAAAATAAAAGAAAGAATGGATTGGGTCCAAGTAGTAACTCAGATTTTTTGGAAAACATGTTAAGGGCTTTTGTTTCTATAGAGATTTGCAGGTTTGGTAGTGGGGCAAATCCCTCTCTCCACTCTGTGTTTTGGAAGTGGCTCTATGGCCACGATTTCATTTAAATCTGTCAGTTTTGCCTTGGGTGTGTCAGTTTTGGAGTTTGCAAGCTGCAGAGCAGGTGGTTCTGTGGAGCTAACACAGAGCCAGGGACTTCCAGGCGGCTGATGCACCCAAAAGACACGGCTGTGCCATTGTCCACGGCAACGGATTTTAATTTCTGGACTGTGTTTGTAGAAATCCGGCTGCGATCCGGAGGATGTCACTCCGTGTGAGTTCTGAAAATAAAGATACCATTTATGTTAAACTTTCTGTGGTCCCTGCCTGACTGTCGCGCTGCACTACAATATGGGGTGGCTGCTCCTAATATTCACCTGTTCACATTCGCTTGGAAGTGTCTTTTATCATTTTTACAGTAGCTCAAAGGGTGAAAATCCTGTGGAAGTCTGCAGTACCTTGCGAATGGCGAACATTAAGTAGTACAGTAACATGTCCCAATCCCTTCCAACCTTGGAAACCATCCTTTTTAACATGGATTTGAGGGATTTGTTGAAATGCTCGACTACTCCGTTGGTCCAGGGGTGGTACACCGAAGTGCACAACAGTTTTATTTTGAGAAGCTTGCACAGTTCCTTTGTCATCTTGGATATAAAAAGAGTCCCCTGATCAGTAAGGATCTCCTTAGGTAGCCCAAGGTGACAGAACATGGCAAACAACTCCCGGGCGATAAGATTAGCCGAGATGTGCCGAAGCGGAATGGCCTCTGGGCAGAGTGGCGTAGTCTACGACCAATAATATATGTTGGTGGCCACGGGCCGATTTTACGATCAGCTCTACCAGATCCCCATCCCAATCTACTCAAAAGGTACCTCTATAATGGGTAGAGGTACCAACGGACTCTGGTAGTTTGCTGTAGGTGAGATCAGTTGGCATTCAGGACACATTTCACAAAACCTCTGCACCTCAGCGTAGACCACAGGCCAAAAGAACCATTGTAATATGCGTTCCTGTGTCCTTTTAGCCTCTAAGTGCCCACCACCAGCGTGTGGGTTTAGGCATTTCGAGCACCGCCCAACGGTAGGATTGGGGCACTACCAGCTGTTCTACTACTTCATCCCAGATTTTATCAACCCTATTGAGTAACTCCTGGTTGACCACCATGCATGGGAACACTGTCTCTGCTCCCAGTTGCTGAGCCACCCCATTTACCTCAATTACTCTTTCCCGTGCCCACTTCAGAGTCGGATTCTGTACCTGAGCTGTCCCAAAAGTTCCTGGGGACACTTCTGTCAACACAAGTCGCTCCAGTGTCTTTAATATGACTCCATCTGAATCCTGGGGGACAGATAATGACCCTTGCATATGATCCTCCTCACTGCCTCACAGAATGTAAAAAATTAAAATCTTGGGTTAAAACAACATTTTGGTGGCAAAAATGTAATTTTTTTTTTCACCACATAACAATATAACAATTCTATGGAACGTCTTTGGTGTCAATTTGCTCACTGCACCACTAGATGAATTCATTCAGGGGAGTAGGTTAGAAAATGAGGTCACTTATGGGAGTTTCTACTGTTCTGTCGCTGTCAATGTGACTTATCGCTCACAAACCATTCCAACAAAATCTGCTTTCCAATCTGCGCTCCTTCCCTGCTGAGCTTTGCTGACCTTCCATGGCTGAAATGTAGTTTCTGACCACAAATTGTATATTTGAGTACTCTGTGCAATTTCTATTAGGTCCATTTTCTCCTTTTACACTTATAAAAATGAGAGCTTTGAGGCTAAATCGACTATTTCATGAAAAAAAAAGTACCATATTTTTCAGTCTATAAGGCTCACCAGTCCATAAGACGCCCCAAGGTTTTAGAGGAGGAAAATAGCAAAAAAAATAAGCAAAACATGTGGAACTACCGTATATACTCGAGTATAAGCCGAGATTTTCAGCCCATTTTTTAGGGCTGAAGGTGCCCCTCTCGGCGTATACTCGAGTCATATACCAGGGGGTTGGCGAGGGAGCGCAGCTGTCCTACATACTCACCCCCTCCTGGCGCGGTCTCTGCAGCCCCTGCTCTTCTCCCACAGTCTCCGGCGCCTGTGTTCAGTGGTCATGTGGTACCGCTCATTAAAGTCATGAATATGCGCATATTCATGACTTTAATTAGCAGTACCACGTGACCGCTGAAATTAGGCATAGCTGCCAGAGACCATGGGAGAAGAGCAGGGGCTGCAGAGATGCGCCAGGAGGGGGTGAGTATAAGCGATATTCACCTGTCCGCTTTCCACCGCTGCGCGCTGCTGTGTCCTCGCATCCTCTTGCTGTGAATGTTCAGGTCAGAGGGCGCGATGACGTGATTAGTGCGCGCCACGCCCTCTGCCTGAGCATTCACTTCCAGAGGACCCGAAGACAGCGGCGTGCAGCGGTGGACCAGGGACAGGTGAATATTGCAGGTGCGGGGGCCTGAGCCAGCGGTGACACCGGCATCTGTCTCCCTTAGTGCACCGGTGTCCCCGCCTGCTCAGGACACCGGCACCTGGCCCCCAGCGACGAGAAGTGAGTATGTCTTTTTTTTTTTTTTTTTCATTTGCAGCGGCAGCATAAGGGACCTATACTATCATATGGGGGCATAATCTATGGAGCATCTTGTGGGGCATAATACATGGGGCAGCATATGGGGCACAATACATGGACAGCATATGGGGCACGATCTATGGAGCATCTTGTGGGGCATAATACATGGGGCAGCATATGGGGGTATAATACATGGGGCAGCATATGGGGCACAATCTATGGAGCATCTTGTGGGGCATAATTTATGGGGCACAATACATGGGCAGCATATGGGGCACAATCTATGGTGCATCTTGGGCATAATACATGGGGCAGCATATGGGGGCATAATACATGGGGAGGCATATGGGGCACAATCTATGGAGCATCTTGTGGGGCATAATACATGGGGCAGCATATGGGGCACAATCTATGGAGCATCTTGTGGGGCATAATACATGGGGCAGCATATGGGGCATAATATATGGGGCATCATATGGGGTAGCATATGGGGCATAATATATGGGGCAGCATATGGGGCATAATCTATGGAGCAGCATATGGGGCTCCTGATTCAATATGGCTATTCAAAAACATTTAACCTACTTTAATTTTACTTTTATTGGTATCTATTTTTATTTTTGATATTTACCAGTAGCTGCCTCATTTTCCACCATAGGCTTATACTTGAGTCGATAAGTTTTCCCAGTTTTTTGTGGCAAAATTAGGGGGATCAGCTTATACTCGGGTCGGCTTATACTCGAGTATATACGATAATATGCCCATCCTGGTATATGTCCTGATAATGGTATATATGGTCCCCCATACTGACATATATGTCCCCAATCAGGTATATATGATCCCTGTCCTGAAATATTTGGCCCCATCCTGGTATACATGGCTCCCATTCTGGTATACATGGCCCCTCATCACCTTTCTGGTATACATGCCCCCTCATTCCCATTCTGGTATACATGGTCCCTGTATCGCTATCCTAGTATACATGGTCCCCTCATTCCCATCCTGGTATACATGGTACCCTCATCCCCATCCTTGTATACATGGTCCTCTACACCTGGCCCCATCCCCGTCTTGGTATACATGGTCCCTTCATCCCGATCCTGGTATACATGGCCCCTTCAGCTCCATCCTGGTATACATGGCCCCATCACGCTGCACACATAAAAAAATAAACGATTCTACTTCCCTTCCCTGCACTCCCTCACAGTGCGGCATCTTCTACTGATTTCAACATGTAAACAGTGCATGACGTCACTTCCATGAGCTCCCACATGCTGAGGTCAGCAGCCGGAATATTCACTGCTCCCCATGCCCGGGGCTATGGAAGTGGAGAACAGTGAATATTCATCTTATTTAACAACATGTAAGAAGATCAACTTGGCACTCCATCTTGTTACATAAGGTTTGGGATCCTACTTCTGCACCATCTTCTTGGTGTGCTGATATTTCTTCTTTAACAACAGGCACACTGTTAGTCGCAGCCACCAGCTTCCTGCAGCTGCTGGGCAATCATGTGTGCCTGCTATTAAATGAATATTCACTGCTCTCCACTCCCATGGGTGCCTGCACAGCCTCATTCAACGCAAGTGCATTGCGCGAGGCTGGATGCGTCTAGACGAAATGTGGTCACATGGTTGCCTACTCGCTGCACTGGAGATTTCTTTTATCTGGCAGGCACAGGCTATGTTACATGGAAGACACCCACAGTACCTGATGTGATTGCAGCTAGCTTATATCATGACAGCAGCATTTAGAAGGCTGCAGCTTGGCAGGCATCACTTTTGTTGGCCGACAAAACCCCATGAAACACAATCGCAACACATTGCTGTTCATTTTTTGTGATTTTTTTTTTTCTGATTAAGGTATGTTCCCATGATGAGAATCTGTTGTGATCTGAGTTTTAGATGTTGCAGCATTTCTGCACCTATTAGGTAAGTTACCGTATATACTCATGTATAAGCCGACCCATGTATAAGCCGACTCCCCTAATTTTGCCACAAAAAACTGGGAAAACTTATTGACTCGCATATAAGCCTAGGGTGGAAAATGAGGCAGCTACTGGTAAGTTACAAAAATAAAAATAGATACCAATAAAATAAAAATTAATTGAGACATCAGTAGGGTAAAGGTTTTTGAATATCCATATTGAATCAGGAGCCCCATAAAATGCTCCATACAAAATACTACCCATATGCTGCTCCATAAAGGTTATGCACCCAGAAGATGATCCATAGAATGGGCCCCATATGGTGCTCCACAGATTATGCCCCCATATGCTGCACAGATTATGCCCCATATGTTCCCCCGATTATGCCCTATATGCTCCACAGATTATGCCCCATATGCTCCACAGATTATGCCCCCATATGCTCCACGGATTATGCCCCCATATGTTCCACAGATTATGCCCCATATATTCCACAGATTATGCCCCCATATGCTCCACAGATTATGCCCCATAGTATACGTCCCTTATGCTGCCGCGCTGCTGCTGCAAAAAAGAAAAAGACATACTCACCTCTCATTCCTGGGGGCCAGGTGCCGGTGTCCTGAGCAGGCGGTGACACCGGCGCGCTATGGGGGCCAGGTGCCAGTGTCACCGCTCACTCAGGACCCCGGCACCTGCAATATTTACCGATCCCCGGTCCACCGCTGCGCGCTGCTCCCTCCTTCCGAGTCCTCGGCAGTGAATGATCAGGCACTAACGACGTCATCATGCCCTCTGCCTGATCATAACAGCAAGAGGACGCGAGGACACAGAGGGGAGCAGCAGTGGCATGGAGACAGGTAAATATCGCTATACTCACCCCTCCGCCGGCGCGGTCTCTGCAGCCTCTCCTCTTCTCCTGTTATCTCCGGCAGCTCTTCCTTCCTACAGCGGTCACGTGGTACCGCTCATTAAAGTCATGAATATATGCATATTCATGACTTTAATGAGCGGAACCACGTGACCGCTGAAGGAAGGAGCCGGAGATCGTCTGAGAAGCAGGGGGGCTACAGAGACGAACCGGCGCAGGGGTGAGTATGATCCGACACCCCCCGCTGTATATGACTCGCGTATAAGCCGAGAGGGGAACTTTCAGCCCTAAAAAATGGGCTGAAAATCTCGGCTTATACACGAGTATATACGGTAAGTAACTTGTATTTTTATTGCGTTTTTGACACTGTGGTTTTTGTTTCTTTTCGGTGTTTATGTTTTAAATAAAGCTAATTTGTTTTTTGATATTTGCTGGTATTTGGCTTTGACAAAAGCTACTTAATGTAGTTATGTGCGGATCTCTGCACATATACCATTGACATGTTGCGGATTTTAAACAAGCATCGAAGCTCAGATTATGCTGCGTAAAAGAAAAGTGGACATGAGATTTCTATAAATCCCATCCACTTTCCTAAACTGCAGTGAAAATATTGAGAAAAACTCATACTTCCAAAAATTCATCAAATGAGATTAACCTTAGGGTTTGAAAAACTTGTCACAAAAAAAGGTTGTGGAGTATGTTCATGCAGAGTTTTGTTAGTTGAATTTTACTTTCCAAAATCCTTATGAGAAAGCAGTGTATATATTATTTGACTAAGTTTTCTATGATATAGTGATTGTTATGATCAATGTTTCCTTTGCATTTCTTCAGTTCATGTTATTTAATTAACCTTGAATCTAAGTAAATCATATTATAATATAACTGAGTCTCAGTGTTTCGTTGTTTGCTTCAATGCTCATTTTCTATTTCTTTGGACTTGGGTTTTAGTACTATTTGTAAGAAAATTCTAAGCAAAGTTCCAATTATGTTATAAACTGTTTAACTATATCAATGACCATAGATAGGTAATGATGTGTATGAGTCTATGTAACTTGTTTCCGTGATTTTTGATTGGTGACCAATACCCAAGTGGTATTAGGCTGCATTCACACTTTGCAAGTCAGAATGTGTTTTTTCCGCAATCATGGGAAAACCAGAACATTTTTTCAATTGTAGGTAGAAAATGCAGTATTTGGCACTTATTTAAAAAAAATCAGCAAAAATGTTGTGGTTTTACCGTGATTGCTGCAAAAATTCATTCAAAGACAGAGGAAACCTGCTATCACACTATTGCATAACGTCCAAGTGATCTGTTAAGGAGAGAGGAGCGATCCAGCTTCCATTCATAATTAAACTGCATGGAGCAGTGCAGGCATCTCTCCTGGCATTGAAAGCCAGGTGTCAGCTATGATGTCAGCTGAATACCCAGTGGCAATCGCGCACACATAACTCCTATGCACGCAAAATTGCCATGATGTACCCCGTACGTCCAAGGTCACAAAGTCATTCCCTTCCATGACTTACGGGGTACGTCCAAAGTCGGGAAGGGATTAAGACTGGGATCTAAGAGGTAACATTTTTCCCTGCTTAGAGTGATAAGCCAGGCCTGGCATGTCAGAGTGAGGAGACTTATATGCCATGCAATGCTCCTCTGGGAAATTAAATACACAAATTGCCCCTTCAAAGAGGAAGAGGACCAGAACTCTAGTTCCACCTATTAGAAGCAGCAATCTTAACTGTAATTCCATAAAATGCATACATGTTAAAAACATGTATCTGAATGAAGGTAGTGTTAGGTGCACAAACCTATTGAGCTGCTACCCTTCTCTATACACATATCTTCCTACCTGAAGCAATCCGTCTGAGACTGGTCTGGGTTATAAACTGAAACATTATATTAGATTGCCATTCCTAAATAAACTACGTGTTTTTCTTGCATCTTACTGTATGTGTCGGATCCTGTGTTTACATTGTGAATTTAGTGTTGTCCTATCTGTGCATCTTATAGTACAGGGTGACGTACAGGTGCATGTCACAAAATTAGAATATCATCAAAAAGTTAATTTCAGTTCTTCAATACAAAAAGTGAAACTCATATATTATACAGTCATTACAAACAGAGTGATCTATTTCAAGTGTTTATTTTTGTTAATGTTGATGATCATGGCTTACAGCCAATGAAAACCCAAAAGTCATTATCTCAGTAAATTAGAATACTTTATAACACCATCTTGAAAAATGATTTGAAAATCCAAAATGTTGGCCTACTGAAATGTATGTTCAGTAAATGCACTCAGTACTTGGTCGGGGCTCCTTTTGCATCAATTACTGCATCAATGTGGCGTGGCATGGAGGCGATCAGCCTGTGGCACTGCTGAGGTGTTATGGAAGCCAAGGATGCTTTGATAGCAGCCTTCAGCTCATCTGCATTGTTGGGTCTCTTATCTTCCTCTTGACAATACCCCATAGATTCTCTATGGGTTAAGGTCAGATGACTTTGCTGGCCAATCAAGCACAGTGATACTGTTGTTTTTAAACCAGGCATTGGTACTTTTAACAGTGTGGACAGGTGCCAAGTCCTGCTGGAGAATGAAATTTCCATCTCCAAAAAGCTTGTCTGCAGAGGGAAGCATGAAGTGCTCTAAAATTTCCTGGTAGACGGCTGCGCTGACTTTGGTCTTGATAAAACACAGTGGACCTACACCAGCAGATGACATGGCTCCCTAACCATCACTGATTGTGGAAACTTCACACTAGACCTCAAGCAGCTTGGATTGTGGCCTCTCCACTCTTCCTCCAGACTTTGGGACCTTGATTTCCAAATGAAATGAAAAATATACTTCCATCTGAAATCAACACCTTGGACCTCTGAGCAACAGTCCAATTATTTTTCTCCTTGGCTGAGGTAAGACCGTTCTGGTGTTGTCTATTGGTCATGAGTGGCTTGACACAAGGAATGCGATAGTTGTAGCCCATGTCCTGGATGTGTCTGTGTGTGGTGGCTCTTGAAGCAATGACTCCAGCAGTAGTCCACTCCTTGTGAATCTCCCCCAAATATTTAAATTGCATTTTCTTAACAATCCTTTCAAGGCTGCAGTTTTTCCAGTT